>OZ004707.1:23501995-24101995 GCA_963924515.1 Vespertilio murinus
TAGCTCTCAAAGGAAATTTCAAAGCTTTTTTTTTTTTCCCATGCCCTGTCATGTAAAGGTTGGAAAGCCCTACTAAGAGTTAAAAACAAATGTAAGGAAACTGTACAGAATATTAAGCACCAAATGCAGGCTAATGATTACTTCTGAGGAGGGAAAGACACAGTAACTTTTAAAATAATGACAGTATTTGAAAATGAAGTTATATGTACACAGATATATCACTGTTTTTCATGTTCATATGTATTTTATAAATATTTTGTAGCTATTAATATTTAATAAAGTCCGTTAAAAAGAAAAATTGCTTTATAAGTTTTCCATGACAGTTTGCTCTTTCATTCATTATACTAGAGGCCTGGTGCATGAAAATTCATGCACTGGAAGGGGAGGGCCCCTTAGCCCAGCCTGCCCCCTCTCACAGTCCAGGAGCCCTCAAGGGCGGGAGGCAACCCACAATCAGGGGAAGGCGACGCCCATCACACCTCTGCTGCTGCCACTGCCGGCAGTGCAAGCCTCAGCCGGCCCTGGTTACCGGAGTCTCAGGTGGCAGCTGGACAGCCGCCATCCAAGGGCCCTGGGTGGCTGGGGGACTGAGGGCTTGTCCGGCCGCACCATGCACCTGTTTCTCAAACCCTCCCCCCCACCTCCCCAAGCTGGGCTTAAAGGACTGGGGGACTCTGGGGGCGGAGGGGACTGGGTGCTTGTGGCTATGGGCATCGCCATTTTGTGATGGCCAATTTGCATATTTTTTCTTTATTGGATAGGATTTCTTGTCTTTCTGGGTAACTTCTGTAACATTAGTACAGAAGCTTGAGCACCTGAAAAACTTTATGAGAGTAGCAATACCCAGAACTTGGGAATGTGTTTTGATGGTGATAATTGGAGAAGCAGAGTCTCAGTGATGCCAAAAGGAATAAGTAGAGCCCACTTGGCATGTAATTCTGAGCTGTGCTAAAACTAAATTTCCTCAATCACCTGTGGGAATTTTCATTTTCTAATATGGTAATTTCTAAAATGCACCAAGCATCTGTGCCTGAGTCATAAATTAGGGGTTTAAGCTCTGTTCCAAAGCTGTTTAATAGACTATCCACTTCTATTGCTATTTATATTCTTGGATATTAGTAAATAACTTAATCTGTGTTTTCTCATCAATAAATTGAGGATAACTATATTTATTTCCTCTGAGATATTATGATGAATAAAAACTATTTGCAAAGTGCTCTGAGCTTTAGGAATGAAGAGATGTATAGATTTATTAGCATTATTGCATCTTCCCAAATAGATAAGTGCTAGTGCCCCCTGGTGGAAATTGAAGGTGAAGGAGATATGTTTGAACACCAGGTGGTGTTACTCTCAGCAACAGGTTTTCTGACATTTTTTAAATGAACAGTGATTTTTTTGTGTGTGTAATGTTGGTTAAATAAGAGGTTGCAAACCCAATTTCTTGCCAAAAGAAATGGAAAAACTGTTATTAAACAGCTTGTCCTCAACACATTTCCAGTATTTCCAACTGGTAGGCAATTTTCTTTACCTGGAGACAGCTGTGATTTTCATAGGGTTATGTACTTACTGACTTACAGGGTTGTTTAGCTCCATTATGAGTAGTGTGTGTGTGTGTGTGTGTAATTTTTTTTTTCTTTTTGGTGTTGTTTTTTAGGCTTGGATGAATGAAAAGTTTGCCCCTGACCTTCTGGAAAGCAAGCCTGAAATTGTAGAATGTGTCATGGAACAGCTAGACCACATGGTAAGAGCTGCTTATCCCAGGATTATAAAGGAAGAGAGTATTAAAAGGGTTTGTCAGTATAGTGAGAGGTATGATAGCAAACCTGCTTTGTGTGGCCCCGCCTAGTTTGTTTCTTAAGTATTGAATTAGTTATCTACATTTACAAAGCATGAAAGTACCTGTGAATATCTGAATACCAGCTTCCCATGAAAAGTCTAAATACCTGTCATCGCCAGCCGCATGTTTTTATATGAGAACAGCTGACCAAAGCAAGGCAAGTGCCTCCCCCTTTCAGTGAAGCCTCAGTGCCCCATAATCCTAACTGCTCACCTTTCTCCTATAGCTTACCTGCCCGTTCTCAGCAGACATGTGTGTTTGTGGCCCTTGTCTTAGATGAGCTTGGCTTTAAGTCATTATCAACCTCAGAGTAGCTTTAAAACATTGATATTTTATGGTTCCTCAATTGATGTTTTAACTACTTTTTTAGACTTCAGACATTTCTTCTGTCTGCTGTATTATCTCCTTTACAATTGGGTTGGAGTTCTTGTAGGCCCTTCTGACCAATCATATTCAGATTCTATTTAACTGTTCTAAAAGTTCAGGTACACCTAGTTTGTATGTGTGTTTTAATATATTTTTATTGAGTAGAGGGAGGAAGAGAGATGATAGAGAAACAGAAACAATGATGAGAGAGAAATATCAATTGGATGCCTCCTGCATGTCCCCCACTGGGGATCGAGCCCTCCCCCTGGGCATGTGCCCCAACCAGGACTCCGGCCATGAGCTCTTGATTCATGGGCCAATGCTCAACCACTGAGCCACACCAGCCAGGCCAGGTACACCTAGTTTTATTGCACTTCACATATGTTGACTTTTTTACAAATTGAAGGCAAGACCCTCCCCAGTTCCCTACCCCCAGCAAAAATATTATGACTGGCTTTGTTGTGGTGTTCTGGAACAAAACCCACAATATATATGAGATATGTCAATGAGTATTGTTTGAACTTTATGTGATAAGACTGAAGTCATATATTATTTGTGTAATTAAGGAATTAAAAGAAAATAGAACACTTAGGAGTATTTTGTTCTTTTTTTACCTAAAGCTAGTGTTCAAGTCCTCAACATTGTCAATGATGATGGTCCTTGTGGGCTCTGGGTAGATTAAACAAAGAAGGTTCTTAGTCTTTGAATGTCATCTATATAATAAGAACCCAGTGGTCATAACAACCAAAGACCGATCTCCAAAGCGGCAAGGCACACACGGGTGGGTGGGGATGCGCAGTTTTGCGTGCCGAGCTTCTAGTGTTTTCTATAAACGTCATTTTCCCTCTTAATAGGAAGAAAATCTCAGGAGAGCAAAGAAGGGGGACCTGAAGATCAGTATCCATCGAATGGAGATGGAGAGGATCCGCTACGTCCTTAGCAGCTACTTGAGGTGTCGGCTCATGAAGGTTTGGCGTGGAGATATCTGTAGGCATTAAGGCAATGCAGTCTGTAATATAGGCAGCACATCTTGGGGAAAACTTGGGCTGGGGCCTGGGAGGGCCCAGGCCCTGAAGATGCTGCTGAGGTCCAGTGTCAGGGCAGCTATAGAGTCAGAGGACAGAGATTGTTCTGAGCATCGAGGGAACATGCGCCGCACACCTAGGAACACATTTTTAGCCAGTTTGTTGGCTGTGTGACTGGTGCCCCCGTTAGTTACAGCCTGGCAGCGCTGCCTCGACAGTCAGCCAGAGCTCTGCAGCCATCTAACTTGGAAAAATGAAATTGCAAAACATTCCTATTTTGCATGAGAATCTGTTTTAACCCTAGAAAGATCTTACTTCCTTGAAGTTTCTTCTCTTTGGCTCTGCTTATCCCCTTAGTTATCACAGAATGAATACATGCTTCTACGTAAGAATTCTTTAGACATCTGAAGACAGTTCACGAGTCTCACTGTAACCCTCTCAAGTAAACGTTTCAACCATTTATTTCCCTTTACTCTCCTGGTTTCTTCCCTACAGAGTTCTGGTTTGTAGTTCTAGTTCAATATCCTTCTTTAATTACACCACCTGAACTGAATACAATATTTCCGTTGTAGTTTGGTCATGTTTGTGAAAAGCAGGATGATCGCTTCCCTTACTTTGCGTATGAAAATGGTGATAATACCACCTGGTATCACATTAGTATGTTTGAAGACTCCACACACTGAGCTCATATGCACTCATTGTTCATTGTAACCTTATCTGAAGTTTTTCAGTTATTACCCCATCCTGTCACCATCTGGTATTTGTATGGCTTGATTTTTGACTCCTAAATGTAGGATTTGATACTTATTCCTCTTAAGCTTAACTTATTAAATTGGGTCATTTCCATGGTCTCTAGATCCTGATCTTGTCACCTAATGTATTAGCTCTCTCTTAACACGTTATGTCATTGCATTTTTGATAAGTATGTCATCAAAGATCTTACCCGACTCCTTAAATAGGTCTGGGCCAATGATAGAATAGTCCACCAAAGACTCTCTCTCCCTACCCTTTGACATCTGTCCGTTGAATCAGTATTCTTTGTTCAACTGTTTATGAGTCTCCCATTCTATACTTTCTCCCATTCTATACTGTCCCATTCAACTTGTAAAAAAGTCAACATATACAGTTCATCCCCAAAGTTGTCATAAAGACATTATCATGTTTTAAAAATATTCAGACATACAGTATGCCTCTTCACTCTCAACTACCAGGCCACTCGCTTTTCTGTTGTTTTTTGGATAAACCCTCTTGATGTTAACTACTTACTTTTATTTGAATTCATGAACCATCTTTTAAATTATCTATTGTAATGTAACACCACATATCAGGGTTAAGGACACTAATCTATCTGTGAAGATTCCCTACTTTCTGTATTTGGGAATCTCTAATTCTTCTGAGATTAGGAAACTACATAAATTTTTAATACACTAAGTGTTACAGTAGTAGTAGCAATTTACATATAACAGTATTAAGTTCTTTGTGCACGTACGCCTCATATACGTTAATTTTATTTATCCTGAAACATAATTGATCCAAGCCAAAGGACTTACAGCTCCTTTAAATAAATTACTCCTTGTCCAGCTGGAATGGATCAGTGGTTGAGCATTGAACTATGAACCAGGAGTGCACAGTTGGATTCCCGATCAGGGTACATGCCTGGGTTGTGGGCTCGATCCCCAGAAGTGGTTGTGCAGGAGGCAGCCAATCAATGATTCTCTCATCATTGATGTTTCTCTCTCTTCCTCTCCCTTCCTCTCTGAAATCAATATATATTTTTTTATTTTTATTTTTTAAGAATAAACTAATAACTGCTCCTTTAGCTTGGGCTTCAGCTCCTCCTCGCCATTGTCATTTCCCTGCTTACATCAGTGACTTCAGACAACGGGCTGATCCCTTCCAGGTTCATGTCTTTTTGTAGCTTTTAGCTATTCCTCCCTCCCCCCCCAACCCTTACCTCATTGTAGGCTTTATGCTTGCTGTTTACATTCTTATAATTAAGTATCACTGTTCTATCTGCGTCTGTAATCTGTATGTATCTTTCCAGCTTTTGTATATGTATCATCTCATAGAATACCCTGTACAATTACTTAAGATGCTAAATAATATACCCTTTTCTTCCTCTTAATTATCATTTACAATTGTATTTTCAGGTTATCTTTTATGAAAGTGTCTGATTAGTTATAGAGCCCTTAAGTTTTCTCTGAATTCTTTGAAACCTACCTTCTTGCAGCCTAGAATATAGGTCTTATTTTTAAAAACAGTCTTGACCAAGAAGATTTGCCATTGTTGAAGTCAATTTTTTGTGTTAACTTCAACTTCTTTCAGAAAACTAGTGCCTGGCTGGCGTGGCTCAGTGGTTGAGCATCAACTTCTGAACCAGGAGATCATGCTTCAATTCCTAGTCAGGGCACATGCCCAGGTTGTGGGCTCGATCCTCAATGTGGGGTGTGCAAGAGGCAGCCGATCAATGATTCTTTCTCATCAGTGATGTTTCTCTCTCTCCCTTTCCCTCTTCCTTCCTCTCTGATTCAATTAAAAAATATATATTTTTAAAAGAAAACTAGTATGTTTGACCCTTGAGTTTTGACAGATGTTTCATGATGATTTCCATTTACCCTCACAGATAGAGAAGTTCTTTCCTCATGTCCTTGAGAAGGAGAATACACGCCATGAGGAGGAGCCTTCCAGCCTTTCTCCGGAAGAGTTTGCCTTTGCCAAAGAGTGAGTGAGCAGTGAGTGTGGGAACTGCCCTTCTTCCCCTGGCCTGTGAGCATGAGTTTTGGTGGCTGTGTCCGCGGAACGGAACTCAGAGCCATTGTCTGTCTGATAGTCCTGGTGGCGACTTTAATTTGTGTATTTCAGGTACATGGCAAACACAGAGACCTACCTAAAGAATGTAGCCTTAAAGCACATGCCTCCGAACTTACAGAAAGTGGACCTCTTGAGGTCAGGTAAGAACATCCGGAGGGGCCATCCTTTACATGCCAGGTACCTATCTTCAGGTGCCTGAGAATAAGATCTCTGCCTTTACTCTTTTTCTCTCAAACATGGAAATAAGTGTGTACATAAGCAGGAAAGAAAAGAGAAGAAGGGTCTGGAGTTTAAGACAGAGCGTCATTTAAAGCAGGTGTAAGAGTAGCCAGGTGTTCCTCGAGGTTAGGTTGTTAGAGATGCAGACTCGCTCTCACATTCAGTCACTCGTCCTTCAGTGTCATCCCGTGGTCTCGTGGGCATCTGCACTGTGCTGGCCCTTCAGGGCACCGACGATACAGGGTCTCTGCTCTCTCAGAGCTGGCGGTCTCTTCCTCACAGATGCCAGACTGCAGGAACTGTCCAACTTCCAAGGAGGATTTAAACGGGAGGCTGAGGAAACCCTTAGTGATTCCTTCTTACCCATAGTAAAGGTTCCTAGTCTTTTCATTGTGAAGAGTTTCTCTCACAATGGAAAAGATGGAAGAAAAAGAGGCACTGGGGAAAGTGAAGGGTGGCCAGCACCTCCACCTCCTGCCCTCTTTACAGGATCCCCTTAAAATTCTGCTGAGGGGAGGGACTTTCGATAGTAACTCCTAACCTTGGATCAACTAACTGGAGTCCCCTAGCGTACAGGTTAAAGTCCATATCTGCCTTTCACAGTTTGCCGTGTCTGAGCAGGACCTTGTCAGACAAAATTGCCAAACCAAATCCAACAGTGCTCCGGGAACAGGAATCCACCTTGTTCACAAACCGAGCTTAGTGTGCTGAAAAGCCACACGTTCAAGTTCAACTGAGCCCTGGGAGTTTATCTCTTACCAACCTGTGCTGAGCTACACTGACCCCTGTGGCAGGTGAAAGAGCTAGGACAGGATGCATGGAAACATGGTTCCCCGGATGTCTTAGTCAGCTCAGGCTATGATGACAGCGTACCACAGCCTGGGTGTCTCAAACAGCAGACATTTATTTTCTTACAGACCTGGGGGCCAGAAGTCCATGATCAGGTGCTAGCAGGGTTGGTTTCCTCCGAGGCCCCAATCCTTGGCTTGCAGATGGCCACTCTCTCTCGGCCTCTTCACATGGCTGCCCCTTGTTGCACCTCCCCCCACCCCTGATGTCTCTTCCCCTTCTTATAAGGACAGCAGTCAGATTAGATTAGGCCTCACCCTAACGGCCTCATTTCAACTTAAAGGCCTCTTTAAAGGCCCTGTGCCAAACACATTTCCATTCTCAAGTACTGGCGTTAGGGCTTCAGCACATGAATTCGGTGAAGGCACGGTACAGCCTGTCACACCAAGACCAAGCCAAACCCATACCAGATTATAGAACTCTGAGTCGATCATTTTGGTGAGCCTGACTGAGGGAAACACCAGGCCCAATCCATGTCCAGTTCAGCCGCTTTTGTCTGCACCTTAGAAGAACAGGAATGCAGCAAGGACCACATCCCTAACCGTTACCCATTGCTACGGTGACCAGGTGATTAAAGCAGCCATAGGACTACTGATGGGCGTGCATCTGGATTCCTGGGCCTGGACCTAAGCCGTTGTCCCAGAACTTCCACTTGATGCTGGCGGACACCTCCTAAAACACATGTTGCTGTCCTGGATTCCTTATAGGGACTAGAGCCAGTCTTGGAATTGGAAGCTGGGGGACAGCCTGTCCTGGTGGAATTGGAGTCTTGCTTTGTTAGGCCAGATGCTGTGAGTCCCCCTCAGGCCTCTGGAGCACCGTAGACCCCGATGGCAGGGTAGAGGAGGGAAGGCGTGTTGAAATCTAAGCTGGGTTTCCTGGAATCAGTAGCTTCCTAGTGGGGTCAACTGAACCTCAAGTTGGAGTCTTCGGCAGGCCCAGAACCCTGGAGCAGTCAGGGCTCCACCCTTAGACCTTTGGAGCCAGCTAGCCCGAACCCGAGGGAATCGGGGTAGCATGGAACCTGAGCGGGGCTCTGGAGAGCTGAGAGTCAGTAGGTTTGGGGCCTGCGGTTGGTGGGTCTCCAGGTACAAGTGGAGTGCTCGGGAATGAGCTGTCGCGCAGCCAGCTTGGGGCATTTGAGGTATTTGTTGGTGGTTGAAGAGGAGGGATGCACTGCTTCTTTACCTATAATCAACCAGTGAGGGTCAATCACTTCTTATCCCAGTGTTTCTAAGACAGCAGGACCTCTAATAACATTTCATCCAATGTTCCTTCATTATAACATTGATGAAATGCCATAGGAACTTAATCCCTGTTTATATTCATTAACCTACGGTAAAAATTGATTTTGTTACATGTTATTTCACTTAGTCGCACAACCTATCAACGACATTAAGTGGGGATTTACTGTACTCCCTCCTACTCCTTTATATTAGAAATATTTTCTAGCCAGATTTGTACACTCTGTCCCCGCCAGAAGGTCATGCCTATTTCTGCCAGGGCCTTTGCCATTGCCTACCAGGGTCATGCTTCCTCTTTAAATCCTGCTCTTTCCTTTAAAACGCACATCGACTTCTTTCTCCCCACATCATTGGGGAAGTGTGCCACTCATGTGCGGCTTCCTCCAATGCTGCTCTCACCACCTCGTCCAGAGACCGTGTGTTCCGCCTGCCTGTGTCCTCCACGAGGCGTAGCAGAGTTCCCTGCGCGCCTGAAGTCCTCCTCATTTGCTGAATGAATGGTTGCTCCGTGGAACCTGGGTGGGAAGTGTGCTGTTTCTAGAAGCCAGATCTCTCCTCAAACCATTCCACTCCCAAAATGCTTTTACATCACGGGTCCTTTAGTGCTTGGTACAATTAATCCCAGCAACTTTTCCCATATTGGTTGTGTTAGCTGAGCATTTTCTGATTACATTATGTTTTTGTGTCAGTTCCCAAACCAGATCTGGATTCGTATGTGTTTCTGAGAGTGAAAGAAAGACAAGAAAACATCCTGGTAGAACCAGAAACAGATGAGCAGAGGTGAGTGATGCGTGTCACTTGGATAGTAAGAAATATTTCTCCCGATAGACAACCAGCTGAGCTCTGCACATATTTTTTTTTCCATTCTTTTCCAGGGACTATGTGATTGACTTGGAGGAAGGCTCGCAGCACTTGATCCGATATAAAACCATTGCACCTCTAGTTGCTTCTGGAGCTGTACAGCTAATTTAAGACCAAAAATAAATAAACAAGAAAGAAGACATGGAACCTCAGAGAAAACATTTAGAAGCCACACATACCCTCTGTGCCTGAGGACAACAGGCTTTTCTCAGCAGTGCTGTGAGTCACTTGGGCATTGAGAAGGCACTCAGGCAGGGTTCCTAACTTGCCACATACCTTAACTTCCTGCCGGTTTGTCTAGAATCAGCAGGTGGGGCCATTGCTCTGCTCAGTCTGCTGGGCAAGTACATGATTCACTTTGTGCACCTTTCCCCTTTGTAGTGTTTTTATATGTATATAAATTTACTGTAGAAATATGAGAGTTGGTTTTTTTTTTTTTTTTTTCGTCTTTAAATATATTTTTCTTGATCTCAGAGCGGAAGGGAGAGGGAGATAGAAACATCAGTGATGAGAGAGAATCATTGATTGATTGCCTCCTGCACAACCCGGGCATGTGCCCTGACCAGGAACTGAACCATGACCTCTAGGGGGCGTATAGGTCTACGCTCCACCACTGAGCCATGCCAGCCAGGCCTTGTGTGGTATTTTTTGAACTAAGTGAGGCAAGGGTAATTCATAAAGAGACATTGCTGCCTGTGATTTGGGTACTATAGTTAGCACTGACCTGGTAGTGGCAGGAGAATTCATTTAGCCTGCGTAGTGGAAAGAGTGTAAATAGATTAAAGAAAACAGCTCTGACCGTCTTCTCTGATGTGTCTCTAAATTGTATAAACCTTTGGAACCTCTAACATTGGACCATCAAACCGATTTCTGTCTCGCTTAACTGAGTGTCACAACTAATCCAATATCATTAAGTCTCAGTGTTGTGACAGAAGGAACCCGGGGACAGTTCTCGGCTTGTATTCTAACACAGTATGCTCTCCCTGCTGCTGGCCTGCCGCCTTCCCGGAACCTCGGGCAGCTTTGCCATGCCGGCCTCCGGGCCATCTGGTCATCCTTGGCCACGGCTCTGTTAGCAGAATGCCATTAATATCCTGTATTGTGACCGCAGCAGCAGATTGTCTTTTTTAAGCTTCACTTTACCAGGGGAAACAGATGACATTAAATTTATACGAATGAAGACTATCACCTTGATGCCTGAAGAAGGAAGGGATGTGAACAGTGAATGAATCGTCTTCCCTTGAAACATGATAAAAAGCAGTCTCTATCCCGGTCTTTTCTTGCTTAATGAAAAGGCGGGCGGTTTTTATTTACGTGATATAGGCTGTTAGAGTAATCGATGTAATATTGCTATGATTTCTAAGAGAAATTGCCAAGTGAAAGCAGGAAGGTTTCAATCATAAAAGCATGTTAGCCCTGCGGGCAGCTCAAAAGTCAGAGCATCATCTGGTATACCAAAAGATTGTGGGTTTGATTCCTGGTCAAGGAGCATACCTCACTAGGTTGTGGGTTTGATACATGGTCAGGGTGCATATGGGAGGCAACCTATCAATGTTTCTCTCTCATTTCCTCTCTAAAAATCAATGAAAATATATCCTCAAGTGAGGATTATAAATAAAGCATTTCATATTTTATGTAGTAGCTTGTTTTTCCCCAGAATGTTTTTACCTTCTCTGGTCATCTGTAAAAAAAAACATGTATTGAGCATTTAGTGTGACAGGCATGGTTCAAGGCACTGAGACTCCAACCCAGAATAAGACAGAACTGTCCCTGCTCACAGTGTGAGAAATGCCTTGCAGAGAATTAGAACAGGTGCCTCAGTGGAGAGTGACTAGATTGAGTGGTCTCAGAGGTTCTCACTGGATTCAGTGAATCTCACTGTAATAGGCCGAGATCTGAATCACCGAGGAGGAGCCAGGCACACACAGATGAAAGGAACGCCGTTCCAGGCAGAGAAGGCCGCTCAGACAAAGGCCTTGAGGTAGAAATGGGCTCTGCTTGCAGTCGGTGCGGTCAGAACACAATGTGTAAAATTGTGCAGGATAAGATCTGAGAGGCAGGCTGGGCCCAAATCATTAATGATTTGTTAGCAGAGACCCCATTTGGCCCTCCCAGCAGTCCTGAGAAGTAGGCAGAGCTGGTAGAGTGTAATTGGTGAGAAACAAAGCAGGATGTTCAGTGATAAACCTGAGACTAGAACCTAAGAGTCTTTCCTAGGCACAAGTATGCACACTCACTCAGCAGGGCTTCCCTCGTGCTAGGCAGCCAGGAGAGGAACGTGGACTATTGAGCTGTTACTAGGGGCCCAGTGCACAACATTCATGCATAGAGGGGGTGGAGAGGATGGTCCCTCAGCCCAGTCTGTGCCCTCTCGCCATCTGGGACCCCTCAGGGGATGTCCGGCTTCTGGCTGAGCACCACTCCCCCCGTGGGAGCACACTGACCACCAGGGAACAGCTCCTGCATGGAGCATCTGCCCCCTGTGGTCAGTGCACATCATAGCAACCAATTGTTCCGCCATTTGGTTGATTTGCATGCCTTTTAATAGATAGGGTAAGTACTTGTTAAGCCTTAATATATGGTACACAGGGCCTGGAGATCTTATTCAGATGTTAGATCCTGATTCAGGAGTTCAGGGGTGGGGCCCAAGGTTCAGAGGACATCCTAGGCTGTGTGGTTGCTGCTGACCCAGGGACCACATTTTGAGTGGCAGGACCCTATATTTTCATGTCTCCAGCTCCTGTCCCGTGCATGCCCGGCTGCACGGAGGAGTTTTAGTTCTCTACTGAAGCCACAGAGTACATTGCTCCATTTCCTAATCACCTCTTCACAGGAAGACTGGCTTTAAAATAAATGAGAAGTTGAATTTCAAAACCAAGTAGAAAGGGAAATGATGTGGCTTAATGTGACATTCATTGACTTTAACTTTTTCTGTGTGTGGTGTTTTGCTTTATTGTTAAAAACTCATCACAGGAAGCATGACGGAACATTTTCCTCGAATGATTGCATCATACTTTATTCTCACGAGCTTGTCACCAGCAAGATGGCTATTCCTAAGAAATGCTTGCAGGTTCATGTCTGGGTTTCCCCAGCCGCAGCAACCGTGTGTCAGCCGTGACCTTCCCACAGGACCCCAGCTGTGTGTGCTCTGTGCCCAGGTCCAACTAATTTATCATGGGAGGCTAAACATCCCAAACATTTGGAATTCTTCAAGAACTGGTTTTTCTTTTTCTCTGTGTGTTGTAAAATATACGTAACATAACAATTGCCACCTTAACCATTTTTAAATGTACAGGTCAGTGTTATTAAGTACATGTACCTCATGCAGCTATCTATCTCCATAACTTTTTCACCTTGTAAATCTTAAACTTTATACCCATTAAACAATAACTCCCCATGCCCCTCTCCCCACAGTCCCTGGACACCACCATTCTACTTTCTGTCTTTATAATCTTGACTACTCCAAATGCCTTAAATAAATAGGATCATGTTGTAATTCTCTTTTTGTGTCTGATTTATTTCCCTTAGCATAATGTCCTCAAGGTCCATCCCTGTTGTAGCATGCATCAGACTTTTTTTCCTTTTTAAGGCTGAATAATATATCATGGTATTTATGCATGTACCACATTTTGTGTATCCAGTCATCTGTCGATGGAAATGTATTGCTTCCACTCTTTGTCTAGTGTGACTAGTGCTGCTATAAACATGGGTATACAAATACGTTTTCAAAATTTTTTCAGTTCCTTTACATATATGCCCAGAAGTGGAATTGCTAGATCATATGGTATACTATTTTTAATTCTTTGAGGAACCACCATACTGTTTTCACAGCAACTATACCATTTTATATTCCCACCAACAATACACATGGGTTCCAGTTTTTCAAATTCCTTGCCTACACTTGTTTTATTTTTTATAGTAGCCATCCTAATGTGCGTGCAGTGTTATGTCATTGTAGTCTTGATATACATTTCCCTAATGATTAGTGATGTTGAGCATCTCTTCGTGTGATTATTGGTTATTCCTGTATCTTTGAAGAAATGTCTATTCAGGTCCTTTGCATATTTTTTAGTTAGGTTTTTGTTCTTGAGTTTTGCGAGTTCTCTGTATATTCTAGGTATTAATCCCTTACTGGATAAATGATTTGCAAACATTTTCTCCCATTCTGTGGGTTGCCTTTTTACTCCATGAATAGTATTTTTTATGTATAAAATATTTTTTTAAATTTTAAATTTCATAACACTTTGGTTTGTCAACTTTTTCTTTTGTCACCTATATCTTTGGCCAGGGGTGGAGGACGGGTAGCTACTAACTGTGCTAAAGGCTGAAACTGACCAAAGTTAGCTGCAGTTTACCGTTCAGATCTTCCCTGGAATTTGGAAACCTTCAACAGACTTCAGAGTCCTAAAATAGTTACATCAGACAGATTCTGCCAGTGCACTTGTCTAGGTGGAGAGAGAGATTCCTGGTGCTTTCTACTCTACCACCATCTTCCCATAATCTTGTAAAAATTGATAGTGTGTCTAATGGAAGTAGTCTCATAAAAAAAAAGAAGAAAAATACTTTTTTTTTAAAATCAGTATTTTTTACTTATTTAACAGACTTGATTTCAAATAACTTAGCTGTTTCTTTAAAAATTGAATATATTCCTTCCATGTCTGAAAAGCAACTAGCACAAATATCCAAAGGAATGAACTGTAAATTCTGAAGACAATAATAATGAGTAAGGTTTACCAACTATTTATTATGAATTAGATGGTTAGGTAAACTTCTACATCTTCACAACAACTCTGCACAAGGAAAAACCAATGGGTTGGAATGAATAAAAAAGATTACTGGATTATCCTCTCAATGGGATGCTTGATCATGCCTTTGAATAGGCTATTTGACACTTCAATAGAGGTAGAAGTTAATTTATATAAAACTGATAATAATGAGAATATTTCCTAACTGTTGCTATGTAAAGGATTCCTGTCCATGGGAATGCAAATGATTTTGTCCTGTAGAGAATAATAAAATCAAATCCTCATTTGAACCACTTAAAGCATTTTTCTGGTTCTCTAATTAAAGAGCAAGTTAAATAAAATCTTTGGTGTTGAAACCGGTTTGGCTCAGTGGATAGGGCGTCGGTCTGTGGACTGAAAGGTCCCAGGTTCGATTCCAGTCAAGGGCATGTACATTGGTTGCGGGCACATTCCCAGTAGGGGGTGGTGCAAGAGGCAGCTGGTCGATGATTCTCTCTCATCGGTGTTTCTAGCTCTCTATCCCTCTCCTTACCTCTCTGTAAAAAATCAATAATAAAACATATTTTAAAAATAAAATAAAAAATAAAATCTTGGGCATATGTTCATTTTATACTTGCATGAGAGTCAACAGTTCCTACCCTATAAGTGTTCACAAATTTTAATCTTTATACATTTATAGCATAGGTAACATTGGTTTCCTTGTTTTATAGGTGAGAAATAGACTACGGTACTGAAGGCTACATAAATACTAGATAGAGGAGATGGGATGCCAATCCCAGTGAGGCCAGAGTTCATCTCCTGGACTACCTTGTGGTATTTTGTAAGTAAATACCACAGAAGAAAGGACCCAAACCTGTTTTGTGCAATGATAGCTTCACTGGAGTAAGGTTGAGTCTTTGGAGAAAAAAAAAAAAAAAAACTTCTTAGAGGAAGAACTAGTAACCACTACCATTCACATTATTTCAGAGCAAATGGCATTTTTCTTGCAGTGTTGTCTGCTTTAAGCAGATCATGTTCTATATACCACATGATTATAAATGCCAACTAACTTGTTAAGACCAAAAAAAAACACAACAACATTCAATATAAATTCTGCACACAATTACTTAAGTCTGCCTTCCTGTCCAGTGCTATTAGGTTCTGGGAGAAGAACGAAAGTAAAACTACTTCTTCCCCCAAGGAATCTACGGTGAATCCTAAGAAAACTCCCTAGGTGTAAATCTAAAAATAGGGTATTGTTTGGCTCAGGGGGGAAAAATTGCTTTTTAACAGGACTAAGAAGGTTGAAAGGAAATTATTTCCTTGGGTTCAAACTGTTGTAGTACTCCTGATGACCCAAAGTTGTTCCATCTCAAATGTAAATTTTTTAAAACTTTGAATTCCTATTCCTGTTATTTCAAAACCTATCATTCCCTTCAAGTTTAATTCTGACCATTTAATTGCCTAAGTCTCAGTGCCTACCTATTGCCTACAGAAAAGGAAGGGGAGAGGGGAGATTAGTATTGAGAATCTGTGCTCTCTACAAACTGCCTTGTTTAATTCTCACAACAACCCTGTTGAGTTTGTTGAGCTAACCACTTATGCCTTTTTTTTTTCCTAAAAGGTTTCTCATCTCCTTTTTATACTTAGTTTTCCTATTTTATCTTTACTAGAATCCCACCAAAATCTTGGGGGAATTAAGTAATTTCATATTTGTAACACAAGCAAACTAGATGATTTGGTCATAACTGCAATCTAACTTCCAAGATAGATCATGAAAATAATAATTTAAAATATCATATGCGCCGAAACCGGTTTGGCTCAGTGGTAGAGCCCCCTGAAGGGTCCCGGGTTCGATTCCAGTCAAGGGCATGTACATTGTTTGCGGGCACATCCCCAGAAGGGGGTGTGCAAGAGGCAGCTGTCGATGTTTCTCTCTCATTGACATTTCTGGCTCTCTATCTCTCTCTCTTCCTCTCTGTGAAATATCAATAAAATATATTAAAAATAAATAAATAAAATAAAATATCATATGCCTTATTGATCTTTGTTAACAAACACAGCATGCATGCTGCTCACTCACCTATTTGAATGTTTTGAGCTGCCCTCAATCTACAGACAATTCAAACTGTAGATCTCCTTCTTCATTTGTATAATAGATCATCGACTGCCATCTTGTATCTAAATCTTTCTAATCTCCAACCAATAACACCACATGTCTACACTGTAGTCAACTCAGTCATGAATAGGCTTCTAACCACAGCATGTCAGCAGCTTAATAAATGAAACAAGAGTGTGTCATCAGTACATTTCTCTTGTTCCCCCAAGTTTTACTTCTGAATCAAATTTGATCCCAGAGAGCAGTATACCTGGACATATATTAGTTCCTTGCTTTTAGTAAAAACAACAGCCATGTGAATAACATCTCTATGTTTCTTATGAGGATCCATGTAATGAACTTTTCTCAGAATTTAGTGCAAGTAAAAGTTTATCTAGTCAAACTTCTACGACTCCTTTTATCAGATGAATCCCTTTTCAGCTCATACTAGAGAGCTCAGAGCCAATGACTGCTTACTTTCTCACCTCAGCTTCTTGTAACATTGACTTGGATCTTCCCTTAAATAGTCTCCGATCTCCTTTTTTTTTATCTACATTTTTTACCATTTTGTCTTAATTTTAAAAAGCTAACCCAAATTTGGGGAATAACTAGGTAAAGGGTAAATAAGTACATAGTTATAACTTGGACATGTATAACCTAGAGTTCCTAGGTTTTTAAACATGTATGGGAATGAGCCATTTCACAGTACACAAACTCTTAAGTGAGGCACATTGGCAAAAGTGGTGATGAAGGCAAGGGTTATAGTGTCTTATCACCCTAGCACTTAAAAAAAAAGTGAATAGTTTAAATTACTACAGATGATGTTATGCCAAGTATTTCTCCATTTTATCTGGTAAATGAACATGGAGGGTCAGACATTGTGGTATGTGCTACACATTCAGAGGAAGAAAGCCCCTGACTTGAAACAGTGTATTGTCTGGTCTAGAGGGAGACCAAGAACACAAATCACAGAATAATGTGCTTTTAATAAAAGGAGAAATGACCGAAACCAGTTTGGCTCAGTGAATACAGTGTCAGCCTGCAGACTAAAGGGTCCTGGGTTCAATTCCAGTCAAGGGCAGGTACCGTGGTTGTGAGCGCATCCCCGGTGGGGGGTGTGCAGGAGGCAGCTGGTCGATGTTTCTAACTCTCTGTCCCTCTCTCTTCCTTTCTGTAAAAAAATCAATAAAATGTATTTTTTTAAAAAAGGAGGAATGGACATGGGTATTGTGAAAGAACCTAGGAAGGACAAATCACAAAAACTTTCCAGTAGGGGTGGTGCCTGAGCTGAGACTTAAAACACTAGAGGAGTTAGCCAGTCCAAGGAGGAAAGAGGGGATGACTGGGGTAGACACACCATGTGTAAAGGTGCAGAAACTACAGGGCACATGCAGCATCCTGGGTACTCAAAGGAGTTGGGCCTGGCAAGAGCATGGGATGAGAGTTGGGGTGTGAGAAGAGAGCCACTTCCTGTCTTTTAGGAATCTTGTATACATCTTTTTATTTTTTAATGTTTTTATTGATTTGAAAGAGAGGAAGGGTGAAAGAGAGAGAGAGAAACTCATGACAGAAACATCACTGCCTCCTGCACACCCCCTACTGGGAATGGAGCCCACAACTTGGGCATGTGCCTTGACTAGGAATCTAACCGGTGACCTCTTGGTGCATGAGATGACACTCAACCAACTGAGCCCCATGGGCTGGGTTCTTTCTGTATTTTTACTATTGACGCTATTACAGATGTCCCCATGTCCCCCTTTTATAAGTCTTATAGGAGACTTGTGAGACTTATACAATATAGAAGTCTTAACAGGAGTTTGGTTTACTAAAGAATTTGTGTTTTACACTAAAATATTTGGAAGCCCCAGAATGACTTTAAGCTAAGACCTACTATGATCAGATTTACATGTTAGAAATCGGATTTACATCTAGAAAAATTTCTCTGGTGACTGGAGAATGGAGGCCATACTGGAGGGTTAGAAACCCATGGCTGTGCTGGCAATCCAAGTGAGAAGACATAAGGCCTTGCGTACATAAAGGTGGAGATCACTTGAATGCAGGCACCTCTGCTTCCTGTAATGGTGGACTGAGCAAGTGGGTCAACTTTCATACTGGAGATAATTTAAAAATAAGATGAAATATTAAAAGCATTTTCCTAAAGACATAAAAGAACTAATGAGCAAGTGAGGAACTGCTTCACCAAGATCTAGGAGAAGATAGACCAAGAGGTGACGAGTCCAGAGTTTTCCAGGCCAAGTGGTAGCCAAGAGACTGAGCAACATTTCCAACGGCCAAATACATTTTGATCCCAAATCTGGGGTTCACCGCCTGTTCAATTCAAGGGGTCTGAGAACCTGGTTAAGAAAAAAATTACATCTTCCTTTTCACTAAATTACTGGTTCTCAACCTTTCTAATGCCGCAACCCTTTTATACCCTGCTAGCGGGGTCACCTAAGACCATCAGAAAACACAGATATTTACATTACGATTCATAACAGTAGCAAAATTACAGTTATGAAGTAGCAACGAAAATAATTGTATGGTTGGGGGTCACCACAACATGAGGAACTGTATTAAAGGGTTGTGGCACTAAGTGAAGCTTAGACCTTCCTTTTTGTTATGAATCTAGGCTACACGTCATAGCAATATTAAGCAGTATTACTTGTGACTTTCTTTTACCAACAGAAAGATATTTTTCATACCACATTTACAGTTGTTGAAATTTTTGCTACGACAGACACTGCCGCATTGAATAGCCTTGTGTCTGTGTCATTTAATTTGTGTGTAGGGATATCTGTAAGATAAGTAGGATTGCAGTGGTACCTTCTCTGCTGTGCATGCTAATCCTCTGTTGGTTATGTACTTTGCAGAAACACTCTGCTAGTCTGTGCTGTGCTTGTTGGCTTTTCTTATTGTGTCCTTTATCATGAGAAGTAGTCAATTGAATACACACTCAATTTTCTTTATGGTTTGTGCTTCTTATGTATTACTTTAGGAACCTTTCCTCATCCCAGCCACATCAATATATTTTCCACTATTTTCTTTGAAAACTTTAAAGTTTTGTTTTTCACCTAAAATTAATTTGGGGGTATGGTGTATTGTAGAAATATAAACTTTTTCCAATATGGGTGGCCACTATGTCCCAGTATTATTTATTGAATAGTCCATTCTTTCCCTCATTAGTCTATTAATTTTTTCTTATTCTAAAACCACACTGTTTTCATTACAATATCTTTTAGTCTTAACTTGTTTTAAATTGCTCAAATATGTATCATTGTAAAATAGTTTGGAAAGAAGAAAAGCTGAGGAGAAAAACAAAAATCTCACCATTCTAAAATAACCACCAATAAAATATTGTTGTGTACGCTTCCTTTTTGATGCTATAAATGATTGAGCAAAATGATAAAATGTATGGAAAACAGGCCTAATGAGGAAAGGAAGGAATTCTTTAGCTTAAATAAGGGAGCACAGGAAAAATAAAATATGTTCTTAAGAATGAAGGATTTTTAGAATAATGCTACACAGTAGTTCATTTTTTTAAAAAAGACTTAGCAAGAATAAAATTATGTCAAAAGAAATGTATTTTGAACATGAGGCAAGCCTCTGGACTACCTAGAAGCCAAAATACTGAATGAGGTGGTTGTTACGGACTAAATGTTTGTATCCTCAACCTCAAACATGATGGTTTTTGGAGGCAAGGTCTTTGGACATGGGGCCATGAGGGTGAGACCTCAATAATGGGATTAGTGACCTTATATGAAGAAGAATCGGCCAAAGTCATCTTATCTTGCCACCATTCGAGGGTACAGCCAGAAGGCGGCCATCTGCAAGCCAGAAAGAGAGCTCTCACCAGAATCCATCTGTGCTGGCACCAGGATCTCGCACATCCAGCCTTCAAAACTGTGAAAAACAAATGTCTGTTTTTCAAGTCACCCAATCTATGGTTGTAAGGTTCTCCCCCGCTCCCAACTGGTGGGCGGAGTTTACAACATGACTGGCACCTGTCACAGAGACATCTCTAAGACATTGAACCACCAATCAGCACGGGCCAAAGTGTCCTTAGAGCCACCCCTTCCTGTTCGCCCTGGGCCCAACCCCCTTCTGTTCCGGCCCTTAAAGGGACCCCCAGGCAAGACACGTGCTGCTGCTCCGCCATGCCAGGAGTCAGCCCGGCTGGGTCCCCTGTCCCCTCCCCCTCCTCCACTTCTGATTTCTCTACCTCCGTAATGGGTTCCGCCTATTACCGGGGAATAAACTTTACTTTAAAATTCCCTGGTGGTCTGTTTCCTGCTTCCCTTCAAACCTAACAATGGTATTTTGTTATAGTGGCCCAAACTAAGACAGCAATGGAGATCCATGGAATTTCCATCCCTGGGAGATTTTGGTTAAGCTGTAGCTCCGCCCCCCATCAGATGGGAAGCTGAGCATCCCTTACTGCTTGTCATTCACAGTCAACCAAGATGCTTAGACTTCAGTGACCTTTGAGATGAAACTGCTTAATTTTAGTGAATTAGCTCTAGCAGCCAGGCGCCTGGACATGATGATCCAGCAGTCCATGTGGTAATTAGAGGCATACTAGGTCTGATGACCCCGTTTGATCCTGGTTTTTAAGAGACAAATTAGTCTTGTGGGATAAAAAAAAAATTCAGAAAGAAATGGTTAGGAAATTATTTAATTGAAAGGAAGGAAGGAAGGAATTAAAACAAGTATTGTTTTTTAGTGAATGTTAAAAGACCAAAATTTTTCTAATATTATGACTAGTAGGAGGAAAGCAGTGGAAAAGAAACTGGGAGTCTCATAAAAGTCAAGCTGCTTTTCGAAAGCAGAAATTGGCACACTCGGGAACACGAAGGGAGACCAAAAGAGAAAAGTGACATGTAGAGGGCCCTCTGGGAAGGCACATGGACATTCTTTTCATTCTTATCAGCTGAGCCCGGGGCACTGGCAGAGTCCTGTCGCCAGTTACAACCCCCCAAGAAGGCAGGGGGTGTTATCAGTCCTGATTTACCTTTGTCCAAGTTCTGGGAGAGGGCTTTGAGATGTAAATCCAGTCTAGCACTGAGAAACAGGAAATGAATAGGATCTGGGCCCGCCCAAGCTCCTTTGATCCTAAGTTTTCCCTGGGAAACCCCTTTGTATTTTGGAGAATAAATAAATGTGCTGTGTTGCCTGTGAGTGTGAGTGTCCCTCCATCGGAGTGACAGCCTCCACCCGGCACCCAGCTTTTGGATCTATTTCTGTCTCTTGTCTTTTTCTTTCTTTTATTTCTTAATCCCCAGCTCCTCCACTCAGAAACCTGTCCTTCTCCCTTTCCGTGTGGGACGCGGAAAAAAGAGAAGCACCCCACCACAGTGACAAGTGATGAAAAAGGCCAAACCCAGAACTTTGTATGAAGAGGAAAGAGACCTATATTGTATCATGGAGAAAAAGATGTGTGTTTTGTTGTTGTTGTTTAGTCATCCAGATAACAAAACCCTGGAATGGTTTATCAAAGAAGATTGTGGTAGCTAGGGTATTAGAAATGCCCAAAACAGTAACTGATGTTTTTCTGTCCTGAAAAGGTTTAAAGGCTTGCTTGTCTAACACATGTAAAGGGCAGTACCAGAAAAATCTCCTGCATTTTATTCCAGTTTTCAATCTGCCTGCAGCCCAGCAGTCTCTTGCAGGTTGACAAGAAGTCCCACATGTGTCTCTTTCAGAAAATTAACACCAGTTCCTTACCTTTTTTTCCTATGTGCTTTTTGTCTTCCAAATGTTTTGACAAGGGGCAGGGTACAATGAAATGGTCCCAGGATTCAGAGTCAGAAAACTAGGCTCAAGTCCTGAATCTGCAGTTTTACTAACTCGGGAACCTTAGAGAAATGACTTTCTTCTCTCTAAAATAGGGATAATAATAATACCAACACGACAGGGTTGTTGCCAGGGAAAAGTGAGGTGAGGTCGGAAAGGATTTGGAGAATTCGAAAATAGTTTGCATCATAAATAGTTAAATCATTATTGTCTTCGTCTGCTATACATTGATGTAGAGTGGTACCACTTTCCCATCGGCAGGTGTATCAGAGCTTTCCCATGATCACCAGGAAGTGACTTGGCCAAGACTGGAAACTTACCACTTCTAACTCAGAAAATCGCTTCTCTTTTCCTGACCCCACAGGGCTTGTCACGCAGAAATATGTTCTGGCCTCACACCCTTCAGATGGCACTGACACATGAAATCCCTGCCCAACTGCCCAGTTTCCAACTGTGTTAACTGCTAAGGCTGCTTAGTTTGTGGGAGATCTTTTCCAGTTCTCACTTTGGTTGAGTACGTTCTTCTGACTCAGGTCTCTCTGAGGGTGAAAAGCTTCTAGAACCTGAGACATTTGCATATGCGTGCGTGTACCTGTGTGTTTAACAGACTTGGCAAGTATAAGCGTGTGGAACAAATGCGCAAAATCCTGATGAAAGGTCAAAATAATCGACTAAAGAAATCACTCTATCAGTCTGCGTTCGCTTTGATGGTGGTGCCAGGGTCACGCGGAGCTAGATGTTTGGCCTCAGCCAATGCAAATAGAGAAAAACAAACTTTTACACAATGCAGGTCAATTGAAAACCTAGCACTAATTGAAAGTCCCAAGAACAAGAGAAAAAGAAGAGAAATCTAGAAAAAGTCTGTTCCCCACAAAAGAACTTCATACATAAAAGAAAAGTAGATAATAGAGAAGTAAACACAACTATAACAGACTGATCTCAACAAAGCAAAATAGGGCTATCGCTAGAATTATCAATACAGAATTCAAAGCAAAAAGAATAACTAAGATAAAGAGTTTTTACCATTGCCCTAACTGGTTTGGCTCAGTGGATAGAACGTCAGCCTGCGGACTGAAGGGTCCCAGGTTCAATTTTGGTCAAGGACATGTACCTTGGTTGCGGGCACATCCCCAGTGGGGATTGTGCAGGAGGCAGCTGATCGATGCTTCTAACTCTGTATCGTTCTCCCTTCCTCTCTGTAAAAAATCAATAAAATATATTTTTAAAGAGATTTACTATCTATTGATATAAGATAAAGTAATCAAGAAAATGTAATAATAATCAGTTTTCACATACCAAATAAAACAGTGTGACACTAATATAAAGCATAAACTGTTATAGAATATATGAATTTGAGAAGAACTAATCATAGGAGACTTGAATACCTCAAGTGGAGGAAACACTTACTTTTTAAAGAAAATTTGTTTATATACTAGCCAACAAAGCACATGTCTGCTGGTTCACTATTCCCCCATGTGCTTTATCTACTTACTAGAGGCCTGGTGCACAAATTTGTGCACGAGTGGGGTCTGGCGGGCCCATCCCAATGGGGGCCAATCAGGCTGGGAGGTCAGCCAGCCCTGTCCCCAGGGTGGGGAGCCAATCAGGGGTGGAGCCGGATGGGGGGAGGGCCACAGGCAGTTAGCCAGCTGGCCCTGCCCTCGATCAGGCTGGTTGGCCAGCTCTAGTGGGCATCATAGGGACCAGTCATTCTGGTTGTTCTGGTGTTTCAATAGCTGGCTTTTTATATATATAGTTTATAAAGAAAATGTAAAATATTTTCTGACACTATCAACTCCAAAGGGGCCTGAATGTATGTTGAAAGCACTCCATAACATAAAGTGAATAGATCATTGAACAACACTGTTGAATGCATTATCAGTATCACATATGTCATGCTACAGGCATCACCAAGCACAATCACACCCAAAAGTACCTGATCTGTCCTGCACCTTGGTCCTCAATGCTATGTAGGGACCCCTGGGGCTTTGTAGACCCTGATAGCTATACATACGAAAGGTTCTCTTCTCTGTCAGCAAACCCATTTTTTGTGCTAATTCCTGCAATTCACTAAATCTGCACCCTGATCTTTCCTTTACCCATGTGAGAAGTGACACCCCCAGAAATGGGCACCACAGAAAATGTTTTCCTGACCTGTGGCAGGTAGAAGAGTGTCATGACAAAGTGGGATTTTGGAAACCACTCCAGGTGTTGTCAGAGGAGTGGAGCCAGGGGATTTGTCAGTAAGGACTTGCCTGTCTGGTGGGCTTTGGTAATTAAACAGTAGGCGGGGCTGGCAGTTTCAGAGTTCTCAGCATAGAGTAATCAGTGTAATAGTACTCTAACCAGAATCAGCTTTCTGAGGTCCAAATCAATCCAGTGTCATCTGTCCCCTGACTGGCTCACTAATCCGATAGTGATTTAGTAATAACGATAGTCATATTCTATCATCTCATTTATTGGCCAGAGTAATTATTCTTTACATATCTTGGATATTTACACATAGTAAAGGTAAAGGGATTTTTAAAACCCTCCCTGAAAAAGTTTTCCAAACATTTGAGTGTTTAATAGAAGCCAAAGAGAGAGGAATTAATAAAAAGATTGACTCTCAGTCTCTGGTTTTGGCTCTTCCTAACTGACTTCTGACTTCTCACTTGAGATTAGTCCAGATAGGACTATGTAGGAATGCAACCTCATGGCATTTGAGTGGTGGTGGCACTCAGGGACAGCTACTGGTTTGGTTTTGTTAGTGTGTGTGTGTGTGTGTGTGTGTGTGTGTGTGTGTGCAAGAGAGAGAGAGAGAGAGAGAGAGAGAGAGAGAGAGAGAGAGAGAGAGAGTTTGTTTTGCATCTTGCAGTGGGGGCCAGGGTATACTTCTTACCTTGAGAAAATTTTCCCTGATCACATTCTGTGGGTTTTATTTTCCCTCATGGCTTGACCAGCTCTGTCCAATAGTAGGATTAAGCAATCTACATATTATGAAATATAATTTTTAGTAGCCACATTAAATAAAGTAAAAAAAAGGTTAAAGTAATTTTAGTTGTCTATTTTCACACAGCAGAGTCAAGCTATTGTGATTTCTAAATGTCACCCGTATAAACATTAAGTTCGTTTACATTTTTTGTACTGAGTCCAGAAGTCCAGTTCGTACATTCCATTTATAACAAACTCTTGCTTTAGATTTTATAAAGTTCACAGCCATCAAATAATATTCACACCTAAATAAGTTATCCAAATATAGTTAAAAGTTTCCCACTTAAAGATCATGTCAGATGAACAATGAAAAGTTCCTGTGGGGTGTAGTAACAAAGGAGTCATTGTGACCTGAGCCTAGAATGGTAAGGGCAGGTGGCAGTGCGGCCGAGGCACAGAGGGATCTGAGGAGGTGGGTGAAGGTGAGGCCACAGAGACACACGCTGCAGATGACCTTTCTCAATGGTTTACCACGAAGGGGTGGGAGTAGGAAGAGCAGTGGTTGAAGAGGGGTCCAGAGAGATCAGGTGAGACATTTCCGTGTAGTTAGGAAAGACTTGCAGTTACGTAAATGCTGAGGGGAGGATTCAGTCCATAAAGAGAGATTAAAAGCACGTTTGGCTCAGTGGATAGAGCCCTCACACTGAAGGGTCCCGGGTTTAATTCTGGTCAAGGGCATCCACCTTTGGTTTCAGGCTTGATCCCCAGCCCTGGTCAGGGTGCATGCGGGAGACAACCAGTTGATGTTTCTCTCTCACTGTCTCTCCCCGTCTCTTCCATTCTCTGGGGGGGTGGGGGGGGGGAAGTCAATGGAAAAATATCTTTGGGTGAGGATTAACAACAAAAATGAGTACAAGGGGAAATATGGAAATGGTGGGAAGAGCTTAGTAAGAAGGAAGAAGAGATGAGATCTAGATCATTGGAGAATAAAAGAAATAGGTTTAAATATTATTAGAGCAAATTGGGAAGCAATGAAAGCTTCTCGGAGATATATGCTGATTTGGCAACTACATAGGTAAAATTTCAGTCCAGCAGTATTTTACAAGTTTTCTGTGAAATAGCAGACGAATTAAGGGGTATCAAATATATATAAAAGAAAAAAGTGGAGAAAATTTGAAACAGGCTTTAGGAAAAAATTGAGGAGTAAATATGTCAATACATAGAGACAGTAAAATTTTCAGGCATTATGGGTGTTTCACAATAGAAGTAGGTGATTTTGTGTTTACAGTGGTATCCAAACATCATGCAATTATCTTAAGACCAGCAGTAGCGATAGCAGGGCAGATAATCAGATCTTTAAATTTGAAGTTTTATACAAGGTAGACATGATGAGTGGTAAAGAATTTTGGGTTAGTCCAGGGAATTATTGAGATCATAGTCCACGGAATCCAGGATTAAAAGGAATGTGTGTGTGTGTTACGTGCCATTGAGTCAGCTCTAACTCCCAGAAAACCCTATGAATGAGTTATGTCCTGCAGCCCTATTCTGTCCTCAACAGCCCTCTCCAGCTCCTGCAGATTCATGCCTATAGCTCCTGTTATGGAGACAATCCATCTCCTATTTATTATTTCTCTTTTCCTGCTGCCTTCTATTTTTCTCAGAATTAGTGTCTTTCCCAAAGAACCATGCCTTCTAGTTGATATGAAGTGGGCAAATTAAGATAATAATCTGGTGATCTGGCATAACTTGCAATCTTGAAGAATGGGTATCTATTGTATAAATATTTAAAAATATTAGAAATCAGACATTTGTAGCGGATGAATATGTTTTCTGAATTATTTATTTCTGAACATGACCAAACTTCTAGGATATGGGAGTGAGTCACTAAAAAAGTGGGTTGCTTGGTGATATCACTAATGATTTTAACTCTGAAACCCAAGTGGTCAATGGGTTAACCAAAATGAATATTCACATAATACAAAAGAATGGTAGTAATTTGGTCTTAGAAAAAGATTGGGTACTATGTATCATGAGGGAGTACCAAGACTAAATCACGTGTAGTGAGAGTGACAACGACAAAAAGAGAATAAAATCAAATTCATAAAGGAGAGGGTCTTATAAGGTGTTGGAGGATAAATGATCTGGACTAGCTTCTGGCTTTTGACCTCGAGCTTTCTGTTTTTGACAAATCTGCTTGATGGTTTCCCAGGATGCAGGTCAGATCTATCCTCAAAGGGAGGGTGGAAGTACAAGACAGTGGAAGTAATTGTCATAAGAAGGCCAGCTTGATGTATCATGTAGATCCAATTTCACGATTTTTTTTTTTATAGAGTAAATGGAAAAGAGACACGATGGTCAAGACTTCACAGAGGAAGTGCCATGATTGGGTAAACCAATCCAAGCCAAAGCCCGATTTAAGCATCTCCATCCCGCTGAGGATGTCCAGTAACATATTCAAGAGTCCAGTTACGAGAGTCACATCCCACCCAGGCAATGAGGTCAGATACCATCAATGGGAGGAAACCTTGGACAAGCCCCAACAATTGTGCTGGCAGAAGAGACTTCAAGGGCTCCAGGCCTGCAGCAGCACGGGACAACTCTTAAGTCCTTTCGATCTTACCAAAGCCCTGCAAACACTTGTGCCTAGTTGCACAGGGGAGTCCCTGCCTTGTGTTCTCACAGGCGGTCCTCACGGCAGCTCCATGTCCAACCCTGACGGGACCACACATGTGGCAGAGAGGATTCCAGGAGCTGGTCTGGGTATCCCACGGCTCCCCAGCAAACAATTTCTGGTAACGGAGAAAGATATTAAGAAACAGGAAAGGAAAATGAAGATGGCGAGAGAGAGACTGGCGAGAGCGTTGATTGCAGACAGACTCGCGAGTGAGACAGAGAAAGGGAGGGACCAAGAAGAACATCCTGAAAAACACTAGGGGAAAAAGAGAAGGCGGTGCAGATGGAATGGAGTACAACACGTTATTAATGTCTCTTTGCAGAGTCCCTAATGTTTTCTTGCTTTGAGCTTTTAAAACTTTAAAATATACCAATGGGCTCCTTTATTTAAACTTCTCCGTGTGACATAGGATATATAGACAGTCATCTCTTTGAGGTGAGAGATTTGGTTTCAGGTGAAGAGAGGAAGATCTTTCCTTTTCATGTAGTACTCTCTTTTTCCTTTGCTGTGTGTGTTATATACTTGTATTTTAAAATCAACAGAGAGTTATCAAAGCCATGGGATTATTTAGTGTTTTGCCCTCACAGTCACAGAGTAAAACCTACCAGTCAGAATGAATTTTCCTTTTTGTGTAATATTCCAGTAGATTCCAAGATAGTGTTTTTAGTAAAAAGCTTTTATATTTATGTCCTAAAATAAGATATCTACTTCTAGGTCTGTATTATTCCTGTCCTTTGTTGCACAGTAATTAAGAGTTGCATATAATGAAATACCAGACTTTACTTCATTTTTGAGATTTATATGTGTTTCGACTGAGTTCATGAAGATTGACACGCCATTTGGGAGGTTACAATATTAAGAGGCGCTGTTTTCAGCATCATTGATCTAACAATGAGCTACTGCTTGTTGGGATTTGTCTACTTATATGATCAAGTATGTTGTATTATCAAATCCTCTTTATCCTTACTAAATTTGTGTGACGTATTTATCACTTTCTGAGAGTAATGCATTAAACAATAATGGAGTATCTATAGTATTCATATCTTCCCTAAAAATGAATTTTTTTTTTTTTTTTAATATATTTTTATTGATTTTTTACAGAGAGGAAGGGAGAAAGATAGAGAGCTAGAAATGTCAATGAGAAACATTGACCAGCTGCCTCCTGCACACCCCCCACTGGGGATGTGCCCGCAACCCAGGTACATGCCCTTGACCGGAATCGAACCTGGGACCCTTCAGTCCGCAGACCGAGGCTCTACCACTGAGCCAAACCGGTTTTGGCAAAAATGAATTATTTTTAAATGGAATCTTCTCTTCTTTATTCTCCCATGTAGTAATCATCTGAAATTTTAGCTAGAATGTGTTTTAATGTCTTTCATTAAGATGAATACTAATTTAGCTACACTAATTTTCTTCTTTTCCTCATTATTTCTGTTATATTTTTCTAGGTTTACATTTCTTCTTCCTGATGTACATGCTTTACTAGTTCTTTTCCTGAAGGCCTGTGGGAGGTTACGTTGAGACTGTCTGTGTACCTAAAAAGGTCTTTATCTCTCTCTTTGACAGATAGTTTGGCTGGGTATTTTAAATTAGGTTCTTAACCTTTTTTTTTTCTTCCTTGTTACGTTTAATATTTCTGATATTATCATTATGATAATTTTTAGAGAAAGCATTCCGGAGAATGACTGAGGATGTGAAGCTCACACCAAAAATGTGGGAATGGGTAGCATTAAGTGTGAGTTTAACTTTTAGCCTTTGGGAATCTTCAGCTGTGGTCGCCTGTGTAGACATGCAGTCTACTCAAACATACCCATAGTAGGACAGCACAGCCTGCCTCATGCCTGCGATGCTTTGGGCTGCTTGCTGGGCAGCCTCTGCTGGCGCTCTCCAATTGGATTCAACGCAGAGAAGTGGGGGTGGGGGTGGGGAAAGAGTTCATTGTTTTTCCCGGAGGTTCCCCCCACCCTGAGTTTTATTCATCTTTCCATCCAAAGCAGGCACTGTCTGTATAGCCTTGGTGTTACTTGGACGCAGGCTTCCTTCTGCTCCTCTGCAATGGAGGCTAGGAGGACAATGTCTGGAGCTCAGGAAATTCTTTAGCATGTTTCTTAATATCACCAGGCCCTGTGATTAATGCCAGTGGAAAACTACAAATAAAAACAATCCAGGCAGTACGACTAATGACCCAGACCCTTCAGAGTCCCCAACCAGGCAAAGAAACACAAACTGCTGAGGTGCTTGGTAATAACAAAGGGAATATGAAATGGGAAATGAAAGATGGTAGCTACAAATCCCAGCTATGAAAAGGTGAACAGCTGCAAAAACATGTATTTGATGATTATGAGTATTCTCTATTCTGTTATGAATGAGTTTGAGTACATCATGTATATTATACCATATAATGTGTAATATATAATATATGATATATAATACCACCTAATAAAAGAGTGATATGCAAATTAACCATCACTCTGACCCACAAGCCAATCAGAGGGAGTATGCAAATAAACCCAACCAAGATGGCTATAGCCACAGAGAGCAGGAGGGAGGCGTTTCCCCGGCAACGGAGTCAAGCCAAGCTTTCCTCCTGCCCTTGCTGGCCTAAGCCTCCACTCAAGGCTACAAAGTTTCAATTATAGAAGGTAAACAAATCCAAATAGAAACAGCTGCCACCACAGAGCGAGCAGGAGACTTGGCTCTGCTCCAGGCTACAAAGTTTCAATTGTAGAAAGTAAATACATCCCAGATACCAGGGCCTCCGCTTGGTTTGCTGGGGAGGAAAGGGGGGGCATGGCCAGCCTGCAAACCACCATAGGCCCCTCGCTCAGGCCACCTCAAGGGAACCCCCACAATGATCTGGGACACCTTCAGAGCAAACTAGCTCACCCCCACCCATGCACCAGGCCTCTATCCCATCTAATAAAAGTGTAATATGCAGACTGACCATCACTCCAACACATAATATGACTGCCCCCATTTGGTCAAAGATCCTGATGGCCACCACAAGATGGCCAGCAGAGGAGGGCAGTTAGGAGGGACCAGGCCTATAAGGGAGGGCAGTTGGGGGCAATCAAGCCTGCAGTGGAGGGCAGTTAGACATCAATCAGGCTGGCATGGGAGTGGTTAGGGGTGATCAGGCAGGCAGAAGCAGTTAGGGGCAATCAGGAAGGCAGGCAGGTGAACAGTTGGGAGCCAGCAGTCCTGGATTGTGAGAGGGATGTCCAACTTCCCATTTAGGCCCAATCTCACAAGCAGTCGGACATCCCTTGAGGGGTCCCAGATTGGAGAGGGTGCAGGCTGGGCTGAGGAATAACCTTTCCCCCAACCCCGTGCACAAATTTTGTGCACCAGGTCTCTAGTATGTAATAAGACATGGTATATAATAAGTAATATGTGATATATAATGTGTATAATATATAAATACAAAATGAATATATATGTATATAATGTAAAAAGAATTTTTTTAAAAGGCTGCTATGATAGACTCTTGATGCAAATGTGGTCCCTTCTTGTTGACTATCAGTGCATTTGGGGCCATTGGAAACCCGAAGACACAATAAATTATCCTTTCCGGCCATATGGTGGGCACAAGACTTATTAAGTACTAAAGGCCCGTTGCATGAAATTCATGCATGGGGGGGTGGGGATGGGGAAGGAGGTGTATGTCCCTCAGCCCAGCCTGCATCCTCTCCAATCTCAGACCCCTCAAGGGATGTCCGACTGCCCGTTTAAGCCCCATCTCACCAGGCGGATCCCTCTCACAATCCAGGATCGCTGGCTTTCAACTGCTCACCTGCCTGCCTGCCTGATTGCCCCTAACTGCCTCTGCCTGCTGGCCTGATCACCCCTAACTTCCCTCCCTTGCCAGCCTGGTTTCCCCCGCCCCAACAGCCCTTCCCTGCCAGCCATCTTGTGGTGGCCATCTTGTGTCCACATGGGGGCTGCCATCTTGTGTGTTAGAGTGACGGTCAATTTGCATATTACCTCTTTATTATATAGGATTCCTACATGTAGGGTTAGGTCTCAGGAGCCTGGTAGCCCTGCAGGAGAAACCCATTGGACGCCCATGCCTTCTTCTTAGCCCTGGTCTAGCCCTGGGAACGGGCACTTCTCTTTCTCTTTGGAGGCAAAGTACAGCCTTATCTGTCTTTGCTTTAGATAACCACTTTCCTGAGTAGCTGTGCCCTATCACAAAAGGCCCGGGCTGCCAGGAACCAGCGTTTATCCTCGGCTCCGGCTGTCCTGAAAAGACCTTCCTGGCAGAGTCCCCCTGATGAGTGTCTGGGTGACATTCACAGCCATCAGAAAAGACGGAGGTCACTCAGAAGTGCCAAGCAGACCATCTGGCCCTTGCTCTTATAGGATATTTCCATGAGATAATGTTCCAAAAACAGGTGGAAAACCTTTAGTTCCTGATCACAGGGTGGGTGTTGGGGGTAAATGCAGAGCAGTGTCTGTTTTTCTCAGATTGAAAACAACCAGTATGCTAATTAATACTAATACTTCTCACCACACCCTCCATGGCATACACTCAGCACAAGACCATGGAAGAGATACAGGCATCCCAGGGGCTACAAGCTCTAGGGCAGTGTTTCCCCAACTTTTGACATATGTGTACCCCTTCTATAATTTTCGTAATGCTGAGTACCCCTCGTCAAAAAAAAAAAGGATGTATTTTAATAACAATCAAAAATATATTTATTTTTTCTTTTTGGGGGGTACATACACAAAATAATTAACGAAAAATAAAATTATTCATAATAAAATATAAATAAAAGTTATATTATAAATAACGTTTATTTGCACACCGGACCATCTCACGCCTCACAAGACTGTCTTGACTTGACTCATGAGAACGTAGAATTAGGCACAGCTAAGCACAGTGCAGTGCAGTACATATCCCCATCAAACTCCGGTGCAATGCGTACCCCCACCAAACTCTTCCTGTACCCCTGGGGGTACGCGTACCACACTTTGGCAAACACTGTTCTAGATGATAGGAAGCATTGGTTATGGAACAAGGCCCAGCTGTATCCTTAAACGTTGTACCACAAATCTCCCCCCTAACAAGAAACAAGCAAGGAAGGAATCTCCAGATCCTGGACAAGGATCGCAGGAGGATTCCAATGTAGGTAAAGGATAATCACGGAGGCCCTTGAGGAGCCGGAGGATGGAAAGTGCTGCCGGCCCTTAGTCCATTTGCAAATGATCTTCCTCTGGCCTCATCCTCTCACGTGCACGTTTTAATCTCTCTATGTTGTTTTCCCTCCTTAGTGCCGATGCACTTCCAGAGGTTGACCTAACAGACCACAAGTCCCTAATCTTTGGTCATAAGAAACCCCAACAAGAGAAGAAGATAATGTTCCTTCTGCCTCCGGAGCTGTACACAGGCAGCCACCGCCCTCGGACAGGAAGTGGTCCTGACAATTGTTATTTTGAAAGCCACCCTCATACCCAGAGGTGTGGCGATGCCTGCGAAAGCACTCCAACCCCTAAATCCTCAGGAGTTCTGAGGGGCTGTCCCTGCTCCTTGTCCAGGTTAAGGATGCTGAAATGGACCTCTCCTCTGAGTAGGGGTACCTGGAGGTGGCAAGAGCCAGGGCGGGTATAATAATGGCCTTCCTTCTCCCAGGTATAATAATGGCCATGCAAGATTTCTGAAGTCAAGGAGGAATGTGAGGTTCTGAATCTCATTTCAATGGGCACAGGAAATGAGTTATATATACCACAACTCCCAGACCATACAAGAAACAAACTGGTCATGTGCAACACAGAACCTAGGAGTGCCATCCAGGTACTCACACCAGGTGGGATTCCTCATTGCATCCTGTGACCCTGTCACGCTGGCCACAAACTGATTGAACCAGAGATCCATCCATGCCCAAGGACCTATGGGAGTTCTTACATTGGTCAATGGATGCCACACCCAATGCTTTCTCTTTCTGGAACACACACACACACACACACACACACACACACACACACACACTGGAGTGCAGAGTCAATCAACACAGAAATTTAGACGGTAGTAACAGAAGTCTGGGAAGACTCCACGAGGTGGAGATAAGAGGGAAGAAAGATGCCCAGCCAGTGTGGTTCAGTGGTTGAGCATCAATCTATGAAGCAGGAGGTCACGATTCCATTCCCCGTTGGAGCCCTGGGTTGCGGGTTTGATTTCCAGTGTGGGGCATGTAGGAGGCAGCCAATCAATTCCCTCTCATCATTAATATTTCTCTCTCTCTCTCTCACACACACACACTTCCTTCCCCTCTGAAATCAATAAAAAATTATATTTTTTTAAAGAGGAAAGAAAGGTGTAACACGTAAAAGTAGGAAAAGCAACAAAGTGCACTCCTTTACAAAAAGGGCAGAGAAAAGTATTCTGGAACAACCACCTGCAGTGTGTTGGGAACCTTCTCATTCCCTGAAGCCTGTCTGCTTCACGACTGAAAGGGTTTTCCGTTCCATCACCGTCCTTCCTCTCCGGATCCTGGAGTCCCCACCACAGGTCACTCAGGAGTGACCCCTACAGCGGCCTGGTCAGGGTGAGTGCTGGTGGCCTGGGGCAAAGTGTCTGAGTCACACTTCTTGTCACTTCCCCAACCAGGGTATAAGACATAAAAGGCGCCTCAGAGTCACTGGGGGTCAGGAGCATATACATAGTTCCTGTTGGGGACACTAGTGTTAGACTACAAGCACTGACTTCCCTGCCACGCTCGCTGCCTGGACCTGAGCGGGGCAAGTGCTTCTCTCTCCAGGAACTGAGAGTTCCCACTGCTACGTTTTTCCTGTGCTGGTATCCTATGTAATTGATCCTCACACCCTCACATTATCACAAAATGGCCTTCCCCACGTCACAAGATGGCTGCCACACATCATCACAAGATGGCCACCCCCCACGTTGTCACAAGATGGCTGCCACAAGATGCCTGCCCCCATGTTGTCACAAGACAACTGCCTGCAGGGGAGGGCAGTTAGGGGTGAGATCAGGTCAGCAGAGGAGGGCAGTTAAGGGTGATCAGGCTGGAAGGCAGAAGCAGTTATGGGTAATCAGGCAGGCAGGCAAGCGATTGGGAGCCAGCAGTCCCGGATTGTGAGAGGGATGTCTGACTGCCCTCCCTAGGATCAGACCTACACAGGCAGTCAGACATCCCCCAAGGGGACCCAAATTGGAGAGGCTGCAGGCTGGGCTGAGGGACACCCATCCAGTGCATGAATTTCATGCACCAAGCCTCTAGTGTGTGTGTGTGTGTGTGTGTGTGTGTATGATTTGAGAGAGGAAGGGAAAAGGACAGAGAACCATTGATCATCTGTGTCCCGCACGCCCGCACTGGTGTCCTCTGCTGGGGATGGAGCTCGAAACCCTGGCATGTGCCATGACTGGGAATCGAACCGTGACCTTCTGGTTCATAGTTCCACGCTCAACCATGGAGCCACCCCGACTGGGTGCCTGTGCTGCTTTTTATCCAGTGTCTTTAGGCACCTGTGAGCAGGGAGGAGCGCACTGAGGGGCAGGCTGCAGGTGAGAATGCCTGGTCCTTCTGCCCGTCATCAGAACCTCCTTTCTCCTTTGTCAAAGGTCCCAGTGCTGCCAGCACGCCCTCTGTGCACTGCCCTGTGCACCCCGCCTCAGCCACAGCCCGGCCCCTGGAGCGGCTCCCGCAGGCTGGACCCGGGGGGCTGCGGTCCCAGTTGTCCTTTTGCTTCTGCTTGGCATGACCTCTTGAGACCCAAGGAGCAAGTGGTGTTCGCAGGCAGGAAGGGGCTCGCATTGGCGTCGGTGCATAGGTTTGAAGAGGCTGTGGGCAGACTCTGAAGAGGGTGTACCCTTGTCCAGCTTCCCGCGCCCAGAAACCACCCACACGCTGGGCACCCCTGCACCCAGCCGGGACTCCGCGGGTCTCCACGTACCTGTGGACTCGGAGCTTGCGCCCAGAGCAATGCGCGGTGCAGGGAGCCTTCCTGCAGGTGCAAGGGCTGGGTTTCTAGAAGCCAGTGCAGGTGCGCATCACCTTTGATGCTTGGGGCTCCTTCAAAGAAGTGCCCCGTGTTTCGCGGAGGCGAGACGAACCGTTTTGCCTTACAGGAGGTGTTGCCTCCAGGTCCCCCAAGCCCGGTGGGCACCACCCATCTCTGCTTCTCTTTCGTGTGCTCCACAGCTTTGGGGGAACAGTAATCAAGGGCAAAACTGTTGTGTGTACCCGGTTCACCCATCAGAATGACACTGAACTCCGAGGGCCTACAGATAGGGGGAGTCCCGGGGGTTACTTTTGCTGCACAGGCAAAGCTCGAGTTCCTTACGCAGGGGGTGTTGTTTTCCCCTGTCCTGGAACTTGGTTCCGACCTTTCTTGCTCCGGTTCACATAGTAGGGAGACAGGATTCAACTCCTAACCGCGCAGAAAGCCCTGAATGCCTTGCACTCTTGTCTCGCTCACTTCCCGACCAGAGGGATGAGATTTCCTTCAGGGAAACCCGGGAATGGCGCCCTTTACAGTTTGCAGAGACGCCTTGGGAGTGAGTGCTGAGACAGAAGAAACGTAAATAAAGCTTTTACATGTGATTAAAGGGCCTGGCAGAGCGTCTGAAGGACTGTGGTAGGCGGCAGGGAAATGTGCTTTCACTTTCCTCTCCATCTGGAAAGGCTAGTTTTCGGGCTACATACTTGCAGTTATCTTGTGTCTTTGAAATTATCTTGCATTGTCAGCTTCTGCCTAAAGCAATGTTCAACTGAAGCATCATCAACTGTTCTTGTTGTAAAAACTTGATAGTGCTCCCCCCTGCCCCCGCCCCACTCCCCTCGGCCCTTTATCAGCTAAGAATCTGGAAAAACTCTGTTTGCCTCAAATGTATATAGTTTAGTACATTTTTGTTTTTTTGGAGTGTCATTTACCTAGACCAGGGGTGGGCAAACTTTTTGACTCGAGGGCCACCATGGGTTCTTAAACTGGACCGGAGGGCCGCCGGAACAAAAGCAACCTGACCATGCTGGCACTCTCATCTTGGGCTGCTGGTGAAGGAGCGGAGGGGAGAGCAAGAGAACCCTCCACTCTTTGGGCTCCACGGACCCGATGGAACAGCCGACCGGGCCGGATCGGGCCTGTGGGCCGTAGTTTGCCCACAGCTGACCTAGACCCAGAAGTTCTTATAAACAACAACAATTTTTTATTCCCACACTTTCCTTGTATCAATCACACGGTTTGAAACTGCATACTGAACAACTTGCCTCCCTCAGGATCTGGGAAGGGTGGGACAGATCCTGAGGCAGGCAATGTGCACTGCTGGCTCCTCGGCTGGCTACACCCGGGGCACCCAGAACAAATGGGTTGGAGTAATACATGAGTATTTGTGCCACATATGCCTCTAGCTTCAATTTCCAGTGTCCTGGGAATCTTCAGTCTTCGGAAGATTTTAACCTCTAACCAAAGATTGTTCCTTCCCTCAGATTATTATTCATGGGTGACAAATGCTGTATAATAAGAACCTAATGTGCAAATTGTCTGTTAGACCAGGAGTTCAACCAGGGGGCAGGATCGGCTGAGGCAGGCGGCTGGGGAAAGGGAGGCGCCCCTGGTCGGCAGCTGTTAGAGACCCTACCTGTGCAGGAATTTCATGCACGGGGCCTCTAGTTTTAAATAAAAGTGTTGCTTTAATAATATTTTAAAAAAATCTTTTGATCCTTGAATTCTTGGGCTACATGTGTTTGTGCCAGTGGCAGACTAAATAAATGCAGTCATAGTGGTTAAGCAAGCAACATTGCTTTGTTTTTTTTTTTCTTATTCTCCCTGCCCAGACACTCCCTGTGTGTTGATGGATGGTTAACAGGGTAAAGACAGCTGAAGCCAAACAGGCCTGCTTCCAGGGACAGAATGAACACAGGGCAGCTTCCTCAACTGATAAGGAATGTTATTGAAAACGCCCTGTTTCAGCAAGACACCCATGAAAATACAGACATGGTGTCAAAACAAGCCAGAGGAAAATTATTTGGAGGGAAAAAATGAAAAAGAATCCCAAGTCAAATTTAAAGAAAATATCTCTTTATTAACTTTTGGTCGAGAATATGTTTGTATATTTTTAGAAAGCAACTCCGAGACCATCTGGAATCCTGTAACAAAGAGGAATAGACAGAAGTGCTTCAGCCATGAAGACAGAAGAGACACAATTCAGAGATGGAAGTTGCTGACAATGCCTCACCATACCAGCAGACAGCAGTTGCGTGTTGCTGAAGGAAGCCCAGGATCAAACCAGAGATGGTCGGACCTGCATCACCACCATTTGTCCACCAACCAGATCTGAAATAACATGGCTGACATGTACACATAAGGAACTATTTGACATTGAAATTGGGACTCAACAGAACTATTGGCCCAGAAAGGAACTCACTATAGACTGATTCATTTGCCTCTCAGCATAACCATTATGGCTTGTCGCAGTTTAGGTTCTTACAAGGGTATTTCTTGGATCACATGATCTCACACATCTAAAGGAAATAATGAACAACATAAACTGATGAACAAAAACAGACCCAGAGAAAGAGAAGCAGCAATCAGACTCTCAAACCTCAGAGGGAAAGTAGGGGAGGGTGGGGGTAAGGGGAAGAGATCAACCAAAGGACTTGTGTGCATGCACATGGGCCTAACCAGTGGCCATGGACAACAGGTGGGTAGGGACATATGTAGGGAGGGGTTTGGGATGGGAATTGGGCGGAGGGGGGGAAAGACAATTATGTGATACCATAATCAATAAAAAAATAAAATTAAAAAAAACCCAAAATGCCCTGTTTCCTCCCATTCCTGTCCAGGCTTCTAGTCCTGACTCCATTCAGGGAGGATCAGGGAGAAGGTGGCCACCCCCACAGGGTATGCTGCAGGATTGGAGGTCACTTTCAGAAATTCAAGTTGGTGAAAATGGACAGAAAACATGAGTAGCCAACTATAAAGGTGACTTGCCCCTGCAATGCGTTGTAATGTAGTTTTATGAAACTAAGATTTCTAAAATCTCATGGACAAGCCTCTGGAAAAAAAATGCAACTCAGGTCAAGACCACTGGGGAGGGAAAGTCCTGGACTGCTTGGGGGTCAGGCCTCACAATCACAGGGGACCTGGAATCGAGACTTTTAATATTATCTCCAATGATCAAGTTACATGCACAACCACAGAGATAGCTAACAGGACTGGAAAAAATATCTTACTAGTCATCTTTGAATTTCACATTTGTGTCTTATTGCCTACGGTGCACTTTGATGTAATGTTTTTATAAATCCTTATTTTATAAATAGCACACTGTTTATTGCCCCCTTTTCAATTCAAATTGTTCACTTTGGAAATACACATGTGTACTATATGCCACAACTGTAAACCTGTAATTCCTTTTTTTTTTTTCTTTCATAGTGATAATCTCAAAAAGACAAAAGTGGCCAAGGACTCCCTTGACCTCTGAAACATGCAGATCAAGATAAGCTGCCCTAATTTATGACATTCTTTCCCAGGTAGGTAATGTTTCCATTCAGTGAGCTCTGATAAGTATCATTTTTTTTTTTTGCCCTTAAGAACCCTTTTTATTATTTTTCCACATACCCCTATATTATCTCCCGAATTTCATGCATTAAGTACCAGTTGATTTCATGGCTTTATTGAATGCATACATTATGTGTCAAGTTTCTCAAGAAACCCCGAGTTTTCACTTTTTCAACAAACATTTATGGAGCCATTGCTATGTGCCAGACATCATGTTAACTCTTGGGTACACAAAGACGAATAAAACAAAACTCACAGCCCAGTGAGGGGAGCCAAACATACAAATAGGTAGTCCCTAAAAATAAATAATGTTAGAGACACACAGAGAGTGTTAGGGAAATATGGAGAAGAACCTATCTATATAAAAGCCTAAGCAGCCAGCCAACCTGTAGCTATGTTGCGCACTGACCACCAGGGGGCAGACACTCAATGCAGAAGCTGCTGAGCTGCCGTGACTTGGCAGCTGTGATTCTCAGGTGACGCACCCGGAACCAGAGAGGATGGAGCCTGATTCTGGGCTGCGTCTCCTGAGAGCCGCCCTCTCACAATCTGGGACCCCTTGGGGGATGTCAGAGAGCTGGTTTGGCCAAGGGACAGGCCAAGGGACACCGGTGCACGAATCCATGCACTGGGCCTATAGTAAGTCCCTAAGTGGAAATGTGAGAAAACTTCCTGATAGAAGTAAGCCCTGAAGTAAATTTATAAAAAAATGAGTGAATGTTTGCCAAAAATTATAGTTTATAAGTCAAATGGATAAAGACAAATACCATATGATTTCACTCATATGTGGAATACATATATATTTTTTTAAAAACAAACAAAACAAGAACAGACTCATAGATGCAAACAGATTGGTCACCAGAGAAGAAGTGGATTGTGGGAGGTAGGGAAGACAAAATGGACAAAGGGAGTCAATTGTATGGTGATGGCTAGAAACTGTAGTGTATACAGATCTTGGATTACAATGTTGTATACCTGAAACTTATGTGATAAACCAATGTTACCTTAATAAAAAAATTACATTTTAGCTAGCTTAAGTGGCCTTTTTTATTTTACTTTTTAATATATTTTTATTGATTTCAGAGAGGAAGAAAAGGGGAGAGAAACATTAATGATGAGAGAGAATGTTGGCTGCCTCCTGCATGCCACCCCAGTGGGGGTGGAGCCCACAACCTGGGCATGTGCCCTTGATGGGAATCAAACCTGGGACCTTCAGTGCACAGATCGATGCTCTATCCACTGAGCCAAACTGGCTAGGGCAAATGGCCTTTTATACATATGTGATTCCCACTAGCAATTTTGAATTACTATTAAAGTAATTGGAAATTCCCCCTTTCTTTCCTTGGAAGGAAGGTGGCCATTGTTTTCATGGCAGGTAAAGTGAATTTTAGAAAGTGGGCAAAGTGAAGTAGTTTATCATATTCACCCCAGAGGATGTTCTGCTGAGCCCAAGCTTTGTTGTTTTTCCTTTTGGCTGCTTGTCAGGTAGAATCCTATAGAAGTAAAATGTCGGAGGGGTGTGTATTGAAGGTGGGGGGTGGAGGGGAGCCAGAGCCCTCAGAGTCATACATTTCCTTTTTTCTTTTTAAAAAAAACTTTAGAGTCAACAAACAACCCATTTATGTTGATTTGGTTTCCTAAGTAGATTTTCTTACTGCTAAGGGAGTAAGCTGACCTATTGATTCTGTTATTCCAATTCCAGTTGGTTCTGCATTTCCCACTCTCCACCTAAATTAATAACTGAGCCCTCTCTTATTATCAGTGTCTCCTGTAGGTTTGATTACTACAAGTCATTCATCAAAACCAGCTCATCTTTGTGTGAATTGGCAAAATTGAGTGTATGTATTTTCAAATTGGGACCAAAGTGTGGAAATGGACTAAAAACTGTCTTCATTTTGCTCTTAACTGCAAAGTCTCTACTTCTTAAGTCTGAGCATGTTTGTATGAATCTGACTCAACATATGTCATCCATATTCTAATGTATCATCCAAATTCTAATGACTTTCAAATTTACACTAGCCCAATTCTCTCCTCCCAACTCTAGACTCCTATACCAAAGAAGAGCATCTCAAATGGAAATTCCCCAAAATACTGAAAATAGAATTACCACATGATTCAGCAATCCTACTTTAGATATATGGCCAAAAGAACTGAATGCAGGATTTCAGATATTTGTATATTCACATTCATAGCAGCATTATTCACAATAACCAAAAGGTAGAAGCAACTCAAATGCCCATCGAGGATGAATGAATGAGTAAAGAAAATGTGGTGTATGCATAAGATGGAATATTATTCAGCCTTAAAAGGAAGGACATTCTGACACATGCTACAACATGGGATGGACCTGGAGGACATTATGCTAAGTAAAATAAGCCAGTCACAAAAAGACAAATATTGTATTATTTCACTTATATAAGGTATGGCTTTGAGTATGAGGATATAGTAGTCAAACTCATAGAAACAGAAAGTAGAATGGTGGTTTCCTGGGGCTGGGGAGGAGCAATAGAAAGTTCTCATTTTTCAAGATAAAAAATGTCCAGAGACTGGTTACATAACAGTGTAAATATACTTAAGGCTACTGAATGGCACACCTAGAAATGGTGAAGATGGTAAATTTTATATGTACTTTACCACAATTAATTTTTTTTTTAAAAAGATGCCTTTGGTTAATTTGGCCTTCTTTTCCTTGTGCTTGGAAATGAGTATCGGTGTTGCTGGTTCTATAGTAAGCAATTATGAATTTGCTTCTAAATGAATGTCAGAGGCTTTGTGCATGTTGATGGTGTCTGTGGAAGGGAAAGAAGGTGTGCAGCATCCTCACAGCAGCACTCTACTACAGGAAAGAGTGTCCTTTCAAAGGAGTATCTTCCCAGGGTAACAGTACTACGTGCCATATTCACAGCAAACACAATGATTGTAGAGGCAGGTTTCGGGAAATGAGCTCAGAGTTAGGATGGAAGGGGGGGTTGTTAAACCTCTCACTAAGACCTTAACACTGTGATCCTCTGCTTTTCTTTTTATAGGATTTAATTTTTAAATTATCATTTTTTAATCCTCACCCAAGGATGTGTTTTTCATTGATGAGAGAGATAGAGAGAGAGGAAGAAAGGAGAGGGAGAAAAACAGTGAGGTGAGAAACACCAGTTGCCTTTTCAAACCCTAACCTATGGTATGTGCCCGGTCGGGGAATCAAACCCAAGACCCTTTAGTGAATAGGATGACACTCTAACTGAGCCACATGGGCCAGGGCTGATCCCCTTCTTTGAATGGACTATCTTACAGGAGGTTTTAAAAAATTATTCACAGTTTTTGCTGAGACCAGTTTGGCTCAGTGGATAGAGCGTCGGCCTGCGAACTGAAAGGTCCCAGGTTCGATTCCGGTCAGTGCATGTGCCTTGGTTGCGGGCACATCCCCGGTGGGGGTTGTGCAGGAGGCAGCTGATCAATGATTCTCTCATCGATGTTTCTGATTCTCTATCCCTCTCTCTTCCTCTCTGTAAAAAATCAATAAAATATATTTAAAAAATAAAATAAAAAATTATTCACAGTTTTTTATAGAATATGAAAATACCTTCAAAAATAATCTAAAGACAGTCCAAATTCACAGTGACAAGGAATTTAATGTAAGACCTAAACCTGGTCACGATATAGGTAGTGGGCCTTCTCTATAGATAAATCTGCTTTGTGTCTAACTTTTCAAGCACTACTTGCTCATTTTATCTTTCCCATTTCTATTACTTGTTTCTAAAAATGAATATGCCGGAGATCTATCCAGATCATTCACCTCTGCAAACAAAACTGTGAAGCCTAAGGGAACTATATAGTAAGCCAGTTCTTGTTGGTTTTCTCTTTAGAGGGAAGTTTGATTGCCTTCCTGTGGTAAAGTTTAGGGACTGTGCCAGGGACTGTTTGCAGACTGTGTGTGTGTGTGTGTGTGTGTGTGTGTGTGTGTGAGTGTGTGTGTGTGTGTGTGTGTGTGTGAGTGTGTGTGTGTGTGTGTGTGTGTGTGTGTGTGTGAGTGTGTGTGTGTGTGTGTGTGTGTGTGTGTGTGTGGTGTGTGTTTACCAAATAACTAAGCCCACTATTTGATTGGGCAAAGAACCAATCAACACTATTTTTGTTCGGTCTCTAAAATGTGAGAAACATTTTTAAATTTCAAAATTATTCCATACAAGGAATTATACCAATGGCAAAGGATGTGAAAAAAATATAAACATGATCACATAGGAGAGAGCAGATGATGGACTATTTGTAAGTTTTGACTGGTTCTGGGGCAGGAAAAAAACACACACAACACACATAAGAACCTAAAGAGCATTTAAGATCGTGGCCACTTAAAACCTCTCTCCCTAGCACTGGAGAAGACCACAAAAATGTATGAGGTCCAGTTTCTTCTTAATCTCGTTGAGGGTTAGACATGGCCATGCATTCATTATTCAACTTGGCATCCTTACGACTCTGGCAGGAGCTTGTCCTGGGTGGGAATGGCTGCGAGGGGAGGGAGGAACGCGGAGGAGGGGGTTCAATGGGGGGAAAAGGAGACATGCGTAAAACGTCAGACAATAAAAAGATATAAACCTGCCCATACAGTGAGTGCTCAGCGGAGCTGTGCTAAATGGATAAGTGACTTAGTTTATGCTAGGGGTGGTGACATAGAGGAGCAGAGTCACACTTAAAGTCAGATTTTGAGGCCTCGGGATGTGGACTTTACCATCAAGATTTATTATCTGGTGATTCAGCATGGAAAAACAGTTCGTGCGATAAACAAGGGAGGGCTTGGTATTGGAGGCAAAAAACAAAACAAAACAAAACAAAACAAAAAAAACCGCCTTTTAAGGAGGAGCAATTTTAGGGGAGATGATAAGCCTGGGCTAGGCGTTTGAAGTCTGAAGAGACGGTGAGAAATTCACGTGCAACCTCCAGCAGGCACCAGCCAGCCTTTACAGTGGCGAGATGAGCTCCAAATGCGGGGTAGACTTGGAGGGTGGCATCAGGGAGGGGGGGGGGAATCCTGCCTGCGAGCCCCTGGCACGCCTTGGCTTCCTGCGGAGGGCAGGTGAGAGAGGCAGGGATGCTGGGCGGGCGGTGGCGGCAGCTAACCTTTCCTGAGAGCCAGGCCGCGGAGCTGCGCCTCCCTGCACCCTCTCCCCATCCCCAAGAGGACGACGACGAGGCGACGCGGTGACTCAGCCTCCTCTCCGCAGTCAGGACCGATACCACCCTCCCCAGAACTGATGCAAGGAGCCCGTCTTCGGGCTCCGGCGCGGCTCAGAGGAGACCCCTAATTCAGAAAGCTCCCCTCCAGTCGGGGCAGGAATGCGGGGTGCAGCGGCTGGGGGGTACCGGGCCTCGGGGCCCCAGTCCCAGCCTCGGCAGGACCCGCCCGCCTGGGACCGAGGCCCCCCACTCCCACCCCCGCTCGCTAGGGGGCGGCCCGGCGGCTCCGGGGCGCGCCCACCCGGGGCTGCTGACGCGGCATCACCGCCCCGCCCCGCCCCCGCCCCCTCGGGCCCGGCGCGCGCGCGGGCGGGGGGCGTGAGCCCCGGCGGGCGGCGGGCGGGCGGCGGGGGGCGGGGGGGACGCGGGGTCACGTCACGCGGCGTAGACAAAGGCGGCGCGCGCACGTCTGACGCACACGCCTCGGCCGCGGCGGCGGCGGCGGCGGGCCAGGGGGAGGGCCCGGCACCGGAGGGCTTGGGAGCGCCTCCTCGCACGGCCTCGCGGCGGGTGAGTACGGCCCGGCCGCCTGCCTCCCACCCCCGGGAAGGTCGCTGGTGTCCCGGGGGAGCCGGCGGGAGAGCGCGGGGCCCGGGGCGGGGCGGGGACGGACGGACGGACGCCCTCTCTCCCCGCGCCGCGCCGCCGGCGTCCGGAGGCTCCACCGCGGCTCCCCGGGGCGGCCCGGCCCGTCGTCCGAGCGGCCCGCCCCGCGGCCGGCCGCGGGGGAACCGTCCGCGCCCCTCCCGCCGCCCCGGAGCCCGGGCCCTCCCCGCTCCGCCCGGTCCTCTCGATTCCGGGGGAGCCCCCTCCCCATAACCCCCCATCCCCCCGAGCGCTCCATCCCCCCTGCCGCCCCGGGGTGCAGCTCGAGGGCTGGAGGGAGGGGGGTGCCTGGAGGAAGTGCCTGCGCCTCTGGTTTCCTTTCCTGTGTCCCTCGGCTTTCCGGGATTGTCTGTTCTCTCTCGTTCTCCAAAAGGAGCCCCATCTCTCTACCCCCCCTTCTTTTTTTTATTCAACCCCGAAATCCCTGGCCTTTCCGTTTTGATTTCACGCCCCGCGAGGCATCCTCCGACCCAGAGGGTCTTGTTTGTTTCCTCACTTTCCGTTTCGCGTGGGGTTGGACTCTGGCAGCGGAGAAGTCGGGGGAAATGCACCGTAGGAAACATAGTAGCGGAGCCCCGTGGAAGGAAGCGCCATGCCGGTGTGTCTGGCCGGGCCCCTCCCTGCCCATGCCCGCCTGCCCTGGATCTTCTCCTGGGTCACCCTGGGTTTCCTCTCTGGCTCCTTTTCCTTAGTGTTGGCAAGACTTTTGAGTTAGCTTCGCTTAGTTTCAGGTCTTGCAGATTCTATCTCAACCCAAGGGAAAGGGTGTGAGCAGCAATTATCCTTAATGCCAAAGACTGTGTAGAAAAGAGTCCTTGTGATAATTCCTGTTGGGTATTCTTTTCTCGCTTTGACAGTGATGTCGTGGTTTTTGTTGTTGTTTTTGTTTTGTTTTGTTGCATTTTTCAACCTTCTATGATGGAGGATTTCTGACACTCAGAAGTAGATAGAAGAGTAAATCAGGTAGCCATCATCCAGCCCCCACAGCTCACTGTATGGCTAAGCCTTTTCCATCCATTTCCCCATCCTTTGTATCTGGGATAAATCCTTAATGTCAAAAGTAGCATGAGATACAGAATAAAAATCTTGCTGTCTGATAGTCATCATGTACTTTTATTGGGACACAGTCTGCTATTAGAGGTCCTTCAGATAAGAAACACATACAGCCCTGGAGAAGGACTAGGAAAGGGTATCTAAAATGATTTAAGTTGCTGGAGGGCAGGTTAAAACAAGTCTTTCAGGTCAGGATGAGAATTTCTGGGTCATCTTGTCTGACTTTTCATTTTTGATGAGCCCTCAGAAGGTCCAGAGAGGTTCAGTGACTTGTCCAGATCTGCAGGAATAAGAGCTGACCTGAGAGGAGCAGACAGCTCCCAACTCTGCTCCTTCTTTCCACTGTACCAGACTGCTTGCTTAGGTCGTCTTCAGGAACGAGGGATGTATGGAAGGGCTATAGCTGAGAACCCTTACACTGAGAAGGGTTTGGACAGGTAACTGTGAAAAACTTTCCCACCAAATTCTGGTATAATACAACCGGGAGATGTGCCTCAAATTAGTTCTTAAACTACAGTGGGGGCAAATGTCTAATCATAGCTTTTCAGACACGTGGGAAAGTTGTGACCCTAGCACTAGAATAGCAGACTGATCATAAGAACACGCTTTTAAAAGATGAGGCAACATTCACAGCTATTTAGTAGTATTTGGAATATACCCCAGAGGTTTTGCTCTTGATATCAGGGAGAATAGCACTTTCCAAAAAAACATTCTTTCTTGCCATTAACAGATAAGAATCCTGGGCTGGATGAATGGTGGGTTGTTTTGTTTTTGTTTTTTTACCATGTACATATTTCCTAGCACACTATGCTATTAAAATTTCCTATCTCAAGAAAGATAGGTAAGTTCAGTACTTGTGCCTCAATTTTCTTACTTTTAAAATGGGGATAGTCTGTCTCCAGGGTACATAGAGTTCTTTTTTATGTAATGCAACATAATTGTTTATAAATTTTTTTCAGGGTGGACCTTTGTGAGTTTGTGACCTAAATAATAGTTATCATGCGCATCTGTTACTGGGGAGATGCAGAGCCCTCAGTTCACAGATGTTACCAGGGAGACTCGGAGCCTTCAGTTCTTGTCTTCTTGAGGGAAAGATCTTTTAAAATATATTTTACTGATTTTTTTACAGAGAGGAGGGGAGAGAGGTAGATAATTAAAAACATTGATGACAGAGGAACATTGGTCAGCTGCCTCCTGCACACTCCCCACTGGGGATGTGCCCGCAACCAAGGTACATGCCCTTGACCGGAATTGAACCTGAGACCCTTTAGTCCGCAGGCTGACGCTCTATCCACTGAGCCAAACTGGTTAGGGCAAGACTTATTAGAGAGGAAGGGAGGGGGAGAGAGAGAGAGAGGGAAACATCAATGATGAGAGAAAATCTTGATTGGCTCCCTCCTGCATGCCCCACACTGGGGATCCAGCCTGTAACCTGGGCATATGCCTCTGACCAAAATCTAACCCGGGACTCTTCAGTCTGCAGGCCGACACTATCCATGGAGTCAAACCAGCTAGGGCAAGGCAAAGATTTAAATCAAGAGACAAAGTGTAGAAAAGCAAGCAAGAACTTATTGACCTCAGCAAAACTATACTTAAGAGAGCGAAACGGAATGCATAGAAGAAGCAGTGAGAGAGACCAGACTGGGCTGCTCCGGCTCTCTGGGAAGGCAGAGAAGGGGGGCCCTGGAGACAGAGTCAGGGTTAACCTGAGGATTGCAAGACTCATGGGATCCCTTAGGGGTTAGGGGGAGGAGATGGGGAAGAGAATGGCAGGGCCTGCTCCCTGAGGACCCTAAGCTAGTTACCCTCTGGCTGGGGAGGAGTGCAAACCATTTAGTCTGGAGTTTAGGGAAGACAACATTTATTATTAGGTGGCTGCAAACTGCTGTTTAACTATCGGTATAACTTTCCCTATTCTACTCGTTCTGGAATTTCTCTAGCTTTTTACTATTCTATAACATCCGGTTTGTGGATGGACTACTGGAATAACAGCATCTCAGTGTCTTGGTAAATCATCACCCCTGAAGACATGGGGTCAGAGGGATTGTGTATTTTGTGGGATTGTTTGTGTTTAGGGTGTTAAAAAGAGTGCATGGTTAGTCTATCAGGATTTTAGCGTAAGTTGCTATTTTCTGCTAAAGAATAAACCACTTCTCATCTGTATGCACATCACAAAAGGTTACCTTTTATTTGAAAAAATCTCTTATTTTCTGGAGATACAAGCCAGAGATTTAAGCTTGAATTATACTGCAGAATTGTTTCTTCAAGTAAAAGAGCCTTGTCATTTACATCTTATGTCATTAGTAAAAGATATGTCATTTACATCTTATGTATCATTATGCTTACTTATGGGAGGACTTGACCAAATGTCATAAGTTCCATGTAGCAGTAAGCTACGTAATGATGCTTACTATAGCATGATGAGTGCTTTGTAAGAGTATAGAATTGTAGAGTTAGGAAAGTTACAAATTCTTAGAGTTTTTCCTAACTCATTTAAGGTAGTGTTTCACCTTTAAAACACTTACGTACATGTTAGATGTACATACCATACAATCACAGAGACTTGTCTCCCTTTTTGGAACTCTTTATTTTGTCTTGTATGATAGTTATGTGTTTGTGTGTATCTCCTATTAAACTATAAGCTCAGGATCTGCGTTATTCGAATAATCCTTTGTGAAAAGTAGGAGCATATTACAGTTTTCTAGACTTTTTAAATTAAAAAACAAAAACTGGTGAAGAAACTTAAATCCAGGAAAACTAGTAACTAATAGACCAGATAGTAACAGAACTGTAGCTCAAACCTAAGACAGCTCCTGAGTTCCAGGTGCAAACACTCATATTGTATCATTTTGTTCATACCTTGGAGGAATTGGGAGGGGGGAAAAGTATATATATATATATATATATATTTTTTTTTTTTTCTTACCTGTTAAAGATATATTATTTTCAGGGTCTGCTTTAAAAGTATTTGATCACTGCTACCCAGTAGAAATCCTATATAATAAAGAGATAATATGCCAATGGTTGTCACATCCTCACTCCGTCATGCGATAATGGCTCAGACACTCAGTACGGGAGAGAGGAATGGGGACCAACCAGGCTGAGCCCAGAGAGGGACAAGCTGACTGCTGTATGGTCCCGGGCGACAGACGCTGCACATGTGGCCAAGGAGAGGGATAAGCCGCCCGCTCACGGTACCCTGCAGTGTGGCCAGCCTGGGCGAAGCTGGCTGGAGTCCTGGGTGCCTATGGCTGGCCAAAGGGAGGGAAGCTTGGGTACAGAGTGCCTGCTCCGGCCGGAGGAGGGAGTCCTGGGTCATGGGTGTGGGGTGAAGCAGAGGTGGTTAGGGGCCATCAGGCCAGCAGGGGAGCAGTTAGAGGTGACCAGGCCAGTAGGGGGAGCAGTTAGAAACGATCAGGCAGGCAGGCAGGCAGAGGTGATTAGAGGCCATCAGGCCAGCAGGGGAACAGTTAGGGGTGATCAGGCCAGTAGGGAGAGCATTTAGGAACGATCAGGCAGGCAGGCAGGCAGAGGTGGTTAGGGGCCAGTGGTCCTGGATAGCATAAGGCAGTCGGATATCCCCCAAGGGGTCCCAGATTGGAGAGGGTGCAGGCCAGGCTGAGGGACCCCTCCTTCCCCATGTATGAATTTTGTGCACCAGGCCTCTAGTATAATATAAGCCTATATAATAATACCTACTTTTAAAAAATGTAAAAAGAGTGCCTTGGCTGTTGTGGATCAGTGATTAAAGTGTTGGCCTGTTCACTGAAGGGCCACAGGTTCTATTCCTGGTCAAGAGCACATACCTGGGTTGCAGGGTCAATCCCTGGCCCAATCTGGGTGCTTGTGGGCAGCAACCAATCAGGCAACTGATAGATATGTGTGTGTCTCTCTCCCTCCCCTCCCCCCCCAACTCTCTAAAAATATCAATGGGAAAAAAAATCCTTGGGTGAGGATTAACAATAAACTAAAATAAGGTAAAAAGAAATGGGGAAATAATTTTAAGAATATATTTTATTTAACCAAAATTATCTAGAATATCACTTAAACATGTAACTAGTATATACATCATTAATGAGGCCTTCGTTTTTTTCATCCTGTCATTGAAATCCAGTGTGTACTTTACAGAACATTTCATTCTGGACCAGCCACTTTCAAGGGCTCAGGAGTCTGTGTTAGTGGCTGCTGTATTGTGCAGCACAGGGTCACTGTCAGCTGAGCGTAAAGATGGGGTGTTTTATGTTGCTTAGTAACATTGAGTTCTGAGGTTAACATAGAGGTTGTGGTTGTGGTCATTGGTTTTTTTGTCTTTCATGTTCTAGTGATTTTTCTTTGAACAGTTAGTATTGTTTCAAGTTTGTGGTGAGTTGAACAAAGAAATCTGTTTCATAAATTTTGTGCCTTTGTGAAAAACGCTTTCTCATTCTTTTGTTGTCTGTGGGATTAATTTCCTCATTTTTAAAAACCATCTTAACCATTCTTTTTTTATATATACATGATTTATTGATTTTTTTACAGAGAGGAAGGGAGAGGGAGAGAGAGAGTTAGAAACATCAATGAGAGAGAAACATCAATCAGTCGCCTCCTGCACACCCCCTGCACACCCCCGACTGGGGATGTGCCTGCAACCAAAGTACATACCCTTAACCGGAATCAAACCCGGGACCCTTGAGTCTACAGGGCGATGCTCTATCCACTGAGCCAAACTGATTAGGGCCATCTTAACCATTCTTAAGTCTAGTTCAGTAGTAATGCTTTCTCATTTTATTTTATTTTTTAAAAAAATATATTTTATTGATATTTTACAGAGAGGAAGGGAGAGAGATAGAGAGCCAGAAATGTCGATGAGAGAGAAACATCGACCAGCTGCCTCTTGCACACCCCCTACCGGGGATGTGCCCGCAACCAATGTACATGCCCTTGGCCGGAATCGAACCCGGGACCTTTCAGTCCACAGACCAATGCTCTACCACTGAGCCAAACCGACCTCGGCATGCTTTCTCATTTTAAATGAGACTTTAGTCATTGGGGAGGAAAAGCTTTACTTCTAAAAAATGGCCTGTAACAAATTCAGTAATAAAATAACCTAATAAAGCCAAAACCGGTTTGGCTCAGTGGTAGAGCGTCGGTCTGCGGACCGAAAGGTCCCAGGTTCAATTCTGGTCAAGGGCATTGGTTGCGGGCACATCCCTGGTAGGCAGGAGGCAGCTGGTCGATGTTTCTCTCTCATCAACGTTTCTAGCTCTCTATCTCTCTCCCTTCCTCTCTGTAAAATATCAATAAAATATATCTAAAAAATTTTTAAAAAATAACCTAATAAAAAATGGGCAAAAGATTTGAATATTTCATCAGAAAAGATACACAGGTGGCAAATTAGCACATGAAAAGATGCTCAATATCATTGGACATTAGAGAAATACAAATTAAAACTTGCAGATACCACCTCACATCCACAAACCCTGTGGTCAGCTGACTGCGGCTCACAAGCCACATGCGGCTCTTTGGCTCCTTGAGTGTGGCTCTTCCACAAAATATCACGTGCGGGCGCGCACCTACAGTGTGATTGAAACTTCGTGGCCCATGCGCAGAAGTCAGTTTTTGGCTCTCAAAAGAAATGTCCATCATTGTACTGTTGATATTTGGCTCTGTTGACTAATGAATTTGCCGACCACTGCACTAGTAGGTGTAAAATTAAAATACTGATCATGTCAAGTGTTGGTGAAGATGTAGAACTTTCACACACTGCTGGTGAGAATGCAAAATGGTACAACCACTTTAGAATGAGGTTTGGCAGTTTCATAAAAAGCTAAACATACGCCTATCTTAGTCTCAGTCTTTCCACAATTTGGGTCTTTTCCCAAGAGAAGTGAAAGCATATGTCCATACGAAGCCTTGTAGATAGCAGCTTTATTTGTAACAGTTCCAAGGTGGAACAACCCAGATGTCCTTCAGTAGGTGAATGGGTAAACATTGTGATATATCCATACAACAGAATATAGCTCAGCAATTAAAAGGAATGAACTATTAAAGCATGAAAGATTCTCAGAATAATAATGCTGAGTGAAATAAACAAGAAAAATTGGGATATGTGTTTTTTAAAAATATTTTTAAATTGATTTTAGAGAGGAAGAGGGAGAGAGAGAAACGTCAATGATGAGAGAGCATCATTGATCGGCTGCCCCCTGCATGCACCTTACTGGGCATTGAGCCTGAAACCCATGCATGTGCCCTGACCTGAAATCCAGCCATGACCTCCTGAATCATAGGTCGATGTTCAACCACTGAGCTACTCCTGACAGGCCAGAAAAATAGGTTTTTAAAGAAAAGAAAAAGACCAGGCAGTTGTTTCCAGTTAAATAAACAATACTCAAATGTAAAGCACAGACTTTGAAATTGAGCTGTTCAGGCTTGGTAAATGAAATGTCTAGGGCAGGGGTGGGCAAACTTTTTGACTCAAGGGCCACCATGGGTTCTTAAACTGGACTGGAGGGCCGGAACAAAAGCAACCTGACCATGCTGGCACTCTCTTCTTGGGCTGCTGGTGAAGGAGCGGAGGGGAGAGCAAGAGAACCCTCTGCTCTTTCGGCTCCGCGGGCCGGATTGGGCCCGCGGGCCGTAGTTTGCCCACGGCTGGTCTGGGGTATTAGAGCTCCAGCAAATCAGTAGTTCTTTTTTAAACTGATGGCCCCCCAAGTATAAAAATATTCTATCTCCTTTGTCTTCTCCCCCCCCCCCCCAGCTTTGAAGACTTATGTTGATTTTTGGATGAAATTGGCACCATGTTATTTATTACCCAGTTCCAACTCAAGCTCTTCTAGGCAAGGGGGAAATATTTAAGGTCAGAGTGACCTTAGATCAACACCCTAAACTGACTATGATCCTGTCTTCATTATGAGTGGAGTTATTCTTTGGCCTATCATTCTGGCTTTGTCTTGGGCCATATTTTATCCAGAATTAATGTTGGCTGTATGTGTATTCTTGGTTTTTAGCACTTCAGTTTCACTCTAATCTAGTAGCTCTGAGTGCTGCCCTGTCTCTTTGGACACATTTTATACACTTTCCTCCTAAGCGGCAACATTCTTTCAAGCAAATGTCTTATTTTTTTGATGTTACACTCAATATTAAAGTTGGCACCACACATATTTCTGTTGTGTGCTTGCACACATTTGTTTGTTTACCATCACATCAGAATTGGGATATTTGATGGGTCTGTGTCTTGACAGTACATTAGGAAAAGTGAGTGGTACCTCAAAGCAAAAGCGAGGTCAGCCTGGGGAGCAGATCTGAGTTCTAGTTCTGCCTCTGGTACTGGCCAAGTTTTAAATTTGTCTCAGTTATTTAACCCTTCCAAGGCTCAATTATTTCAGCCTTGGGGGGTGGGGAGGAAAGGTTGGACTAGAATTCTCAATGGTTGACTAATGAAGTTGCAATTTATTATTTTATTAGAGACCTGGTGCATGACATTCATGCACTGGGGAGGTGTGGGGGGGGGAGGGGGGGTGTCAGCCTGGCCTTCACCTTCTTGCAGTCCAGGACCCCTTGGGGATGTCTGCTGCTGGCTTAGGCCCGATCCCCTGGAAATCGGGCCTAAGCTGGCAGTCAGACATCTCTCTCGCAGTCCAGGACCTCTCTCTCCTTACCACAGGCGGGAGAGGCTAGCCTTGAGCCGGCTGAGCAGTGCTCCCCTTGTGGGAGTGCACTGACCACCAGGGGGCAGCTCCTGTGTTGACCGTCTGCCCCCTGGTGGTCAATGTGCATCGTAGTAACCGGTTGTTCTGCCATTTGGTCAGTTTGCATATTAGTTTTTTATTATATAGGATTATTATTGCTTCCAGCTTTGTAGTGACAGTTACTTAGTAATAACTTCTATTTATTGAGTACTTTGTGTCAGGCACTATACTGATCACTTTATTCTGTTCAGTCTTCACAGCAATATCACAGGATACATATTATTCCCATTTTACAGATGAGAAGACTGAAGCATGGAAAGTTGATTTATTTTCCTGAGGTCACACAACTAGAAAGTAATGGAGGCTGGTTTTGAATGCAACTTGTGTGATTCCCTGTATATTGAGTCATCATGCTTTACTGCTTCTCTGACATTCTATCTTAACTAAAGACACATAACCAAAAATCTGGATTGGAAAGAAAATTTAAAACATCTAGTCTAATCCTGTAGAATCCAGATGTGGGTGAATATCTTTCTAAACAGTCTGTTTAAAGATTTCTTTTATTAATTTTTTTAGAGAGAAAGGGAGGGAGGGAGAGAGAAACATGGACATGAGAGGGAAACATCAATCAGCTGCCCCCAGCTCCCCTATCAGCAGGGATCAAGCCCACACACTAGGCACATGCCCTTACTGGGAATCAAACTGGTGACCTCTTGGTATATGAGTTAACACCCAACCAACTAAGCCACACTGGCCAGGGCTAAACAGTTTATTCTTTTTGAACAACTCCTCTGAGATTCTTAATTGAGATACAATTCACATACTATACAATTCACCCATTTAAAGTGTACAGTTCAGGTGTGTGTTTTTTTAATCCAAAATGTGTTTAATGGGATGCTTCCCCACTCATCTTTTTTTTTTTCTTTCAATATATCTTTTTATTGATTTCTGAGAGGAAGGGAGAGGGAGAGAAATAGAAACATCAATGATGAGAGAGAATCATTGATTGGCTGCCTCCTGCACACCTCCTACTGGGCATCTAGCCCGCAGCCTGGGTATGTGCCCTTGCCAGAATTAAACTTAGGACCCTTCAGTCCGCAGGCCGATGCTCTATCCATTCAGCCAAACTGGATAGGGCGTCCCCATTCATCTTGATTGGAGTTGTTTTTAGTGCTGCTTCTTTCTGAAGGAGCATCCGCTGAAAGCCTTGCTTTTCCTATTGTTGAATGGCAGAGGACAGTGGAGCAAAACCAACACACAAAACTACCATTTGTGCATGGCTAAAGGCGGTGGTGATTTTATGGCATCCTGTGCATTTCACCTCTTTGAAGTAGGCATCGGGGCTCTGCACCAGGTGGTGCTTCTCCTGTTTTCTGGGGAGGATGAAGGAGATCCTTAGTGAGAGGCATGCTGTCATGGGGAGGACATCACTGCCAAAAAGGTGCAATTCGGGTTTTTATTATATTCACAGATCTATGTGACCCAACATCCAGTCAATTTTAGAATCTTTTTATTAACTAGCCCTGCTGGTATGCCCAGTGGTTAGGACATTGGCCTACACACCAGAGGGTCGTGAGTTCGATTTCTGGTTGAGGGCACGCATATGGGTTTCAGGTTTGATCCCTACCCCTGGTTGGGGGTTGTGGGGGAGGCATCCATTTGATATGTCTCACATCATGTTTCTCTCCCTACTCTTCCTATTCTCCCAGCCCTAAGTAACCACTAATGCACTTTCTGTCTCTAAAGATTCAAATTCATATTATGGAATCACATAATATGTGGTCTTTTGTGACTGGCTTCTTTCATTTTACCTTGATGTGTTCTTTTTGTTTTGTTTTTTGTTAATCCTCATGTGAGGATATTTTTTTAATTGATTTTTGGAGAAAGAAAGGAGTGGGAGAGAGAGAGAGAACATCGATGTGAGAGACACATCAATTGGTTGCCTCCTGCACTTGCCCTGGTGGCCTGGATCGAGCCTGCAACTGAGATGTGTGCTCTTGACTGGAAATCAAACCTGGGACCTTTCAGGCCACAGGCCAACATTCTATCCATTAAACCAAACCAGGTAGGGCTACCATGATTTTAAGGTTCATCCATATCGTAGCAACTACCAATACTTCATTCCTTTGAATGGCCAAATAATATTCTGTTTGTCAGTGTAAAAATGTATAAACCTATTCAAGCAAATTTCTTATATCTCACTACTCCCTCAATTTTTATAGAAACTTATTTGAGTTAAACAGAGGATACTTTTGGAAGCTGAGAAAAATGCTTTGGAGAATAACAGTTTGCAGTTTCTTTTATGCATTTGAGATTAAGGAGGGTTCATAAGTAGATTACATGAGGTGAGAGAAAGCAAGATAGGAATCAGAATATGGGATAGTTAAGATTATGTGTTCTCTTCAAGATGGTCATGCTTTAAAGGAAGGATTTGAAGCAGGGGACATTTCAAAGGTGTATTAACTCAGATGCCCAGAAACAATAGACGAGCCTTGCTTAAGGCAAAGGTAAGCCTCTTACTAAAGTTATATGCCTGCACTTGGCTGCATGGCTCAGTGGTTGAGTGTCGACCTGTGAACCAGGATTCCTGATCAGCACACACTCAGGTTGCAGGCTCCATCCCCAGTAGGAGGCATGCAGGAGGCAGCTGATCAATAATTCTCTCTCATTGTTGATGTTTCTCTCTTTCTCCCTTTCATTCTGAAATCAATAAAAATATATCTTTAAACAAACTTAAAATTTAAAAAAAACAAACTTAATTTTTTTTAAAAAAAAAAAAACAAACTTAAATACAAACAAACCATGACATGACCAGTGAGGAATTTCTGATCAGATCACCTTGTGAGGTAACTTTCCATAAAAACCTTTTTCATCCACACCTTGTGTGGATAAAACACATTTTGTTTATTCAGTTGATGGACATTTGGGTAGTTTCTACCTATTGGGCTATTCTGAATAATACTGCTGTAAACATTGGCACAACTTTTTATGTGGATAGTTTTTAGTTCTCTTGACTATAGACCTAGGAGGAGAACTGCTGGGTCATATGGTAACCATGTTTAGCCATTTGAGGAACTAACAGACTAGGTGGTTAGTTCCCAAGGTGGTTGTACCATTGCACAGTGCCACCAGCAATGTGAGGGTTAGTCTTAATAGTAAGCTAAAATGTACATTCCTGTACCTGCCAATTGTAATAGCATTTCTCTTGTCTCTGGGTGGCTAGAGCCAATCTGCTTTTTCTGTGTCTGAGTGCTCACTCACCCTACATTGCTTCTGCCAGTTCCGTAAAGTAGTTAGATCTCCTTACCAGCTCTCTTACAAATTGACTCAGGACTTCTATGATAGTCTTAGTCTTTGCTAGAATACTCACATAGGGTTCCATCTTTAATCGTGGAACATTTTTCCTGATTCCTACAGATCTTGTTTCCCCTCAGCGTGGTTTGGCATTACTGGCTCTGGCTGTTCTGCCTCTCTGCCAAGCAGGCCCCACAGCAGAACAGTTTCTGAATGGGATCAGCACGATCCAGCCCCATCAGGGATCGTATGCACCGTAGGCAGGTAATAGCTGAAACCCAATCTCTCAGTAGTGTAATGTCAGGCCTTCTTGGGAAATGCCTTCACATGCCCCATCCTCCCTCCTAGTAACAGGAACTTAGAATAGTAACATTAGTTAGAGCAATTGCCTTGTTCTAGGCACTATGAAAGTACTTTATTTTTGTTACTTTGTAATCTTGAACATTACTTCTAGTAGGTATTATTTAATAGAAGCTTAAAGAAATTAAATAATTTACCTGAAGTCACTAACACTACTGGTTAAGTGATCAAGTCAGGATTCAAACACTAGTGTGTTTCTTTTGATTTTTGAACCATGAAGCTATTACCTATTCAAAATGAAAAATGTAATTTTAGAGATACTAAAAAGATAAATAGTAAACTTTTTCCATCCCTAGAAGTAGCTGCTATAGCCAGTTACTTGTGTATCTTTCCAGACATGTATCTTTGGGAGTGCATATGAATTGTATATATTTTTCCTTTCCTCCCCTCACTTACAATTGGTAATTATTGTGGACATTGTTCTGTATCAAATTGGGAGATTGTTTCTTAGTGTGTGTGTGTGTGTGTGTGTGTGTGTGTGTGTGTGTGTGTGTCTTTTTACTACTAAACAGATGAATAATATTCCATTGTGTCCTCTATTAGTGGGCATTTATGTTTCTTTTGGTATTACAATGCTTTAGTCAGTAACCTTGCACATATATTATTTTGCACATGCTTTACTACAGAGTTTCTCATCCTCAGCACTATTGATATTGGGGCTGGATAATTTTTTGTTGTAGGAGTTGGCCTGTACATAATAGTACATTTAATACATGCCTGCCCTCTATGCACTGCATGCCAGTAGCACCCCCATTCCAAGTTGTGACAACCAAAAAAGTCTGCAGACATTACCAGATGTTCCACAAGGGATTAAAGAATTGCCCCTTGTTGAGAACCACTGTTCTAATTTATCTTTAGGATAAATTTTTAGGAGTAGAAATGCTGGAACTAAGATTATGTACATTTAGAATTGTGATGGCAATTGCTGAATTGTTCTCCAAAGAGGTTGAACCAGTTTACACCTGGACCAGCAGTAATTGGGGATATTTTCTCATTTTTACCAATACTGTGGTAAAAATTTTTTCTGCCATCTTACTGTCATTTTAACTCCTATTTCTGACCTTTCATGGAGCACTAGTGCTTGCTAGGCTTGTGGTAGTATTTGGCTTGGGTGTTTTGTGACATACTTTGAAATGCCTTCCCTTCTCTCCAGCTCTCTTTAAGGTTGGCACTAAGAACTGAAGACAATACTCTGGGTTTCTTCTGATAATGATCTCTGTTTATAAAAGCCTAAGCTACAGTGGACCGGTTGCCATGACACACACCGACCATCAGAGGCAGACACTCAACACAGGAGCAGCAGGGGGAGCAGCAGGGAGGGGTGAGGGGGCAGGTGCAGCGGGCAGGCCTGCTGGCATGAGGAGCGGTGCAGGCTCCTCCCCTGCCGCCTGTTGCTTCGCGCATACTACACCTCCATGTCCCGCATTGCAGGCCACGCTGAGGGACCCCACCGGTGCATACCATTTACTGAGGCAGGCGGTGTGCTTGGTGTGCTTTACAAATGCATTATTGCTGTGTAACCTAAACATTTATTTGTAATAAAATGCCATCTCTTTTCCTCTTTGAGTTGGTGTGTGGCATCTCTCTGGACACAGTCTGGTGGTCATGGTCTCCTGAAGTAGGATGAGTCACAGAGAGCTAGCTGAAAAGCATTTGATTCTGCAGTGAGGAATCACTATAGTACTGGCCTTGTGATTTGGTCAGAATTGATTTAAATGCCCCAATTTAAGTTTGTAGCTTCCCTCTGTTATTTTCTCTTCCAGGACTCTTCCTTGTTAATCATCATTGTATAAAATTATGACTTTGTGTATGCTTATTTGGTTAATACTTTTCTCTAGGCATATTTGTTTACCAAGTATCTAACACTTAACAGTGAGTGAGTGTTACATGTATGAACTTAATCAATCTGAGAACTAAGATACATTGGAAATTGTGGGCCTAAAAGCCCAGATTTGCCATTCAGAGTGTTGAAACGTTTAGTTAATTTAGCAATGGGCTCTGTCACATTCCTAGAATGAAGCCATCTTTCCTTTTAAAAAAATCAGAACCAATTGGTTCTTCTGTTTTTCTCTGGACCATTTGGGCTATTAGGGAAACTGGTCCAGTGACTCAGTGATTTTGGCTGAAAGCTGTGGAAGTTCAGAGAACGAGTAAATATTCCTTAGAGTTCATGGCTTCCCCTGCCTCATGCTTAAGGAGTCATGGTTGTATTTACTTGAGACATAGTGATATCCTCTCCTGAGTGAGCAGTTACCTAGAAATTGTAGTGTGATTGGGTTCTGATGTGAGCAATTTTCTGGTATTTCCAGAGATCAAAGTCTGTGTTCCGGGGAGGGGGCCTATGGCACAGTGGCCTCTGCCTTTAATGGCTGCTTTGCTCATCCAGCAAGAGGTTTGGAACCCTGTTTAATAATTGTAGCTTGCTTGCTTTTTCTTTACTTCTAAGAATTTATAAGAGGATTGTATAGTGTTGGCCCGATAACTTGTTTGGCTAGTTTGGCTGTTCTCTGTTCTAGAGTCTGGCACTGGTAAGTAAACAAGAACTCAGGTGGGTGGGACAGGAAGGGGAAGTTCACTACCTCTCAGGAGGAAGAGCAGCTGGATCACGGGTCAGCAAACTCTTTGTAAAGGATCCGATAGTAAATATTTTAGGCTTTTCAGGCCCTGCTCTCTGTCACATTATTTTTTGTTTTTACAAGTCTTTAAAGATATAAAAACAATTCCTAGGTCATGAGCTTTATAAAAACAGGCCATAGCCATATTTGGCCCATAATTATACGATGATTTGCCAACCCCTGAAATAGGTGAAGAAATTAGTTGATTGCTTAAAAGTGTTTAATGTTTTGGGGACATGAACCCAGCATAATCTTTGAAATTCTCAGTTGATTGTAATTCAAAGAAACTCTGGCATGGGAAAGTCAGTGACCCTACTTTCAGTCACTTTGGGTACATGAAACTGAAGGTAACCTTGGCCAGAGCGACAGCAGCTGTCCACTCCCATCGGAGTGCTGGGCAAGGCTGAGTGGTATGGAAGAGCGGAATGGAGGTAGGACTCTAGAATTAGGCAGGAATGGACAGGTTTAAGGAATACAGTATCTCAGACAGCATAATAAGTTGATTGAGTCTCAGAAATACATCTAATTTCCTGAACCTCTGTTGGTATATAGTTAGAAATCTGGCATGTATAATCAGTTTGGCTAGTTTTTGAAAGAGCAGGTTTGTTCTTTGGATTCTGAGAAGAACACCAAATTCTGATACATGAGTCCAGATTTGCCTTGTGGTTTTTCTCTGATCACCAGAAGTTCTGTAGAGCAGGACTGGCATGAAGGAAGTGTTCATTTATTTCAGGGTAGTTTGGGAGATAGGAGAGCATAGTGGTTAAAGAGCAGGGGCTCCAAGACAGATATACGTGTCCAAATTTTTACTCTACCACTTACTAGCTGTTTGACCCTGAGTAACTTACTTTATCTGCTAAGCCTCAGTTTCCTCACCTGTAAATAGCAGTGATGATAATAACTCCACCACAGGGTTGTTGTGAGAATTAAGTGAGCATAGTATATATATATAGTATGCTTATTATATTAGCTCATTGTCCTGCCGTTAGTATTTGACAAGTGTTAGCAGTAATAATGGTAATATGAAAGTGGAAGATGTTGAGGATAAAATGCAGGGACTACTATTTGTGACTCAGTGCCACTGAACTACCATGTCTTTTAATCACTAGATGTGTGGGAATATGATGGGAGCAGTAATGGGTTAGGAGTCAGAAGAATTGGATCTGTGTCTACCTTGCTTAGTTTCCTAATTGGTAAAATGGAAATATGTGTTGACAGGTTGTAACATCACTTGTGAAAGCTGAGTTCTATAAAGCACTGGACAAAATTTAAGGTAATTTCAGTTATCTATTCATTCATTCTTGAACTTCTTAATATATTGAAATAGAGCCGGAAGGTAATTGGTGTGAAGCCAAAATGTTTGTAGGGGGCTTGGTAAGATGCTCCCAGATTCAAGATTCACATTGGTAAATTGTGGTTAGGGATAAGTAATATAAAACTGGAATACTTTTGTAAGATATTTGAAATAGTGAAATTCTAAAAAGGAGTTGACTATATTAAGTGAAAGAAGCCAATTTAACAAGATTCCAACTATATTCTGGAAAAGGCAAAACTATAGAGACAGTAAAAAGATTATTGATTGTCAGGGGTTGGGGAAGGGAAGAATGAATAATCAGAGCATAGGATTTTTAGAGCAGTGAAAATATTCTGTATGATACTGTAATGATGGATACACATCATTATACATTTGTCCAAACCTATAGGATATACAACAAGAGTGAACTGTAATGTAAATTATGGACTCAAGTGATTATGATGTATTCATGTTGGTTCATCATCTGTAAGAAATGCACCTGTGTGGTGGATGTTGATAATGGGGGAGGTTGTTACATATGTGGGGGGCAAGGGATATAAGAGAAATCTCTGTACCTCCCTCTTAATTTTGTAGTGAACTCAAAGCTGCTCTAAAAATAGTCTTAAAAAAAAAAAAGAATAGCCTGTATGGGGAGATAGGCTGGAGAAGTTTAATCTCAATATAGAAAAAGTGATAATATCTTATTAAATTAAAACTATATATTTTCTTTCCCCCTGAAGTTCCCTTTCTAGGAATTTATCAAGAAAATATATTTGCTTGTCCATTTGTGTGCTAAGTCATGTATGCAACATGGTTATTCATTGCATTATGTATAACAGCACAAAAGTAGAAACATTGGTATCCAACTGCAGAAAACCAGTTAACTATTCTTACAGTTAAAAACAGTATGCCTGTAGAAAGTGAGGGAGCTGTATATGTGCTGATTAACCACGCTTGCATGACAGATTGAGCTAAAAACAAAACAAAACAAAAAGCCAGGTGAAGAGCAGTGTTCATAGTATGCCATCATGATGGTTGCCAGACTGGGGGCACATAGAAAAGATCAGTTATGATTTACTTGTATAAGCATAGAATAGTGGGGAGGATACGAAGCTGATAACATGGCTGTACCTAGATAAGAACTCTGGGTAGCGGGGGGGACAGGTAGGAGGGACATTTACTTTTCACAGTATACCCACTCTGTCTTTTCAGATGTGCCTTATCTCCATAGGTTTTGTATTCAGAAAGTTTGGTCACAGATTATATCATTAGAGTTGAAAACTGCATGAGACATACAGTTTTCAACTAAAATGTGTGTTTTTCTCCCACATTTGTGTCTGCCACCTGTTGCTCTGCTCATTCCCTTTGACCTTGATGATTTGAGAAGCTGGCACTGACTCTGGGCTAATCCTCGAACAGACTCCCATCCCAAAGCATGTTGACGTTTGTCCTCTGGATTTGTGTGACTGACGGTGCTTCTGTTTCCACCCCCAGCTTTGGCAGCATGTGAGCACCTTCCTGCCAAGCACCCCGGACACCGCTGAGAAAAGGGGGCCTTCGGGAGAAGACTCTCCAGGGGAAACCAATGCCAGGAGCGTCTGGAATTACACTCTCCACAGGCAGCATGAGACATTCTGTGCCAGCATCCGAGTCCTGCTGGCAAAGACTGTAGCTGTCCAGGCAGGAGGGTCCTGGAAGCAGCGTGCACCAGGAGCCTCTAGCGAGGAAGAATGGGGCCAGATTTGAACTCTCTACAATGAACCAATCTTCAGCTTATGAAGGAATTTTAAGTAAAACAGTTATTTAATTTCTACATATTCAAGTTCAGTAGCCTTCTGTGTGAAGTGCCAGCAGCCACCTCCCTCCACAGGCGTTATCAGGATATTTCTGGCACCGCGTTGAACTCTTCTTGGTATCTCTGGCAATGACAGATCTTCAGGACAGATTTATCTGCTAAATGCTCTTGGGCAGGAAAAAGGAAAACTCTGGAAGCAGAATAAGGGCAGCAGAGCAGAGATCCCTCCCTGGCTGCTCACCGCCACAGAAAGTCAGCCTGGACTCAGATGCTCCCATTGAAGATTGATCCTGCCTCACTCACCTCCAAAGCCCGTCTGTTCCGGGGAGATCGAGTGTTTTGGGGCTGCCTCCTGTGGCCCTTTTTATTATCCTTCCCCTCCCATGCTCTCTCTGATGTGAACGTTGGAATGGAGTTTGTTTTCCGTTGGGAACGTGCTCTCTTTCCCTGGCCGGCGCTGTCGGAGAGGACCGTCTGAGGCTGTGCTTGGTTCTTGGGGAGGAGGGCATGGCCTTGCCCGGGCTCTCCATCATGTTCCTGTTGCTGCCTTTTGATAGCCTGATTGTCAACCTTCTGGGCATCTCCCTGACTGTCCTCTTCACCCTCCTCCTCGTTTTCATCATCGTCCCCGCTATTTTTGGAGTCTCCTTTGGTATTCGAAAGCTCTACATGAAAACTTTGTTAAAAATTTTTGCGGTGAGTTGTGCTGTTTACAAATGGTTGCTTCGCAGAGGAGGAAAAGAGTTATATTCTTTTTGGGCTAATTGTTATCCCTATTGGATCTGAGAAAGTTGGGAGGGTGGGAAGTAGCATTTTGAGTGAAAAGAATAACTAACTGTGTATTTGTGGAAGCCTTTAGCAGTCTTTCTTTTGAGGGAAGGTAATTGTATGTTCGATTCATCTCAGCAAAGGAACCTAAGTCTGCATGTCCCCTGTTTATTTCAAAGGGAATAGTTTAAAATTAAAGAAAAAATTTGCTGCCACGTCCCACTTCCCATGTAACAGATACTGAGAGACAAAGCTGCTGCTGAAATAATCCCTCACTGATAAGTATGGGAGAGTATTTTCTCTCCTTCAGACTTTTATTTTAAATAGGTTCCTGCATTTCACACCAAAATCATTAATGAAAAGGGGCATTTGATGAATTGTTTTATTTTCTTAAAAGATAGAGAGGATGATAATTCCTTACCACATGTCAGAACCTAATTAATTATACTGCTGAACCAAACTGGTCATAATGTAAAAGAAATGGGTGAGAAGTGTATGTCCTTGAAGCTGTTCTGTGCCCCAAGACTTTTACTTTTTAAATGTATTCATTGATTTTTAGAGAGAGAGAGAGAGAAACATCAGTTTGTTGCTAAACTTATTTATGCATTCATTGGTTGATTCTTGTGTGTGTGTGTTCTGATGGGATTGAACGTGCAACCTTAGTGCATTGAGACAACGCTCTAACAGCTACCAGGGCAGAGCCCAGGATTTTTAATATCTATCCAAAGATTTGGTGATTTATTAGCAACACCTGTTTTCATTCATTACCAAATCTTTATGTATTTTCCACAACTGAGATCATGTATAATTTGAGAAATGCACTCATAATAGTAAAAACAATACAGTATTATTTGTTCATATAGTATCTAACAGTGCCTTACAGAATAATTTCATTCATTTTTCTTTACTGCCTTTTAATTTTGCAGTGGACAGGGTACCTACATTTTATCAATGAAGAAATAGAGACTCAGTTGGTGAATGCTATGAAATGTTATATTACAGTGGGAATTTTTTATGTATATCGTTGAATATTAGGTGTTGTCTTTTGATATTTAATATTTCTATAAGAGTATGAATTTTTTTATATTTTTAAGAATTGAAGTGAAATTGACATAAAATTAACCATTATAAGGTGAACAAGTTAGTGACATTTACTGTATTCACAGTGTTATAAAATGTTATAGTTCCACAACATTTTCATTACTCCAAAAGGAAACCTCAGATCTATTAAGCAGTTGCCCCTGTTTTTTCTTCTCCCAGCTCCTGGAAATGAGGAAGGAGCCTGTTCTGTCTCTAGACTTAATCTATTCTGGATATTTCATATAAATAGAATCATATAAAATCTGCTCTTTTGTGCCTGGCAGACTTCATTTATTCAGCATAAAGTTTTTGAGATTCATCCACATTGTAACATCCCAATACTTTTTTAAAGGGCTGAATAATAATTTATTGTATCTGTACCATAATCTGCTTATCTATTGGTGGACTGTTTCCACATGTAGTATACATAGCAGTAGTATCAGTAGTATCAGCAGTAGTATCACTATGTATCAGTAGTGCTGCTATGTATACATGAACTTGTTTGAAACCTATTTTTAGCACAACTTACAGTCTCCTGGGTTATTAAGTTCCTTGCTACTCGGGAAGAGGTATGGAGACCCGCAGCATGAGTATCACCTAAGAGCTGGTTAGAAATGGAGGGCTCAGACCCACCCCAGACCTACTGCGTTACATTTTACATTTCATTGAGATACAGGTGCTTCATATGCACATTAAAGTTTGAGAAGTGGTAATCTACTCAGTCTTTGAACTAGTTACTAATGTATAGTGTTTATTTGAATAAGCTACGAAATCTCATTTTCTTAAATTTCAATCCAAGAAAATCTAAAGTAGAGCCCAGGGTTCATGTGGAACATATAATTTAACTACCCATGCCATTTTGTCACTGTGGAAAAACTATATATTAGTATAGAATCAGTAGAACAGCTCGTAAACTTTTAGAAGACAACAGATGATTAGCTTTTATTCAAGTTTATAAGCAAGTGACTAATTCATAGTTCTATGGAAATCCTTATTTTTTAAAACATAGAAAGAGGAATTATCAGCCTATCTTTTGTAGTAGCTAATTTTTTTAAAATTTGGATTACTTGGGTGGGACAAAGGCCTAGAACCCATGTATATTCATTTTGAAAATATTTTCCCAAAATTAATACTTAAAAGTTCATAGCCAGGTGAATCCTTCTTATTGTGGCTATATTTTTTAATGTACATACTTGTGATCTTAAGAGTAGATTATAATTAACAAAGGAAATTTCATTAAGTATATATTGTTGGGTTAATCCATAGGACAGGTAATTTTATGCCATCAGATGCTCTGCTAACCACATCTTGAAAATCATTGGTTTGGCGCACAGTGATTTAGAAATGATAATGGAAATAATGTGTGTATGTATGTACCCATTTTTTACTCCAAGTCTTAGAATTTCAAGAACTATATTTTCTTTTTTTTTCTTTTTTAAAAAAATATATTTTATTGATATTTTATAGAGAGGAAGGGAGAGAGATAGAGAGCTAGAAACGTCGATGAGAGAGAAACATCGACCAGCTGCCTCCTGCACACCCCCCACCGGGGATGTGCCCGCAACCAAGGCACATGCCCCTGACTGGAATCGAACCCGGGACCTTTCAGTCCGCAGACCGACGCTCTACCACTGAGCCAAACCGGTTTCGGCAAGAACTATATTTTCACTTCTTGTTTTCAAGAGGTGGTATCAGGCTCCTGTTGAGCATCATCAGTAATCAGTATTTGGTGACAAGCTAGAATAAGGGGTAGGCTAGGAAGAACTGATATGTATCAGCAAGAGCATAGGGTGGCTCTCCCTTTAATAAAGGTTACTGCTCTGAGTTGATCTTAATGGACAGTAAGAACTTAATGCTTTTTTTTTTTCATCAGCAGTAATATTAGATATAAGTTGGATTTGGCCAAACTGGTTTTAGATCATGGAAAGCATATATCTGTATATCCATGTATACATGTAAAATACACCTATACTGTGCGTGTTTTATAATAGAGGAGAGATCTTTATTTAGCCTCTTCTGAGCTTTTTTCCAGCTGCAAAGTTATATATATATCAACCCTCCTACATATGACGTGATATATATAACTTTGCTGCTGGAAGAAATCTCAAAGACCATCTTAATTCTGTGGGCCTCTCTCACCCAGCATACATATGAGTCACCCGAGGAAGCATTTTAAAAGTACTTATTTGGGAGCACTATAATCTCCCCAGAGATTCTGATTTAATTGGTCTGGGTGGGCATTTTTAAAAGCTTCCCAAGTGATTCTAGGATCTGCCATCAAAAGATGGAGTCTGGTTGATTTCCTCTTGAATGGAAATCTGCCTTATGACTTGTTTCTCACACACAGAATGTGTGTATGTGATGCTGTGTGACATGTGAGGTTAGGTTAGAAAAGTCATTGTAACTGCTGTCTGGCTCCTGGGATGCCTTCCCCTGAAACCCAGATGCCATTCTTGTGAGGAAGCGCAGGCCATGCGTAGTTGTTCAGCTCACAGCCCCAGGGGGCCTCTGACAACCAGCATCAGTGCCACATGCAGAGATGAGCAAGTCTTTGGAAGGGCCCAGCCCTCAGCCTGTGAGCCACCAGCTGATGCCACACTCTGCAATTTGCAGATCCCTGAGCAAAATGGATAATGGTAATGTTTTCAGCCACTGAGGTGTGCGCTGCTTTGTTATGCAGCAATAAATAACCCGACAGATAATAAAATATTAAAGACTTTTAAACATTTTTTCATGTTCTCTAGCTTACAACACCTTAAAAAATTTTTTTTCATTACCTTTCAGTCTTTGGCAATACACATTCATATTTTATGGTTGTGTTAACAGCACATACATAAAATTTTGTATCTATGTTTTCTTTTTATCAGCCATTTTTGCACTGTACTAGGTAATCTTCATAAAGATTATTAAAAGTGAATATCTAATAGACCATTTTCCTGTGCATTTGGTGGAACTGAGTAAGTACTGGCTTAATAACTAGTTTATGATTAGTTCCTTTTTCTGTGTAAAAGAACCTTGGTATGATACCTGCCAAGGAAGGAAGATAGAATATGAATGGGTCAGTGTCCTTTTTGTACCCTCTCCTGGAAGACTTAGCTCAGGCCTATTAATGCTGGGTCATGGAAAATCTTCGTGTGCCAAGGGCAGCATGTTAAATGTTTTAGTTTTCTTATAATGTTTGTGCTTCATATTTGCCCTCAAGACAGTCATGTTATTGGGGGTAGAATTTCTAGGAGTGGACTTTCAACTAAATTGAGAATGATTTGGGCAGGAGGAGAGAAGAAAGCCTGGTTATAAAGGAGAAAGATGATGAAAACAAATGGCCTGAATTTTCTTGCCTGACATGGAAAGGGTTGATCGGGTCAAGTAAGAGAAGATGGGAGAGTTTTAATCTGATCAACACCAAATTCCAAAGTGGAATTGATGGGTGGGGAGTCATAGGAATCATGAAGAAATGGAATAGACTACAGGTAGTGGGATGGGCAAGAGATTCTAAATCCAGGGCTTTTCCTACCAGCTCCTAAATTCGACCTAAGTCATCAGACTTTCCATCGGCTTCCTCATCTAGAGAATGGGAGTAGTAATACCCACTTCACATGATTATAAGTGAAAAAGGTCAGTTTAGTCAGATATGTCCTCCCTGCCCCAGTGAGAAGAGTGATTTTAACCTAACCTTGGGTTCCTTAGAAGACGAAATCAAAGAGAATATGATAGTGATGGGGTAGGTGACTGGAAGTAGTTTTAGGTTTTATTTCAGGTTTATCTTTCATATGGATCTTGATGAAAAGAAATAACTGGGAGTTGGTTGGTTAAATGCAGCCTTATTGACTGCCTACTAAGTGCAAGACACTCTATCTGATTCTGCTGGAGTTGCAAATACGGGTAGGTTCTGGCTCATGCCCCTCAAGGTATTTATAGTTGGAACGACAAATATATATGCATGCATAACTGATTCATAATGTCATGCCAGCTAAAATACACAGACCACGATGTATTCTGACTGCATGAATTGGGTAGATAACATTTCACATAAGATGTTGGCATTTGAACTGGATCTTAAAAAGCCAAAATCATTCTAGACGTACAGATGAGAAAGTAGTATTTTTTAGAGACAGTGCATAGTTAAGCTGTTGAAGGTTTTTGTATTTTTTTTTAAAGATTTTCTTACTGATTTTTAAAGAGAGGAAGGGAGAGAGAGAGAAAAACATCAGTGTGAAAGTAAAATATTGATCGGCTACCTCCTGCAGACACCCCCCTGGGGGTTAAGCCCGCATCCTGGGCATGTGCCCTGACAGAGCATTGAACTGGCAATCTTTTGGTGCATGGGACAATGCCCAACCAACTGAGCCACACTGGCCAGGGCAATTAAAGGGTTTTAGGCAAGGAAGTGACACAGACTGGCAGCATATATTCGGCTAGGTTGGAGGAAGGGAAGAGCAATTTAAGAGCTGTTGTGCATTAGTAGTGTAGGCAAGAGAAAGATTGGAGTGGCATGGCACAAGAGGCAGCTGGGGAAGACAGCCTCAGGGGAGCATTGGTAGGAGTTGGTGACAGATGGGAAGCCTGAAGCTTGGGGGACAGGGGGATAGTGATCCCAGGACCACAGGAGGAGAGCGGGGGAGGGGGGCGCACACTGGGGCCGGGAAGGTGGTGTGTTGCCTAATTCTCAACCGGGATGGACTTGATGTGGAGAAGACCAGCGGGCGATTGGAATTGTGAGGTTGGCACTTTGGTGCAGGCAAGATTTGTAGATTTGGCAGTTTACTTAAAGGTTATCGCTGAAGCAGGGAAAGAGTTGTTAAAAGATGTAGCCTTTGCTTGGGACTTAGACGTATGGGAGCTGGATTTTTTTAAGGTCTGAGTCTTTGGGTATATCTAGTTAGTTCATGGGCAAATGCAGTGGAAGCTGACTGGAAAGGAGGGAAGTTTTCTGCTGAGATTAATGTGGCTAAGACTGTTAGACTTTACCCATGTGATTAGTTCCTAATAGAATGAATGCCCAACAGAAGTGCACCATCGAACCATCTGCACGTCTAAGGGCAGGTGCCAAGGTCTGCATTGGGTTTAATGTCACCTAAGAGTGCAGCATTGTTAATGTCCTGAAATGGTTTCTTCTCTGTCTGCTAGAAGCTGAGAGGGAATCATTTAGCAGTCTGATACTGGCAGTGTAGTAAATGGCATCTCTCAGGGGGTGAAGCAGTCTAGCCATTCATTCACAGGCTGTTCTGAGCTAGTAACCGGGCTCCTGCCATCTTCCCCTACTCTTGTGACTGGACAGATCTTTCCTGAACAAGAGCATTTTGTAATGTACAAAGTAGGAGGCCAAGGGGATGTTTATGACAGAGCTAGGAGACATAGAATCTCATTTAAGGCAGTCCCTTTCCAATGAACAAAAACCACAGCCATCTTAAATTTTGCATAGTGAAGCAGTCCTCACAGACATAAATTCTAATGCTCAGGAGGCCTGAGCTCATGTGTTACCTGCCGACTGCATCCTGATCTAAGTATCAGAATTGTCAGTACAGAACCAATTCTGATTGTGTACTTTTATTTGTGCTTTCAGTACAAATACAGTCTTGGCCAAAATGCAAAGCCCTTTAAACTCTGATTGAGTGGCCTCTCTGTATGCCAGGCTTATAAACTTCTTGCTACTTATTCACCTCTTCCTTAGATGGAATCCCCAGATGAAATTCACCTGTCTCCATTTTAGGAGTTATATTTACATTTTCTTCTAGAAGAGGTCATCTATGCATAGAGCCAAAAGACATAAATGGCTAAATATCTGAAATACAGAAAATGGGTTAGAAGAGTTTTCTTGCCATAGACCTGTCTTTGAGTGGATGACTCTAAGCCATCTGTTGCTGTTTTTTTAGACAGTGGAGTTTGAAGAAATTTCCAGATGAGGTCAGATCACTGATTAAACTTGTGTCCTGCTTTTGGCTCTGCTAGACCATGCAGAGCAGTCTTGCTAATACTTCAGGCTGTCAGAAAAATGCACACCAAATGCTTTCTGCCCTGTGGATTCTGCTGTGTCATGGGATGAGAGGGTTCAGTCCCACCTTGCATAACTGGAAACAGAAGTTTGAAAGACACCTTTTAAGATATTTGCTCCCATTTCTTTGATCACCATGGACATAACTTTCTATTTGATGACAATATGTTCCTGTAGGTAATAAGTGAGCTATGTTTTCACCTTTCATTATTTGATAGTACGAGAGACCCAGCCTCTGACTCTCTTTGGTTAAAAGGATTTTAATGACTGGTGTGACTCAGTGGTTCAGTGTTGACCTATAAACCAAGACAGTGGTCAGCAAACCACGATTTGAGAGCCACATGAGGCCCTTTGGCCCTTTGAGTGTTCTAATGCCACTTCTTAAAAATAGACTTGCCCAGGCCCAAAACTAACTTCTGCGCGTGGGCCACAAAGTTTCAACCGCACTGTATGTGTGCTACTGCAAATGGTATTTTGTGGAAGAGCCACACTCAAGGGGCCAAAGAGCCGCATGTGGCTTGTGAGCCGCGGTTTGCCAACCACTGAACCAGGAGGTTAGGGTTCAGTTCCTCATCAGGGCAAATGCCCAGACTGTGGGCTCAATCCCCAGTAGGGGACATGCAGGAGACAGCTGATCAGTGATTATCTCTCATTATGTTTCTATCTCTCCCTCTCCTTTCCTCTCTGAAAAAAAAAAAATTAAAACAAAAGATTTTAATGAAGGAAGAATCAATCTTTTCTAGATTGATTGCTCCAGGAAGAATCAATCTTTTCTAGATCTCTTCCAGAACTATTATTTTAGTAATGAGGACAGTTAGGATATTATTCAGTTGCCCAAGTTCTGTCGTGTACATATTTTCATTTGTCTAAATGGTGGCGAACAGCTGGCTCACGGGCCATAGTCCTGATAAATCATTTGGTCTGGCACTGCCAAGGCATTAGGGGTAGCTAATTAAATGTTTGACCAAATATATAGCAGGCTAGTTTTTAAGTTGATAATTTTGTATGGTCTGCAAATGATATTATAAATATCCAAATGGCCATTAGCAGAAAAAGGTTCCCCATCCCTGGTGTAAATGATCTTGTGATGTAGGATGCTGACATGCTATCATTCTCCTCTGAAGGTAGAAAAGACCAACTTTCAGAGTGTTGGAATGAGTGATGTAAGGGACTTATGTGTCAAATTTTTTAAATTTCAAAATAGTGGTCTTTTTTCTTAACACTTTTTGTTTTTTAACAATGAGCCACTCTTAGGACTTTCTATATTAAGTGGGGTTCTTCTGTTAAAAGTTTACTCAGAGGGTGAATGGACAGTCCAGACATATATATTATTTAAATCCATTTTTCTACTTGAAAACTAAAACTGTCGCTTTCTTGGAATAATTTGGGAGGTAGGCAGCATCGGGTGGCAGGCAATAGTTTTAAAAATGCTTGTTTTAACAGACTCTCCAACCTGAGAGAGAGGGCAGGGGGTAGGGTGGTTAGAGATCAACCGAAGGACTTCTGTGCATACATATTAGCATAACCAATGGGCACAGACACTGGGGCAGTGGGGGCTTGTCATGGGGGGGAGTGGTGGGGATCAATTGGGGAGAAAGGAGACATGTAATACTTTAAACAATAAAAATATTATAATGAACAAAATGATGCTTTTACAAAAAAAAGTTAAATAATAAAAGAAAAACTTGATTTTGCTGTTTGTGAATAGCTACTATTTGGCAGTAAAGAGGGAATGTGTGAGGACAGGTACAGTCGGCTAGGGAGTTCCTTAAGGAACCTGAGACGGAGATTTAGGAAGTGAGCAGCTAGAAACTTACCCAGGCCTCAGTCTACAGCTCTTTGCTGTAGGCAGCTTGACTCCTGGCCTTAGTTATCAAGCAGGAGGCCTGCTCTAGGAGGAGAGCTTTGAGTTGACTTTCACAATGGGTGCCTTCTTGGCTACAATCTGATCTCAGGTGACAGGGCTTGAGGCTTTCACAGAATGGCGGTGGAGGTGTTCCCTGAAAGAAAGGATTTTATCCTTAATTGTTACCATTTTCCCTCTGCAGTGGGCAACCTTGAGAATGGAGAGAGGAGCCAAAGAGAAGAACCACCAACTCTACAAGCCCTACACCAATGGTAAGACTGGGTCTTGGTCCTTATCCTAAAAGCTCCTTTGCAGTACGTTCCTGGGTACTTGGATCCCACAGACTCTGCACTGTGTCAGAGGTGGGCTGTGTACTCTGAGCATCTTGAACATGCTTTCCCCCAGCATGCTGCTTGATGGTGCTCTCTTTTGCAGGAATTATTGCAAAAGATCCCACTTCACTAGAAGAAGAGATCAAAGAAATCCGTCGAAGTGGTAGCAGTAAGGCTCTGGATAATACTCCAGAGTTTGAGCTCTCTGACATTTTCTACTTTTGCCGGAAAGGAATGGAGACCATTATGGATGATGAGGTGACAAAGAGATTCTCAGCGGAGGAGTTGGAGTCCTGGAATCTGCTGAGCAGAACCAATTACAACTTCCAGTACATCAGCCTCCGGCTCACTATCCTATGGGGCTTAGGAGTGCTGATTCGGTATTGCTTCCTCCTGCCTCTCAGGTGAGAGCAGGGCCCGAGCGGGCACCAAAGGACCCGAGTTTCTGCTGCCTAGCATGACCTGCTTACTTTTGTCTCCCTGCTTTGTTTTCCCATTTTAGAAAGGATAGCAGGATTCTTTCATTGGCCAGTCCCTCTGACCCTTGGAAGGGTACTTACTGGTGATCATCCTTCTAAGACCCTGATTTTCTGCGTATCAGACAGAAATAGTTAGGTTTCTAAAGACCAATTTCTTGTCTGGATGGACGAAACACAGGGAAGGGAACATGATGTTCTCTCTGGCCACTCCTCCCTGCGCAGGGCTAATTCTTTCCTCTGGTACAGAGGCAATATTGATCTCGTTCTCTCTGTACCGTATGCTTTGCCAGATGCTGGTAGCTTCAGGCTCTACTTCCTATTGCTTCACAGAGAAGCTGTGCTTCTGCCACCTGAAAGCCAAAGGGAAGGGTAAGACAGCAGGACAGCAGGTGCCTGCGGGCAGAACAGCCAACCAATCTTAGGATTTGCCATCATTCTGGCAGCCTGGTGCCTGAGGAAATAGTGTCAGCTCAGAGCCAAATCCATAGTTGCTATCAGTTTTGAATCAAAATGATCTCTGGTTGTGATAAGCCTCCTCAAGTTTCTATATAGAACTCGAGTCTAGGTCAGGGGAACCCTTTTTCTGCCAAGGGCAAGTTGGATATTTAGAACATCATTTGTAGGCCATACAAAATTATCAGCTTAAAAATTAGCCTGCTATATGTGGTCAAACATTTAATTAACTCACCCCTAATGCCTTAACAGGGCCAGATCAAATGATTTGTCAGGTCTTCTACGGCCTGTGCAGGCCAGATGTTTCCCACCTCTGTCCTAGGTGATCAGGTGTTGGGGCTGGTTTCATGATGATGCTTTCATATCCCACATTCAGTTCTTTACATGGTGCGAGGATTTGTTTGCTGTGTTTTAATTTGTCTTCTCATTACAGGATTGCTCTCGCTTTCACAGGGATTAGCCTTTTGGTGGTGGGCACAACTGTGGTGGGATACTTGCCGAATGGGAGGTGAGTAGAATGAGTGAGTGCCCAGGCTGAGGGGTGGTTAGTTCTGGAATGAAGGCCAGGCTACTTCTCTGAGTGCAGCCAGGCCACAGAATCTTGGGTGGATGAAATAACCAACGATAACAATGGCATCAGCACTTTAGTCTTTTATTTATTTATTTATTTATTTATTTATTTATTTATTTACCAATCTTGCCCTCTAACCCTCACACTCTTCCCATTTAAAGACAAAGGAGAGAAGCCACAAACTGTAGAGTCCAGTGTTAGCAAGTTTTACAGCATGTTGTTTCCCTTTAAGCATTCTACTGTGTTAATAAATCGGTAAGCGGATAAGAAATGTAGATAGGGCTTCTTTGTTCTCTGAAGGAAAAATTTGCTTTTTCTGGGGAATTCTGGAGCAGATAAGCCTCTCCTCTGCCCAGGCTGGTAGGAGGTTGGACTCTGGCCTTTCTTTGCCTCTGGGTATTGGCCGGGAAGGAAAGGAATCTAGTAGACTCACCTGTGCAGCAAATTCTAGAGCTATGAATTCTAAACCCTTTACTTAGGTGAAGTTGACAATTCTCATCATGCTTTGTCTCCTTATATATGGGCATAAAGATGCTAATAAATTATAGGGTTTTGCCATATACACTAATACAGAATACTTTGCAGTCATAAAGGACTGTATGCTGTGATAGTTAAATGCCGGGGTTCTTGTCCCAGCAGTCCAAAGACGAAAGGTATTTTTGAGAGGCATTGGGGGTCAGAGGAGTTTCATCTAAAGCAGTTAAAGGCTTCTCCTTGACTCAGGACCTGTGCTTTTTATTAACACAATTTGTCCTAAGGCAAGGTGGATATGATACACTTCAAAGGGTAGGGTTTACAGAAGCATTGTCAGATTGGGGAATAACTGTTCAGGTGTTTGGCCAACAGGAGGCAATAACATGTAGATTAAGATGCCCTGAGCTGTCTGGCAGCAAAGGATTGTCCTATTCAGGTTTGGGGGGGATGCTTTATAGCCACTCCAACAGATGATTACATATGTGGCTCAGCCCTTATTGAGCCCTCCAAGCTTCAACCTTTTGATGAAACTCTTGTAATTATGACATGCTGGAATTTGTTCCCGGCATTTAAATAGTTGGGAGTCAGTAACTTTTCCTGTCTTCTGACATGTAAAAGAAAAGCAAAAACCTTTGTCCTGTTGCAGGTTTAAGGAGTTCCTGAGTAAACACGTTCATTTAATGTGTTACCGGATCTGCGTGCGAGCCCTGACAGCCATCATCACCTACCACGACAGGTGAGTGGTACACACAGAGGAAAGTGGCACTGGCAAAGCACAACCCAACTGCCACCAGCCAACCAGAGCTCTTCTGAGCTTTCAGTTAGTTAGTGAAGCTGAGGTGAGGGTGAGTTCCAAATGAATTGTTTCACATGAATTTGTATTGCTTTGCGTACGTTCTAAACAGGAAAAACAGGCCTAGGAACGGAGGCATCTGTGTGGCCAACCATACCTCTCCCATCGACGTCATCATTTTAGCCAGTGACGGCTACTATGCCATGGTAAGACTTCTTTCTTTTGCTTTCTCGGGGCAGGCTTCTTACTTTAGAGACTGGTCAGGCCTGGGAGGCTTCCGGACCCCTCACTATAGCTCTTTCTTAAGGTTATGAGCAAGTAAACATGGTTTATGTATGGGCTCCAGTTCAGATTTTTGCCTTTTTTCCTGTGGCTTCTAAGAACTCCTTGGGACGTTGATAGCAGATATTCTGAGCAGAGTGACTGAACATGTGGCTGGAGATGAGGCATGGAAGGGGGAAGACAGGAGGGAGGGTTTGAACGTACTGGGTTCCAGGGCCCTGGAGAATCTGTCCAGGGGCACTTTACACAGGTGTCATTCAGCTTCATCATTTAATTTTAGGATTTTCAACTGTGTTTTGAGTTACATATCTCTGGTATCACTGATTAAAAAGAGAAATGTAAGATTCCGGGAGTATAATAGTGGTTTCTTAATAAAATGTGGGGATCAATAAAATGTTAGAGGTTGGTGTGGTGGGATCTGGGGCTTTCTCCACAGAGTGGGGGATTTGTGTGGGGATGGCTTCACTACCAGTTATTTCTTTGTCTGAGATTAGGTGGGTCAAGTGCACGGGGGACTCATGGGTGTGATTCAGAGAGCCATGGTGAAGGCCTGCCCTCATGTCTGGTTTGAGCGGTCTGAGGTGAAAGATCGCCACCTGGTGGCTAAAAGGTAAATCAACAAAGTGCTATCGTTCTATATGACCACTTATAGAGAAAATAAGCATTTTAGAGGTAGTTACCCCTCCACAATGGAATTGTGGTGTCTTCTACACTGAGTCTATACTGCTTTCATAATAAAATATTTTTTCTAAAACATGAAATATAAAAATATATACAAACCCTAATATTATTTACCATTAGTAATGTTTCTAAACCTAATTTCTTGCACCTCTTGTAATAAACAACATGTGCTATTTGAAGTCTCAAAATGAATTATTACAAATAAAAACAAACTTAAAGCAATGCAACAAAGTGCTGCCCTGTTTCAAGCTGGAAAAAAGGGTTAATTTGGTGCAAGTAATGGCAGATGCTTTGCAGTAAATGAGAGGAATCCAGACCCAACTGAGACCATCTTTTATAAGGAAGGTGAACCTGCCACCAAAGTCCCCTTGCTGCCTCTCTCAGGACAGCGTAAAGCCAGGCAGATGCAGGCCCAGCTCACTTAGCAAGGCTGGTAGAAGCTGTTTATTGGGGGTGCTTTTTGCAAGGCCCCATACCAGATGTGCCCTGAAGATAGACCCAAGTCTGCGCAATGTCCTCTGTATACAAACTAACACTTAATGGAATAATTAAATAGTAGTCATTATCCCTGTCCTTATGAGTTTTAGCTTTGTGAGATTTAGATTTGGGTTTATAAAATATAGGGTCATGTTTGTTCACTAGTTTTTATGCAGCATCTAATGTCACATCTATGTAGGTTATTCATAAATGCATGCTGGTGATAATGGACTAAGGCTGCCTGACCCTCTGCTTTATTTTTCTCTTCTAAAGACTGACTGAGCACGTGCAGGATAAAAGCAAGCTACCTATCCTCATCTTCCCAGAGGGTAAGAAGCCATTGATCGCCACCGAGGGCTGCTGTGGGGAGGCCGTGAAGGATTGGGACGCTGGTGTTGCCTCAGCACCAAGTTCCTCAACCTCTGTTGGGGTTATCTGTTTTCGTGCATAATGTTATGTCCTTTTAGATTAGTTGTGAGACCAATAACTTAGAAATTTAGAATTTGGAATAAGTGTGATAGTGTGAACTTTCAATGCAGGAATCCCTTCTGCGGTATTGTCTTCAGCTTCCTATGGAGTTCTTACTGAGACATGCCAAGTCTGCAGCGTCTTTGACCTTTTATCCAGGCTGGTGTGTGCTCATCAAGGACTAGTCCTGTTACAAGAGAACTAGAGGCCCAGTGCATGAAATTCGTACACAGAGACGGGAGGGGGGTGGTGGTGGTGTCCCTCAGCCCAGCCTGCACCCTCTCCAATCTGGGATCCCTCTCACAATCCAGGTCTGCTGGCTCCCAACTGCTCTCTGCCTGCCTTCCTGATTGCCCCTAACTGCTTCTGCCTGCCAACCCCCTAACCACTCCCATGCCAGCCTCATTGATGTCTAACTACTCCCCTGCCAGCCCATTTGCCCCCAACTTCCTCCTCTGCCGGCCTGGTCACCCCTAACTGCCCTCCCCTGCAGGGTTGATCCCCTTCAACTGCCTTCCCTTGCAGGCCTGGTCCTCTCAACTGGCCCTCCCTTGCAGGCCTGGTGCCTCCCAACTGCCCTCCCCTACTTGCCTGATCACCCACAACTGCCCTCCCTTGCAGGCCAGGTCCCTTCCAACTGCCCTCCCTTGCTGGCCATCTTGTGGTGGCCATCTTGTGTCCATATAGGGGAAGCCATCTTTGACCACATGGGGACAGCTATTGTGTGTTGGAATGATGGTCAATCTGCATATTACTTTTTTATTAGATAGGATAGAGACCTGGTACACAGGTAGGGGTTCCCTTGGAGTGTGGGGTGGCCTGGGCGAGGGGCTGTGGTGTTTTGCAGGCCAGCCATGCCCGCCAGTGACCCAGGCGGAGGCCCTGGTATCTGGGATGTATTTACTTTCTACAATTGAAACTTTGTAGCCTGGAGCAGAGCCAAGCCTCCTGCTTGCTCTGTGGCAGCATCTGTTTCTTTTTGAATTTGTTTACCTTCTATAATTGAAACTTTGTAGCCTGGAGTAGAGGTTTAGGTCTGCTAGGGCAGGCGGAAAGCTTGGCTTCTACTGTTGCCAGAGAAACCCAAGCCTCTGTGACTGCAGCCATTTTGGTTGGGGTTAATTTGCATACTCGTTCTGATTGGCTTGTGGAGCCGAGTGATGGTTAATTTGCATTTTACTCTTTTATTAGGTAGGATAGGAAGTGAATGAGTATGTTGCTCATCTCTCATAAGTGTTCATCATAAGCTGAGGAGAGGATAAATTTATCCTGTTTGAAGAGTCATTAGAACTGTTAGAAAAAGCATTTTATTCTCTCTTGCATTTTAGGAACCTGCATCAATAATACATCTGTGATGATGTTCAAAAAGGGAAGTTTTGAAATTGGAGCCACTGTTTACCCTGTTGCTATCAAGGTACAAGACTTCTAAGGGTGCATGTGGTCATTGTGGCTGCTGCCAGGAATAGGATGCAGCCAGAGGAGATGGAGGAAGGCGCTGGTGGCTCCATCAGCGGTTGATCTTCTCCGGCAGAGCAACCTGGGCGGGGCCGTGTGGGTCGGGTGCTTAGGAGAATTGGGCCTTGTTCACAACCTGTTAGAAGGGACTGGGAGTCTTGGAATGTGGAGCAGCCAGATTCCAGCCCACGCCTCCTGCCCCCACCAGATTCAGGAAGTGGGGAACACTTTATAAGCTTCGTGTATTTCCTCCCTTTTACCTGTCTTCATAAACCTAGCTGGGATGGAAGGTGTTCCCCTGAGGAGGTGGCTTACTGCAGGAAGTGTGTGCTGCCCAGTAGATTGGTGTGCTTGGTGGAGAGGCGAAGGTGGGAGGGCAAGGGCGGCTCATTGTGTTTATAAGGCGAAGTGAATCTTAAGGGCCTGTCTAGTCTATCCTCCCACCTTTTAGGAACTGGTACCTCTAATTGTTCAAACTCACCCAGAGATGGTACTCAGTTTCCTTTTTCTCCTTCCCCTTCACATTCTTCTGATTTTATAAATACACGGTATTCTTTCTGAAAGCTTGCTGTTATATTATTCTAAGAAACACAGGCTGTTGTTAACATGTTTAAAGTATTTAGGTTGAAATCAGGGTAAAACAGTGAGGAAATTTGAGCTGGGAGGAAATTAGAATTTAGTCTCCATACTTTTGCAAGGGCCTGTCTATTGTCTGCAGAGCATTCTGTGAAAATACGGTTTCTTATCTTCATCTTGCCAGCACAGCAAGATGGGGCAGAGGTGCTCCTCTTGCAAATGCTTCCAGGTGGTTGAAGCACCAGGGCAGGGGTGGCCGGTGCAGAATGGCTGCAGGGCAGCGGACCCGTGGGTCAGAGCTGCTCGAGAGATTTGTGGGGGCTGCAGTGTCTGCTGTGGGTGCAGGACTGGAGAGGTGTTTGCTTGCCTGCCTTCTGCATTTTAGTGTGCTGAGAGCCCAGTGCTTCCCCATACATGTTCATTAAAAACAAACCATAGGAAACATGTATACTACTATTTGTAATACTTTAGACAAACAAAAAATAAATACAGACCAAAATAATAAAAAAAAGCAATACACCACTGGCCCTAACCGATTTGGTTCAGTGGATAGAGCATCGGCCTGCAGACTGAAGGGTCCCAGGTTCAATTCCAGTCAGGGGCATGTACCTTGGTTGCAGGCACACCCCCAGTAGGAGGTGTGCAGGAGGAAGCTGATTGATGTTTCTCTCTCATCGATGTTTCTAACTCTCCAACCCTCTCCCCTCCTCTCTCTAAAATAAAATCAATAAAATATATTTTTTAAAAACCCACAAACCGCTGGACAGAGCCTTCAGTGCTCACTGACGTCATTGGTCCTCGGATCTCGGCTGCATTAGCTCACCAGGGGGACTGAAAGCGCAGGTGCCGGCTTGTGCTCTGACTTGTGCCCGGGCAGTGCTGGTGCTGCTGGTCAGTGAGGAGCCACACTGCACCCTGCTCTGGAGCGGGCTTTTAGCCAGTTTTGGAACCTAGACCCTTGGGGCAGTTATGACTCCTCTCTCAAAGAAAGGCATGTGAATTTTACATAAAATTTCATTCTATTCACAAATTAAAGTCCACATAAGATTAAGAACTCTGCTCCACGGATACTTTTCTAGTTTTGTGAAGTTTGCATTAATCAAACTTGGATAACTTTAGCAATTTCAAGACTTACTACACTTCTACCAAAACTGTTTCCACCAGAATTGTCATTATCTGATTTTGAGCAGTTCATTGCTGTTTTGAGCTCTTTGCCTTCTTTTTCTTCTCCCTATAGGGTCTGCCCAGCGTGGAATAGAGAATCAGCCCTAAGCAAAGGACTCACACACACTGACACATATCACATGTTTTAATCTAAACTGTATAGTTAGTGCTTTACAGAACAGGACAACACTCTTCAAATCACATAAATCTGTTTAAAACTCATTCTTCTCTCTGGTTTCCTTTTGGTATTAAAATGTGAAGTCATTAAGCCTTCTGTAGTTATGTCTAAATTTCTTATTTTCTGTAATTAAACCTAAATGTCTTCATTTCAGTACTCGGGTTCTCAACTAGGCATAATTGTCCAATTTCTATTCTGAGAATCATAAAATTTAGGCTTGAAAGGCCTAACATATCCCATAGGTCAGGCTGAGCCCGTGCCCTGAGTACAGGGTCCCATCACAGCCTCCGCCCGTGTGCCTTCCGCAGCTCTTCCCGTCCGCCTGCTGGCAGCTTGGCTGTGTGGCATCGCTCTGGAAATTCCACGTCCTCTTATTTTTCCGGTCTCTGCCCTCCATCTTTGCTTTATAGTCACACAAAGCCAGGCCCGTGTCCCATCTATGATAGACTTTCAAACATTTGGTGCCATCTCATGCCGCTTTGTTCGGGCATTCTCCTCGGGCTCATTCCTTCTGTTGCTTCTGGAACTCGCTCCAGGACCCGCCCACAGGCTTACTGGCCACTTACATTACTCTTCTGTTTGGTGAGAATGAGGATCACAGCATTGGCTACATTTCCCACAAAATTCTGTGGAATCACAGCCTTTGCCTCTATTAGAGTCGTTGGCAGATGAAAGTGTCTTACAAGGCCATGTCCCGGTGGGAGGTGCAGCATCTCTGGGGCGGACAGAAATGTCGCGGTGTGTCCGCTCACTCAGGAGCACTGGCGGTCAATCAGAGCAGAGCCTCCTGCTCAAACAGATAACTAGCTTCGCTCGTGCATAATTGCAGAAGCACATCGTAAGCTTTCTGATTATTTTCTCTGGGTCAAAGGCACTTGAAATGGTATTTAAAACTTGGTAGTTATGTAGCTATGTGGGAAAATATCTTTATTTGGGGGAGATATATGTATTTATGAGGGAATAGCATGAGGAGGTAGGGTTTATAAGAAGGGAAGAGGATCGATGAGGCAAGTGAGGTGAAATTTTGGAAATGATTAAATCTAGGGAATGGGTATATGGGAGTATATTATCTTAGTCCCTGTTTTTAGATATGCTTGAAAACTTAAATATTAGAGTATATGTGCCAATAAGTGAGCAAGATGTGAAACTAATCAAAGGGGCGGCGGGGGGGGGGGGACACACTTGTCTGAGGAAAGCTGTTAGGGGTGTCCTCCCTGGGACTCTACAGCGGCCTTTTGGGTTAGTCAGGGAGGTGAATGTTTCTAGAGGTCAGAATTGCCGGGAGTAGCGTTACTTCAGAGGTGTTTGTGGAGGGGGCTGGAATCCGCTTTCTAAAACTGACACTGCCCCAGGGATGCATTCATCGTCAGAGCTGCTGTCCACTGTTTTTCAGTATGACCCTCAGTTCGGGGATGCCTTCTGGAACAGCAGCAAGTACGGGATGGTGACGTACCTGCTGAGAATGATGACCAGCTGGGCCATCGTCTGCAGTGTTTGGTACCTGCCTCCCATGACCAGAGAGGTAGGTAGCCCCACTGCGGAGGTCTGCGCTTGGCTCTGGGTGAGCCTGGGCTCAGTGGTCCCCTTCACTTTCTTACAGGCAGACGAAGATGCCGTCCAGTTTGCAAACAGGGTGAAATCCGCCATAGCCAGGCAGGGAGGACTCGTGGACCTGCTGTGGTGAGTCTGAAGAAATGCTAAATTGTTGACCTCATGTACGAAGACTCCTCCCTCTGTGGTGTGGAGAGCGAAGCCCACCGGCCCTGGGGCATGAGCAGTGTGCTCTCTCCCTCTGTTACCCTGACCTCGGGGACATGGAGCCTGGGGTGCTTGGACTAAAGCAGTGAGTTGTAGCGCTGGGGTTGGTACCGGCCTACCAGGGCCCCAAGCAGTCTTGTCCCTTCAGGTGGGGGGCCCTGATGCTGATCTAGAAGCCTCCTAGGAGCACTAGGCTCTCTGATCTCATATTTGGCAAAACTGGATCATCCTTAGAAAGGCAAAAGTTTTACCTACTAGAGCAGGAATTGGCAAGCTTTTTCTGTCGCGTCAGTAAAAGTTAGACTCTGTGGACCACGTGGATCATTAGCTGCAGTTGCTGTACAGCTTCTGTAAAGAGTCGACACATAAACAAATGAGCGTGTGTGTACCAGGAAAACGCCGTTTACAAGAACAGGTGTCAGGCTGTGTTCGGCCTGTGATCGTGGTTTGCAGACCCTTATGTACTGGATATGAGGTAGTTATAGTCCAATAACAGCAGAGTGACAGGTGAGTGCTGGCTCAGGGAAACCATTCTGGCATCTTAGGATCCCCAAGGTTAAGTGCAGGGCTCTGGAGAACATTTTTGGAGTGGACATTGTGGGGAAAGTGGAAATTCAGATTTGTGGGTGCTCCGTGTGATCTTACTTCATCCTCAGAGGGGCTCCGGGAAGTATGGAAATTGTTGCTCCCATTTTCCAGATGACAGACTCAGAGAGATTAAGGAACCAATGTTCAAAGTCACAGAATAAACACTGGGGCCGGATTTTGAACTCGGGTCTGACAGGCTTGTGGAGCCAGGATGGGTCATTCTTAGAATGATCACGCTCCCTCTCAAGGCCAGGGAAAGGCAAGGTGGCTCCTTGGAAAGGACGCTTTGCTGCGATGTGAGAGGGCGGAGTGACGTCAGTGATGTCTTTGCGTGAGGTCTGTCCAGTGATGGGGCTTCGTCAGAGACGTCCACCACTACCGCTCCGTAACTCAAGAAAAGGGTGGGTGGGAGTTGAACATGGGCATGGATTCTCTTCAGTCATCGAAGACGTGGTAATTCTAGGGTGTAGGTGAAGAGTGGAGGTGACTTGGGGTGGGAATGGGACTCTAAAGAAGCAAATCCAAGTGGAGCGCGTTATTTGGGGAAATGAGGGAGTACTGGGGTTCCCCGTGGTACTGCCCTGAGCACAGAGGGAAGAACACGGCATTTCCCTTGTTTGTTGTTTGCATGGATTTGGAGAGTCCATGGATCTGAACTTTACAGATTTTATTTCACAGATCCATTTTATCGATTTATTGGAAGTCTCAATGTTTCTAAAGCTTGGTTCACTTTCCACAATGCCAGACTACCTCCTTTGTCTCTTTTAAGGTGAGGATGAATGTTGGAGTAGAAAGAACTTTAAACTCCTTGGTAGGTTTAAGCAATGACAGTACCTTGAACATGAGTGGTGAATTCTGGCCCCAGGCAGGAGTGGGTTTTGAGGTAGAAAGGGTGGATTCCCCAGGTGAGGGCCGGTTTCTGAGCTCACCCTGCTGAGGGGCCGTGGGGGACATCGTTTCTGCGGGGTGTCCTGGTTCTGGGCAGCACGGGGCAGTGGCTGTAGTGCGGGGGGGGGGGGACGGGGGGGCGCAGGAAGCGTCCTCCTTACCGCAGCCTTCCTCTCCCCAGGGACGGTGGTCTGAAGCGGGAGAAGGTGAAGGATGCTTTCAAGGAGGAGCAGCAGAAGCTGTACAGCAAGATGATCGTTGGGAACCACGAGGACAGGAGCCGGTCTTGAGCCCACACCTCGCGCTGGCCGGAGCCGCGTGCCGAACCCGGCGCTCCTGACGGAGCCGCTGGGTCCTTGCCGCCGCCCCTGCTGCGTCCTTCCGGCTCGGCCTGCGGCTGCTCCGGTCCTGGCAGCTTCTGCAGAGCCGCCGGCCCCGGCTCGCCCTCGGAAGTGAGGGCTACTGGGTGCTGCCGCCCAGGACGAGAGGCCTTCTTGTTTCTTTTACACTTAAGTCCATTGGAGGAATGAATGCCATTAAAGTCAGCCTCCAGCTGTGCACGCGCGGGGCTGAGTGATGGGAGACTGGGCCGCATTCCCGCGTGGGCCGGGAGGACTCCCACGTGCAAGGCCGTGTGGCCCGCCAGCCCCACCCTCGCCCCGCCTCGGGGCTTTGCAGACTCGATAAAAGAAAACTGTTGTCTGCAGGGGCTTTCCGCTAAATGAAGTTTTAAATCCTCATGCAATCACCAAAGGGCGTGGGGAGAGGCCAGACGGACCGGTGACCGGTGTGTGGTGGGAACCAAGAGTCATTTCACATCCCAGCTCCACGCTCACCCCAAACCCCATGTGACTTGCTCTTTGTTGACACGTGCCTCAGTTTCCCCATGTGTACCCTGGGTCGGGAGGGAGGGGAGGGGTGGTGATGCCTACCTCACAGGGTGGTTGTGGGGCTGAGTGCTGCTGTGCGGGAGGATAAGGAGCTCAGTGTTACACGTCCGGGCCCGCGAGGTGCAGGACTGGGCGGAGCTGCCCAGGCTGCGGGTTGTGTTGTGAGTCAATAAAGTTGTCTGACGGCGAACGAATAGAGGGGATTTTCCCTTCATTCTTTCTCCCCTAGATGTAACCCTAAGCAACACGTTTCTTAACAGAGTTACAGAACCCAGAACCCGGGGCTGGCCGCTATAAGCTTGGCTTCCGGTCTGAGGAATAGCATTGTTCAGTGGGCTCTGCCGCTGCTCTCTGAAAGCATCTCAGATGTTTGTTCGCATTGCTCCCTGGTTAACTTAGAATGCCCAGCAGGGATGGAGATGGGCAGTTCTGCCCAGACGGTGCCCCGGACTAGAGGTGTGTGATGGGGCGAGGTGGGCGAGAGAGAGCAGGGTGGCAGAGGCCGTCTGTAAGAAAAGCCATGAGGAAATAAGGGCCAGACAGGGCGGAGGTCGGAGGGAAACAGCAGGCTTCCGGCCCCTGCGCCCACTGAGGCAGATCCAGAGCCAGGCCACCTCAGCTTCCAGGTCAAGGGTCCCCCAGTTCCCAATCCCTCAGAAGAGAGCTGCCTCGCCTCCACCATTCATCCTCCTCCACCATTCATCCTCTCCCACTTCCCTCCGCTCGGTGGCCCAGTCACCACGCCTCTCGGCATTTTGCCCCAGCCTGGTAAGTGTCACCTCTCCAGGTCCACCCCCGCCTGCAGTCTGGGGACTTTGGGGACGGGGGGGGGGGGGGGGGGGGGGGGGGGTGAAGCCCGCCCCCGAGGCTCCTGATGGCTAGCACTTTGCCTGCCTGACCTGAGCGTAACTCGCCCTAACCACTGCCTAACCTCCGCCCGTTTCCTCTTCCTGCTGCCCAGCGGGACATTTACTCTCAAATAAAAACACTATTACCACTGCAAGAACAGCCTTATGAACTGCTTTACAAAGTATTCAAGAGTAAACCGATTATCAGCCTTTACAAGAGGTGATATTTACAGTGTTTTCAAGCTGTCTGAAATGATCTTAAAAATGGATCTGGGAGATGAAGGTCCCTTTTTAAATTTCCTTTTTTTAAAAAAAAGCCTGCTGATTAGTACATTTATTTTATGGTTTTCATAGGTATTTAATATTTTATCTCTATTTTCCTCACATTCTTTTCATCAAAACTGGCTGCTGCTGACAAAGTATTGCAGGAACCTGGTTTAGAATCACTACTATGTAAAGAAATAACTTGTGGAGACTAAAAAAATGATTACTTCCCTCTTTTACTAAGTGGGGAGGAGAGAGATGAACTACACTGTGCCCCCCACAACAAATGTCTAAAATGTTAATTCAGTACTTGTCACAAGCATGCAGATACCTCAGACTGCTCCATCATCCTAATTGGGGACCCTGCAGGCCCCAAGTTCTCCCTAAGTCAGAGTACTTGGTTTGGGATAATGGAGTTGGTCTGGTGGGGTAAAACTTAATTGCGCTCGGGGGCAATAACAGAGGAGCATAGAACAGACGCTGGCTCCTGCGACCCCAGCAGCAGAGAGGGCGCTCTTAGAGTAAAGCCAGGGGTGGCATTCATGAGTGTCAGAGCACCAGCAGCCTTCCTCCCGTCCCACTGTCAAATCCGTGACCTCTCCTTGGCTGCTGGGACTGGATTTCCCTGACTGCTCCTTCACCCATAACGGACGACTTGGGCTAGACCAGTGGTCGGCAAACTGCGGCTTTCGAGCCACATGATGCTCCTCGGCCCCCGGAGTGTGGCTCTTCCACAAAAGACCACGGCCTGGGCGGGTCTGTTTTGAAGAAGTGGCGTTAGAAGAAGTTTAAGTTTTAAAAATTTGGCTCTCAAAGGAAATGTCAGTCGTCGTGCTGTTGATATTGGGCTCTGTGGACGAATGAGTTTGCCGACCACTGGGCTAGACGACCTCTAAAGCCCTTTGGCCCTTGGCAATTTCTGTAATTTTTAAACCCATGGTTCAAACTTCAGCTTTCAGTTCTGCAGTCACCTGGGTTCAGAACTAAGAGAAGTCAGTTTAACACCATTTGCTTCCTCCAAAGCAACGGGGCTAGGGAGCTGCTCTAGAGGGTGTCCGGGGGCGGAGGAGAGACCCGGCCGTGGCGGTGACTATGGGCCTGCATAGGGGGGTTGATGGCAGATCTTGGGGAGACTTTTCACTCAAATAAGAGATTTTTTTTTTTACGCCAGCCAGTTAGAAAAGGAACTTCCTAAAAAAGGGGTAGTAAAATTCCCCTGCCAGAGGAAGCTCTAGACAGCCGAGGGCCAGGCCGGAGCTCAGCCAGGCTAAGCTTGGTGGACGGTTTGAGACGACACCCTTGTCATCTCCCTCTTTCACTAAGTGAGGAGAGGAGCTAGGGATTATATCCCACAGTGGGGATTACATCCAACTCCGGAACTTGGTTCCTGACCGTGTCAGACCCTCCTCCCCGTTGGTGATAAAGGTTTGGTGGGAGGCGGTGGGGAGTGCTGCCCGAGCCCCGAGTGCCCAGCCCCGCCCAGCGGCCAGGCCTCGGGCACGGCCTGTCTGCCCTCCACAGCGGCACCTACCAATGCTGGGGCTACCCATTCAGCCATTGAGGGTGTGGAGTTGACCAAACCCTCAATGGTCAGGAATAGTGTTTCCCAGGGTCCCTGATGCATGCGAGTCCCCGCGTCGTAGGTCCCATCCGCGCGCCGTGCGTCCAGGGGGCCAGCCTCAGTTTCCCCGGCCGCACTCGCCCGTGCGGCCTGGGACACGGGCCGGAAGGGCAGCTGCATGCACACGGGCCCTCGGGCACGCGGAGAGACCACCATCCCGCCATCCATCTTCCACCGCACCAACACTCCCGCTCCCCCCAGTCAATATGTCTCTCTCCGATGGGAAAGTTAATAAATTTTGCTCTAGATTAAAAGTATTGATCATTTCATTTGTAAACGATAAATAAAAAGGGGGAACTTTTCATCGCACCGGGGGTAGCGTCTGGTGTATTCGGCCGGTGGAATTGCGCTAGCTGTCGGGGGGTGGGCTGCTCATATGCATTCTGGCTGGCCAGCTGCATTGATTTCCTATTAGTCTCCCAGCACCACCCAGTAACACATCATTTCAGTACCGGCTATTAATGGTCTTTTGATAAATAATCACTTGTAAGTCAATAAATTTTTATTAAACAGTGTGGCTCTTTGATTTATTAAAATCCGACCGTGTTTGTCTGGGAGAAAAGGGATGCCGAATTGAAGCGGAGGTTTTCATACATCTTCCTGACGCCGAGCAGTCACCGCGCACTCCAGAGAAAAACAATTGCCTTTTAACAGAAACAAAACAGCCGAGTTTGGAACTTGGACCCGGGGAAACTTTATCTCCGTCAGTCCCAGCCCAAGACTTGCTCTTGGGGGGGCAGACCAAGAACTTTGTGTTTGCTTCTGAGGGCGCTGAGGTCCCCAGGCCGGGCCCCGCCCCGCAGTGGCCTTCTGGGTGGCACAGACCCTGCCGACCACCGGCCACTGCCCACCGGCCAGCCCTCCCTCCCCCGGCTGAGAGGTGCACCTTGGTGATTGCGCCTTTGGCACCCAGACGTTTGAGATTCATGAGCCAAGGGAGACTGCGGGTCCTGTTAGCATCCTCATCAAATCAAAGACCCCTTGTGGCAGGAAATGCCCAGAGACGGGCTGTGTTTTGGTATGTGGAAATTCGGCTGTGTGGATTATTTTAAGAAGGGAGCCAGTAGCTGGAGATTGGACATCTTTTTTTTTGCGAGGTTGACATTGGCCTAAAGTTGGCTGTAAAGGTTTTAACATCTTTTCATTGAGGCGAACATGGCCCCAAACATGAATAATAGAGCGGCCCAGCCCATGAATACAGAAGCAGAACTCCCCGAGGGAAGTCTGAGGAAGGGAGCAAACCCGGCTGGGAAGACGGTTTTTATTAAAACAAACACTCGCTGGAACGCCTGGTCCTTGGCCCTGCCCTGACTCCAGCCTCTGCCGACGACATGATGTCCCTTCATACTCGGTGTGACAGGGGTTCACAGAGGGCTTTCCAAGGGGGAGCTGCTGGGGAGTTCAGCTGGGGCCTCGAAGTCCAGCATTTCATGTTACTAAACGTTTAAATCACATTTCTAAATGTTTTTATAACCATGTTTTAAGCCTGCTGCAAGGTGTCTGTGCCGCTGCGTGGGGTCCTTTTCTGTCCTGGTCTTCGGGGTGAAAGCTGCCACATCAGGGGGCCTTGGAGGAGACCAGGAAGCCGGAGAGAAGAAAACAAAGTGTGGCCGCCCCGGGCAGGTGTGCATTTGCATAGGGGTTTTCCCTCCAGGCCCGCTCCGTCCCCGGGCTGGGATTGGCCGAGGACCGGGAGCTCTGAGGCTTGGGCTCCACCCCCACCCTCACCCCCACCCCCACCCCCACCCCGGGCGGCACAGGGTGAGCCCAGGCAGGGAAGCCACAGGGCGGCACAGCCTTCTAAAGTGCGCCACGCTAGATCTGCCCTTTACACACGCAAAGCTCAAGTCCACTTTGAAGGCTACTTGGGAAGCGTGCTCACTTGGGGCGTCACCCCCGGCCCAGCCTTTGTTAATTCCCCTTCACCGTCACTTCCCCTGCTCTGTCGTTAGGGCTTTGGCAGGAAAGCTGGGGTCGTGTTTGTTTCCTGCGCTCCCTGAGCTAGCTTCCGGCGATTCTGAGTCCAGTACAGAAACTCCAGGAAAGGAGTGGCTGGCCGTGCAGCTTTCATCACAGCGAGGGCAGTGAGGTTGGCGCCGGGAGTTAGAGGGACATTTGGGCCTTCGTCCAGCAGGTCCCTGCACCTCCCATAGGTGTGGCCCGGCCACAGGAGGCCGAGGGAAGGTGGGCTGGAGAGGCTGTCCCCCTTGGGGGTCAGGGTGGAGACCGGAAGCTTCCAGAAGCCGACGACCTGGTGATGCTAGAGAGCTACCACCACTTCCTTCTGTCCACCCCCCGGCTCCCAGAAGGCATACTCATTGCACTTGAACCCCCTCCCCGTTTTGCAGAGTGGCTGGAAATGAGGCCAGGAGAAGGTTAGCGGGCGCCTTCCCCCATCCAGATCCAGCCAAGGTGTTGTCCGGCTCACCTCGCCTCCTCCCGCCCTGTTGGCAGGGTCTCCGCGGACACCTGCCTGCCTGGCTCGGGGAGCGGCTCTCCAGGGGTGCCCGGGGGAGGTGCCCAGCGTCTGGGGTCCCCGGGCCTTGCTGCCGAGGCAGTGGGCTCGGGGAAGGGCTGCTTGCACCCAGATTGATCCACCGGCTGTGATTTGTCATCTCTCCGAGGCAGGCGCTGTTTTCTCTGGCTTCAGGAGGCCCCTTCGACACCTGCTTTATTTTTCTTCCTGCGCTGACGTGACGGGAGACAGGTGTTAAACTACTTAATCACTTTAAAATTGTTTTAATTTTCTGTTTTTTATTGATCTCCCCGGCACCAATTAATCAACTCACTGGACCAGGCAGTTAGTACATTAAAAATTGTCAGGGAGGCCGTGCATCTTGCAAAATGTCTAAAAAAAAATATTCGGCTAGCAAATTTCGTTTTCCTTGGGCGCGCAGCGGCCCTTGGCCCTCGGCGCCCACGTGGAAAGGGCCTCCGGGTCTGCGGCGCCGGCGGGGCGCTGGCCAGAGGGGCTTCCTGGGGGCAAAACGGAGGCAGGCGCCCTTCTCACCGGAGCTCCACCTTTCCTGCCACTTGTGTTCTTTCTCTGCGTCCCGAGCAGCGCTGGGGGTTTGGGAGGAAGGGTGTGCTTGCTCTGGGCCAGGTGTCCTGTCTCTCCCCTCCCTCCCCCCCGAAACCCTCCCCCACCCCGTGCCAGGGCAGGACTTGATCGTCTGTGACTGCCCTCGCACCCACGGCCAGATTTCCTGTCCCAGGACGCCGCCGGCACTTCTGGCTCATCCTTCTGGTGCTGCAAAGCCACCTCCCTCGGTTGGTCGGAGGCCTGCTCTCCCTGGGGACTGCCGGCAGGTGGCTGTGGGCCATGCGGCCTCGTCCCTGGCCCCGGGTGATGACCCTGAAGCCCTTCCATGGGGGTGGGGGGGGGGGAGAGTCTGGGCCACCCCATCCCCACGGCCACCCGTCCCGGGCCGCTGTTGTCACTCCCCTTGAAAACGATTAACTTCGCCAAGGTCAGTTTGGCTCAGTGGTAGAGCGTTGGTCTGCGGACTGAAAGGTCCCGGGTTCAATTCTGGCCAAGGGCATGTACCTTGGTTGCGGGCACATCCCCGGTAGGGGGTGTGCAGGAGGCAGCTGGTCGATGTTTCTCTCTCATCGACGTTTCTGGCTCTCTATCTCTCTCCCTTCCTCTCTGTAAAATATCAATAAAATATATTAAAAAAAAAAAAAAAGAAAACGATTAACTTCTTGGCCGCGCACTCTGAATGAACGAAAACTCGGACAGAACACCCAGAGGCTGGCTGTCTTAGCATCTCTCAGGCCTGGGCACTTGCTTCCCAAGGTTCCCGTTTTTGCCTAGTGTTCTGTCACTTTCTAAGAGCAAGCCCCTTGTTATTTCTGTAGCAAATTGAACATCAAGCAGCTGGTCTGCCTGGGCTGGCTGCCTGTCCCTTCCCTGGGGGTCCCAGACTCCCAAACTTCTCTCCCCCACCTCGCCTGCCTTCCTTCCTTCCTTCCTCCCTCCCTCCCTCCCTCCTTTCCTTCCTTCCTCCCTCCCTCCCTCCCTCCCTCCCTCCTTTCCTTCTTTCTTTCTTTCCTTCCTTCCTTCCTTCCTTCCTTCCTTCCTTCCTTCCTTCCTCCCTCCCTTCCTCCCTCCCTCCCTCCCTCCCTCCCTCCCTTCCTTCCTCCCTCCCTCCCTCCTTTCCTTCCTTCCTCCCTCCCTCCCTCCCTCCTTTCCTTCTTTCTTTCTTTCCTTCCTTCCTTCCTTCCTTCCTTCCTTCCTTCCTTCCTTCCTTCCTTCCTTCCTTCCCTCCCTCCCTCCCTCCCTCCCTCCCTTCCTCCCTCCCTCCCTTCCTCCTTTCCTTCCTTCCTTCCTTCCTTCCTTCCCCCTAGTGCCGTCATGACAGATGGGAGGGTCCTGTTATCCTTTCCCCAACCTCACAGGCTTCCCAGAGGCCTCAGACACCGGCCCTTTAGCATCAGGGCCTGCAGCCCCCCCCCGTCCCCCACAGAGGAGGCCCGGATGGCGGGGGGCAGCCGGGGGCAGGCAGGTCAGCGCCCGCAGCCTGGCCGGGCTCACCGGTGCCCAGCCCCCGGCCCCACCCGCTCTGTATTAATCGGTATAAGATTGGGCTGGGACGTGTAATCCGGTATTGATTTTCTCTCCGGACGCCACAGCTTTATTTGCTCACATCTGCCTCGTGTTTAATTGGCGCTTTGCTCTGGAAACCAGAGACCTTATCGGCCGGTCGGGTTTCTTTTCCTGGGACACCCAGGCACGCACACACCCTCACGCCGGCCCGGCCCTGCCTCTCCCTCCCCGCACCCTCCCACCAGGAGGCATTCCTGCCGGGCGGAGGGAGGAGAATGCCTCTGATGGGCTTTCTCAGCAACTTCCGGTCTTTACACTTGACCTCTGGCGCCCGTGGCTGGTCCTTCCTGGCGTGGGAGCGTGTGGCTGTGGAGTCACACTGGGTTCGAGTCCTCCTCCTCCTCCTCCCCACTGGGTATGGCCTTGCAGCTAACCTCTAGAATGGTTCTGCCTGTCTTCCTCTGAGAAACAGGCAGCATCCTTGCTTCGTGGCATTTTTAGAGACCGTCCATCCGTCCGTCCGTCCGTCCGCCATCACACCTGCTGCCTAGTGGCTCGTGGGCGGTGTGTGCTGAACAGCAGCTTGGACAGTAACAGCGCCCCCTTCAGCCTGTGCGGCCGTGCGTGGCCTGCTGGGCGAGGTCATGGCCACGTGCACCGGGAAGGAAAGGGTCTCCCGTCACCTCTGTGTGACCGCGCCGGGTGGGAGAGCGTGGCTCCCAGGGCTCACGGTCCAGTGAGCATCTCTGACCCGAGGTCCTGCTGCCACCTCTCACCGTGTCTGAGGCCCGGCGACTCTTGTCCTCTCCCTGCAGAAGGGAGCTCCTCTCAGCAGGACCCCGTGTCACCTGGCCCCCTCCCCGGCCCAGCCCCAGGCCTGCCCCTGTGTGGGAGCTGGAGTTGGGGATGGGGTATTTTCTCTCCTCTGACTGTGGCTCCACCTTTGGGCTGGCCTGCCCTGGGCTTTCTGTAGCAAATCTAGGAGGGGGGGGGGGGGGGGACGGGGCTGCAAAGGCCAGAGGTAAACACTCGTTTCCTATTGACACAGCATTCATTCTCTCGCCCAGACGGATGAATGAGCTCTCACTCACTTTACCAAGATTAATGATATTTGTTGGCTGCACAGAGAGGCCCAGCGAGGGGCTTTTGAATGTGTGCCCTCTGGCCGCAGGGGAAGAGGCGGGCAAATGCTCTACCTGCAGGAGGACAGGCCTCCTCCGCCACTTCCAACCGCATTGTCCCTGCTCAGGCAAGGGCACCTCTCCCCCCCCCCCCCCAGGAGGAAAGGAATATTTAACAGAACACGAGCTATTTGTGTCCCGTCCCGGGGCGTTATTACTGACATGGACACCTCTGCAGACCTGCACAGGGGCCCGGAGGCCAGCCAGCTCCTCCCCTTGCCAGTCACTGAACCTCTCTTCCCATCGGTGCTACAGGGGTCCTCACCCCGTTTGCACCAAGGCTGTGGCCAAAGGAGGGCCAGGCTCTGGTTCGTTGCTCTACATCAGTGTTCCCCAAAGTGTGGTCCGTGTACCCCCGGGGGTACGGGAGGAGTTTGGTGGGGGTACACGTTGCACCGGAGTTTGGTGGAGATATGCACTGCACCTTGCTTAGCTGCGCCTAATTCTGCGTTCTCATGAGTCAAGTCAAGACAGTCTTGTGAGGCGTGAGGTGGTCCGGTGTGCAAATAAATGGTATTTATAATATAACTTTTATTTATATTTTATTATGAATAATTTTATTTTTCGTGTATTATTATTTTGTGTATGTACCAAAAAAAATAAATATACTTTGATTGTTATTAAAATACATTCCCCCTTTTTTTTTGACGAGGGGTACTCAGCGTTACGAAAATTATAGAAGGGGTACATGTATGTCGAAAGTTTGGGAAACACTGCTGTACACCAGAAGTGGGGAACATTCGGCCAGAGGATCACATGAGGTCCATGAAATCATTTGGTCTGGCTTTGCCAAGGCATTAGGGGTGAGTTAATGAAATGTTTGACCACATATAGCAGGCTAATTTTTAAGGTGATAATTCATTTTTATTTTTTTATTTTATTATATTTTTTACAGAGAGAAAGGGAGAGAGATAGAGAGCTAGAAACGTCAATGAGAGAGAAACATCGACCAGCTGCCTCTTGCACACCCCCTAATGGGGATGTGCCCACAACCAATGTACATGCCCTTGACCGGAATCGAACCTGGGACCTTTCAGTCCGCAGACAGACGCTCTACCACTGAGCCAAACCCGGCTAAGGTGATAATGTTTGTATGGCCTGGGGGTGATGTTATAAATATCCAGATGGCCCTGGGCAGAACAAAGGTTCCCCACAAGGAGTGACAGTATTAAAGGGGACAGGTCACAGGTCGGGCTTCCGAGGTGGACACTGGCAGAGGAGCAGCGAGTCAAGTGGGGCTGGGAGCCTCCTGGGCCTGTAGGTGATGTGGCAACAAGACTGGATCTGAGCCGCTTTTGCTCTGTGTAGGGTCAGCACAGCTTAACGGGCAAGAAGGAGCCAGCCTACCGCACACACTTCTCACTACAGCGCGGGCAGAGGAGAGAGGGGCCGGGGCTGGAGTGGCTCCAGCCCGAGGCTCCTCCGAAGCCCGGGACTGTCGCGGTCTCCTGGGGGCGGGGGTAGACCAGGCCATCTCCTGTAAGGCAGCCGGAGTCGGCAGACCCTCCACGGGACCGCAGGGTCACTCCCCAGGAGAGCCGACCATGACTCAGAACCAATAAACGCTGGGGATGGGAGCAATTGTTTGTGGAATCCAGTCCCTTTCTGTCACCAAGGGTGGGCCACTGCAGCCTGGCCTTCCGGGCGGAGCGCAGAGCTGGGGAGTGAAGAGAGAGAAGGGGTAGCAGGCCCAGCTCTCAGGTCATGGTTACCAGGCAGGGGACACTGGGAAACTAACCCAGGGCAGCTCCCTTCTCCCGTATGTCCCCCAGATGGACTCCCTGACAGAGACAGCCTATAAGCAAGCAACAGGGATTTTTTTTTTTCTCTCTGTGTGTTTTTAACACAGTTAAATTATTTTCTTGCCCGGCCAGCATGGCTTAGTGGTTGAGCGTCAAGCTATGAACCAAGAGGTCATGGGTCTATTCCTTGTCAGGGCATATGGCTGGGTTATGGGTTTGATCCCCAGGGGTGGACGTGGAGGAGGCAGCCGATCAATGATTCTCTCTCATCAGTGATGTTTCTATCTCTCTCTTTCTCTCCCTTCCTCTCTGAAATCAATAAATATATCTTTTTAAAAATTATTTTCTTACTTTATTAGTGTTCTTTCTGTTATAAAGTATAGAAACCCAACTCCATCAAGACAAAAAGGCATTATTGTCTCCTGAAAGGGCTGGAGTAGATCAGGCCTGGCTGCATTTGGGCCTGAAACAATAATACCAATTCCATCCTGCTCTCCCTCCCTCTCTCAGATCTATTTTTCTTCCCACTAGTTTTCTTCTCAGGCAGGTGCCCCTCACAGAAGCAAGATGGCTGCAGCAGCCAAAACAGAGCTCCAGGTAGAGAGGTCAGGGAAGTGCTACCGAGAGCAGCTTAGGTCCTTGGCTCATTGGCTGGAATCGAGCCTGGCATCCCTGAACTAACCCATCACATAACCAGTGAGGTGGCACTCACTGATTGGCCTCGGACTGTGCCACTCATCTACGCCCGGATTTGGCGGCGGGGTCAGCCGGCCCACAGTGGATCGATCAAACATGGCAGGAGGGCTGTTTCTCCTTAGAAAGTCCAGGTGGCATTGCCAGAAGAAGGCCAGGATCAGTGCCAGGCAAGCCCAGACCCCAGAAACACACTGCACCTGTTCTCCTCCCAGGACAGAGGCTGCTGTTCGGTGGGCAACGTTGTCCTGCAGCACGGGCCCTCTGCCCCGGTTTCCTGGGCAGGTGATGGTCTCCGCCAAAGCAGTGCCAGGCCTGCAAGCCCGCCGTTGCATTCTTTTCCAGGATGTGGTGGCAGGGGTCTAGCTAATTCCTTAGAGCAGGGTCTCTCCCAATGGCCCTTGGAGATGTGCTTATGCCAGGCCTTCCCACGAGCGTCACAGACACGGGGCTGATGCCAAGGGGCATGGGAAACCTCAGGGGTCCTGGCATCCTCCCTCTTTCTCCGGGAAGAAGACCAGACCTTTGCGGCTTTGTTGCACCCCAGCTGCTGCCTGCCTTCCCCGACTTTTTGGATCTTTGTCGCCTGGGGAAGAAGGAAAAGCTACACAACTCAGTGAAGGCCTTTATGAGCAACTCCAGGGTTTAAATGTGAGTTGGGCTTCTCTCTCTCTCTCTCTCTCTCTCTCTCTCTCTCTCTCTCTCTCTGTGTGTGTGTGTGTGTGTGTGTGTGTGTGTGTGTGTTCCTCACTGTTTGGCAAATTTGCCCACGCCCCGTGCTCTTGGGCACTAGTTAACCAGGCACATCTGGACCAAGTAGCTGGGAAGGGCCCCGGGAATCTGTATGTCTAAGTCCTGTCATCAGGCGAGCTTGGGAAACTGCCTAAGCGAGTATCTGGCTGTGGTGTGTCTGCTCCATCCAGGGATACTGTGCATCGATTATAAAGCAGCAGAAACCACTCCAAGAAAAACGATGTTTGTTGCAATCGTGCATCACAACACAGAGATTAGTGTGTCTTTAATTAGTGAACGTTATCTGGTCCTCTTGTGCCCTCTGTGGCTCTCAGCTCTTCATACATCCGGGGAGTGGACACAGCCCTGGCCTTAGAGCTGGAAGACAAGGAGTTTTGACCTTGGACGGTGTCCTCAGCGCTCCAAGCTTCAGTTTCCTCTTAGGCACACTGGGGATGAAACCTGATGACCAGTCCATCTGAGGATCAAGTGGAATAACGTCCATGGAAACAGAGAGTGTCACAGTGAGCACAGTATTGTGTCACATCCGGATCTGGTCATTGCCTTTCATTCAAACGCCATAAATTCTTAATTTCAGGTGCTGTCGCGACGGTGATTCTTAGGGATGAAAAGTTGCCGACATTCTAGTTAGTGCTCCTTATATGTTAAAGGATGTATTGCTTTTGATGAGATAAGGTATCGTGTGCGTCACTCGTGAACTGCATTTTTGTTAAGGTACATTGCCATTAATTAAATTCTCTCTTATTTGTAACCACTGCCTGCTGTGGGTTTTCTGTTCCCTGTGAAGACATGTCTCATGGCACTAACAGCGTTGTGTTTACTGCCTTTCTTGTCAGCCTGTCTCCTCCTAGCCTCTGAGTAGCAGGGGACCAGAGAGTTCGTTCTGTCTTTGTATCCCCAGCAATGAGCACAGTGCCGATCAAAATGCAGACTTCCACCGAAACCAGTTTTGCTCAGTGGATAGAGCGTCGGCCTGCGGACTGAAAGGTCCCAGGTTCGATTCCGGTCAAGGGCATGTACCTTGGTTGCGGGCACATCCCCAGTGGGGGGTGTGCAAGAGGCAGCTGGTTGATGTTTCTAGCTCTCTATCCCTCTCTCTTCCTCTCTGTAAAAAGTCAGTAAAATATATTTTTTAACAAAAGCGGACTTCCCATTGATTGCATGGATTTTAATTTATAACACATATAATCCTAAATTATTTTTTTAAAATAGTTCACAGCCCAGACTCACTTCAAATGGGCCCTCTCTCTTTCCCTTTTGTGGTGATTAAGAATGGAAGCTCTGGAGTCAGTCAGACTGGTTAAGCTGTGTGACCTAAAGCAAGTTAGATAGCTTCTCTGTGTCCCAGTATCCTTGGCTATAAAGTCCTATCTAATAAGATGGAATATGCAAATTGACCATCACTCTGTGACAAAAGATGGGGATGCCCACAGCCAATAAAGAGGGAATATGCAAATTGATGCAACAAAGATGGCGGCGGCAGGGCCGGGATACTTGTGTCTTCACCATGGCAACAATGCAGGCATTCTGCCCTGCCTGCCTCAGCTGCTCCGGGCCTCTGGGCACCATGCGTGTGCAGGCGTGGAGCAGCCAAGGCGGGGCAGGACACCTGCTATGAGGTGGGAGTGGGGGATGGAGGGAGCTACAGGAGGGTGGCAGGACTGGAGCAAAGGCGGAAGACGGCTCCAGCTGGAATGAAGGCAGAAGGTGGTGGCCAGAGTGAAGATCCAGGTCCTCAGTGCCGGAGGGGAGCCTGCGCTGGCAGCCAGGGGAAGGAAGGCCTATTCTTGTATGAATCTTCGTGCACCAGGCCTCTAGTGGGTATAATAATATAGTCTTGTTTCCTGTGGGTTTTTGAAAATTAAATGGGCTAAGTCAAGTCCCTAGAACATTAGCAGGAAGTAATGGCAGGCCGGGCGGTAGATGTGGTCATTGCAATGGCAGTGTGGTGAGAAGACAGGGCATGGGCTACGAAACTGAGCACAGTCACCACTGACTGCCCCGGACCTGGGGTACAGCAGCTCTCTTCTCTGCCCCAGCCTCTCCATCTGAAAAACGGGGCTACATTAAGGTGACCAGACGTCCCGCTTTTTAACAATTTGTCCTGCATTCCAAGGCATTTTTTTAAAAAGTCCAAAAGATTTAAAAGAATCTTTCAAAAAATCAGGACTTTTTTAAAACGCCGTGGAATGCAGGACAAATTGTTAAAAATCAAAACTGTCCCGCCAAAAGTGGGACGACTGGTCACCTTAGGCTACATAGCTCTTAGAAGACACATGAATGGATGTGAATAGAGCAATTAGGAGTCTCTTTCTTAGAAGGCATCAGTTAGGAAACTGCACTGAGGACCTCCTGCATTATAGGGAGCAAACCAATGCCCTTTGGTATCTTTTTAAAAAATATATATTTTATTGATATTTTACAGAGAGGAAGGGAGAGAGAGAGAGAGAGAGAAAGAGAGAGAGAGAGAGAGAGCTAGAAATGTCAATGAGAGAGAAACATTGACCAGCTGCCTCTTGCACACCCCCTACCGGGGATGTGCCCACAACCAATGTACATGCCCTTGACCGGAATCGAACCCGGGACCTTTTAGTCCGCAGACCGACGCTCTACCGCTGAGCCAAACCGGTTTCGGCCATCCAGGAATATTTTAATGAGCACCTGATTTGGGCCAGGCTCTGTGCTTTGAGAAGAGGAGTGTTATCTGGACACATTCACACACTTACCAACATCTCACACCGCTGTGTGCACATAAACTGCCGGGCATCTTGCTAAAAATGCAGCTTCTGATCCCGAGGGCCTCAGACGGAGCCTGAGTGTGTGCATTTCTAACAAGTTCCCAGGTGAGGCATCGCTGCTGGTGCTGCTGGTCCATGCGTTTGAGTGCCACGGTGCTAGCGGGACGCACACCCCCAGATGTCCTTAGGGGCCAGGAAGGTGACTCAATGTCGAAGCTCAAACACGTGGAATGGTCAGGGAAATGGTGGGGACCAGGATGTCGCCATCCTGACCCACTGTCAATTTCTACCTTCACCCCCGTCCTGCTGGGGACATGCCCCATGTCCTTCTAACTCTGGGAACCACACGTGTGCGGGCTGTGGGATGTGGCAGGGTCTGGGCCTGTCTGTCGGAGCCTCCTGGCTGCCTGACAGCCCAGGACTCCGTGGCGGTGGGAGCACAGGACTCAATGCCTTCCCCTTGTCTCAGCCCTGCAAAGTTTGCGATGTGGTGGCAGAGAAGTTGCAAGAAGCATGAATATCTTAAAGGTTTATTTTTTTACTCATCATGTGTAAGGGGTCTCTTTCATGACCAGACATGACTCCACTGGCCAGATTTACCTGCCCGCGGGCCCAGGGGCCAGGCTGAAGGACTAGCTGGGACAGCCAAGAGGGCAGGCGGCGGCGGGTGCACTGCCCCATGGGCCCTGGTGTTTGCCGAGACCATACAGGTGGGAGGGCCCTGAGAGCACCTCTCCTCCAGCCTTTCGTTCTGCAGAAAAGGCTGCCCCTTGCGGCGGGGCAACCAGGTGTGAGGGCCTTGAAGTCAGCTTGTCCCATTTCTGTGACTTGGGTCAGGCTGGTTCTGAGCCTCAGTTTTCTCCCCTGTGCAACGAGGATCACGTCCTAGGTTTCTTGGCGGGGTTCGGGGGGTGGGGTTCAAGTGGGGTAATCTAGGCCTTCATCCTGGGAGAAATTAGCAGGTGTCCGTTCTTTTATTTTCTTCCCTATTCTCTTTTCTATGTGGTACCTAGTTCCCCAAGCAGATAATTCCCCCCACTAGGCTATGAATGCCTGGAGGTCAGGGACCCCAATACACTCAGGTTTCTCAGCACCTAGGACAGTGCCTGGCATACACCAATGAGATTTCAAGGTGACCAGTGTCATGCAAAGCTCTGGGCCTCCCTGAGCAGATATTCCCCCTGGGAGGGAGGCCCCTCGGGGCAAGCGTGCCTGGACTCCACAGCTAGTTCCACAGAAGAGCAGGAGCCACGGGAGGTTTCTGGGACTTTTATTTTTACTCTTTATTTATATATATATATTTATTTATTTATTTTAGAGAGAGAGGAAGTGGGGAGAGAGAGAGAGAGAGAGAGAGAGAAGGAAAGAAACATCGATGGGAAACATCAATCCATCAGTTGCCTCCTGCACATGCCCCCACTGGAGACGGAACCCATAACCTGGGTATGTACCCTGACCAGGAATTGAACCTGCCACCTCTTAAGGTACAGGACGATGCTCCAACCGACTGAGCCACACCGGCCGGAGCTTTACTCTTTTTTTTTTTTTAAAGCCAGTGAGGCTGGGCACATGCTTGGTCCCTGTTGGGCTACATTCATCTGGTCAGCCCCACGTGCCTCCCCCGCTCTCTTCCACCTGCCAGGAGCAAAACACCACCCTGGGATGAAAAACTCCACCTGCTGGCCAGTGTCCTCCCCCCCCCCCATCCCCTGTGCCCCGGCATCAGCTCCAGTGCCAGGCTCAGGGCGTCCAAGGAAAGGGCAGGCCGAGCGTCCCCTGCAAGCCCTGGTGCACCTTCTCTGCGGCCTCGGCCTCTCCCTTCCTGCGTGGGCACCCGGTGCTGAGGTTTCTGCCAGCCCTCCACCCCTCCCCTCTTCCTGGGTGGTTCTTGCATCAGCACCAGGAAGCCAGGTGGGTGGGGCCCTCTAAGTCTTTCCTCTGTCCCTGCCTACCCCCTCCGTCCATCCTTCCCAGCCGTGGGCCTGCCTGTCTCTTCCGGTCCGGGGGCATCTCCATCGAGGGCAAAGAGGAGAAAGGAGGCCAGGCCCGGTCCCTCCAGGGAGTGAGGGGTCCCTGATTTGGCGGTTCACGGTGTTCCTTCTTCCCTGGGACCCTCCTCCCCTCCCTGAGGTGGCTTTCCTCCAGCCCGGGTTCTGCCTTTGCCTCCGGCCCCTCACGCGCCCGGGTCTGAGGAGGGTGCCATCCTGGACGTGCCATCGTTTCTTCCCGGTGGTCAGCCAGCGGCCGCCCTGGGCCCAGACCCTGGTTTCTCAGCTCCCGGGGCGGAAGGGAGCCGCTCGCAGGGGGCCAGCTGCCGGATCCGGGGTAAGTCTGGGGTCCCACAGCCAGGTTCCCGGGGTAAGTCTGGGATCCCACAGCCAGGTCCCCGGGTGCAGAGCCATCTTCATCCACCTGTGCGCTCAGGGACCTGCAGAGCTGGCAGGGCGAGGCCAGGGCCCCCAGAGGACCAAGAGGCAGAGAGGGTGCAGGTCTCAGGCCCAATGTGTGGCTCCCTCTTGGCTCCCCCCTCTCTCAGCCAGGCTGGCCTTCACCACCCCATCCTGACCCCCGCCCCCTCCTCCTCCTCCCTCTCCACCTCCCCGTCCCTCTTCCTCCGAAGAAGCCCCAGGTTAGAGGCGTCCAGGCCCTGCAGCGGGGCGGGGAGGCGGGGGTGGGAGTTGGGAGCTGCAGGAGGGGGTTTGGGGGGAGGTTAGGGGTGGGGTGGGGACGGGTCAGACGCCGTGCGCGCCCAGGCTCAGCACGGAGAAGGCGGCGCGGTGCTTGCGCAGCAGCAGGCGGATCTTCTCGTCGTCCGAGTCGGGGTCGAGCGGCCTGTTGTACTCGTCGTCCTCCGGCTCCGAGGCCGCGCGCTCCCCGCCGCCGCCGCCGCCGCCCGGGGCGCGGGCCGTGGAGGACGAGGGCTCCTGGGCGCTCTTCTTCCGCCACTTGGTCCGGCGGTTCTGGAACCACACCTGGGGGGCGGGCCACTCTCTCTCTCTCTCTCTCTCTCTCTCTCTCTCTCTCTCTCTGTGTGTGTGTGTGTGTGTGTGTGTGTCAGTGGGTGCCTGGCTCACTGGTGGAGCAGGCTGCGGTGCTCACAGGAGGTTTTTTGGGGTTTTTTTAAGGGACAAGGACATGGTCAGCGCTGTGAGTGCAGCGGCTCTTTAGGCTGAGCCGTCACACACACACACACACACACACACACACACACACACACACACACCCGTCTGCCTCTGGGCGCTGGGGTGGGAGGTGCCGGGACGGCGGGTGCGGAGGGTGCAGCCAGGGAGGGAGGGCGGGCGGGTCAGAGGTGCTCCAGAGCCACCCCTTCTGGTGGCTCCGCAGTCCCCCCCTGACCCTCACTCCCGAGTTCCCCTCAGTTATAAAAATAATGCATCCTCCGTGCGCGAGGCAGCTGCGGAGAAAGCGCCTAGCGCGGGAAGACAGCTTCGTTCAGCTCTCTCTCCGGCCCAGGGAGCGCTGGGCTGGGGGGGGGGGGGGGGGGCTGCCCAGGGCGGCGCCGCAGACCCAGAGCCCCGGGCAGAGCCCAGAGCCCAGGACCGGCCCGCAGCCCCGCCTCCCCTGCGCTTCCTTTGCCCCCAAGCCTGTCGCCAGGCACGGAGCCGGTGCTCTGGTGCCCCATCCAGCAGGGCCGTCACCCCAGCAGCCCCGGAGGCAAAAGCCCTTCCAGCGTTCAGGCTCCCTGGAGTCTGTGGGCATGCGCCTGAGCCCTGCGTGGGTCTCCCAGGCTCCCCGCACCTGGCACCCCACCCGCACTTGACCTTGACCAAACGTTGCTTCCTCTGCTGGCTGATACTGTGTTTCCCCGAAAATAAGACATCCTCCGAAAATAAGACCTGCTTCACGGAAACATAAGACATCCCCTGAAAATAAGACCTAGCGCATCTTTGGGAGCAAACACTAATATAAGACACTGTCTTATTTTCGGGGAAACAGGGTAGAACAAGCCTGAACCCAGTCCCAAGGTAACCCCGGAGGCTCACTCCTGATCGGGGCAGGGGCTGCCACCGGCTCTCAAAATGCCCGGCCCCGACAGTGCAGAAGAGAGGAAAGCCCGAGGCTGGGGTCCCTCAGTCTGGGTTTAACTCCCCTGTCTGCACTTACCCCCCCACCCCCCGTGACCTTGAGTGAGGCTCAGCTCAGACTGTTCTTTATCTGTAAAATGGGCCGTCATGCCCACCTCAGGGTGGCTGTGAGGGTCAAATGAGCCGCTCCAAAGAGAGCTTTCCAATCCGGGCTTGGTCTTGACGGCCACGTTGGGGCTAAGGTCGCCGACTCCCTCCCTGGGGCCGGGCGGGCGGGCAGTGCCGGGCAGGAGGCCCCGGCTGGGAGCTGGGAGCTGCCGGGAGGGCGAGGACGCCCCCCCCTCCCCCGTCCTCCTCGCTCCCCTCTGCCCGCGGTCGCCTCCCCCCACACACCCACCTTGACCTGCGACTCGGTCATGCCCAGGGAGTAGGCCAGCCGGGCCCTCTCGGGGCCGGCCAGGTACTTGGTCTGCTCGAAGGTCTTCTCCAGGGCGAAGATCTGGTGCCCCGTGAAGGTGGGCCGAGTGTGCTTCTTCTTGTGGACGCTGTCGCCCAGCGGGTCAGGGGCTGGCGGGGGGAGGCGAGCGCGGTGAGCGGGGTGGGCGGGGTGCCCGCCCTGTGCCTCCCCCACCCACGGAGAAGCCACCGGAGTTGGGGGTGGATGGGTGGATGGGTGGGTGGGTGAGCTATGACACCTCTCCCATGAGCAGCGTTCCTGACACCCTGATGCTAGTGACTGTGCCCTCTGCCGTGTCCGTGTCCGCACGGGCAGACACCTGTTGGAGAGGCACCTGCCCCAGGCTACAGCTTCTTAGAGACAGAGGGGCTGAGGGCCTGCCGTGGGCCATCCCTGTGTTTGATGTGCTTACTCAGCGATGGGGCCCTCTGCCCCCCGGGGCCAGAGGCATTTCCCCTCCATGGCAGGGACACCAAGGAAGGGATCGGGCACCTTCCCCCAGCAATCAGGGCCGAGGGCCTGAGGATTCCTCCCCTCCTGACTTCTTGCTCTTGGGATCCTATCTCCCAGGTCTCCAGAGACCAGAGCCTTACACCCCAGGTTCCTGCTCCCCCCTGTCCCCGGGCCTGGAGGAGAGTGTGGGCACAGAGGACAACACCTGACACACACACACACACAGACACACACACACACACACACACACACACACACACAGACACAGACACACACACACACACACACAGACACACACACACAGACACAGACACACACACACACACACAGAGACACACACAGACACACACACACACACAGACACACACACACACACACACACAGACACACACACACAGACACACACACAGACACACACACAGACACACACACACACACACAGACACACACACACACACACACAGACACACACACACACACAGACACACACGCACGCACCCCGCCACGGCAGCCTGCTGGGGGGAGCGGGGCGGAGGGCTGCAGGCCCCGGGTAAGCAGAGAGCCCGCCTGTCGGGCCGTGTTCAGTGCAGCCTGAGGGCCCCTGCCCTGCCTCCTCGTGCTACCGGTGGGGAAACTGAGGCACGGGAAGGGAAAGAGACCTCTCTCCCTTTGTGCATCCAACCACTGACTTCCTTAGAGGTCTCCTGTGTGTGGATGTGCGCCCGCACTGACGGACAGGAGGGTGGGTGGGGTGTGTGTGTGTGTTCGGCGTGGGGAGAAAGATGGAGGTGAGAGGGAAGACTGCCCCCCCCAAAAAAAACTAGGTTATAAAATATAAAATAGGGAAGGAGCTGGCTTCCGGTTTCCTGGGGCCGGGGCCGGGACCCATCGCAGGGGCGGCCGTGGGTGGCCGTGGGTGCGCCCAGGAGTGGAGGCAGGACCCACATGGCATGGGATGGCTCTGGCAGCCGCTGCCACCCCCCTGCCTCCCAGGTGACCTCACCTGTGTGTGCACACCCTGCCCCCTCCTCCAGCCGGTTCTCTGAAAGTCGGTCTGGGGATGGATGGATGGGGAGGGGGAGGAGAGCCCCCACCCAGCTACACGGGGTCCGACCCGGCTCAGCAGCTGCCCCGGGCGCTGGGCAGTGGGCGCTGTGCTGCGGGCCTAAGCCTTGAGGGGGGCGGCGGGAAGCAGCCCCCTCGATCGCAGGTGGGACCGCAGCGGGGTCACTGCCCCCTGCGCCCCTGCATGGAGCCGGGCACGAGTGGGGGGGGGGGGTGTCTGGGAAGACGATGCTGAGGCAGCTGCTCTGGCTGGGACAGCATGGTCTGCCGGGGACAGAGAAGGGGGGGCAGGTGTCCGGGAGGGAGAAGGAAGGTGAGCTGCCAGCTGGACCCTGTGCCCGGTGGGGGTGGGCCATGTGGTCTCCCCCAGACCCAGAGACCCCCGATTCCTGGGAGGGCAGCCGAGGGGAAGGCTGGGAAGGGTGGGGAGTGGGAGGAAGACGCCCTGTCCAGGCAAGATGGAGGGGAGAGTCATGGGACGTGGAGGGGAAAACCATGCCCTGCACCCAGCTGAGAGATGGGTCCGGGGGTCTGGACTTCTGCATTGGGCTGTCTGAGGAGAAGTGGGGGGTGGGGGTGGGCCCCCTGTGAGTGTCCCCCTCCCCTCTCCACCCCCTGCCCATCGTACTCACTGCTGCCGCACTGCCGCCCGCCTCGCCAGTCCTGGCCCGTGTCGGCCCAGCAGCTCCGGGTCCGGGTGGGGTACTCGCCCCCGGCCTTGGGAAAGTTGCCCACCTGGGGGCCGTAGTAGACGCCCTGGGAGCCCAGGCCCCCGAAGCCGGCCACGTGGGGGTAGCCGGGGAGCAGGCCGCTGCTGGGCGCGGCGGCGGGCCGGCTCAGGATGTCCGAGATGCCGTGCGGGGTGCCGGCGGCCAGCTGCGGGCCCAGCCCCGGGGCGCCGAGCTTGTAGAAGGAGCTCTGCACCGAGTACTGGCACACCGGCGCCTTCACCTCCGAGAACGGGGCCAGCGGCCCCGCGTTGTTCAGCAGGAACGTCCCTTGCAGGTTGGACTCCATGGCTCCCGGCTCAGGGCGAGGGGGGGGGGGGCAGGAGGCCCAGGTCCAGGCCCCTAAGCCCCGAGACCCCGAGATCTCGCCCAGAACCCCATAGGTAGGCGTGGGGGGGGGGTCAAAAGAGGGCCCCGGATCCAAACCGCCTTCCCGCCTTGGGCATCGGCCCAGCTAGCCGCTGCGGGGGGACTGCCACCCCGTCCCCTGCTCGGAAGCCGGGTGCTCCTTGGGGCCAGGTGAGAGCCTGGCCCGCACCCCTTCCCTCTCTCCCTGCCAGGCCTGGGGGGAAAGGCGGTGCCCCACGCCCCAGCTCAGACCCCTCCTCTGCCCCGGAGTCTGGGGACCCTTCCTGAGAAGTTTTAAGTTCGGGGGAGCCACGTTTCCCTGATAAAGATGGGCCCCATTAGAATACGGGCCGGGGACTGGCTGAGCCGCGCCGGCCGCGCCGCCATTGGCTGAAGCCCGCATGGGCCTCACATCGGCTTTTCCTAGACAAATTGCACTTTGAAAGATTGACTGTAAAATCAGCCGGTGCGTGCGTGTGTGTGTGTGTGTGTGTGTGTGTGTGTGTGTGTGTGTCAGAGAGAGAAAGAGAGAGAGAGAGAGGAGAGAGAGCTCTGAGAGCTCTGTTCATTCTCAGAGGGTCCACCTGCCCCTGGTCCCCGCGTCCAGCGTCTCAGGAAAAGGTGGCCGGTGGGGCCTGCAGGCTCCGGGGGCAGCTGCTGGCTGTCAGTCTCGGTGCTCGCGGCTGCTCTCCCGAAGGCCAGGAGGACCCCTGCGGGGGTCTCCGTCCTGAGACCCCGGTCTCGGCCAGGCCCCTGTGTGCCGATGCCCGAGCCCCCGTGGGAGCGTGCGGTCTGAGCGAGGATGCCCGTTTTCCTCCTCCGCGCTGGGACGGGTAAGTGGGGAGGCCGGGCTTTCGGGAGGGGCGTGCGGGTCCCTGAGAGCCTGGGGTGGGGGTCTGCCTGGCAGAGGGGCAGCTCTGGGCGTGCTGGGTGTGTGCTCTTCCTGCCTCTGCCTCGGGCAGCCTGCCCTGCTCGCCTCTGCCGTGCCTTCCTCCTCCTCCGAGGACTCACGCACGTGTGGCTCTGCTGGGGCACCCGCCGTGTTCCTCCGCCCGGCCCGGCCCGGCCCTGGGCTGGGAGTCTCTGCTGGCCGAGAAGCTGTCCATTTAGCAGTGGGCCCCCGTGCCAGGCCCTTGGTTGGCGCTCAGTGTAATTTTGATGGATAAAACTAGATTAAAATCACAGAGCACCGACGTGCCTCCCTCCCCCTTCCCCCCCAAATACATGGTTACAACCGACCAGGCTTTTCCCAGGCTCTCCTTTCACAAACAGGGAAACAGCCATGACCGACGGGTCGTTTCTGGAGGGGGCAGCGTCCTTTCTTGCAGGGCTTGCGTTTGCTCGTGGAAATCAGCATGGTCCTGGCCTGAGCAGACCAAACGACGGGAAAAGAGGGATCCCGGGCAGGTGGGCTTCTGTCCCTTCTCTGTCCCGCCCCCCAGGCCTTTCCTGACCGCTGTGGGCGCCCTGGCTCTCGCTCCCACAGCGTGCCGTGGCAGGTGGGGGGCCGGAAGCGCCCTTTAGCCAGAAAGGGTTTCCGGCGGGAGGCCGAGGGCCCGGCGTCCGCGGCTCCCTCTTTCTCTCTCGCTCAGACCCCGACTCGCCCCGCGGCTCCTGGGGGAGCTGGTCTGAGCCACGCTCTCTCCCCCATCGCTCGGCCAGCCTCAGTGCAAGGAAGGCTTCAGACAGGCTGGGCGTGGAGGTTGTTTTTCTAGAAGTTTGGTGGTTTAAAAAACGGGGAAAAAAGGGTTCTAATCCAGCTGAGGGGGCTGTGCTAGCAAGCTGCTGTTTTGGGAAACTTAGTTCCAAATCCCAGGGCCGCCCCCGAGCCCCACCCGGGCGATGGAGCCCGGGCTTTGGGAAACCCTCTGGGCCATGGGGTGGCACAGCCCTGGCTGGCCCCGAGGCCGGGTGGCCTTCTGATGCCAAGAGAGCAGCCTCAGAGCGAGGACCTGGAGTGTCCCCGGAACCTGCCACCGTGACTTAGTCCCCGGCAACCATGGGAGCTTCTGAGAAAGAAGAGCCGCCGTGAGTGATTTGGTTCTTTTTTTTTTTTTTTTTTTTTAAAAATATATATATTTTATTGATTTTTTTACAGAGAGGAAGGAGAAAGGGATAGAGAGTTAGAAACATCGATGAGAGAGAGAGAGAGACATGGATCAGCTGCCTCTTGCACACCCCCCACCGGGGATGTGCCCGAAACCAAGGTACATGCCCCTGACCGGAATCGAACCTGGGACCTTTCAGTCCGCGGGCCGACGCTCTATCCACTGAGCCACACCGGTTTTGGCAGTGATTTGGTTCTTATTTAACGTCAGCCGGGCAAAGGCATTCATTCATGCACGCTCCGGGACCCCAGGATGACACACAAGCCCTTCATCGGCCCCCCCATTTGTCAGGGGAGGGAACGGGGCGCCTGACGGCCAGCCTGCGGGTGGTGTCTGTCGGGGAGCGATGGTTCGGAACCGGGTGCTTTTCCCCAAAGTCCTTCAGCGTGGAGTGGCATGGAGTGCAGGAGCCGGACGCCTTCACAGGGGGCGCTGGGGGCTCCCCCGGGGTGTATGCGGGCCGCGGGCTCAGCCAGGTACCCCGGTGGTGTGTGCGATGCCCCCTCCACCTCGGACTAGCCCCCATCTTGTAGTCATTGCGGGGGGGGGGGTCGGAAATCTGTTCCACCACCTCAGGGGTTGGGGAGCTGCTCCCAGAGTGGGGGCGGTCCCGATGAAGGGGGACCCTTCAGGTTGCTGGAAGCTGGGCACCTCCTTGGGGCGCAGGCCACCCTGCTGACCGGTCCACCCTCGGGCTTCCCTCCGGCCTCGGGCCCTCAAAACTCCCCCCCACCCCCCCAAGGATGAACCGAGGAGGACAGATGGAGCCGTGCGCCGTGAGTCAATTTCTTTATTAATTCTGACATTTGTTCAGCTGGTGTAGGGAGAATGGTGTCTATACATCATCGGGGGCAGGGGGGGAGGATTCCCTCCCGGTTTACAGAGCATGTGGGAGAGAGTCCAGAAAAAAGATTTCATTTTTCATAACAATTAGAAAAATCAGGGTGATTCCAAAACGTCTAAAAAGCGTCTAATGCGCAGACTGCAGCATTCTCTAGGCATCGTGTGGGGACCCCGCCCGGGACTCCTCCCCTAGCAGCTCCTATGGGCGGCCGAGCGGGCCGAGCAGCCAAGCCGAACAGAGCAGGTGCCAAAGCGAGGCCGGCGCGGGGCTGCGGGGCTGCAGGGGTGGCGGCGGGGCCGGAAGGGCCGGGGCGGGGCGGCGGGGCAGGTCCTCCCGGGGCCGAGCGCCCGCCCCGCCCCATCCCCAGCAGCCCGAGCTCCTGCCCCGCTAGGAGGGCGGGCGCTGCCCTTGCTGGGGCACAGCCCGGGGGCCTGAGGCCGCCGCCCCGCCGCCCTCTCCCTCCGGGCTGCCCCTCTGAAAGCAGCAAGCGAAACCGCGGGGCCCCGCAGTGGCGCCCGGGCCTGGCCGGCGGGGTCCTGGGCGCGCGGGCTCCCTCCCCGCCCAGCCGGCCGCCCAGCCGCCCTGCAGCGCCGGGCCCTGCGGGGCGGGGCTGATGGCGGCGGGCAGGGAAGGGGCCTCTGACCCGGGGGGAGCTTCTGTGCTACTTGGAGAAGTGACTGTGTTCTGAGGACGCCAGAGGAGCGGCGGGGAGGGAGGGAGGTGGCTGGCCACCGGCGAGCCGTGGCTCCGGGACAGCCCGCAGAGCCTGCCCGTCGCCCTCTGGCCCTGGAGGGCGCCCGCCGCGCAGGACGGGGCGGTTTGTGCTGATTCGGGCCTCCCTCTGCCGGAGGCTCTAGTGGGACTTTAAGGCTCTTCCCTGGTGGCACCGGGGCAGGGACAGCCAGCCGTCTGTGTCTGCCCTGCCCTGCCCTGCCCTGCCCTGCCCGAGGCCTGGTCTCCTTCCTGGTTCCGGGCCCCCCCCCTCCTCCTCCTCCTCTGGCTGGCCCTCCCCGGGCATGGGGTCAGGAGCGGCCCCTCACCCTCCTCTGCAGTGGGCGGAGGGGCTTGGTCAGAGCGGGGATGCAGAGGCTGTCGGCCTAGGCACCCCCATCCTGCCGGCTGCCTGGACGTAGAGCACCGAGTTCGCTCTGGGAGACCCTGGGGGTGCCTGACCTCGGAGAACCCACAGATCCAGTCCCTGGCCCTGCTCCCTCTCGCTCGGAGACAGGCTGGGGGCTCCCCCCGCTGCCCGGAGAAGCCCCGGGGCCGAGCTGTTGGTGCTGTGCACATACCGCTAGCTAACGTGTTTCTATTGGTTTGCATAGTATTTATTATTTGCCATATACACAAGGCTGATTACTGTACAGTTTACACTTTGAACACAGACTAGGATATAAGTGCTTGAAGATATAGAAAACCTCCTCTCTCTAGTGAGCATGCTGGTGCGATCCTGGGACAGCCACCAACTGAGAGCCAAGACCCTCCCAGACGGGGCGCGGGCTCCCCTGAGCCCTGCAGCTACGCCCGGGGTCCTCGCCTCAGGTCCTTGGGTCCCTAACACAGGGAACCCCAAATGCACTCCAAAGGTAATGGTTTTCCATTGGAAGATGATTAAATACTGAAACTGGCAGAGAGAGAGAGAGAGGAGAGAGAGAGGCAACATAAAAAAAAATTTCCAGTTTATCCACCGGAGATTCTATACAGCTTCAGACATCACAGTAAAATCTGTGTATACTGAGTAGAGGGGAGAGGTGCCTGTTGTGTGTGTGTGTGTGTGTGTGTGTGTGTGTGTGTGTGTGTGTGTCCTTAATGCCATGTAGAGAGTTCTGGGGGTCACTGGGGAGAGGGAGGGGCCGTCACAAGTGGAATGGGGGTGTGTGTGGGTAGGGAAGACGGGCAGATGAGGACATGGGATTAAGGTGCTGAACTGATTTCATGCCTAGTTCGTTATCTCTCTCTCTCTCTCTCTCTCTCTCTCTCTCTCTCTCTCTCTCTCTCCTTTCCAGGAAGCCCATAGAGATTTCTTACAGATATTGAAAAAATAAGTACCCTGTAACAAGTCAAAATGAAAATGATTTAAAAAAATAGATCATCCCCAGCCACAAAGAGCCCTTGTTCGCGTCTGCGTTCGTGCGCTCTCTGGCGCCTGCTTTCCACCCCTCTCCCTCCCCCTCCCCCTCCTTCTTGCTGCTTTTTTTGTTTTTGTTTTTGTCCTGATTCCCAACAGAACAGAGATCATCATCGGCTGTCGCGAGCGGCAGGATTGAGGACTGTAGGTCATGCGTCTACAGCCGGTCGGTCATGCGGATGGGAGACTAGAGGAAGTCCCTTACGGAGGCCATGCCGATAGCCTAGAGGAGCGTGTGCGCAGCTGTGCTGCCCTCCGGTCCAGCTCTCCTCCCGGGCGCATGGCAGAGTGTGCGGAGTTCAGGGGTTGGGTGTCGAGGTGTGATCCTAAGGGGCACAAAGAGAGAGGGAGACGACACTTAGAATGTAAAAGGTGCCACTCCCAGCAAAAACCCCAAGTACTGAAGTTTTGTGCTGGCTGCCCGGGCAGGATCCGATTCGGGAGAAGCAGCCTCCCCAAGCAAGGCGATGAGCAGAAAGGTGTTGAGCTCGAAGCCCCCCGCCCCCCCCCCCGGACCTTCCTGAGATACCAGCCGCCCTTCCTGCACTAGGTCAGGGGGTGGCTGACCTGGCCTACCCCAGTTCCCTGCCGAGTGGATGATCCCCCCCCCCAATACAAAGCCCTCCTGTGGGGTGCTCAGAGCCTCAGAGAGGAGGCGGGAGGCTCTCAGGCCTATGCAGTCACCTGGGGGAGCAATGAGTAGATCTTGTACCTACACAAGGGGCCGTGATCGCGGGCCGGGGCTTGTGCCGAGAGGGCCTAAGCTAGGCAGTGCTCCCCTCTACTTCTTCCGTTCAGGTTGGCCAACGCGCATCGCTATCTGCCATGTGCCATCCCCGGGACCCCGGAGATGGAGTAGATGAGAGTATGGCTGTAAGGGACAGCAGTGCCTCTTTGGCTCTGGTCCTCTAGCTCCTCTCCCCACGCCCCGAGGAGGGACAGCCTCCTCGGTGGCCACGAGGTCGCTGGGAGACAGGTGCAGGCCCCCTAAGGCACTGGTATCGGTGCTATCAGGCTAGAAGACGGCACTTCGCCTGCAGCGTCAGCTCCACGCTCTGCGGCCTGGGATTCACAGCAGCAAGCCCCCCCTGCTGCCGCCCCTCCGTGCCTCACCCCCAACCTGGGGCGAAACTCTGTGTCCAAGGCCGGCCACTCGGGATTGCCTGCAGGGACCTCGGGGTGGACGAGGAAAAGGAGGACTTAGATAAAGAGGAGATGCCGGTCTCCTGGGGGGTGCGGGAAGTGACACAGGAACAACGCAGAACCCCATTCTGTCCCCGTGCAGAGCTGACTGGGGCCCTGTGGGTGGCAGGGTTGGGGAGGAAGCTGGAGGTGACCGAGGCAAACTCGCTCTGAATGGTTCTCCAGGAATGGGAGGGTGGCTGTAAGTGTCTTGCCAGAGGCCTTCTACTGCTGTGGCTCGAAGGAGCCGCCACCCTGGAGGGCAAGACTCTGCCATCATAGAATCCCGCCTTCCGGGCGCCCGGTGCCCGCCTGCTGCCCGCCTTTGCCCGTGGCTCTCCCAGCAAGGAGACTGTGCACTCTCCTCTCCCCTCAAGTTCTGCCCACCACCCTCAAGATGACTTCCACAAAGCCTTCCCAATGACTCTGGCCCACTCTTGTGTCTCCCTTCTCAGCCCTGGAATCTTCCCTCCTGTCACCACCTTTGTTTGGAGCAATCATGCGGCGTCGAGGCTGAGAGCATGAACTCTGGAGCCAGATTGCCCTGTCTCACCCCATTTCCTGCGGCGTGACCCTGCCAGGTTACTTACGCTCTCTCCAGCTCAGTGTCCTCTGCTAGAGAACAAGGGCAATGAGAAGACGCACCTCGCCCAAGGCTCGTTTGGCTCCGTGGGTAGGGTGTTGGCCTGCACACTGAGAGGCCCAGGGTTCGATTCTGGTCAAGGGCACGTACCTCAGTTGCAGGCTCAATGCCCTGCCCTGGGCCCTGGTTGGGGCATGTGAGATAGGCAATCGATTGATGTGTCTCTCTCACATCGATGTTTCTCTCTCCCCCCTTCCCCTTCCCTTCCACTCTCTTAAAAAAAAAAAAAGTCAATGGGAAAATATCCTCAAATGAAGATTAACAGAAGAAGAAGCAGCAGAAGAACAACAACAACCTCATCAGATTAGGATGATGTTTAGGAGAACTAAAGGTATACACTGGGCAAAGTGCTTCAGACAGTAAACGGTGTGTGGCTGTAACTACAGATGGACTCCTCGGAAATGCTATCGCCATGCCATGCCCTCTTCCTGTCAGCACTCTTCCCCCGGCTGCGGGACAAATTCTCTGAGGGCAACGGGGGGCCTTACCCTTCCTGGTGGTCCCCCAACCGCCTGCCCCAGGGCTGAGCATGCCTCGAACAAGAGACCTTATGAAATCTTGAGCCCGGGGAAGTCTGGCTGCAATCTCTCACCCGCTCTCCTGCGCAGGCAGGGAGCAGAAGGGAGCGCTCTGTGGTGGCTGCTCCTTTCATAGGCAGGTAAACTGAGACTCCCGAGGCGCGGACAGGCCCAGGGGGAGCGCCCAGGCAGCAGCAGGGCGAGGGGCAGAAGGCAAGTCTCCCGGCATTCTTCCTCAGTCCCGCACCCCTTCTCCTGGGGGCCCCTCGGGAAAGCTCTCACCCTGTACGGAGCCCCCCACGCGCACTGGTCAGCTCTCTTTCCTCAGGGCGGCTCTCCGTGCGGTCCCACCTGTCCCACCCTCCACTCAGTGTCTGTGGCTCTCTCCTCTCTCCCCAGCCCAGCCTTCAAGACACCTGCAACATCCCGGATTGTAACTTAACACAGTCAAATAAAACACTACCCCTTGCCTCCCTGCCCTTTCCCATTGAGATTATTGCGTTTTTAAACTAAAATATTCTACTGTCAGAGCCAACACAGGTCTTGCAACACGACTGCTTGAATAGAAAGCGTCTCTTAAAAAGCAAACAAAACAAACAAAACACCCAGCAGCCTTTTCAAGAGCCGGATGGGTGCAGAGGACCGCCAGGCACCGGGCCTGTCCCACCTCCGCCCCCAGCCCTCCGGTCGCCCAGCTCCTTGCTGTCGTTCTAACAGCGCGGACACCCTTTCTCTTGGCCCTAAGTCCTTGGGCACTAAAGCAAAAGTCACCAGCTGCTACGGTCTGCCGCAATCAATCAGGCCTTGACTGAACAGCAATTGTCTAACTTCTTAAAAACTCCCCGAAAGCTCCCTCACATGCAAGCGTCTTCCCAAGCTGGGAGTGACTGTGGGGACACCAGAAGGGGCGGCTGTGGTCCGCTCTGTCCTCACGGGGGTTGGGTATTCCGCCCTTTGGGGGTGTTCCACATCTCGGAACCAACTCCAACCACCATTCCTTTCAGCTCGCCTTTTAAATCTACAGCCTACAAGTGTGCCACGTCACCTCTGGGAGGTTTGTGAGGGAACACCAAAGCCAGCCGCCATAACCCACTCTTCGGTGCGCCTGTAAAAATCACTTGAGCTGATGCAGAAGCCGAGTCCTAGAACTTTAACCCAGGGGGTCTGGGCAAGGGCCAGGGGTCCGCATTGCAACCGGACCCTCAGATGCCCGAGTTGCAAGGATGCAGGCGACAGCACTTTGGGAAACAGCGCATTAGAACTTGCACTTCACAAAGCCCTTTCACAAACATAAACTCAGCAGTCGCCCTCCCTGGAAGGGGGATATCTGTGTCATTATTTTCTGACCAAGGAGTCCAAGGCTTTGAAAGATCAGTCGAGCCGAAACCAGTTTGGCTCAGTGGATAGAGCGTCGGCCTACGGACAGCAAGGGTCCCAGGTTCGATTCCGGTCAAGGGCATGTACCTTGGTTGTGGGTGCATCCCCAGTGAGGGGTGTGCATTAGGCAGCTGATCGATGATTCTCTCTCATCGATGTTTCTAACTCTCTATCCCTCTCTCTTCCTCTCTGTAAAAAATCAAAAAAATATATTTTAAAAAAAGAAAAAAAGAAAGATCAGTCGACTTGTCCAGGCCCGACTACAAATAAGATCTGTGACTGACAGAGCGCCAGAATACAGATGCTCCCCTTTTCCCTCCATCCACCGCCTATAAATATGGGGGGCCAGGCCTCAATCTAGACCCAAGCCCCAGCTTTCACCCTCTGAAACACATGCACCGGTTCTCGTTACCTGGAGTAATGTTCTACACAAGTGGCCACAAACACTGGACTAGCCAGGACTGAACCATCGCTTCAGAGGAAAACACAGCCTCAGGCTCCTGCCAGCCTCTGTGCGCAGTATTTTTGTCAATCCATGAATACGTAACCTCGTGCGATGTGTGTTTCTGTTTAAAGACACCTTCTTTAATGTATATCATTGGCTCGTTCACATCGAATGCCTGGGCCACAGTGCTCTAACTCACGCTTCCGTGACGCTCATGGAACACACGTATTCTCCCGGAAGGCACGTCACAGCCTCCCGTACGTAGGAACGCTAGATAACTCTAAGTACTAGTCTTGGAGGCCATCTTATTTTATTTTTATAAATATAAATATATATATTTTTTATTTCAGAGAGGAAGGGAGAGGGAGAGAGAGATAGAAACACCCATGATGAGAGAGAATCACTGATTGGCTGCCTCCTGCATGCCCCCTACTGGGGACGGAGCCCACAATCCCGGTATGTGCTCCGACTGGGAATTGAACTGTGACCTTCTGGTTTATAGGTCAAGGCTTGACCACCAAACTACACTGGCTAGGCTTGGAGGCCATTTTAAAACAGTGCAATCACCAGGTGCAATTGTGCAATTGACACGCACAGATAGCCCCAAAATGCAAAAAAAAAAAAAAAAAAATCAGCCATGGCATTACATACACTACGAAAAAGACAGGTGTTTATGTGCGGCATGAGGGCTGAAACCAGAGGCCAGAGCGCCCCCTCGTTTGACTTCAGCTGGGAACCGACCCAAACTTTCCACCGCTGTGCGTGGGCCCGTGGGCGACCGAGGACGTGCTGCGCGTGTTGGTTTGGGGGTGACACTAAATTTGAGTTAGTGGGTGGAGCTGTGAGCATGGAATCCACACGTAACAAAGGCCCAGGCTTGCGAGTGGGTGGTAGCCCTGAGGAGCAGAGAGCTCCCGGCCCCTGCCCCGTCCCCTCTGCAGCCCGTCTCGCTGGGAGGGGAGCCAGGCAGGTGCCCGCCTGGCTCCGGGTGCCCTCCCCACAGCCCACCACACAGCCCTGGCCTCTTCCGGCAGAGCCCCAGCACTGTGCGGGAGCCGACACCCGGCTCGGTGGTCCGGACCCACATTCCTGTGGGCGGTGCGGCTGGAGCATCTACAGGAAAAAAAGAAGAAAATCCCTAGGCACTGCCCTGTCCCCAGGCTGGCCTCGGCGCTGCCTCCCTCCTGCTCGGGGCTGTCAGAGGACCCGAGCCAGGCAGGAGCCGGAGTTCAAAGCCCCCGCTGCCGCCCTAGGGAACGTAAGGCAGAGGGGCTTCTCATGATATGCACCTCTGGATTACTTCCGGGGCTCCTCCCAGCCCATCTCCTGAGCCAGCAGCCCGGTGAGACCCGCTGGCAGTGCCGGGGTTAACGCCGTGACCTCCTTAAGGGAAGCTGCTGAGGAGTCAGGTCTAATTTTATCCCCCGTAGCCAGATCTGCCAGCCCCTTTGTGCCAAGTGCCCAGGAGGAGGTTCGGGAAGCCCAGAGTCAGCACTTCTGGGAGCAGCGCTGGCCCGGCTTTTTGCCGAGAGCAGCGAGCCGGAGCTGGCTCACCGCCGCTCAGCCCAGAGCCGGGGTCTGGGGGGTCGAAATGGCAGCAACCACGGGTTAGTGCGTCGCGGGGCCGCAGGGCTTCCTGGCGTCCTGCCGACTCCCACCCCGACGCATCCTGTACTGAGCTGCCCCGAGCCGGGCGCCGAGAAGAGCCTCGGGGCAGCTCAGTACAGGATCCCTCAGGGAGGACGAGGTCAGAGCGGCCGCCGAGGCCCCCAGATCCGCAGGGCCCGCCCGTCTTCACGGCGCTGCTCCGGGACACGCCACCGCACACCAGGCTGCCCAGCCCCATGCTCACGCCCGCCATGCACCGCGGCCCCGCGGCCCCGAGGCCCTCCTGGCCCGTCGGAAAACACCACCTCGAACTTCGCCCTTTCCTAGAAAGCACGGGGTGACAGGTTCCAAGAACCACCGAGGGGGATGGAGGCCGCAGAGTGGAGGGGACGCCTGCGGGGCCCCAGGCTCAAGGGACAGCCCAGTTCTAAGCCTGTCACTGCAGGGTGGACTTGCACAGGCGACCAGCTGTGGGCAAACGACGGCCCGCGGGCCGGATCCGGCCCGTTTGGCTGTTCTATCCGGCCCGCGGAGCCGAAAGAGCGGGGGGTTCTCTTGCTCTCCCCTCCGCTCCTTCACCAGCAGCCCAAGATGAGAGTGCCAGCATGGCCAGGTTGCTTTTGTTCCGGCCCTCCGGTCCAGTTTCAGAACCCATGGTGGCCCTCGAGTCAAAAAGTTTGCCCACCCCTGGGCTAGACAGACTCGGCTGCCCTCTACGATGCCCTGACCCCATCTTCCAGGTCCCCACCGCTTGGTTGCCAGGGTAATGTCACTGCTACTGCGACTACCAAGCCCTGCCACGCGTCCAAGCGTTTTTTTCAACTCTGTATGACCTGCACTTCCTGAGAGGGTGGACTCTGTTTTCTGGACGAGACAACCGAGAGTCAGGGACACAGCTGGAAGGTGGGGGACGAGAGTGCATGCGCCCGGACCACAGCAACACTACCCCCCCGCCCCCCGGCGCCATGCTGGGAGGGGCGGGTGAGGATGAGAGCAGCCACTCCGCCGAGACCATGCCATGCAGAGAGGATGCAGGAAGACCGTGTTACCTCCACAGAGCCCGTTTGAGGGGGGCGGGGTGCTCGAGATCACTGCTTCCCCCTTTTCAGGCTCGCCCGCTTCACTATCTGAGCCCCCTTCCTGCCCTCTATCAGGTCCGGCTGCAGGCTATTCCCTCTCCGCTCCACCTGGAGACAGCAGCAGAGACAGACCACAGGACGGGTCGCACGGACAGACCGGCGACGAGCAGGCACGAGAAGGAAAGGCGGGCCCCCAGGGAAAGGAAGGCGGGAGGGGAGCCCGGAGAGAGAGGTGAGCATGGTGCGGACAGGAACCCCAAGTGCCTGGCGCAGAGGCGGGCGGCGGCAGCGGGCACGGGCGCCGGGCCACTCGGAAGAGCGAGGGCCTCGGCGGCGGCTGTGGCCCCCCACGGTACCTTGACGTGCTTCATAAAGTCATCAATGTCAACGGGCACCTCCCCCGGGTCCTCGGGGGGCCCCTCGACAATCACCTCCTCGTGCTCCCGGCTGTCATCGGCACCGGACGACTCTATCTGCCGAACGACTTTGCGGATGATCTGGGAAAGAGAGGGCAGCGGGGAGGAAGGGCTGGACGGAGCTCGGAAAGGGCGGGCTCCCGGGAATGATGGGTCTCCCGCTCCTGTCACCCTGTGGAAACGCCCGCGCTGGACACCCTCAGGGGGGCTAGACTGTGCAGAGGGCTCCTGGCAGGTTCTTAATGGCCACGGTCGGAGCGTGCGTCACTTGTCTGCCTTAGCCAACAGCAGCGCCCCTGCCTCTGGGTGTCGATGGCAGTTTACCCTGCCTGCCACACTTGTGTGCCCAGGAGCTCCTGAGCGCAGAGGACATTTCCTCTTCGGCGATGGCGATCCAATGCCATCGACCCATTCCCTCATTCATTCACCCCGATAGTCCAGCAGCTGTTTACTCTGCGCCCACCACGGGCTAGGGGTGGGGGGACGAAAGCATAAATACACGTGACCCCTGCCCGCACGAAGCTCGTGCGCAGAAGGACAGACGGACACAAGGGACCTGCTCCAATGTAGCGTGAGCAGCCCCCTAGGGGAGCCCATATAGGGTCTTCCCTTTGCTCCTCCTCCTCCCCTCCGCCCAAACCCAGCAGAGTGCCCAAACCCTGGACAGGCAACTTCGTGTCTGCCGAGTTAAAATCCGCTGCCAACTCAACGCACGCCCACATCCTTTTCATTGGAAGAGGCCAGGGGCGGTCCGGGGCCCGCCATACTGCTGTCCTGCCGCCATTTTCCGGGCAGGAGCTCAGCTCGGGCTGCATCCGGGCAACGTGGCCCAGAGGAGTGTCACGCCCGGATCACGGGGGACGGGAGCCCGTGGCCCCTGAACTGTCCCAGCTGAGCCACGCGTTCCCCCTCTGTGAGGGAGGCGGGTCCGCGGCCTGCCCTGCCCTTTAGCCTTTGGCCTGCATGCCCCCCCCCCCCGCCCCTGCTAGTTCAGGGGACTCTCTGCACCCACCTTTTTGGTGACAATGTTGCCCTGCTCATCTGTGAATTGTTCCTCCGTCACCTGCTCCCCTGGAATATTCTGAAGCTCGCTCCCCTGCAACGAGAGGAAGGGAGGAAACTCAGGATGGATAAAGCGGGAGTCTTGGGACCGGACTGGAGGACGCGGAGATGGAATAGCAGCAGCTGTCACGGTGACCGTCCGACAAACCCCCACCCCAGCGGGAGCTCCAACGCAGCAGGTAGAGGCAGCCAAACCACGGCTCCCAGTGCCCAGAGCTTGGTGTGGGGGGTCCCCACACAGCCCTGGGTTGCAGGCAAACAGGGCCCCTTATGCCAGCTCCACGGAGAAGACTAAGAGGACACGCGCGGCGCCTAATTTGCATTTCTACAGCACTTGACAGCGACGACGAAGCCCCTCCACAGACACCACCGCCCTGGGTGCCACCTGAGGACAGAGGCAGGGTGAGAGCGGCCTGCTGAGTCCAGAGCGGAGCTTCCTGTGCCCTTGCTGAGGCCTGTCCCCCGAGGCCTCCCTGTCCCTCCTCTTCCAGCACCTCTCCAGGCCCGGAGGCCGGCGCCTGGCCCCGGCTCGGCCCTCCGCACCCCTGCTTGTCCCTCCGCACCCCTGCTTGTCCCTCCGCACCCCTGCGCGGCGCCCTCGGCCGGGCCTCCTGACCTCCGGCCCCGTCCGCGCTCCCGGCTCCGGCTCCGGGCCGCCTCCCGCCTGCGGTTACCTTGAAGAGGACCCGGCGCCGGACCACCCTGGTGGAGATGGTCTCCTCGTCGTCGCTCAGGCCCTCGCTTTCCCCCAGCTCCTTGTCCAGCTCCTGGTGGACGTGCCTCAGCACGAAGCACAGGGAGCCCTTAAAAATGTGCATCACGTTCTGACAGCTGACCAGGAAGAAGCTCAGGAGCACCAGGGTGACCAGGAGCTGGGTGATGAAAGTCCACATCCTCAGCGGCCCGCCCGCCCTCCGGCCGGGGCTCTGGCCGCTGCAGGGGCGCCGCCACCTCTCATTGTCCTCTCGGACCCCCGGGGCCTCCTGGGACCCCTCCCATCTCCCTCCTCGACCTCCCGCTCTCTCTCTCTCTCTCTCTCTCTCTCTCTCTCTCTCTGTCCAGGCAGAACGCACACCGACCGACGGCCCCTCACGAGAACTCCCGCCCGCCCGAGTGTCCTGCTGCCGAACAGCCCCGGGCTCTGCCCTCGCGCCCGGGTGACGTCAGGCTCTGATAATTTTAGCCTCCAGCCCAGCTGCCCGGGCTGTCCAGCGGGGCGAGAAGAAAGCCAGCAGGTGTGTGTGTCCCCGGCGCTGGGAGCATCCGGCAAAGTCACTGTGGGAGACCCCGCCCCACGAGAGCCCGAGCAGGGACACGGCCCTCCCCTTTCCTGCCTGCCCGCCCCTGTGGAGCTAGAGCAGGGGTGGGCAAACTTTTTTTTTCTTTCATTTTTTAAAAAATTTATTAAGGTATTATATGTGTACATAGCTTACCATTGCCCGCCCCCCCCCCCCCCGACACCTCCCATTCATGCCCTCCTTCCCCAGAGTTCTGTGTTCGTTGGTTGTACTTATATTCATGCATACCAGTCCTTCGGTTGTTCTCTTATCTCCCCCCAGGTCTCCTTCCCCTCCCCACTGTCATTTGACAATCTGCTTGTTTTATGGTGGCTATCTCAGGACCACATGAATAGAGTCCGCTCCTCCTCTGGTTCACACTGCCCCCCACCCCCGGGTCCCACTGCTTCCCCGGGGCACACGGCTCTCCCGGGGCACATGTCTCCCCCGGGGCACACGGCTCTCCCAGGACACACGGTCCCCCTGGGGCACATGGCAGGGGTGGGCAAACTTTTTACTCAAGGGCCACAATGGGTTCTTAAACTGGACCGGAGGGCCGGAACAAAAGCAACCTGACCATGCTGGCACTCTCATCTTGGGCTGCTGGTGAAGGAGCGGAGGGGAGAGCAAGAGAACCTTCTGCTCTTTCGGCTCTGCGGGCCGGATAGAACAGCCGAATGGGCCGGATCCGGCCCGCGGGCTGTAGTTTGCCCACTGCTGAACTAGAGGCAGCTCTGCCCGGGGAAGCGTGCTCGCTCAGAGACTCCGGAAAACAAAGTGTCCGGAGAACGCAGTTAATGCGTGTGCTTCCCGGGGCTGCTGTTGCCCGTGCAGAACGATGCTCACCCCCTCTCGTGGGGGCGGGGCCCGCTAATACCCTGGAGAGTTAGGCGTTTATTTCAAAAATAGCCCTGGGATAAGCGGTTTGCCCAGGCCCAGCGCGGGTGGCGGGGCCGTGCAGCTCCCATCAGCCCCCGCTTCCCCGGGCGCAGCGGCCCTAAATGTGAGCGTGTTCGCGGCGGGTCTATTTCGGGCCTGTCCTCAAAGGCTCTTCCCCGGCTGGCTGTCAGCGCCCGCCCCCGAGGAGCAGGAACCATGCGCATTAGGCCCGTCTCTGCAGAGCTGATTCACAAATGCGGCCGCAGCAGCTGTGGCTGAAAGGAATCCACTTTCGGGATCAGGCTGTTCCCCCTCGTGGCAGGGAGAACAAAGATCTGGGACACAGCACACTGACCTGACAATGCCCTCGCTGCGAGGACGTGGGGAAGCTAGGTGCCTCCCTCTGGTCCTCAGTTTCCTCACCCCTCACGAGAGGATGAATCACAGTGCTCTCAAGAGTGCTGTGAAGCCGAAACCGGTTTGGCTCAGTGGATAGAGCGTCGGCCTGCGGACTGAAGGGTCCCAGGTTCGATTCCGGTCAAGGGCATGTACATTGGTTGTGGGCACATCCCTGGAAGGGGGTGTTGCAAGAGGCAGCTGATTGATGATTCTCTCTCATCAATGTTTCTAACTCTCTATCCCTCTCTCTTCCTCTCTGTAAAAAAATCAATTAAAATATATATTAAAAAAAGAGTGCTGTGAAGACCACAGGGCTGTGAGTACCACCACTATCCAACATAACAAAAGGCTAAAACGCTAATCGACCGAACAGCGGAACAACCGGTCGCTATGGCATGCACTGACCACCAGGGGCAGACGCTCGATGCAGGAGCTGCCCCCTGGTGGTCAGTGCACTCCCACAAGGGGAGCGCTGCTCAGCCAGAAGCCCGGCTCACAGCTGGCAAGCACAGCAGCGGTGGTGGGAGCCGCTCCTGCCTCTGTGACAGCACTAAGGACCTCTTGGGAGATGTCCGCGGACATCCCCTGAGGGGTCCCGGACTGTGAGAGGGCCCAGGCAGGGCTGAAGGACCCCCTGAGTGCACTAATTTCGTGCACTGCGCCTCTAGTTGGTAATAACAGCACATACTTCCTGCAGCATGCACTGCTCTGCAGGCATCGTCCCCATGTACCTCCTATACTACTAACTCGCTTCAGCCTTGTGAGGACCCTACCACGCAGTCTCTGCCACCTTCCACAAGGGAAAGGAGGCACAGACAGGGTAAGGCACTCGCCTAGGTGAAAGAGTAAGTACACGAAGGAGTCAGGTTTCACACTCCCGCCACGGCACAGCGCCGCCTCACTTCCACAAGAAAGCCCTGGACAAGTAGAAGCCACATTTATCTGGTTCTGGCCCAGCCAAGAAGAGCCCAGTTTCAGGTATTTCCACCTCAGATTCTTAGGGGAGGACTGGCTGGCTCACGATCATGCCAGGCCTGCCTCCCAAGCCTCTCTCTATCTCTCTGAATCACTGTTCCCAGAGATTCACCGGCAAGACTGGCAAGTGGGTGCTTTGTAAACCGTCACCTTAAACAGACCTCGCCATCAACCCCCGGGTCCTGCCAGATGATTAGGACAACAGCTCATCCACACCGTCTGTCCAATCCTGTCCTCGGCTGCGGAGGCGTGAGGTGCGCCCGTGCCCCTTCTTCCCCGCCCCATAATGACAGGCCCACTGGGAAACGGGGGCGGTCTGGACGCTCCTGGCTCTGACGCTGGTTCATCGCGTGACCCTGGACACACCCTCCGCCGCTCTGGGCCTCAGTCTGCTCATTGGTAAATGGGTCAGGTGGACCAAGTGACCGGGAGGGTGTCTCCCTTGAACCTCTGGGGTGATCCTGCTTTCTCCCCAGGTCCCCCTCACAGAGGAAAGGTGGGGAATAGCGCCCCTGCAGTCTTCTCTTTTCCCGGAGTCAGGAGTCCAAGCCCGGTTGAGAGCTCCCGGGCTCGGGGCCGAGCACTTGCTGCTGGGGGCAGCCGCAGTGGGCACCACGGCAGAGCTGGATGGGTGGGCTGGGGTTAAAAACGGACGCAGCCGCCTGTCCTGTCCGGGGCACATACTTGGCAAGCGCGCATTCTAAATAAAACCTGATCCAATTCCTAGCAGCTCCTGGCCGTCAGCAGCCTGGGGCCGCCGTGGAGCTAGCGAGTCCTGCGCAGGGTGCCTGCGGGCCCTGGCTTCAGACAGGCGCACGGGAAGAGGAGAAAGAAGCAGATGGGACGGGGAGGAGGAAAGCGATGCTGACTGAACAGTAAGAAAGCAAAGGAGACACAGAACACACCGCTCGTGCACACATTAGAAATCCACGGGCACAGATGAGCAATGCAAATTTTATAAGAACCCATACATTTAATAGACACATTAAGAAGATACCTGGCCAAAACTGGTTTGGCTCAGAGGATAGAGCATCGGCCTGCGGACTGAAGGGTCCCAGGTTCGATTACGGCCAAGGGCATGTACCTTGGTTGCGGGCACATCTCCGGTGGGGGGTGTGCAGGAGGCGGCTGATCAATGTTTCTCTCTCATCGATGTTTCTAGCTTTCTATCCCTCTTCTTTCCTCTCTGTGAAAAATCAATTAAATTTATTTTTAAAAAAAGAAGATATCTGGAATTTGCTTCAAAATAATATGGGGGAGGTAAGAGAGAGTGGAGGGGGGGCGGGGTTCAGATGAAACAAGACTGGCCATGAATTGTGCAGCCTGGGTGTATGCCTGGAGAATTAAGATGATATTGTCTGTTTTTGTATTTATTTGCAGTTTTTCATAATAAAACTCTTTTATTTTTCTCAAAAAAAACAAAAAACAAACACAAAACACATTAATTCCTGGCTGGCATGGGTCAGTGAGTGTCAACCTATGAACCAGGAGGTCATGGTTTGATTTCTGGTCAAGGCACACGCCCGGGTTTCGGGTTCGATCCCTTGTGTGGGGCGTGCAGGAGGCAGCCGATGGATGATTCTCTGTCATCATTTTAGTCTCTATCTCTCTCTCCCTCTCCCTTCCTCTCTGAAATCAATAAACATATATCTAAACAAACAAACCAACACGTAAAACCCACATTACAATGGAAGCCTGTGGGGATGAGGAGGGGCAAGACAAAGAAGACTGGAGCATGAAGATAAAGAGAACGAACAGAAAAAAAGTGCAGTAAGACAAACTGAAAGGGATGGAAGGAGGGAGAGCTGATGGAGGGAGAGGCCAGGAAACCGGAGGAGAGGAGAGCCAGTCTGTGGTGGGAAGGTTCTCCCCATCCCTCTCCTGTGCCCCTTGCTGAGCCTCCCCAGGAACCAGGATTCCTGCTAGAGCAGTGGTCGGCAAACTCATTAGTCCACAGAGCCAAATATCAACAGTACGACGACTGAAATTTCTTTTGAGAGCCAAGTTTTTTCAACGTAAACTTCTTCTAACTCCACTTCCTCAAAATAGACTCGCCCAGGCCGTGGTACTTTGTGGAAGAGCCACACTCAAGGGGCCAAAGAGCTGCCTGTGGCTCGCAGGCCGCAGTTTGCCGACCATGATGCTAGGCGAACCTCGGCGATCATCCATTCACTCCTTGTTTACCAGCGAGGAAAACAAGGTGCCAAGAAGAGAGGGGCTTGTCCACAGTCTCGCAGACCAGGGTTGGACTAGTCAGCCCGACTCCCAGCTCTAAGCCCAAACACGGCGGAAGGAGAAAACAAGAACCAAGGCTTTGGAGTCAGCCAGAGTGGACTCCCAGCCCTCTTCTGACCCTGTGACCTTGGGCAAGTTGCTCAACCATCAGCTGCAGAAGGGAATTTGTGAGGATGATGACAGCACAGGCTGTGCCCCAACGCTCAGGAGCACACACAGTAGGGGTCAAGGAGGCAGAGAGATAGACCAAGACCACGGAAGCTTCTAGAGAAAGTGAAGTCACCGCCGCAACGCTTAAAGCAAATAAGCACGCTCGGCTCCGGGCTGAGTGAAGAGGTCGCCTGGTGCTGGACAGGCCTCAGCGGGCTCTCCCCGCGGCTCTCACCTTCACCATCTGCGAGAAGGCGCTCTCTGCCTCCTGCACCCGCTCTCGGTGTCTCCGCTCCCGGTCAGCCTGCAGGCCCTCGGCCTCGGGCTGCCCTGGCTGCAAGTGCTCAGCCGCCGACACCAGCACCTTCTCATACTCCCGAGACCCACTGGGCTCCAGCCCCTTGACGGTGGTGACGGTCCTCTGGAACGAGTGTGGGCCTCGCGCGACCTCCTCTTGCCAGGAGCCTTGGGCGGCATCTTGCAGGTACGAGACGATGGAGCCTTCCCCATCCCAGTCCTGCAGCCTGGGGTCCCGGGAGAGAGAAAGGACACCGGGTCACCCTCCAGTCTCTGCTCCTGGGGATACCCTCCCCCTCCAGAGCCCTGGCCCACCCAGGACACATCCTCTACGGCCCACCCAAGGGACGGGAGAGTGGGGGCAGATCACCGAGCTGACTGCCCTGTCCAGAGAGGCACAGACGGGCCATCCGTGCTGTCCAGGAGGGGCGGGCCACGGGTACCAGCGCCATTGGTCCCCTCCCTTCGAGCGGACGACCCCACCCTGAGCTCCCACGGCACTAGGCTCACAGCCAAGATCCAGTCCTGGGGCCTCTGCATCCATCACTTGTCACCTCCCCTCCAGCCCTGCAGGCCTCCTGCACGCAGCAGCCCGCATCTCAGTGCTCACCCGAAAGGCAGTCCCTCCCTCCCCCTGGAAACGCGCTCTCCCATCGCTTCTGGGACACCCCATTTGCCTGGTTTCCCCCCACTCTCTGGCCTCTCCTTTTCAGCGTCCTTGGTTGGGTCCTCCTAATTTCCCGGGCTTCTGAGCGTCGGCGCACCCAGGGCTCCACCCTCAGACCTCAGCTCTAGCTGCACCCACTTCCTAAAGGGGTGCGCTCAGGCCACGGCTTTCCACCCCGTCCTCCTGCTGTTCACGCCCAGTGCCTGGCCCCCGGCACCTCCTCCTTGAACTGCAGGGGGGACACGGCCTCCTCAGCACCTCTCCTCTCACAGGATTCCTAGCAGGCGCCCTGAGGACACTGCCGGACCAGCTCCGCCCCGTCTTCCCCAGTCTGTGGTAAAGGGCACCTTCCTCCTTCCAGGTCAAGGACACCGGTGGGCTCTGTGACTTCCGTTTCTCACACCCCACGTCTTATTTGTAAGCAAAACCCCTTTTGGTCCAGCTTTCAAAATATGCCCTGAGCATAACCACTTCTCGCCGCCACCACCACCACGGCTACCCTATGGGTCCACGTCACCAACGTTGGCCTCCTGGCTCCTCTCCCTGCTTCTACCCCTGGCCACGTCAGGCTGCTCTCAAGGCGTCTGTCAGATCAGCCCACTCCTCCGCTCAGAACCCTCCAGTGGCTCCGCATCCCCCCCTGTAAAGGCCCACGTCTTCCTAGGAGCCTCAGGGTCAGCCTCATTTCCTCTCTGACCCCGTCTTCCTGGATCAGTGTACTGAGGGCACCGTGACCCCCTCGCTGTCCCTTGACTATGCCGGGCATGCCTTACTTCAAGGCCTCGGCACTAGCTGGGCCTTCCGCTGGATGTCACCCCAATTCCTTTAAGTCTTCATGCCAACGTCACTCTCCCAGGCGTCCCTGGCCACCTTATCTATAATCTCAACCACCCCTTCTTCCTCCTCCTTCCCCCTGCCACACACTCCTCCTGCTCCCATTCCCTGCTTTATTTTTCTTCTTATCACTCAATATCTAGCATTTCTCCTTTAATTTTATTTACTTTATCTTGTTTACCATCTGTTTCTCCATTAGAATATGAACTTCTTACAAGTAGAGGCTGTTTTGTTCAGTGCCGTATCCCTAGTGCCTAGGCATTTTTTATAAATGCTTGGCACATAGTAGGCACTCAAGACATTGCTGAGCCGAAACCGGTTTGGCTCAGTGGTAGAGCGTCGGTCTGCGGACTGAGGGGTCCCGGTTCGATTCCGGTCAAGGGCATGTACATTGGTTGCGGGCACATCCCTGATAGGGGGTGTACAGGAGGCAGCTGGTCGATGTTTCTCTCTGGTCGACGTTTCTAGCTCTCTATTCCTCTCCCTTCCTCTCTGTAAAATATCAATAAAAATATATTTAAAAAAAAAAAAGACATTGCTGAGTGAGTGAGCAAGATTCGTCTCCATCAGGGGGCTGACCAGGGTCACAGAGCCACACTGTAACACCCGGAGGCCTTCTGCTTCCTCATCTGGTGACCCCGCCGTGGCCATGGTGCAGAGGCCAGCACACAACGGAGTGTCCATCAGTGCTGTTGGACGAATGGCCACCAGTCGGGGTCGTTGGAAGACGGTCTCTCTCACAGGAAAGCCGGTATTTCACTCCGACTCCTCACAGCCTCCGGCTGCCCAACTCTCCCCCTCCCCCTGCTCAAAGGATTAGTGTGGGAACTAAATAAATCCGTGCGTCTTCTAAACGACCTTCCTTTCCCTCCTCCAGTGGTATTCGGGCCACACTGAGTGGACCCTGGGGACTGGCCAGCCAGCTCCACATTTTGAGTGGAGCAGGGTGGGTGGGAAGAGGAAATGAGAACAGGTTTCCCACGGCCTGGCCGGGCCCGAGCTCTTTGGGTGGCCGCGGCCTCTGGAACACATAAGCTGTGTCCTTGCTTGAGGGGGAACTGGGGAAGCACAGAGCGACATGGAAGAAACAGCTGCCGTCGCTTGTCTCCTGAGCCAGCTGGTCCAGGAGGGCCATCGTGATGCCCGCCACATGCCCGTCTCCTCTCTCCCTCTGGCCACGAGCCCCCTCCGCACTCCCAGCCCCCGGAGTGTGTCGTCCACAGCGTGGCTGCGAGCCTGGCCGGGGTCTGAGGGCTCTCTGGGTCCCAGAGGTGCACAAGGCCCTTCTGCTCAGACTGCCACCGAAGCTTCCCTGCTGTTGGCTCCGCGACGGGCCTCTGGCCCCAGGGAGCTGGGTGAGGAGTCACCCACGCGACAGCTGAAAGCGCTGTCCCGCCCCAGATAAACCCACCAGCCTCACTGTTCCAAAAAGGCAAAGGAGAGAGGGCACCATTATCAGCTCTGTCACACGCAAGCTGTGTGACCATACAAATGACTCCCCAGGCCCTGGGGCTTGTGGGTTTCTAAATATGGTCTTCAACGATAAGCACTCCGAGGTGACAGGGCCCGGGCACCCAGCCCCAGCCGCGCTGAGAGACACGGTTCCTCCAAGCCTCGAGCCTTTCTCCTAAGTGTGCTCCCCCATCCCAGCACCCCAAGCCTCTCTCCTCTGGGCCACCGCCGGGGGGGGGGGGGTGTCTTGGGGAGGAACGGGCCTTTGCAGACCACAGTTCCATTCTCCCGGGACCGGGGTCAGACTGAGCTCGGGGCGGCTGGTGAGACTGAACTGGTTGGTCCCAGGGCGTTTAGAACCCAGAGTCGGGGTGGGCAGCAGCACCTAAGCTGCCAGGCGCGATGTCACGGGGACACCCGGGAAGAGGCAAGGCACCCCACCCCGGGAAGCCCGGCCCTTACCTGTCCTGGCTCGTCTCCATCACCCGACTCACAGCGGGGGACTCTGTGATGCGGGCTTGCACCCTCTGCTGGCCTGAAACAAGAGACACTTCATTCTCTGAGTCCTGCCCTGCGCCTGCCGAGTCCTCCTGCCTCTCATGACCTGGCAGCTTCTCTTCCGACCTCTGACCTTCCTCCTGGTCAAGCAAATCGATAAGGCCATTTGTGGCATCTGAATCCACCGTGTCATCCTCCACCAGGTCCAGAGAGCCCGGCGCGGGGCCCTGCGTTCCCTCGGAGAACGCCCCCTCCAGCTTCCACTCGTGGCCGGTGGCGTCAGAGTCCTCGGCCTTGCTGCACTCCAGAGAGGAGTCCTCAGCAGTGACCAGAGAGGGGGTGAGGCCTGCGGACCACACCTGCATGTCAGACATCTCCAGCATGGCGTCATGCTCCGTGGCCGCCAAGGGGATGGCGTCTATGACGGCCACCTCGTTCCAGTACTGGTCTGCACGCAGCGGAGAGGGAAGCGCGTAGTGCAGGGAGGCGGGGGACAGCAGCTCGTCCTGCAGCGAGGAGTAACCTGGATGGGCAGACAGAGGGCAACATGCTCCAGAAGCGATTTCTGTCACACACGCTCACGTGCAAGTCTACGCACGCGCGCACGCACGGGCACGGCCACAGAGAGGCATGCACATTCCGGGTGAGGGGCTTTCCAAGCTCAGACTCCATTGCTCAGGCCTTGTGGCTGCTGCCCAGAGGAGCACCTTGGGCAGGAGAAACAAGGCTCCGGTGTGGGCGGGGGCAGCCGGGGAGAGGGGCAAAGAGGAGGGCGCCTTCGCTGGATGGCCAAGGGAACGGATTTCCGTCCCAGCTCGGAGCGCCAGATCAAGGAGCCTTGATCCGAAGGGCTTGTGCTCCGACCTGCCTCCAGGGGAGGGAAAGCCCACTTCTCCACGGCTGGGCAGAAAGACGTGTTGTTCTTTCTTTGCCCCAACCGTCCCTTCAGTACAGTCCTGGGAGCATCCGTCAGGAATGTAGCTGAAAGGGAGGGGGCAGCCCACCCAGACCCAGGGCCAGACACCAAGCCGCCGTGGAGGGCATTCGTGGGCACACAGAACACCCACAGGCCTCCGTGCAGTGGTCAGATGGGAAATCATTGGGTTTGGGAATGAAGTAACTTCTCCTCACGTTGCCAAAAGGTTCTAGAAACTCGAATGATCTCAAGAGGCACAGGGAGGGCTCTAAGGGTTCAACACAGGGGCCAGGAGGCACCGGGCAGGTCGGCTGCCACCCCAGCCCTCGGCCCTGAGCTCCTTGTCTGTGGGCCCTGAGCCGCGTGCCAGCTCCCGGTCAGCAGTGAGCAGGTGGGGCCGGAGCCAGCTGGCCCAGGACACTGTGCGTGGTACCCTGGTCAGCACAGCCTGTTCTTACGTCTGTTCCTTCCTGACCGGCTCGGCCAGGAGTCCCTGCCGGCTTTCTGATTGGCTCTGGTGCTGGTTCCCTGATGTTCAGAAGTGACGAGGAGCCCGAGTGAGTGGCACGTGTGAATGTGTGAGAACCTGCGTGCCAGCCGCACCATCCTGTCAGGCGGCTCCTCCAGCCAGGAATGGGCGGGGGGAGGGGGGTGGGGGAGCCTCTGACTCCCCTTCAGAGCAGGTGCCAATCTGTGGGTGGGAGAAGGAGCTAGAAACCAGAAGAGTCTCCATTTGGCTCAGCTTGTCGGGGGAACTAGAGAGCGGATGTGTGCCTACAGCTTCTGAAGACCCAGCAGAGCCAAAGGGAGGAGGATGTGGGTATGGGTGGCGCTGCCCCATGCAGAGCATCGACCTTCCTAGAGACTCTAACCTAGGGTCCGGGCTCTTCAACCTGCCATTCACCCCACACCCCCATCCCACCCCCCACATACGGCTCTTTCCCGGGCTGGGCCTTTCTTTAGCCAAAGGGGCCCTCCTCATTCCCAGCTCTGGGCCTCGGCTGCTCCCCCAGCCCTTCTCTCCTTCTGACAATGCCACCCCCAGCTATCCTCATTCACATGTTCAACAAAAGCATATTAATTTAAGGTAAATTACAAGCCTCACACCAGGCTAAAGGGTTAGGGATTACAACCACACAGCACACACAAACAAGCAGCTTCTCTTTGTCCTCTTTTCCATGATGTTTTCCCAGCGACTTCCACTCACGTTGATTTCCCCTTCTTTGAACCCAGCCACGTTCCCCACTAAGTTGCTCACGAACCCTGCGCTCTTTGAGGGCAGGAATGGTGTCTACCTTTTCCTCCCACATGCCTAGACCGGATTGGGAATTCATTGGCTCCAAAGACCACGGCAGAGCTCTCTGGGTGTGTGAGGGGGACGCCGGAGCAGGGTCAGGTGACCTCGTCCATATTCAGTAAAACCACAGTGGCTAGCATTAACATATCTCAATGAGCCAAGAACCATGCTGTGTGATCGACACACATCTTCTCTTAATCTTCCCAGGAAGAGTTTTCTTCCTGATTGATTGCTACAAGTCTATGTGGTTCCAGGTCTCAACATTAGGAGGAGGAGAAAGAGACCAAGGGGGGGGGGGGGAGGCTGGTGGGTAAGGTTGTGCAGTGGCAGATACTAAGGGACTATCCTTTCAGATCTGACCAAACTAGGAACAGAGATTGGGGAGAGATGTGGGAACAGAGTAAGAGAAATGGGTGGGTCAAATTTTACCACGATATGACCTGCAAGTCACTGTATGTGAATCTGTGACCTAAGGAATTAGGAAGCCAGGGGCAATGGCCTTCAAACTCTCCAGAGAAATCTCTCCAGATATATGCAAGCAGGGCACTTTAGATTCAGGTAATTACTTTTCTTCTTGTTATTTTGAAAGCATTATTATATTCTATTACTACTGGAGCATCTATTTTGTAGAAAATGTATCTAGCATGTTATTTCAAATTGTTATTACAACAACCCTACAAGGAAAGTAATATTATTCCCACTTTAACATTAGGAAACTAGAGATTCAGCAACTAAGGGACAGCTAGTCAGAGTGTTCTTTTCACTAGAATCTGCCATTAATATCTTCTTTTTTTTTAAATGCTCACCCGAGGATATTTTTTCTATTGATTTTTAGAGAAAGTGAAAGGGAGGTATTAGAGGGGTAATTAGAGACAGAGAAAAACATTCATATGAGAGAGACACTTTGGTTATCTCCTGCACAAGTTGGGGCCAGGGATAGAACCTGCAACTGAGGTACATGCCCTTGACCAGGAATCAAACCCACGACCCTCTAACCACTGAGCGCAAACCAGCCAGGGCCCATTAATATCTTTTAAAGATATCTTTATTGAGGAGCAATCGATATATAATAAATGCACATACAGGGTAGGGCAAAGGTAGGCTTATAGTTGTTTGTATGGAGGAAGAAATCCAGGTTATGATTAAAATAGCTTTATGGACTCTGTGTTTTGCATACTAACAACTGTAAACCTCCTTTTGCACCACCTTGTGTTTATTGATTGATTGATTGATTGATTTCAGAGAGTAAGGGGGAGGGAGAGAGAGAGAGAAACATCAATGATGAGAATCACTGATTGGCTGCCTCCTGCATGACCCCCACTGGGCAGTGAGCCCGCAACCTGGGCATGTGCCCTGACTGGGAATTGAACCATGACCTCTTGGCTCATAGGTTGATGTGCAACAACCCTGTATTTAAAGTAAATAATTTGATGGGTTCTGACATAGGTATACACCCATGAAACCATCATCACAATGAAGAGAGGAACATCCATCATTCCTGAAAGGTTACCCTTGTGCTTCATAATCTTTTCTGTAACCACTCCATTCCCAGGTAACTACTGATCTGCTTTCTGTTACTATCGTTTGGATTCCTTGAATTTTATATAAATGGAATTATACAGTGCGCCCTCTTTTTTGTCTGGCTTTTCACTCATCTTGATAGTTGGGTAAAACCCATATTGTTAATGAATTGATGATTTTTGCATTTTTATTACTAAGCTGCATCCCATTGGATGGCTAGACTACAGTTTGTTTATCCATTTACCTGCTAATGGATATTTGGGATTTCCGACATGGGGCTATTGCAAATAAAGCTGCTTGCTTGTGTGGACATACACTGTCTTTTCTTTGTGGAAATCCTTAGCAGTGGAATGGCTGGGTCCTATGGCATATGTTTAACTTTTCGAGAAATAACCAAAGTGTTTCCCCAAATGGTTGTCCCATTTTACATTCCCACCAACAGTATATGAAAGTTCCAGTTCCTCCACATCCTGGTCAGTAGTTGGTATGGTCAGACTTTTTCTTTTTATTCTTAGGTGTAGTGGTGTCTTCTGGTCATTTTAATTTGTATTTCCCTAACATTGAGGATCTTTCCATGCATTTATTTGCCATCTGAACATTTTATGGGTTAAGTATCTGTCCATTCTAAAATTGGGGCTGTCTGTTTTCTTATTGTGAGTTCTGAAAGTTCTTTATATATTCTGGATATAAGACCTGTATCAGATTTGCCAATATTTTCTCCCAATCTGTGCACGGTCTTCTCATTTTCTTCACAGGGTATATTGAAGAGAAGTTTTGATGAAGTTCCAATGATCAACTTGTTCTTTTGTGGATTGTGCTTTTGGTGTTCTGTATAAGAAATCATTGTCTTACCCAAGATCGTTAAGGCTTTCTGTTATGTTTTCATCTAAAAGTTTTATAGTTTTATCTTTATTTCGATAAATTTTTATATTAGGTTTTAGACTTAATTTATAATCCATTTCAGGTTTTTTGTACATGGTGCAAAGTATGAAATCCAAGTTCATTCTTGCATATGGATTATCCAATTGTTCCAGTACCACTTGTAAACAGTTTCCTTTGTCTATCTATTGAATTGCTTTTGCACCTTTGTAAAAATCAGTCCATTCATACACATGTGGTTCTAGTTCTGGACTCTATTCTGTTCCACTGATTATCTTTTCTTTTCTTTCTTTCTTTTTACACATCTTGCCACAGGTTTATTTGTACAAACAGCACAGGAGGACACCAGCGCCACGCAGACAGCAGCCCAGGGGTTCCACCAGTTCACATCAGCAGACAGAGGCCTCTACTGTGAAGCCTTTGTGGGTGCCTGGGCACTTTGGGGAGCAGGAGCCTGGCCCTGTTGGGAGTCTGAGGTGCAGCCACACCCACAGCCTGGGCTTGGTTTCCACCTTGGCCTTGGCCTTTGGCCGGCAGAGCCTGAGCCCCTTGGCAATGCGGGCACAAGCATGTTTCCCAAGCTTGGGGTGAGCTATGTAGGCAAGTCGACTGAGTTTGCGGCTGCTCCCTTTGGGGCATCGGGCCTGGGCTCCTTGGGCTTGACCAGGGCCTTGATGGCCTCAGTGCATGCGCTCATGGCCTTGGCGTTGTTGGCTTGCATCTTCTTCAGGCCCTTCTTGTTGTGCTTCTTGGCAAAGCGCATGTTCCTTAGGAACTTGGGGTCGACCCCCTTAAGAGATTCGTATCTTTGTGATCAGGGTTTCTTGATGCCGTTTCTGTGCCATTTTCGGGACTGTTCGTGCATGGTATAATTCTTGGACTTTGCCATCTCTACAGAAGCCCACAGCTCCCGAAGCCCAAGGGACTGGAAGAGAAAATGATTATCTATCTTTGTGACAATAGCACCCTGTACTGATTACCATAGCATTGTAATAAATCTTGAAGTCAGGTGGTGTGAGTCCACATTTGTTCATTCCTCTCACTTTGTTCATTCTCCATGTCTTTTCATATGAATTTTAGAACTACTTGGTCAATTTCTCCAGGGAAAAAACATACTGGGATCTTGATTGAGATTGCATCATATATAGATCATTTTGAGAGAATTGACAATATCAAGTCTTCTGGTCCATCAAGGTGTACCTCTACCTTTATTTAGGCCTTCTTCAATTCCTCAGAAATGTTTTGTAGTTTTCAATGTGTAACTCTTTCACACCTTTCATCAGATATATCTCCAAGTATTTTAATTTTTTCAATGCTGTTGTAAATATCTTTTATTGCTAGTATATAAATTCAATTGATATCTTGCAAGCTTATTGAACTTATTTATTAATCACTTCTTGTAGATTCCACTAGATTTTTTTTATACATGTGATCTTATTGTCTGAGTAAATGGTTTACTTCTTCCTTTTCAATGTGGTTGCCATTATTTCTCTCAATTGCCTTATTGCACTGGCTAGCACCCCTAATAAATGTTGAACAGCAGCAGTAAGAGTCTTGTAACTGAACTTAGAGGAAAAGCATTCACCATCAAATGTAAGGTTAGCTTTATTATTATTATTATTTTCAGATGCCCTTCATCAGGTTGAATGCATTCTTTTCTATTCATACTTGCAAAGAGGTTTTTTTGGTTTTTAATCAGGAATGGATGTTGGATTTGTCAAATCCTTGTTCTGTATCTATTATGATGATGATCATATGGTTTGTTGTGGTGTTTGTTTGTTTTTTACTTTGTTAATGTGATGAATTATATTGATTTATTACGTGATCTCTATTCTTTTAAATTTCTTAAGGTGTGTTATATGGCCCAGAAGGCAGCTATCTTGGCAAATGTTCCATGTGAGCTTGAGAAGAATGTACATTCTGCTGTTGTTGGGTGAAGTCGCCCATAAATGTCACTTATGTAGAGTTGATGGATGGTGTTGTGGAGTCCACCTAGGTCCTGATTTTCTGTCTGCTGGATCTGTCCATTTCTGATGGAAGGGTGCATGAGTCTCCAACCAGGATAGTGGATCCATCTATTCCCCCTGCAGTTCCTTCAGTACTTGCCTTGGACAGTTAGATGCTGTTTTTAGATGCATATACATTATGGATTGTTTTGTCTTCTAGGAGAAATTGGCCTCTTTATTGTTATGTAATACAATTCTTTATCCCTAACTTTACTTGTTTTCAAGTCTGCTCTGTCTGAAATTAATATAACTATTCCTGCTTTTTTAAATTAGTGTTAGCATGGCATATTTTTCATCATCCATTCACTTTTAATTTGTATATGTCTATATTTAAAGTGAGTTTCATGTGGATAATTGAGTTGTGTTTTTTGATCCACTCTGACAATCTCCATCTTTTAATTGATGCATTTTAGACCATTGACACTCAAGTGATCATCTATATAGTTGGGTTAATATCTACCATATTTATTAGTGTTTTCAATTTGTTGTCCTTGTTCTTTGTTCCTATTTCTGTCTTCCACTCTTTTTCTGACTTTTATGATTTTAATTGAGTATTTTATATGAATCCATCTCTCCCCTTTCCTAGAATATTGGTTATGCTTATTTAAAAAAAACAAACACTTTTTTTTTTAACAATTGCCCTAGAGTTCGCAATATACATTTCCAAGTAACACAAGTCTACTTTCAAATAACATCATACCACTTCATGGGCATTATGAATACCTTATAATAACATAATAATCTTAACTCTTCCCTCAAATTCCTTCTATCATAGATGTCTGCTGTCATTCATCATTCATTTTGCTTCTATGTAAGCATACATAAGCATAAATAATTGAACACATTGCTGCTATTATTATTTTGAACAAGCTTATCCTATAGATCAACTAAGAATAAGAAAAATAAAAGTTTTCATTTTTTTTCTCTTAACACTTTAAATATTTCACTCCACTTTCTCCTTGTTTTCAGGGCTTCTGAAGAGACATCTAATTAGAAAACAATGTATTTACCCTGTCTGTTATCCTTTTCCTTTGGCCTGAAAGGCTTTTGTTTTCCCCCCTAACATTGCTTGTAGTATTTTATATGACTCCATTTCTCCCCTTTTCCTTGATGATGAATTCTTTTAGCTTTTGTATGTCAGGAAAAAAGTTTCTTTTGCCTTCAGTTTTGGAAGTTATTTTTGTTGGGTATAAAATTCTAGGTTACTTTAGATATGTTCTTTAAAAATGTTGCTCTACTGTCTTCTCATTTATTTCCAATGAGAAACCTGATATTCTTTGTTCATTTTTACACACTGTGGTCTTGTTTTTGTTTTTTCTGATTTTAAAACTTTATCACTGGTTTTGCCCAATTTGTTTAAAGTATGCCTTGGCAGAGTTGCTTTCATGTTTCTGGTGCATGTGGTTCACTGAATTCCTTGGATCTGTGTATTCATAGCTTTCATCACATTTGGAAAATTTTCAGCCATTATTTCTTGAAATGCTTTTTCACTCAGTTCTCTGTTGGGAATTCTAATTTCACAAATATAATGTCACTTGGAATTATCACATAGCTCACTGATATATATTTTTTAAATTTTCTTTTTGTGATCAATTTTGAAGAGTTTCTATTACTATGTAGTCAAATCCACTAATCTTTTCTTCTGTAATGTCTAATCCTACTCAGTGTATTTTTAATCCTACATATTATAGTTTTATCTCTAGAAGATTGGTTAGAATCATTTAAAAATATCTTCTATGTCTCTACTTGACGTTTGAATCCTAAATAGTTATAATAACTGCTTGACCAGTCTTGTCTGCTAATTCTGACATCTGTATCAGTTTTGGGTCAATTTCAATTAATTGATTTTTCCCCCTCCTCATTATGAGTCATGCTTTCCTGCCTCTTTGTATGTCTGATAATCTTTAATTGAATGTCAGATATTGTGAATTTTTTCTTGTTTGGTGCAGAATATTTCCATATTCTCATAAATATCCCTGAGTTTTGTTTTTTTGTGTGAAGTTAGGCTACTTGGAAATAGTTTGATCCTTTTTAATTTTACTTATAAGATTAGGCAGGGGTGGAACACTGCTCAACCTAGGGCCTGCTGTTCTCCATTTCTGAGACAGAACCTTTCTTTATTCCCTATGCAATGCCTGTGAGAGATCCGTCTGCCTGTTGGGTATAGCTGATTACACTCAACCAAAACTTCCAGAGGCAATCTCTTAAGATCTCCAGAGTTCTCTGTCCATGCAACTTTCTTTTCTCTGGTCATCTGATTTGGTGCTTCTAGCTGCCCTACTCTCCCTGGACTCTCAGCAACTTCTCCTCAATCCAGGGAGTTCTCTTGGATTTCTCTTCCCCATGCCATGAACTAGAAACTAGCAATACGGTTCACTTTGTGTATTTCCAGGTCTCATGGATCACTGCCATTTATTGCCAAATGTCCAATGTCTTGAAAATGTTTACTTCGTATATTTTGTCCATTTGGGGCCTGTTTTAAACAAGAGGGTATATTCTGTCCCAGATGCCTCATCTTGGCCAGATGTGAAATGCATCTTAAACAGCCCCTCAGATATGGCCAGATGAATATTCTGTCATCCCTGAGAATCTCAGTAAGTCTTGATAAAGACTGTGAGATGGTAGCTCTACTGGCCACAGAATACCTGAGGCTCATTCCTGGGTATTCTTTGCAACTTTTCCACCTTAAAACTCCATGGTGTTCACTTTAATACATTTTCATTTAAATGAAAATATGTCTGTAAAGATAACTAATTCATGCACACCCTCTCACACCTTGTGTTTATCCTGGAGCCCCTCCCCTGGTAAAAGAATTTAGGAGCTATACCTCACTGCTCCCTTTCAGACTTTAGAGGACCCCACTGGTCCACCCACAGCCCCACAATCTTGGATCTTTAGGTGGCCACACTCGGTGCCGGTGGGGATTACTACTATGTCTGAGCAATATTCTTTAAGGCCCGAGAACAACCTCATAAGTGGCACCCAGACTGAGTTCCCTGGGTTGCATTTCATATGTATCTGTCTCTCTGAGAGTCTCATGCGATGTTGCCATACCTTAGTCACCAGCACATCCTTCAGTCTAGAGGCCTCTCCTTGGATTGCTTGTTGGGGGAACCCAGTAAAAGGCAACCATACGTACTGCTTTTGGACAGAGGACAGTCCAGAGGTCCCTCCCCAGGTATGTCCTCATCTCAGGTTATCATGTGGGTTCTGCTTATCTGGATGTAATGATTATCCTATTAATGCCAGTAGCAACCTAGACGAGGAGTGGACAGACAACCTGACCTCAAACAGGAGCCAAATTCGGCAGTTGTATTTGTTAAGAGTTGATAGATAGAAAGAAAACAGATTTGATTTCTAAGTAGACATTAATATATGTTCAATTTATCAAACCAAATGGAGCTGACAAGTGTGGGTGTGAGGTATCCATTTTTCCTTTCACAGGAGAAATCTATTTTTAAGAACATGCTATTCCCCCCTCACCCCCCTACACCACCACCCTGCTTTTAGGTAATTTTGGTCTACACATTTACTGGTATTACCCAAGAGCCTGGGTAGTCTCCCTCTTGTGTAGGGGAAGCAAGTGGCTTTTTGGCTTTGGCCAGTCCCAGTACAGATGGCAAGAGGAGCCAGGAAGGCAGGAAAACAGACCTCAGGTTCCTATTCCGCTGACACCAGGAGAACCAATCCCTTCCTGCCCTTAGTCCCCATGGCTTCATAAGGAGACTCAGACAAGCAGAGAAATGAGGTCAAGCACAAAGGAGGCAAGGTTTGGCCTCCGGATGCGCCATCACTGCTTCTGCCCGGGAGAACGCCAGAGCAACTGCAGGAGGCTGCTGTCTCCCAGTCTTCTACCTTTGACCCTTCCTTCTCCTTCTTTCCAAGCCAGAAGGGCACCCAGATGTGGGTGGTCTTCCTGGGACAGGGAAGAAGGTAGGAAAAAGAAACAAAAGCCAATGCTGGTGCCCAGAGAGGCAGAAGGCACCATCCTGGGAGTCAGTTTCGGAGCGTCTGCTCAGGCCCTGGCGGGAGTATGCACACAGGGCACACAGCCTGTGCCTATCAGGAGGCCTGCTGGAGGAGGGGCTCAGGAGGGGTGATGAGTTTAGACAGAGAAGCGAGGAAGCACAGAAACATTCAATTTGTCGCTGTCTATAACCAACAAAGCAGTGAGAGGGGTCCTTTAAAAACTTAAGTTAGGCCCTGGCTGGTGTGCTTACTGGTTAGAGCGTTGGCCGGTGCACGGAAGGGTCTCAGGTTCTATTCCCACTCAAGGGCATGTGCCTGGGTTGAAAGAATGATTCCCCAGGGCATGCAGGAGGCAACTAATTGCTGTGTCTCTCCCACATTGATATTTCCCTCTCTCCCCTCTCCTTCCCTCCCTTCCACTCTCTCTAAAAATCAATGGGAAGAAATCCTTGGGCTAGTACTAAGAAAAAATAAACAAACAAATCTTCCCCCACTCCCCAACCCCCACCCCCGGAGCAAAAACTTAAGTTATGTTACTCTTTGCTCCAAAGCCTCCCCTAGCCCTCCACCTCACTCCAGGTAAAACCCAACATCCGGAGGATAGTCTGTAAGAGCGGGCCCCCTATGGAACCTCTGGTCTCTGCTCACTCCTTTCTTCCTCCCTCTCTCTGCCCAGCTCCCGTGGCCCCTCGCCGCCCTATGGGCACACCAGCCTCCCACTCAGGGCCACTGAGTGTGTGCTTGTCTGGGTGTCCTTTCCCCATGTTCCCCCGGCTCGTCCCCTCGCCTCCTAGGGCTTTGTTCCAATGCTCCCCACTCCCACCACTCAGTTACCCCCCAGCCCCAGCACTCCCGCCCCCCTCCCTGGGGTCCCTCTTATCCCACCCCACTTATTGTAACCTGTCAGCACATCATACAACCCACTGACACATGAGGTTCCTACTGGGCTCGCCAAACAGAAGGTAAGCTCCATGAAGGCGGAGTTTGGGTTGTGTATTGGGGGGGGAGGAAAGAGGGGCTGTTTGAGAACTGACTTATCTTCCCTGCCTAGAAGAGCACCTGGCACACGAAAATATCTGCCCGATGGGCTGGCCAACGGAAACAGAGGCCTTCTCCTGGGGCCCAGAGAGACCCAACCCCACGCAGGGACGTAGAGCTCTGTGTTTAGGCGTTTGAGCCTCTAGGCCGAACAGGGACTGGGAGGCCTACGGCCCCGGCCAATGTGAGGCGCTCATAAATGTCTGGGCAGTAACTCTTACAAAAAAAAAAAATTTTATTGTGGTAAGAACACTTAACATGGAACCTCCCCCCTTAACAGACTTTTAATTGTTGTAATGCCTTTTCTTTTAGTAGTTCTATGGGCCCGTGGTCCTGTAGGTACATAATTGGGGCACAAGAATACAAAAACTTGCTGATCTGACTTTCACTAAAAAGCCTGGGATGTTAAGAACACCAACCAACCAAGGAATGGGTTATCACACAGCCAAGAGCTGTCAGCTGGATTCCCCGGAGTTGGCAGCATTCCTGCACGCCCTCCCTCTTTCCTGTGCGAAAGCCAACTGGTCTACCTAGCAGCCCTGCCCCGCTCCAGCCGGGGCGGACCACGGCCTTAGAGCCCTTGATGCGGATGTGAGGCGTGAGCCGCGCACAGCTTGCAGCCTCCACCTGGAGCCAGAGGCAAGCCCTGCGCACGCACACACATGCCCGGGCACGCAGCCGGGAGACACGCGGGGCGGGGGAGGCCCGGGGGTCCCCCATGACATGCATGTGCGGAGGCGGACGGCCCCCGAGCACCTGGCCGAGGCGGAGAGACGGTGGAGACAGGCGGTGGGAGAGAATGAGTGGACCACGGGTCCAGTGAGGTCAGAGGCAGAAGAGAGAGGCGACAGGACATGATCAACAGACGATGAGCCCCGCCCCCAGGGGGCGCTGGAGGGCGGCGTGATCCGGGAGACACAGGACACGGTGAGAGAAAGGTGCGAGGCGCTTGGCCGGAGCCGGCTCCACCTGGCAGGAGGCCCTGCGCCCAGCCCGGCCCAGGACTTACCCACTCAGGACCATGCCCGGCGCCACAGGTGCCCGCACAGGAGCACGCGTGTGAGCGGCTGCGGGCGAGCATTAAACTAGGAGCTTGGGGAGCATCCTAGGCTAACATCAGGCACCAGAGGACGGACGATAGTTCACAGAGTGAAACACTGGCTTTCAGGGTTCTGCAAGGAGCCTGAGGGCTCTAACCCAACTGCCGATTGTAAAGGAGAGACGATGGCAGCCGCAACCCGGAGTCGGGAGGGCAGAGGGACTAGGACCCGGCCCCCCTGCTCCCACCACAGAGCAGGCCTCTGCTCTGCCTCTGCGCCCACGGCTAGAGGAGGGCAGCCGGGGGGCCGGGAGTGGGAGTCTCTGGCCCGTCCTTCACGCGCTGGCTCCTTCCATGGCTGCTGAAAGGAAAGGGGGCCTCAAGAGACAGCAGTGGGAGCGCGGAGGGCAAAGGTCAACCCCTCCTCCGAGGGGCCTGGTCACATTGGGGGCCCCTGTGCATGCAGAACCACATCACAGAGAGTGAGGGGGAAATTCAGGCAGGGCGAGGAGAAGGGAGAGAGAAAAGGAGACATTGGACTCAGAGAAAGGTAACCTGCTTAGCCTCACGGGGTGGAGCTGCAATAGGACTTCTAAAGTGGCACCCCGCTCATCCCCATCAGACCTGGGCCAGCAGCTCCATGCCCTTGGCTCCTCAGCGGCTGACTGTTTTACAGGTGGGGACACAGATGCCCAGAGCGCGCCCAGGCCTGGAGCAGAGCCGCTCAGAGGACGTGCGACCCGTAGGGGCAGGAGTCTAGTGGCTGCCCCAGCCTCTTCCACCAGGACCCCAGGTCCCCGCTGCAGCCTGTTGCCGGGGGGGGGGGGGGTAGCCCCAGGGGACCTCCCTGCAGAGAGGGGCCAGGCCTTGCCTCTCGTGCCCCCCTTTTCCTCAGCACCCTGGGCAGGGAGTTGTGGAGACAGACCTCCCACCCATGGGAGAGACAGCTTTTTGAAGAGCCTCAGGCGGGAGGCTGGGGGGGCTGGCGTGGGGGACGCCCCGCCCCGCCCCCTCACGGGGGACACTCACCATTCATCTGGGAGGGCGAGGAGGAGTAGTCCCGCTCCGTGTGCCGCCGGTCCGGCTTCAGGTTGCGGCTCTGCCTGCCAGAGCCTTCCAACATGTTCACGATCTCGCTGCGGTCGATGTTCCGCAGGGCGGCGTACAGGTTCTCCACTGTCGGGGGAAGGAGAGAAGGGCTCGCGAGGGAACGCTGATGAGCGAGCGCGGGGCGGTGCGGAATGCCACGGGGCTCTGAACACCGGGAGGGGGACACGGGAGACGGGGGGGGGGGGATTTATTTTTTATTTTTTCAGAACGTGGAGGCATTCCTCTTTGGTGAGAACCCAAGCACACTGCCTCTGTGGAGAAGACGCCGCTACCCTTTACGAGATCTATCCCGGCCCCTAAGAGCAGCCAGTTCCAAAGCCTGGAAAGACTACTTTAAGAAGAAAACTAAGAGAGAAGGAGCGTGGGAATAGTTTAAAAATCCTTGGCCCCGTGGATTCGCGGAGGAGGAGGCTGTATCTCAGGGCCCGGGGACTTGAGATGCAAATGGAGACGGCCCATTTCCTCTTAGTGGTTTTTGACTACGGGAATTTGGTTGAGGAGGAGCTGAAAAGAGTGAGAAAAATCTTCCCCCAGGTTGGAGGGAAAAAAGGCTTCTGGAAGGAGGAGGAGGAGGAGGAGAGGCTTGGCTCACCCATGCTCTGTCCCGAGAGGACCATCCTCAATTGTTTGAGAAACGCAACAGGAAGCCACATACCCTACGCGTGTGTGTGCTGCTACCTAAGGGTGCAGGTGCAACTGTGAGGTGGGGGCGAGCTGGAGGCCAAGGCTCCCTGGCGCCCTCTTCTGGCGGGATGGCCCAGAAGACCCAGCGAGCCTGAGGGGTGTGTGTGTGCGGGAGAGGGACAGAGCGCAAAAGCAGACGGGTCCCGAAGGCTAATGTGAAGCATGGGTTGGGAAAGGAGAGCGATGTGGAGGAGGCTAGGTCCTGGCACAGGCTTTGGGAGGGAAGAGAGGGTCCTCCGCCTAAGGGTACTGACTCTTGGCGTTTGTGCCTTCACGGATGACCCAGAGGTTCAACAAGGTGGCGCTCTGCTCCAACAGCGAGTTGGGGTTTTCCACGCGAATCCTGTTGATGTCTTCCACGCTGAACTGCAGCTCCCGGGCCAGCTCTGCAAGCAGAGAACAAGACCCCGGCGTGAGCCAAGCCGGGGCCGGGCTCCAAGCTGGGCTGAGCACCTCTGAACTGGATATTCCTTCTTACCAAGAAACACACCGAGGGAAATCTGAGCTGACCAGGCAGCCTCCCGGAGAGGTAAGCAACTTATCCAAGGTCACAGAAGCTGGGGCAGGGCCAGGAGCGGGGCCCAGCCTGCGGGCGCCCACAGTCCGGGGCTGCCTGGACTGCACCCGGCGGCCCCTTACATCCCACCCAGAAGCCATTGGAGCGGCAACGCACGTCTGTAGTTACATTTCTTCAGGGAAAGGCGTTATTTACATCTTAAGTGAACACACAAGCTCCCATCCAACAGCGAGGCCGTCACACAGACGGTTTGCCTGTTTTCCCTCCCGTTATTTTTATGGCCATGCCTCCCAGGTGCTTTAGGAGGGAGAACAGCGTCAGAGTCTAATTTCAAGGATGAGAGAGACCGGAGGGAGGGAAAGTTACAGTGAGAATCAGAAGGTGCCTGGTAACACACACACACACACACACACACACACACACACACACACACGCCCTTAAGAAGCAGCAGTAGACATTCTTTTCTCTCTTTTTTTTGGCTTAAAGAAAGCAGTCTCAGAATTCCTGTTGGGAACCTTTGTCACACTGCCCTTCAGCAAGTTCTGGCTTAGGTCTCTGAGTTTGTCTGAAGCTCTCCTGCAGGGGGACTGTGGGGGTCCTATTCATATAAAATCTCACCAAGATGCCGAAACCGGTTTGGCTCAGTGGTAGAGCGTCGGTCTGCAGACTGAAAGTTCCTGGGTTCGATTCCGGTCAAGGGCATGTACCTTGGTTGCGGGCACATCCCCGGTGGGGGGTGTGCAAGAGGCAGCTGGTCGGTGTTTCTCTCTCATTGATGTTTCTAGCTCTCTATCTCTCTCCCTTCCTCTCTGTGAAATATCAATAAAATACATATATTTTTTTAAAAAATCTCACCAAGAGACGGGGGAGAATTCAGTCATAGGGCCTATGACTGCGCAAAGCACGTTTCCAGCTTTCACTTTATTTTGCCCCCTCTCCACTCCAAACGTGGCCCACCCTTCCTGTTGATGAGACGCGTGGTAGATTTCAGTGACGGCCGGGGATTGTAAATGAAAGAATGTTGGGGGTTAGCCTTGAATCCCCCTTTCCCCTCAGCAACACCGACCTGTGAGGAAAGGCCATGGGGGGTGGGGAGGGGGCGGTGGGCAGGCCGCCAGGTGGCCTAGCTTTTGGCCTGAGTGTTTGCTATTTGTTGGCTGGCTCTTCTGGGCTCTGTCACTAACCGGCTACACAAGTACAGCCCCTCCATCCAGTGGGAGCCCAGTGTTCCCGCCTGTGAAGTGAGGTGAACCAGACCAAGTCTAAGATCCCTTGTAACGTCAAACGTTGCATTCTTTCTTTACAAAGGAAATCCAGATGGAAACGGAAGAGAGAGAGAGGAAGCCCTGAAGGCGTTGCTTGGGCAGCAGGCCTCCCTAAGACAATCGCAGCACAATGGAGAGTAAAAAGCGGGTCTACGAAGGCTTTCTGGGGTGCTCATCAGGGGGAGGTGCACACAGGCGAAGTGCTATTTCTACCTCACACTCCCCGGCTCACCTGCCCAGCTGAGACCAAGGTGCTCGGATATCAGGGCCATCTTCATGTCGGCTCGGTCTGTCCCGCTGAGGAAACCTGGGGAGAAGCGTGGGGTTTCATCGAGTGGCCTCGGCGGGACACACAGAACCGACCGGGGTGAGTAAGTGACCTCAGAAGTGTGCTCAGGTCAGGTGTGAACCCCAGTGTGCACCCCAGATTAATTGAGAACCCCATAAAGGCCAGGAGGAGACCTAGGCTGAACGCCCTCCATCAATCCTCTCTGCGGAGAGCTGCTGTGAGGGTGAGAGGCGTGGGCTCACGCACAGCCTCCTCGGAAAAGGGAGTGGGCACACAGCGTGCCAGGGAGGTGCATACCCAGTGTGGATTCGCTGAGAATGCTGTATCGCAGGGCCAGCGGGGTCAAAGTCCGTCTCCTGTCATCGGCTCCGGTCCCCTGCAGAGGGACAAGGAAAGCGTGCTGTGGGTTTCAGGCCTTCCCCCGCTCGGAGGAGGTGGTTCGAGCTATAAGCTGTGGGGCGGAGAACAGGAAGACTCCACTTCTTTGGAGCCGGAATACAAGGAGTACAAGGGTGGGGTGAGAGGGTGTTGCTAATCCTCACATACTTTAATGATGATAATAGTAATGATAATAATAATAGTAGTAGTAATAATGCCTGGCTGATGTGGCTCCGTGACTGAGCGTCGACCCAGGGACCACGAGGTCACCAGTTCGATTCCCCGCCAGGGCACATGCCCAGGTTGTGGGCTTGATCCCAAGTAGGGGGCGTGCAGGAGGCAGCCAATCGATGAAGTTTCACATTGATATTTCTATCGCTCTATCCCTCTCCCTTCCTTCCTCTTTAAAAATTCAATAAAAATATATATTTAAAAAATAATAACAATAACTACAAACCCGTGAGGCCCTTATCATGCTCCAAGCCCTGTGTAATCCTCACAGTGACCTACAAGGTGGATACTATTATTATTCCCAGGCCATCAATGAGGAAACTGAGGCACAGACAAGCTCAATAACTCGTGCAAGCTCCCTCAGCTAATAAATGGTGAAGCCGGGGTTTGAACTAAAAAAACCAAACAAAAACAAAAAGCCATTTTCTGGGTTCCTTTCTGCTCAAAAGACCCATTTGTGACACTGGTCCAAGGCCTAACGCCATGGAGAAGCAAGCACCCAGATGCTTGCTCAAGGATGCAGGAATTCTATTTTGGAAAAGAAGTTGGCTCCCCCCGGGTCCCCAGACAGGAAAGAGAATCTGAGCCACAGGTGCATGAATGTAACCCTGCTGCTTTTCTGTTTTGGCAGGGAAGGCTGACCATTAAAGCACCACCAACGGAAACATGGAGACATAGGATCCCTCCCAAGTCCCTGGGACGTGTGCTGACGCTGATACTCCTAGGGATATCCGTAAGTGGCCGTATGTGGTCACGGCGCCTTTGCCGAGCTCCAAAACCCGGGCGTTGGCACTGGCTGAGACCCCAGGGACCCCTTCTCTGAGGGCCTGCCCCCCTGGGGGAAGCACCCGAAAAGGAGGCTCAAAAAAAAAAAAAAAAGCTATCAAATGGCTGGGTGACCTTGAGCAATCCAACGCCGAGTTTTTTTTTCTTTCTTTTAAAAAAAATTTTTTTTATTGTTATTTTACAGAGAGGAAGGGAGAGAGATAGAGAGCTAGAAACGTCGATGAGAGAGAAACATCGACCAGCTGCCTCTTGCACACCCCCCACCGGAGATGTGCCCGCAACCAAGGTACATGCCCTCCACCAGAATCGAACCCGGGACCTGTCAATCCGCAGACCGACGCTCTACCACTGAGCCAAACCGGTTTCGGCCAACGCCGAGTTTTAAGCCTCAGACGAGGGGTAGATGTTCTTCAGGTTCCTTTGAACCTCCAAGAAGGGACACACTAGGGAGCTCAGAGGCCCTGGGGTGAACACGCACATCATCACCCGATGCCGATGTTTTGTCCCTGAGCCCTGCAGAGCGGGCCCGGCGTGCCGTCCCTGCCAGGCCTCAGCCGGATGTCAGAGCGGACGGAGGAGCCGTCCTGAGCCTCAGGGAACCCAACGGCGTCTTCTCAACGGGGGGAAGCCCTTTGGACGTGGTGGACCTCCGCCCTCCTCTGGGACCCCCCTCTGGCCCGGGTCCTCCTCGGGGGACGGGGGCAGCTCACCTTGGTGCAGGGGGGCATGGTGATGTTCAGGTGGCAGAGGATGTGCTGCGTGTCTTCGTACTTCATGGCCTTGCGCAGGAACGACAGGGACCCCCCCGGCTCTCGGCTGCTGTCCCTCACCTGGATCCAACCACACAAAGGGAACTCAGCGGGGGGACGGGGGGACGGGGGACGGGGGGACGGGGGGATGGAGGGACGGGGGGACGGGGGGGGGAGGCGTTCCACAGGCCACGAGGCCGGCCGAGAGATCTCTGCCTCCCAAGCTTTCTAGACCCGCACGCGAGGCCGGCACCTTGACAGGAATGGCCAGGCGGTTCTCCCGGAAAGACTGGAACTGGAAACTCCGCTGCTGGGCAGCCTTTTTGACGGGCACCAGGTTCCCGGAGAGTTCTGCGAACAGGGGCGTCCCTTCCAGCACCTGCGGGGAAGGGGGAGCGATGCAGCTGTCGGCGGCGCAGAAGCACCCAGAGCCGCTGTCCTGCCTTCAGCTCCTCCGGCCTCTCCCCTCCCTCGGGACGCAGCCCTCCCACGGCTCCACGTACAGGTCTGCTCTGGGAAGCCACACTCGTGGTGTGGGGAAAGGTTCTATTGCCGGGTGATGCTTTCTTTTCTTTTCTTTTTTTAAATATATTTTTTATTGATATTTTACAGAGAGGAAGAGAGAGGGATAGAGAGCCAGAAACGTCGATGAGAGAGAAACATCGACCAGCTGCCTCTTGCACACCCCCACCAGGGATGTGCCCGCAACCAATGTACATGCCCTTGGCCGGAATCGAACCCGGGACCTTTCAGTCCGCAGACCGAAGCTCTACCACTGAGCCAAACCTGTTTCGGCAAGGTTATGCTTTCTTACTGGAGGGGGTTTTACAGAGAGCAGAAACCTTCACCTATCCCCATCTAGCTGACCAGGATGGCTGCCAGCGAGTCCTAGAACCCCACTGGGACTTCGGGGGGGGGGGGGGGGGCGACAAACTGTTTTCCACACCCATCCCAAATGTTTAGTGCATGCAAAGTGCCAGAAGGACCGTGCAAGTTTTTGTTTGTTTGTTTGTTTTGTTAATCCTCACCAGAAGATATCCCCCCCCCTCCCCATTTATTTCTTAAAGAGCGTGGAAGGGAGGGGGAGAGACAGAAAGAGAGAAACGTTGATATGAGAGAAACACGTCGATTGGTTGCTTCCCCCCAGGGCTGGGGATCCAGCCTGCAAACCGAGGTATGTGCCCCTGACGGGAATCGAACCCAGGACCCTTCAGTCCGAGGCCGACGTTCTATCCATTGAGCCAAACCGGCTGGGGCCCAGGAGACATGTTAATCTCACTCCTAATAAAAGGGGCCCTTCTGTGTATATACTGCTTTCAGCCGAACCCACTTGACAGCTGGGGAAATTGAGGCCCAAACAGGATAAATGCTTTGCTTTTTTTTTTTAGTTCTTTCTTCTAGGCCCCCAGCCACCCACCAAGGCTAGCACAAACTCCAAGACCAGACTTTTGAGAAGGTTGTGGCTTATCACACATCCTAACCTGAGCCAGGATCCTAGGGTCAATGGCAGATTCCAATGCAGTCATCCTCCGTCCCGCCCTCCCTCCAGCTTCCTGGTCTGGACGCTACCAAACCCCTAGCCCTGGTCAGGGTGTGGGCTCTGGGGCCACACCACGTGGACAAATCCTCTCCCGGCTGTTTACTTAGCTATGTGACCTTAGGTAGGCCACTTAACCTCTCTCAGCCTCGGGCTCCTCATCAGTAAACTGGGGATAAGAGGACACACAGTGACGAGAATCAGGTGAGATCATGCTGGCCACACACTTTTCCTATTACCTGGTACCTAAGGGCTTGAACAAATGTCAGCTCTCATCGTCACAGATCCCTGGGCCAACAACGACCTGCCTCCCCTTCGGGGGCTTCTCAAGAGGGGCATCAGAGAAACAGCCCAGGCCCCAGCCGGTTTGGCTCAGGGGATAGAGTGTCAGCCTGTGGACTGAGGGGTCCCGAGGTTCAATACCCGTCAAGGGCACATGCCTGGGTTTCGGCCTCGATCCCCAGTAGGGGGCGTGCAGGAAGCAGCCGATCAATGATTCTCATCATTGACGTTTCTATCTCTCTCTCCCCCTCCCTTCTTCTCTGAAATAGATTAAATATATATATATATATATATATATATATATATATATATATATATTTTTTTTTTTTTTTTTTTTAAAGAGACAGCCCAGCCCTGACCGGTTTGGCTCAGTGGATAGAGCGTTGGCCTCTGGACTCAAGGGTCCCAGGTTCAATTCTGGTCAAGGTCATGTACCTACTGGGGGTTGTGCAGGAGGCAGCTGATCGATGTTTCTCTCTCATCAGTGTTTCTAACTCTCTACCCCCTCCCTTCCTCTCTGTAAAAAAATCAATTAAAAATTACACACACATGCCGAAACCGGTTTGGCTCAGTGGTAGAGCCTCGGTCTGCGGACCGAAAGGTCCCGGGTTCGATTCCTGTCAAGGGCATGTACATTGGTTGCAGGCACATCCCTGGTAGGGGGTGTGCAAGAGGCAGCTGGTTGATGTTTCTCTTTCATCGATGTTTCTGGCTCTCTATCTCTCTCCCTTCCTCTCTGTAAAATATCAATAAATATGTAATATATTTAAAAAATAATAAAAATAAAAATAAAAATTACACACACACACACACACACACACACACACACGTGTGCCTTGTACAAACATCACTTGCTAATGTCCTTCTGTGTTTCATCTAAGGGTTCGCTGTTCTGCTTGCTGGGTGCCTGGTGTTGAGAGTCCAACAGGGAACTCCCAGAAGCCATCTCTGCCCTCATGGCATATGAGAGGCAGCCCAGGAAGCCTCCCCCATCACCGGAGGAAGGATTTCCCGGCAGCCCCGGGCCATGGTCCTGGGGGACAGAGCCCCCACGTGGCCCCTCCCGGCTCCTCCGGAAGTTTTGCCTCACCGTGGGACGTGCTCACCTCTATGTCCCTGCTGCGGGCCACCTCCACGAAGTTCTCGTGGTGCTCCAGGGTCTTGTCCACCTTGTCGTCCGTCATGCAGTAGCAGCGCAGCCGCCCCTCGCGGGGGTCGTTCATCTTGGCGAAAATGACGAACTTGGCCATGTAGGGCACCGCGGTCAGCTCCTTGTACAGCAGGGTGGCGAAGTTCACGGCCTCGGCCGTCCGAGGGCAGTCCGACAGCCAGAACCTGCCGAGAGAGGGCTGGGCATGAGCTCGCTCCCTCCCCAGTGCCCAGCGGAGAGCCTCACTGCCCCCCCGCACAGGAGCGGCCGGCAAGCCCCGCCACTCTGGCCCCTCTGGCGCTCCTGGTGCTGCTTCGATGTGGAGGACGCCGAGGTGCAAGCCTGGGATGGTCAGGGGGGGCACGAGGGTGGCTCTCGCCAGGGGCAGCGCTGACCCCTCCATGCAGGGCCCGGAAGTCCCCTGGGCTGGGCTGGGCTGGGCTGGGCTGGGCTGGGTCGCAGCTCACCTGGCAGAGACGTTGGTGGTGAAGGTGGCGCACTCGTTGGCATACACGAGCTTGGTCGTTCCTGTAATATCTTCCCACTGGGCTTGGTCTGTTCCTCCTATAAGAGGACCAGAGAGAGTGGGCTGGGAGACAGACCTCAGAGCACAGGCACTGAGCTTGCCAAAGCAGCGAGGCCGGGGTGCGGGCGGAGACGGGCACAGCTGGTGAAGCCCTGAGCACACCTGCTCTCCCTTACCCTTCCTCCTCCTCCTCCCCCTAGTGCCCCCAGCCCCCTCCCAGAGCAGCCGGGGGTGCTCCCACGGAGGGCGTGGGCTCTACTCAGGCTCCTCCCCGCTCTCATCCCTTTGGAGAGCACCCCCCTGGGCCAGGCCAACAGAAAAGACCATCTTTGCCGTCTCCCGTCTCCCCGGGAGTGGCCGGAAGGGCAGGAGGCAGGCGGGAGGCCAGGGGCCACGCCTCACCAATGACGCTGCAGAGCAGGCGCAGGCTGGTGGTGTCTCCCTCCCCGCTGTCCCGCGGGTTGTCCGTCCAGGAGGGGGGCAGCGGGATGCGCAGGCCGATGGGCCGGTGAAACTTGCGGCGCCGGGGCTCCACGGTGACGATGGGGCTGAAGGTGGCCTGGTTGCCCAGGAGCTTGGTGACAAGCTCATCCGGAACCGGCTGGGCCTGCGGGGGGCCGAGCGGGGGACCCTCAGCCCCGGAGCCTCTCGGAGGGGCCCGTGGCCAGGAGACAGCACAGTCCCCGGGGGGCTGGCCGTGCGGGGTGCGAAGGTGGGGCCCCGGCTAGCTCCCCTTTCCGAGCCTTTTCCCGCCATTTCCCCGCGGCCCCTCGTTCCCGGGAAGGCGCCCTCCCGGAGGCCCCGTGGGGTTGATGCCTCATCCGGGACATTCGGCAGCGTCACAGGGAGCTGCTGCCGGATCCCACCCATCCACCCAACGACCTTTTGGGTTTCGATGTCAAATCTCTAAGGAAATTGCCGGGCACCGGGCAACAGTGTGGGGGTGAGGCCGTCTTCCCAAAGGCCTGGAACACCTGCCGCCTTCTGCGTGAACTCCGTCTGGGTACGGCGGAGGTGGGGGGCGGGAGGGGGGTCAGAGGGCGTCCCCCCATGGGGCGAGGAGGCGGCCACGTCACCTGCAGTGCCAGCTTCACCCTCTTGGTGACGGCGTTCTCCGGGAAGGTGGCCTGCACCAGGGGCACCAGCTTGCTCTTCAGGGAGCCGCCCTCGGGGCCGATGGTGTCGTAGTCCTGGCAGAGCCGGGACATGATCACGAAGTACAAGGGGAAGTCGGTGGTGATGATGCGGCACACCCGCTTCTTCTCCAGCTCCTCCAGGCTCCCCAGCTCTGGAACCACAGGGCACAGGGGACCGTCAGCCCCGCCACGCCGAGCCCAGAGCCCCCTCCGCCCGCTCTCTCCGGGGGGCAGGCTTCCACCCGGCGGGGAGGCCAGGGGTGGAGGCTGGGCCGCCGGGGGGAGGGAGAAATCCCTGCATCCAGAAGGCCCAGAAGCAGATGCAGGTGGCAGACAGGGGTCAGGTGCTCACTCAGATGCCCCAGGAACCCGGAGCTGCACCTAGCGGGCCCTCTCCAGGCTCCCGGGGGCCCCCAAACTCCAGGCAGCCGACAGCCCTCCCCCCCCCAAAGGACCGCTTCAAACACCATCTTCCGGAAGGCGGGCGCCCGCTCCGGCCGGGGCTCGGTCACCTTCGTCCATCCCGTTGAGGATCTGGTCCAGGTAGCTCTCTCCGTAGCGGCTCTTGTGCTCCTTCCACACGGAGCCGTTTTCACTCCGCAGCACCACGAGCTCCCGGTCCCCGCGGCCGTGGGAGGCAAAGTGGGGGATCTCCACAATCACAGGGCTGCGGGCACAGAGCGGGCGGCGGGCGGGTGTGAGGATTCGGGTGGGGGGGGCGCGCCTTGTGGCAAAGGGAGGGAGGGAGGAGGGGGTCGTGGGGCAGCTGGTTCCTGCCTGGAGGGAGGAGGGGTCCTGTAGCCACAGCGGGGGTGGGGGGGGCACCCCTGTGGGCAGGTCCCGGCCGTGGAACAGACCTGCCTCAGGTTCCTGAGCCGCCCCGTGGCCCCGGCCAGTCCCCACCAGGCAAATAGCTCTGCCCTTGGGCCTGGCGCCGAGCCGGTTGGCATCTCTGCACAGCGCCTCTCGGAGCCCGGCTTCCCGCTAGCACGGAGATCCAGACGGGAGGACTACACTTGAGGGGGAAATCAGCACAGAGGCCCCTGCAGGCTGCTTTACAAGTGGTGGGTGAGCGCGTGGGGTGGACAGAGATGAGAAGGCAGAGCTTTCTGGGCAAGACCTGCCCCCGCATGCCGGCCAGCCGCCTGCAGAATAACAGAGCTTGGGCGGAAGCCCGGGGTGAGGAATGAATGGGATTCAAAGACCATTGATCTCACCGGCCATGGGGTGATGCTGTAAGGCTGTCTTAGTCTGACTACTAAGTTGTCTTAGTTACCAAGACTCTATCTAGTAAGACCATTTTGAGGCTGAAATAATTAAACCCTAGTATGTGGGGGTGGGGGTGGGGGAGAGATCCCCCAAGTAGCCCTGTTTTCCCGTCCCTTCTCTAGTGTCATAAGAGGTTGGAGAGCACTGAGCTCCCCACCTGAGCTGAGGGCTCCTTGGTGACCCCAGGAACAGGCAGTTAAAGGGGATGGGGGGCTCGGGGGGCTGTTCCTGCCGGGACAGCAGAGAAACGAGAAGACGGGGGGCACCAGGCTCGTCCCCTCGCTCTCTGCCCAGTGGCCGGTGGCTCTGTGGTTGCTGCCGAGGTGGCAGCGACGGACCCACGGGGCGGGGACGGGTTAGGGGACACCCTGCACACCCTGCACACCCGAGGGGCCTCGCACCTCAGGAACTGAGCCCCCGTGGGCCCCAGCGCGATGATCCTGCTGGCCAGGCCCTCCTCCTCGGCCAGCGGGGGCGGCGTGCTCAGCTTCTGTGGCTTCACCAGGCGGCAGGTGATGCGCGTGGGCGCCGCGCAGGTCCGCGGCGGGATCACCACCCGCAGGCCGTTGTGCCGGCTCCCCCTCATGGAGCCTCCCCGGGCGTCCACCATGAAGCTCACCAGAAACCTAGGCACAGGCAGATCCGTGTTGGGCACCCACGTGGTCCCTCCGAGACGGGGAGCGAGGGGGGGTGGGCGGAATCCCTCTCGGGGGCCACTCACCCTGTGTGCACGGGGCTGGCCACCGGGCTGATGTTGTCGGAGGTCTCCGTGGCCGGGCTGCTGGGGATGAGTGAGTCTTCATCGTACTCTTTCGATGCCTGAGGAGGAGGAAAAGGGTCAACTGTCTCAGCCCGTCCCAGGCCACAGGTGCTGGTCTGGGGACAGCCGACGCTGAGCCCGGCTGGGGAGGCTCAGGAGCACCTCCTCGCCGGGAACCACGGGGAACCCGTGGAGGAAGGGCTCCCACCGGCACGGAGTCTGTGGGCACAGGCGTGTCTGGAGCGAAAGGAGGCACGGCTTCCTCCTAGCATGGCCTCTCCGCGGCTCATGACCTTAGGATGGAGTCTCGGAACGGACAGAGCAGGCCCTCCCTCCATCTGGCTTCAATCTTGGGTCCTGCGCCCACTGCTGACCTACCCCCCTGTTCTCCAGCTATACCCCGACCTCTGTGTGAGCTGGCTTGGTCTTCACACTAGAGTGGGCAACAGACTCTGCGCCATCGCCTACTCGTTCTTTAGCTCTGGGCGAGCTCCTTGTCCTGCGGGCACCTGAGGTCCATGAGGTGACTGGAACAGACCATTGCCCTGTGTGTGTGTGTGTGTGTGTGTGTGTGTGTGTGTGTGTAGTGATTCCTGTTATCTCACCTGCCAATGGGACAGGCCCTGCCTTATGGTAATGCTGCAGCTACAGGACATGGGGCTGCCTCACACAAGGACTCATGAAAGCCACCAGGGTCTGACCCTGTCTCTGCCCCACCCCCTCCCAGCCTGTTCTAAGCTCTGCTCTTGCTCATGCTCTCCCACAGGCTCAGACGCCCTGTCCCTCCCCTTCGCTGTTCACTTTTCATGATGTCTCGCCTCCTCCGTCAATCTTTCCCTCCGACTCTGATCTGGAAAAACTCACACCACACCGCTGAGCGCCTGGAGAGTCACGCTTCCCTCACTTTGTGCTGAGTGGTTTCGTGGAGCTGAGTCCACCTTGCCGGTTGGACCCTCAGCTCCTAGGAGGCGGGTGTGGGTCTCCTAGTCTGCCACCCAGCCCTATGCGGGGCACACAGTAGGACTCCAGCAACACCTGCTGATTGAGGAGTCGAAGAGAATGGGTGGGCCAAGGAATAGCTGGACACAGTTCCACCAGCTGCTTTTGATGATTCGGGCAGCACCCAGGGAGTGTGCCCCAGCAGGACCAGGACTGTATCTGACCATGACCCCCAGATGCCACCCAATGAGTGGCACTAATATCTGCCACCATGATATACCCAACCTAGAACGGTGGGCTGAACACTTGGGGCCAGGGCTTTGGCTGCTGCACTGAGGCAGTGGAAGAGACCAGCCTTTGTGGGACACGGACACACCTGGCTCAGTGATCAGGCCTCACTCAGGCTGTCATGTCCAACCTCAAACACCACACTGCCCTCTTTTTATGCTATAAAAACCCCTTGTTCAGGGGGTGAGGGGAGGTGGGGTTGAGTAAAGACTGCCAATGGCATACGAGTAACCATGGGGAAATGAAATTGTCTTAAACCATCCGACCCTTGTTGGAGACAAATTCAGATGCCATCCAGGGGAGCCACAACGTAGGGCACTGCCATGAGCAATATCCCAAGTGGGAACAATCTCTCTGACACCCTCTTCTACTCCTATTGGTGTTTTAAGCTCCTAATAATCCCTTAAGGAGGGTGAGGCAGAAGCTGCTCCCTTTTCCTGATGGAAAAGAAAAGCAGCGCAGGGTTCTGTGACGTGGCCGAAACTTCGCTGCAGGGGCAGGTGCAGCCTGGGCTAGGTCTCCAGCACCGTGACCTGCTGCCCCCATGGCTGCAGAGAGCGCATGCGTGAACCGGGGTCGTGGCTGTGAGAACATGGGCTTTTGAGCTGAATGTCTGGGGTCAGTCCTCAGCCTTGTTCATGACTGAATCTGCGTAATGGTGTTTCCCACGACCGTGGGCTCTGCAAGACACCATGTCAGTCACAGCTGGGATAACAAGAACACTGACACCCCAGGGGCTACGAGGAGCACATAGAATCTCAGATCTGCAGGGCTCGGTAAATGCTACACGTGTTTCAACTGTTAGCTCCTCTCATACCCCAGGTCTGTGGTTGGCAAATTGCAGCTCGCAAGCCACATGCAGCTCTTTGGCCCCTTGAGTGTGGCTCTTCCTCAAAATACCATGGCCTGGGTGAGTCTATTTTGAAGAAGTGGGGTTAGAAGGAGTTTATGTTTAAAAAATGTGGCTCTCAAAAGAAATGTCAACCGTTGTACTGTTGATACTGGGCTCTGTTGACTAAGGAGTTTGCAAACCACTGCCCAAGGTCATCTCAAAGCAATCGTTGTCCCGGGGGTCTCCGCTCTCCACAAAATGGGAAACAAGAGACAGGGTGCTTCTTACCTGTTCCGGCTCTTCAGATCTGATCACCACTGTCTCCGGTGTGACACAGGGAATCCTCGGGATGGCTGGAGATTCCACCCTGGGCACCAAGACAATTGGAAAATCAAAGAGATAGCCTTCCAAGTGGTCCCCCTTCTCACATGGGAGGGCTCAGTGAAACACCTGTGTCCCCCGTAACAACCTACCCAGTCTGCTCCCTCACCACAGCCTGGACCCGCCGCCCATTTGCACATGCAATACAACTCAGCCTCCACCACAGACCAGCTTCCTCCCTTCGCCCCAAAGCCTTTCCCCGGAGCCCCACTGTCCCTCACAGCCTCACTGAAGGGCCCACCTCCTCCGGAGATGCTCCCCGATCTCATCAGCCCAGCTCTTAGCCTCAGGGCCCTTGTTGACAGAATCCTCACTGGGGCCTCCACACCTTACTCTGCATTGCTATATGACCTCTTGGTGGGCGTTTTGATCCTACTAAGTAAATCTGTAGTTTCTTTATGGCCAGGGGACAAGTCTTACACTTCTTTCTAAGTGATGTTCAACAAATACTAATTGATTACACATGCTGTTGTTTCACTTCCTGCTTGTCCCCCTGCCCTGCTTTGTATAAGCCGTGGGACTACGCTGGCATGCACCTATCTTTCCAGAAGACGCCGAGGGCTCAGTGTTTCTGCACAGTGGCCTCTTCTAGATTTATTTGTGGGATATTCCTGCGTGCTCACGTGCCCACTGCAGAGTGACTCCCAGCATGGCCGGGAGGAGTGAGAAATGTGTTCTGGGCAGAGACAGCCTCTCTGTGTGTTTTCCCTGATGTATGGAAGGACGCGGTCAGAGTTCGAGCTCAGGCGCCAGTTTCTCATGTGAATTTTCTCAATGGATTTTTCCGGGCGAGAAACTGAGAGTGTGTGAGAGGGAGAAGGGGTGTGCATACGGGACTCTGAGTGAGGGAGGAAGAGAGTTGGGAGGTGGAGGTACCGAAAGAGGAGGGGAGACGCTCCCGGCCAACATGTTGTAAGGGAGGCCTCCCTGTCCCCACTTGGTGCTCAAGGTACAGAGTTAGTTTATCCTAAGGTGCTGGACCCACAGTCCAACCGCCCGGCAACTATCCCTGCCGGGGGCACAGCCAGGGGCTGGCCTTCCGGTGGCTTTTCTCTGCTCTGAGGTCCAGGGCAGGACCTCGGCCATCCACGGGGCGGGCACTTCTTACACTTGATCTAGCTTCGGCACAAAATCCAGCAGCTCCTTCTCTTCATCTGCCTCCCTGGAGTCCTGCCTCTCAGCCTTGGAGCCGACGAGTTCTTCTGAAACCACACGAGTTTAAATGAGTGACTGAACGGGGACTAGCGCTTTCTTTTTAAAAAGAGCTCTGCCCAGTCCTCAGTGCCGAGGAGTGGAGGAAGGCTCAGATGCAACATCTTCGACAGCCCCGTTCCTCCAGCCCTGGTACCCAGAGCAGGGCGGCAGCTCCTAGCATCTTAGTCTGTGCCAGGCTTTGTAGAAGAAAAAAAAATACAACCAGAAAGACCTTTTTTGGGGGGGTTGGCAAATGCTACCTCCAAAGAGCCCTTGCAGTGTGTGTGATGGCACCAGAGGGCTGCTTCTGTTCTTTTCTGCTCCACACACCCACCGCAGAAGCACAAGCTCCCACGGAACCGCCCCCGTCCGCGTGGAAGGGCTGGCGGGTTCTTGTAACCACGGCAGGCGGAGCCGCATTGCTTCCCAAGCCCGTCACCACGAGGTTCTCACTATGCCTACAGCCCGGACGGCCTCTGCTCCCCTTTTCCTGCTCGCAATGCAGTCGGGGCCCTGGACTCTGCAGGGTCCTCGGCTGTCCCCTTAGCAGCGAGTGTCCTGACTCTGATCTGGAGCTGACAGGATGAAATAACGACAACAGCTCATGCAGGTATGGTCACACACACACACGGTGGCATGGGCAGACACAGGGATGGACGGGCAGGAGCTCCCCGCCAGGGCATGGATCGTATGGGTGGACATTTCCCGTTTTAGTCAAAGCTCCCGGCTCCACGGGGTTAGCCGCCAGAGGAGGGTGGAAAGCGGGAATGGATTAGTGAGAGCTTGGGTTGCTCGGGGGTGAAATGTACTGTGAGAAAGGACCACAGGGAACAGAAAGTGTTTCATACCCATTATAGATATATGAGCAGTTCCTGGAAAGCAAAGAAGAGCCAAGTTTAAGAAAGGACAGGATTGCAGTCAGTTCAAGCGAGGGGCGTATCACCAAAGGGGACACAAGCTCAGCTTTCATCACCTAAGGTGCAACGTTATTCATTCAAGGGCCAGAGAGATCTGGTCCGACCACGGACACCCTTCCTGACTTAAGTGAGGAGACAGTGAGATGCTACCAGCACCTGGTTCACAGAAGTTGAAAATGGATATACCTCCAAATGTTCTGACCCCTGGTGCGGCCGGAAGAGCAGCTCATTAAACAGATTTGTACAGACTTTAAAATAAATAGCTTGGCCAAAACCGGTTTGGCTCAGTGGTAGAGCATCGGTCTGCGGACTGAAAGGTCCCAGGTTCAATTCCGGTCAAGGGCATGTACATTGGTTGCGGGCACATCCCCGGTGGGGGGTGTGCAAGAGGCAGCTGGTCGATGTTTCTCTCTCATTGACGTTTCTAGCTCGCTATCTCTCTCCCTTCCTCTCTGTAAAATATCGATAAAAATATATATTAAAAAAATAAATAAATAAACAGCTTGTTGTTTGTTCAAAGCTCAAGGAAAGCACCAGGCAGAATTCGGTGGCAGTTCTGTACAGCTCTGACAATTGACCTGAGGAGAACCATACTCTAGGCATAATATATGCAAACACGTATTTATGAAACTTCATGGGAGTTTGCATTTTAATCCCCGAGACGTAGGTTTTCCTTCTAAAAGATTGCATTAATGAGGTATTTTTGAGGGCAGAGGACATCTTTGGGAAGCAGTTTCTCTCTGGTTTCAGAGCGGACCCCAGCAGCTGTGCTGTGTCAGGGACCCCCGAGCGGGTCAGGAAGCACCCCGGGAGTGCTCAGCGCCCACGCGTCCCCCGACTTCACCCCGACTTGTGTCCAACCCCAGACTTTACCTTCATCTTCAGAAACGTCCAGGATCTCATCTACCGTCTCCGGGAAACTCATCCGGTGCTTGTCACTGACTAACTAAAATGAGAAAAGGCAGAGGATTCAACCCGAATAGAACACTGGCCCGGCGGTTACCTGGTTATGACCCTGGAGACAGGAAGGAGGAGGGAAAGGAGCTTTGTCCCAAAGGCAAAAAACCAGAGCTAAGAGGATCCCAGCCTAGAAGCCGATGTCTGAGAGGAATGGCAGGGGAGATAAACATGGCACACCCTCTTCCCATCGCCTAGTGCCCTAGTCTCTGCCCCAAGCCCATCCTACTACTTTCCCTTTAGGTCGGCCCCCAATCCCTCCTACCACTAGGTGGCAGTACAACTCCATCGGACGGAGAAGACCCTCCCGCCTTTAGGCTTGGTTCCGTCTTCCAGAAGAGCCCCAGCTCTGGGAGTAACCCACAGGGACACCCAGCCAGGCTGTGTGTTTGGGGGTGGAGGATGCAAAGAAGCAGACGTACCACGGCACTGGTTTCATCTGTGACCACCTTGAGCACGTCTGTCACCGAGATGTAGCCCAAGCGCTTGGCTATCGCCAGGGGCGTGGTTCCATTCTGGGGAGAACAGCCGAGAGGACGAGGTCAGGCAGGGGAAGGGCCGTCTGGGAGAACAAGCTCACACGTTCTAACTGCGATGAGGGTTCTAGGTGGGCAGGCGGCACCTCGGACCCCTGCACACTTGCGAGCCCAGGCGTGTGACAGGTGTTAGCCAGGTATGTTGGGGAAGAGGGTGGGGGCACTTTAAATCCACAGCGATGAGTGTAAGAGCCTTGACACACGAGCAGGGAAATGGTGCCAGGACACGTCAAAAACTTCCATGAGGGATCCAATGGGGGGGTTGTGGGGGAATGAGACAGGAAGACACCAGGAAGATGAGGGTACAGGGCAATGCTGTTCACTGCCCCCAGCACCAGTTCTCTGGGTGTCGGTGACGGAGTAATACGATGCTTACAGTCATCCATACACCTCAACCAACTCCCCCAGGCCGATCAGAAGTCACAAGTGACCAGAAATAGGGGAGGGCTGTATCTTCTACACTCATTGTAAGAGAAAGAGCAAAGCGAGAGTAAACTGACTCTGAGGCTTTTTTTTTATTCTTTCTTTTAAGTTTTCCAATTCCAGGAGGTGCCCTGGGCCCCTCAGAGTCAGCCCACTCCACAGTTAGGATCTCAGCCACCACACCCATAACCAAAGCCCGCACACTCTCTGCGCTGCAAGCAGCCGCAGAGACGATCTAGCACAGTGTTTCCCAAACTTCTCTCGTGATGAGCATCACTTGGTGGAGTTGTTAAAATACAGATTCCCGAATCCCAACCATGAAGTGCTAAACTAGAATTTTTGGGAACATATAGGTAAAATTGGGAACATATAGGTAATACTTAACTAGTGCTTAGCAAAAATTCTAGTTTAGCACTTCTTGGTTGGGATCCGGGAATCTGTATTTTAACAACTCCACCAGGTGATCCTCATCACGAGAGAAGTTTGGGAAACACTGACCTAGCACAACCTGGGCATTGCCAGGTGAGGAAGGTCGCCCTCAACAATGATCACTGGCGTTGCTAAGGACCACCCTGAGGCCCTGCGACGCCGCGAGCCACGCAAGGCGTTCGGTGTTGTTCACCGTGCCACACTGACAGCAGCTTCACGTATCATAGAGAGTTTCACCGGCTGCATTTAAGCAGACGTAAAGGGGGGAGGGTAAAGGGTGCTGGAAAAGATAACCTCCGTTCACCAGAAAGAGCATCTAATCACGGCACGCCATGGCCTGGGGACCCACGCAGCTATGACTTTACGGTTCAGCAGCCTGTCCAGGCCCAGACAGGCAGTAAGGCCAGACCGAGACCCTGTGGTGAAGGGACAGCGCGCGGTGCTGCCCAGGGGTGCGGTTTTCTGGAATCAGGAGCCAGGTGGGTACTCACCGAGCTGACCTCGTTGGGGGAAGCACCATTTTTGAGAAGCAGTGTCACGATGTCTGTGTGTCCCTGTTGGGCCGCCTGGTGCAAGGGGCTGTATCCTAGCTGCGAAGCGAGGTGGACATTTTGGCAGGATTAGCTACCCCCGAGACAAAGACCTGCCCGCACACTACAGTCTACCCGTCTTCCATGTGCAACACGAGCATGCTTTTCCCCACGTCCTCCTCCAGGGGGCAGAGCTCAGGATTGTGGCAGAGCCCCAAGGCAGGCAGAGTCACCCTGGCTGCATACTAATTTGGCCCTTCGGAAGGGTCAGTATAGGAGGCAGGTCTGGGGCGTCCCTCTACCTTAGTCTTGGCATTGACGTCTGCCTGGTGCTGTAGCAGGAACTTCACCAGCTTGATGTTCCCGTAATGGCTGGCCACGTGGAGGGGGGTGTAACCCATCTGAAAAGCAAGAGAGGAGAACGGGTGACCAGCAGGGCTTCTGGGCACACCAAGAGCCTCTATAAGCTGTGCGCGAATAAAATCCTTACAACAGCCGAAACCGGTTGGGCTCAATGGATAGAGCGTCTGCCTGCGGACTCAAGGGTCCCAGGTTGGATTCCGGTCAAGGGCATGTACCTTGGTTGCGGGCACATCCCCAGTAGGGGGTGTGCAAGAGGCAACTGATCGATGATTCTCTCTCATCGATGTTTCTAGCTCTCTATCCCTCTCCCTTCCTCTCTGTAAAATATATATTTTTTTAAAATCCTTACAACAGAGCTGATAGAAAGAGAGCATGGTCCTGGCCAGGAAACTCTGTTGGTTAGTGCCATCCCGTACACCAAAATGTTGTGTTCAATCCCTGGTCAGGACGTATGCGAGAAGGCAACCAATCAATCATTGTTTCTCACATGGATGCCTCTCTCTCTCTTTCTCTCTCTCTCTCTCTCTCTCTTATAGGGAGACCCTTTGGAAGGCTGACAGCTGCGATGAGGTGGGAGCTGTACGCCAGTCAGGTATCACTGGCCTGGGAGGGAACAGGCTCGGTGTCAGACAAGGAAAGTCTGAGATGCCAGGAGGGAGCCGAGGGGAGATCGGAGCAGCAGCCGGAGCACTGCCGGGGCACTTACCCGGGTGGGGGCGTCCACCGTGACACCATGTTTGATCAGCACGTCTGCCACTGAAACGTGGCCTTCTTGTGCGACCAGGTGGAGGGGGGTGAGTCCGCTCTGGAAAGAAAAAAGAATCGCATCATATCGTAGCCGGTGAAGTGTTCCAGGCCACAGCGGAGGTCTGCGAGCCGAACCTGGCTCTGCGGCCGCCAACCAGCAAAGCTCCTCCAGCTCTGAGCCTTTGTACCCTCCTCTAAAACATGAGGTTAAAGTCGGTCAGAAGTCAGCAACATTTTCTGTGAAGGGCCAGATCGTCAATATTTTCGGCTTGTATCTCTCTTGCAACTACCTAACTTGGCCGGTTACAGTGAGAGAGCAGGGATGGCCGACACATGAACAAATGGATCGTGTGTGTTCGATAAAACTTTATTTGCACAAACAAGTGGTGGGCCAAATAGGTCCCAGTTTGCTGACCTCTGAACCAGATGAGCTTTATGTACTTTCCAATTATAACATTCCCTATTCCCAAGATTCAAGATGAGCCTCGGAGCCTTTCGTTTCCTTATCTAGAAAATATGGATTATCACCGATCTATTTCAAGAGCAAAGTAAAGATCTCTTGAAAAAGATGAAAATGCCCCGAAAAGCACGATATGCCATCTAATTAGATCCCAGCCAGTGCCGCACTGTCAAAGGGGCAGGGGATCTCTTGCTGGGACTAAAAACACCGTATTCTTGGGCTTGGAATCAGAGCTTTCTCATGAGGATAGTCATGCACCAGAGATCTCTTTAGAATTGTGCACACTCCCCCCCCCCAAAAAAATGTCAGACAATGCATGCTTTTCTGAAGCTGTATTATCTTCCTTTATCATCTTAAAAAGTGGCTCTGCGTAGTGTGTGAAAGGTCCAGAGTAGGCAAGTTCATAGTGACAGAAAGTGTCCGGGACTGGGGGGGTTTGGTGGACATGCGAAGTGACAGCTAATGCGTATGAAGTTTCCTTTCGGGGTGATGGGGATGTTCTGAAATTAGGTCGTGGTGATGGCTGCCCAATCCTACAACTATACTAAAAGCCACTGACTAGTACAATGCCAACAGGTGAATTTTACAGAATATGAATTACAGTTCAATAAAACTATTTTTTTAAAAAGAAGCGACACTTAGTTTTTCTTGGGTCATGCAGCCCTCAGAGAGGCCAGTGAACACTATGAAGACTTTACCCACAAAAAAAAAGCTCACAGGCCATCCTCCCAAAATGTTGTGTACAGATTTGAAAGGTTTCAGACTCAGATGCTAGCAATCCCTGGATTGAGAGCTCCTATTTCAATGTAGAGACTGGCATTTCCAAAAATATCCTCCCTGCTGAAAAAGAAAGGTTGATACCAAATTACTAAATATATTCCTGAATGTCATGCTGGCCTGTCGTTGGGGGGTGTGTATTATGGATTTTATTATTGACCTTTTTGCTGATTCTTGAACCCCGACTATTGAAAAAGAGTCAGCAAAGGCTTTGGCATCAGAGGGGCCATGCAACCTTGGAAATATGCAACCTCTCGGAATCAGTTTTTTTCACTTATAAAACTAAGATAAAAGCTACAAAGGGCTGCTGTAAGGATTGCGCGCACGCGCGCACACACACACACACACACACACACACACACACAAACACATACACACATACAAACACATACACACACCACCTAATTCAGAACCTGGGCACCCAGGGGTGCCCGATATGCAGACATCATGCCCAGCTAGCCAACAGGAAGCCATGGCTGAGGCCCCGGGCCCGCCGGGAGCCCCGAGTTTACCTTGTTCCCCAGGTTGCCGTTGGCTTGTTTGGAGAGCAGCAGGGCCACCATCTCGGCGTGACCCTCCTGGGCGGCCAGGTGAAGGGGCGTCACGCCTTGCACCGACTCTGCGTTCGGGGACGCCCCGTACTGCAGCAGGTTGCGGGCCACCTCCATCTGGTTCTGCTTGGCGGCGATGTGCAAAGGGGTGTAGCCATTCTGAAACAGAGGGACGGGTCCAGGGCTGCTGAGCAGAGGACGTGAGCACCTGCCTCACATTTAATCCTCCGGGGGCGGGGGGATCAGGCCTGGGCCTTGGCCGGCTGGACATGGCCCCCTCTGCACCCCCCACCCCCAGCAGGGCTGGTGTCACCCAGGAGGGCAACTTCAGGAAACAAATAAACAAGCCAAGCCCATGTGACTTGGAGCCGGTGACGTCCCTGTGCCTTTTCTCACCGTCTATGTTCTCTATCGGGCTCTGATCAACCGCTGTGCGGGGGGTGCTCTCACTAACAGATGCTGGGGTGCAAGTAGGCTGCCTATAGAACCCCTGGGAAACTAGGTAAGTCAGAAAATACGAGGTTCCCTCTCCCTCCCTCCTGCTTTAAGAACAGCCCCCCAACATTTCACAAAGGAGAAGCAGCAGAGCCCTCCTCCCCTGTGCGCTGGGCCACGTGCTCCCTGGGCTTGCCGGCCCCAGACAGGCGGAGGAAGAGGACATGCGCCCAACATCTAGACTTCCGTTTGTGTTGTTTAAGCCGTGAAAGACGGATAGTAACATCTACCTTGTTCCCAAAGCTGTTGAATAGACCGAATACAATAATATTCGAAGGCGCTTTCTAAAATTAAGATGTAAGAGTCATTTCCCAACGTGGCGTGGCTCAGTGGCTGAGCGTCCAGTTATGACCCAGGAGGTTGCGGTTCGATTCCTGGTCCGGGAGCAGGCCTGGGTTGCGAGCACGATCCCCATTGAGGGGCGTGCGTAAAGCAGCCAGTCAACGCTTCTCCCTCATCATTGGTGTTTTTGCCTCTCTCTCTCCCTCTCCCTTCCTCTCTGAAATCAATAATATATATAGCCTAAACCGGTTTGGCTCAGTGGATAGAGCGTTGGCCTGTGGACTGAAGGGTTCCGGGTTTGATTCCGGTCAAGGGCATGTACCTTGGTTGCGGGCACATCCCCAGTGGGGGGTGTGCAGGAGGCAGCTGGTTGATGTTTCTCTCTCATCGTTGTTCCTAACTCTCTATTCCTCTCTCTCTTCCTCTCTGTGAAAAATCAATAAAAATATATTTTAAAAAATTATATATATATATATATATATATATATATATATATGAATATATATGAAGATATAAGAGTAATAAAGCTTGGTATGGCTCACAAGATGTGTTTAGCCCACGATGAGATAAAGGAGCTGGCCCCAATGTCAGCTTTGTCACCGTGCACTCTGTGTTCAGCCGGCCGTTCTTTTTCCTTTTCTTCTTGGGGGTAGGACTTTTGATTATTTCCCCACTCTGTGGATAAATAAGCCAGCTCCCTGGGAGGCTGAGTGCCTCATCCGACGTCACCTAGTAAATGGATCAGCCGCTGGCTGCCGCTGCCCACAGGTTGGGAACCGCTGGCAGGGTCGCCTAAGGCCATCCGAAGACACAGATCTTTACATGACGATTCGTAACGGTAGCAAAATTACGGTGATGAAGTAGCAACAAACATAATTTTTATGGTCGGGGGTCACCACAACAGGAGGAACTGTTTTTAAAGGGTGGCGGCACTTAGGAAGGTTGAGAACCACTGCTCTAGGGAGACCCACGGTTCTGCGTTCCTAACAAGCTCCCCGATGATGCTGATGCTGATGGTCTGAGAGCCACTCTCTGAGGATCAGGGTCCCAAAGCGCTCAGGGCCCAGGGGGTGCCAGGCCGGAGGGCCTCGGAGCAGGTCCACGACTGTGTGAGTACATGTCCACCCAGCCCCGGAGCAGATGGCATGTGGCATATGGGCCCCCGACCCTGCCAGCATGCTCCGTGCGGGCCCAGAGAGCTGAGTCTCTCCTGCCAGCCACGGTCTTACTGGAGAAACCAACATTTCTGATCCTGCCAGGATCACTGATGAGGAAATAGGAAAAGGCGGGGGGGGGGGGTAGATGGGCTGACCAATACAATTTTATAGCACTGGGGACAGGGGCAGAGCCATCTGCCAAGTGGGTTTTCATGGAGAAATGAAAAGTTGCAACTTACCCCCCCAAAATGAAATTGAATTAAAAAAAAATCATTTCCTTTCAATAATTATGTAAGATAATTCATCGGGAGCGTCTCTCCTCTTTAATTAGATTATGTTACGAGAAAACATTACATTCTTCTTTGCAGGTTGTTTCCCCATAACAGGGTGGCACTTTGATACACTACAGGTAATTAAACAAAATGAATTTTGTATCGAAAGAGAGCGAAGGAGAGAGGTGTGTGGCTCAGTGGGTCAGGCCTGAGGGTTGGAGCAATCCCGAAACCGGGATCACTCTCTCTACGGGGAGTACCCTGCCGGGGAGTGTCTGCTCAGGACCGCGGCCAGGGGGAGCCGGGAGGAGGCAGCCGAACTCCTCGCTGGGTGCCTGGCCCACGGCAGGCAGTCACTACACAAAAGCAGCGATGGCTAGGACTTCTGTCCCTGCACGAAGGGCATGTGTGACGTCTATTCATGGAAGTATGTTAGGAGTCCCAGGCAGCTGTGGGTGTCACCCTGGCAAGGATGGTTGGTCCCCTGTCCCGCCAGAGGGCAAGCGGGCCCGGTCGGTGGCTCTGGCTGCCAGGTGACCGAGGTTAAAGCCCAGATACAGCTGCCAGTCTCAAAACAGGGACACCCCCCCCCCCCTCTGAGCTCTCCCCGAAACCAGGACGGAAGGGGATGAGTGACCTGTAGGTGATAAGGACAAGGAGCAAGGAGGCAGGAGAGGCAGGAGAGGTCAGGGAGAGGCAGGGAGAGGTCAGGGAGAGGTCAGGGAGAGGGCAGGGAGGGCGAGGTGCCCGCCAAAGGCTCTGCTTTCCCCAGGAAATGAGCTCACACCCAAAGGCGTGCCCGCCGAGCGGCCGGGATGTTAGAACAACATTAGCATCAAAATTAGGAAGGGGGCGGGAAGGGCGGAGGGGGGGGGAGGGGTTGGTTTGGGTGCCGCCAGATCTGCTTGAGAGAAATTCTACAAAATCGCCAGACGACTTTGGTAAGCTATTTTTCGCCATGGAAACAAAACCCATCTGTACAGTGTTCGTGCGGGGATACGTCTCTCTCTTTAAATACCACGGACCTGGCTCTGGTTTCTTCGCTACAGGGAGGGGGTGGTGGGAGGGGTGGAGGGGAGCCCGGACTTTTATTTTTAGACGCGGGAGTAAGTCACATCATCGCAGGGCCGCGCGCTCCTCCGCACGGTGACGTGGGCTTTGCTACAACGGCGGGGACGGGAGCCCAAGGAGACAGGGGCGCCGGGGACACACTGCCCGCGCACGGGGAGGCTGTGGAATTCGGAGCATCCATTCCGGAGAGGGAAGAGGAATAGCTTGGGCCGCACTGATCTCCCCTGACTGCCCTGTGTCCCCTCCACGTCGGCAGGTGTCCGCCGGACCCGCACACCAACGCACCTGGACAGCTCCCTCCCAAGAGGCAGCCGCCGCACGCCTGCTGCTTGGCTGAGCCCTGGCGTTTGCTCCCCAGAAATTATCCTTCTGGGTCTCGGCCGCCCTATGGGCTGGCGGCTGGAGAGCTCCGGAATGCAGGGGCCGCCCGTGTCCTCCCCCAAGCCCCGCTCCCTTGCCCGGTCCCTCCTCCCAGCGCGGCCACCAGCCCCACAGCGGCCCTCTCCTCCCAGACAAACACGGCGCCCCCTCTCGTCCCACAGGGGGCAGCCTGTCCCCAAAAAAACGATCCTCCTCCGTCCAGCTTCCTTCTCCACACCTTGGATCACCCCACCCCCGCCCGCCAGCCCGGTCTTACGTAAGCCGGCCTGTCAGCTCCCTCCCTCCCTCCCTCCCTCCCTCCCTCCGTGGCCAGGAGGCTGCTGCCCTGCGCTGGCGTTTCAGAGGCGGCGGGGGGCCGGCACACCGGTCATGTGTCTACATGCGACATTTACGTGTAGCCCTAGGTACATCGTTGAAAAACACCGCGACCTAAACGTCTGGACTCACAAGAGGAATAGATTGGGGGGGGGGGGGGCAGAGGGGAGTGGGGAAGGGATATTCACATTCAAAACAGGTCCCTTTCTTCAAGGGCCCGGTAAGTTCACTCAGAGCCCCACATAGTTCTCACCGTGCGGTCACTGCAGGGGAGCGAGAGCGGCCGAGAGGGACCCCACGAGGAGGCGCCTGTGCGTGCTGGCCTTGGGGGGCCCTCGTGCAAAACCCAGCGGACACTCGGCGCTCCGGGGACACGCAGTTGTGCACAGAGAGAGCCCACCTCTGGGAGGTAACCATGATGCTAAGAGGTGCCACCCACCCCTGGTCCCCAAACAGCGGCAAATACACTGCAGGGAAGAGCTGAGAAAGGGAGGCGAATTTCTGAGGCAAAAATCAGAGCCCCGTGGCTGCTTCCGGAGCAGCCCTCCCGGGAGGAAGGCAGGCGGGAAGGCAGGTGGCTGTGTTGCGGGGACCGGGGACACGTAGCTCTCCGGGGAGGCTTACCCAAGCAGGACTGTGCGGGGAGCCGCCCCGCGGGAGCAGCAGCTTGACGATGTCCAGGTGGTTGTGATGGACGGCCACGTGCAGGGGAGTCAGGCCGTTCTGCGGGGGGAGGGGGGCGACAGAGAGAACAGCCTTCACTCGGTGCGCTTTCTCCTTAGGGGTCCTCTGAGCCACAGCAGCACCATGCTGGGCCCAGTTCCCTTCCTTTGTGCAGGTAGACTCTGGTTAAAAACATCCCAGAACGCCCTGGCTGGTTTTCTCAGGGGTCAGAGCGCTGGCCCACGGACCAAAGGATTGTAGGTCTGATGGCCATGGTCAAGGGCACATACCCGGGTCAGGGCGTGTGTGGGAGGCAACCGGATCGAGGTGTCTCTCCCTTTCTCTTTCCTTCCCACCCCCCACCCATCCCCTCTCTCTAAAAACAATCAATGGGCCGAAGCCAGTTTGGCTCAGTGATAGAGCGTCGGTCTGCGGACTGAGGAGTCCTGGGTTCAATTCCGGTCAAGGGCATGTACATTGGCTGCGGGCACATACCCAATAGGGGGTGTGCAAGAGGCAGCTGGTCGATGTATCTCTGTCATCGACATTTCTAGCTCTCTCTCTCTCTCCCTTCCTCTCTGTAAAATATCAATAAAATATATTAAAAAAATAAAAAATAAAAACAATCAATGGGGAAAATAAAATACTCCTGTGTGAATTAACAGAAACAACAACAAAACCATTCCAGAACCAATCTTGATCAGAAGTCACTAAGGGCCCCCTCCTCCCTCCTGCTGGGCCCGATGGGGCCGCGTGTTCTGCACGCTCACTCCTCACTCCGAGAGGACCCCGGGGTCTTTCTAGAAGGTCAAGGCCTTTGACCCAAAGACCAGTCTTCCTAAAGGCCATTCTCTCTGGAGAGCTGCCCGTGGAGGAGGTGGAGAAGAGGGGCTTCGGCAAGTGTGCCCTGAGCAAGGAGCGAGTTTGCCGTTTGCTCTGGCTGCTAGCCCGCGAGAGCGAGGCGAGGGCGCGCTCACCTTCCCGGCGGCGTTGGGGTGTGCGTCCCGCTCCAGCAGCACCTCTGCCACCCGGGCCTTCCCGTACTTGGCCGCCACGTGGAGAGGGGTAAATCCTTTCTGAGGAGAAACACAGGCTGTCAGAGCCAGGGCCACAGCCGTCCTCCCTGGAGCAAGGGAGGAGGTGTCCCCCTTTAACAAGCGTGGAGACGCCCGGCAAATAAAGGATGTGGGATTTCTGATCCCTCTGGGTGGCCACAGGAACCCGCAGGTTTCCTCCCCCACCCCCAGCCCGCCCACCCTTCTCGTAGTGAGCAGAAAACCTTCGTTGGTTGTGATTTGACCGTTAGCTCACTGAAGACAGGGGTTGAGTCTTACTCCTAATATCCCAGAACCTGCTGGTTTGCCTAGAGCAGTGTTTCCCAAAGTGTGGTCCGCGTACCCCCAGGGGTACGGGAAGAGTTTGGTGGGGGTACCTGTTGCACCGGAGTTTGGTGGGGATAGGCACTGCACCGTGCTTAGCTGCGCCTAATTCTACGTCCTCATGAGTCACGTCAAGACAGTCTTGTGAGGCGTGAGGTGGTCCGGTATGCAAATAAATGCTATTTATAATATAACTTTCATTTATATTTTATTGTGAATGATTTTATTTTCCGTTTATTATTATTTTGTGTATGTGCCAAAAAAAGAAAAAATAAATATATTTTGATTGTTCTTAAAATACATCCATTTTTTTTGACGAGGGGTACTCAGCGTTACGAAAATTATAGAAGGGGTACACATATGTCAAAAGTTTGGGAAACACTGGTCAGCAAGTGCTGAGCCAACAGCGATTGTGAGATAAATGCATGAAGGCTGAGTGGGTGAATGGGAAACTACAGTCCACCCCTTTCTGGGGCAGAACCATGACACAGGAGGCTCCCAAGTGGTGGCCAGTCCTGTGGGTGCTGGCCCAGCCCTGCCCCCACCTCTGCTTTCAGCACAATTAAGGCCACACGGAGGGTCAGGAGGGAATGCCGCTCCCTTGCCCCCTGGCCCAGCAGGGAGTGGCCTGGGCAGTCACCGCTGGAGCACGGGAGGAGGAGGCTGTACCTTGGTCATGCATGCCTGGGACGCTTCCTTTTCCAGAAGGGCCAGAGCCGTGTCCACGTGGCCCTCTCGAGCTGCGATGTGCAGGGGGGTGTGCCCGGCAGTGGTGGCCAGGTTGGGGTTGGCACTGTTTTCTAGCAGGAGCTTCACCATGTTTGTGTGGCCAATGCGAGCTGCACAGTGAAGGGGGGTCTGGTCATCCTGGAACCCGGAGTGGGAAAGAAGAAGGGGGGACACCAAGGTTAACTACCGTATTTGCTGGTGTATAAGACGATTTTTTGGCCCTGAAAATACCGTATTTGCCGGCGTATAAGACGACCCCCTAACATTTCCACTCAAAATACAGAGTTTGTTATATACTCGCCGTATAAGACTACCCCCCACTTGGGAGGCATATATTTCAGGGCCAAAACAATCGTCTTATACGCCGGCAAATACGGTAATCCAACGCTTCGTCTGACAAGGAAGGGAGGGGATGCCCAGAGAGGTAAGTGACTTTCTCAAGGTCGCACAGCTAGTTTCATGGAGAGGTGGCACTCAAATCACCTTTAATCCTTACAACAGCCTCTCAAGTTAGTAGTTATTTCTACCTAGTTGCCCAAAGGCTCAGCCTTCCCATCTGTGAAGCAGGGATAATATCAACTTTCTAGGACTATGGTTAGGACCAAGCAGTGAGTGTGGATAAGATGTTTCACACAGTGTTTGGGAGGTGATCCACTCTCAACAAGCTGTAGTGGTGACTACTGTGTCCCAAGTCACATCTGAGCGGACACCACATCTACGTCGTTGACCCTGCTTTGGGTTCTCCATGCCAAGGGTCGTTAGAGTCTAAACTGCTGAAGGGGAGACATGATTTTTTCACCCCATCCCAGCCCTTCCTGTTCATGCCTGACCCACTGAACCCTGAGGGGTGCAGTGGGTAAGGTCTCTTGGGGTTGGGGGGCCTCCCCCACGTGGCTCAACCAGAAACCAGAGTCTTAACTCTAAGCAGAGCTTCTGGCGCCTGTGGGGTAGGAAAGTCTGGTCTTGGCCAAAGCCAACCAACCTCCTGACTCAGGAGCTAGTCTTAGTCTTCACCCACCGGCCCCTTGACATGCCTCCTACAAGGGGGAGGCGTCCGTTTTCAGATCAAGTCATTCCTGACTGATTTCCACTGGCAACACTTTCGTTAAAAACTCGCTTCTCTTCTTACACCACGACTGTAACCAGCATGAAAGCCTTTCAGCCCAATGAGCGCTGCAGGCCAGCCACGCTCCTGGACTTGCATCGTCCTGAGGACACGTAGCTCTGAGCAAACCCGTCTCTGGCCTCGTCAGGACCCCCGCCAAGCAGGCCTGAGTGTTTGGTGGGATGCCCAAGGGAACGTCAAGGAATCATTGGGCCCCCAGCGCTGTGGCCAGGCCTCTAATTAGGGCGGGTTTCTCCGCATGGAGCTGGAATTGCTTGCGTCCCAGGGTCCTCCCCACCCCCAGGACGCACCTTGGCCTTGGCGTTGACTTTGGCTTTGTTCTGGAGCAGATATTTGGCGACTTCCGTGTGCCCCGCCCTGGCTGCCATGTGTAGCGGGGTCTCCACTTTCTGTAACATAACGAAATGACAGGCCTGTTAGCACACGCTGGGCTCCCCAAAGGGCACACTCGGGGCTCCAAAGCGTGAGCCTGGAGAGGGTTGGCGGGTTTCTGTCCAAGAGGCGGAGTTGTCCCAGCGTGCAGCTCCCTCAGCCTTCAGCCTGTGATGCCGTGTGTGTATGTGTGTGTGTGTGTGATGTCGTGTGTGTGTGTGTGTGTGTGTGTGTGATGCCGTGTGTGTGTGTGTGTGTGTGTGTGTGCACGCGCGCTCTAAGTATACACACAGGTAAACCCCAGAGCTCATGCATGTTTCAAAATGCAAATGCATTCCCAGATAACATAGAAGTTCCCAAATTGCTGTCCAAAATACATCCCCCCCAATTTGCAGAGGTGTGCCAAGTTTAATTAGGAAAGTGTCAGTATATATGGATGTTATCCCTAGTCTGAAGCCTCTGCTCTTCCGAGAATTCTTCTCTATCCCCAGAGAGGAGATCGAGGGACCACTGGCTAAAGCAGCCCCCTGAGTGCTCCTGGGCCAGTGTGTCAGCAGCCCCCTGAGTGCTCCTGGGGCCAGTGTGTCAGGCCCTCTGAGTGCTCCTGGGGCCAGTGTGTCAGGCCCCCTGAGTGCTCCTGGGGCCAGTGTGTCAGTGACCTCCTGAGTGCTCCTGGGGCCAGTGTGTCAGGCCCCCTGAGTGCTCCTGGGGCCAGTGTGTCAGGCCCCCTGAGTGCTCCTGGGGCCAGTGTGTCAGGCCCTCTGAGTGCTCCTGGGGCCAGTGTGTCAGGCCCCCTGAGTGCTCCTGGGGCCAGTGTGTCAGTGACCTCCTGAGTGCTCCTGGGGCCAGTGTGTCAGGCCCCCTGAGTGCTCCTGGGGCCAGTGTGTCAGGCCCCCTGAGTGCTCCTGGGGCCAGTGTGTCAGGCCCCCTGAGTGCTCCTGGGGCCAGTGTGTCAGGCCCTCTGAGTGCTCCTGGGGCCAGTGTGTCAGGCCCTCTGAGTGCTCCTGGGGCCAGTGTGTCAGGCCCTCTGAGTGCTCCTGGGGCCAGTGTGTCAGGCCCCCTGAGTGCTCCTGGGGCCAGTGTGTCAGTGACCTCCTGAGTGCTCCTGGGGCCAGTGTGTCAGGCCCCCTGAGTGCTCCTGGGGCCAGTGTGTCAGGCCCCCTGAGTGCTCCTGGGGCCAGTGTGTCAGTGACCTCCTGAGTGCTCCTGGGCCAATGTGTCAGTGATCCCCTGAGTGCTCCTGGGGCCAGTGTGTCAGGCCCTCTGAGTGCTCCTGTGGTCAGTGTGTCAGTGACCCTCTGAGTGCTCCTGGGCCAGTGTGTCAGTGACCTCCTGAGTGCTCCTGGGGCCAGTGTGTCAGGCCCTCTGAGTGCCCCTGGGGCCAGTGTGTCAGCGGCCCCCTGAGCTCTTGGTGTGGAGCCAAGAGCCCTTGCTGTCCCCACGGGCTTACCACGTTGGAGACGTTGGGCGAGGCCCCCCGCTGCAGGAGGTTCTTCACGATGGGCAGGTGCCCCATGAAGGAGGCCACGTGGAGAGGGGTCAGGCCAGACTGGAACAGAAAGGAGGAGTGAGAAGGAGAGGACTTCCCCACTCCTCCAAGGAAGAGACAGCCGGATGTTGCTACGGCTTTCCTGCCTCCAGCTGCTCTGGACTAGTTTTCCGAGAAAAGGGAGATAAATGGGATGGGTCCATCTCCAGGAAAATGGCTGGAGGGAAGCCATCACTCACGACAGGATGATTCTGCCCACTTTTCCCACTCAAAGAATGGCATCTGATCTTGGAAAGGTAGCTCCCTGAGACCTGACACGGGTTCCCTTGTCGCAGTCCCCCCGGTATGCTCCTTGGAGCGGTCTAGTCTTGCACGCACACGCGCACTCCTGTGGCCACTTGCGGCTTACACAGGACAGCTCTCCAGGAGGCGACGGGAGGAAATCATGGGGGCAGGCCACCCCGCCCCTGCAGAGCTTCTCCTACCTCGGTGACAGCATCGATGGAGGCTCCCGTCTTCAGCAGCAGCTCCATGACCCGGATGTGGTTCTTCTTGCAGGCGATGTGTAAGGGGGTGAAGCCATTCTGCAGCCCCACACAAAGGGAGACAGACAAGCGGGCGCTCACACGCCGGCCCAGGGGCACCCAGGCAGCCTTGCTGAGTGAGGGCGGCCCCTGCCCCAGCCTGCCAGCCGCTTCCCAGGACCAGAGCGTCCAGGACTGCAGACCGCTGCAGAGGCAGGTGGCGCTCGCGGTCGGCACCGGGCACGTTCCTGCGCGTGTTTGTCTAAAAACCTTTTCTGGAAATGTAATCATCTTCTTGGATGCAGGAAGGGAGCCTGCTGTTTAACGCTTCCTCCGGGGGAAATGTACACGAAAGAGCGCGTTTGCGAAGCCAGTCCCGTCCCCTCTTCCCAGAGACTGATGCTCATGTGGAGTAAAACGGATTTCTGCGCATCAGCTCTGCCCTACCGGGATAGGCGAAAGCGTAAACTCCACCAGGGCAGGGACATTTGCTTGCTGTGTTTGTCTGTTCGCAGGTGTTTTATACCTCTAGGGCAGTGGTGGGCAAACTGCGGCTCGCAAGCCACGTGCGGCTCTCGAGCCGCGGCTCGCCGCTCTGTTGACTAATGAGTTTGCCGACCACTGCGTCAGGCATTACCCTTACCCAGAAGTTTTGACTTCAGGTTAAAGACATTAGTACATTACTAAAATGTTTTTTTAAAGTGTTTTTCCCTTAGGCACTGGTCAGCAAACTCATTAATCAACAGAGCGGCAAACCGCAGCTCACGAGCCACATGTGGCTCTCGAGCTGCAGTTTGCCGACCACTGCCCTAGAGCAGAGATTCTCAAAGTGTGTGTGTGTGTGTGTGTGTGTGTGAGGGTGTCCCCCCCATCCCCACCCCAGGGACATGTGGACGTCTGGAGAGAATTTGATTGCCACCACTGAGGAGAAATGCTATTAGCACCCAGCAGGTAGAGGGCAGGGATGCTGCTACACATCCTATCGTGCACAGGGCAGCCCCCCTGCCACAAAAAGCACCAGGCTCAACATGTCAGCAGTGCTGAGGCTGAGAAACTCCGACCACCTGGAACAGTGCCCTGCACGTGATGAGTTTCCTGGATGAGTGATTGAACCATCCTTGCAGTCTCTGCAGGCTACTCTGCCTTCCAATTTCTCTCCCTCTAGAGAGGGGTCCTGGGCAGGCTCTGGGCAGAGCTCCGGCCCCCCAGGTCCCTGAACCACCCAGGAGGGGATGAGCTTTAGGCCTGAACTCACCTCTGCAGGAGCAGCATGCCCTCTCTGCAGAGGAAGGGTGCGTACTTAGCCCAGGCCATTCACTCTCCCACAAAGCATATAAAGCCAGGCAGTCTCTAAGGAATCACCGTCCCTCGGCTCCAGGTCCAGCTCAGATGGAGTGGCACCCCCAGCCCAGGTGCACACCATGGACTCTGCTTCCTGAGTCAGGGATCCTGGGCCCAAAGCCTCCCCTGACCTCAGCCTGTTGCTGGGGCTGCTGCCAGCAGGGGTCACCGTCCTTCCTGCCTGTGCACCGCCGTGCCCCGTGAGCAGGCACCGACCCCTTCCAGGCCAGTGCCCCTCGGCCAAGCAGCTCTGGTCCCGCCTCCCTTGGTCCTTGCCCCCCTGGTGCCTTCTCCAACAGCCTCCCACTCACCAGGGCTCTGGAGTTTGGTTTGGCCCCTTTATCCAAAAGGACCTTGGCCACTCTGTGATGGCCGCAGTGGGCTGCCACGTGGAGGGGGGTCAAGTGATCCAGGGTGATGTCGTCTATCTCTGCGTTGTATTGCAATAGAAGTCGAACACAGTCGAGGTGGTCTCCCTGAGCCGCCATGTGAATTGGGGACAAGCCGTTCTGGGTGGAGAGGGGAGAAGACAATCATCACAAAGGCTTCTGGAGACAGAGCACGGCCCGCTCAGGGCAATGACTGCGCCCTCACTTCCTGCTTCTTCCCCACAAGATGCTGCGTGTGGAGACAGGGTCCCTGTAGATGCAGTTAGTTAAGATGAGGCCATTAGTGTGGGGCCTAGTCCAATTTGACTGCTGTCCTTATAAAAAAAAGAGAAATCTGGCTTGGCTGGTGTGCCTCAGTGGTTGAGCATCAACCCATGAACCAGGAGGTCGCGGTTCGATTACCGCTCAGGGCACATGCCCGGGTTGTGGGCTCGATCCCCAGTGGAGGGAAGAAGGACAAGGTGTGCAGGAGGCGGCTGATCAATGATTCTCTCCAATTATTGATGCTTCTCTCTCTCTCTCTCCCTCTCCCTTCCTTCTGAAATCAATACAAACTTTTTCTTTTTTAAGGAGAAATTTTACACAGACATACACACAGGCAGCATGCCGTGTAAAGATGAGGAAGAGATCTTGGTGATGCTTCTACAAGCCAGAGACTCCCTGAAAACCATGAGAAACTGGGGGGATGGGATGGGGCCAGGAGCAGATTCTCCCTCACGGCCTCAGGGGAGCCAACCCTGCCGACCCTGACCTCCAGGCTGTGCCACAATAACCTCCTGTGGTTTAAGGCCCCCCTCCCAGGGTGTGGCTCTTCGTTACAGCAGCCCTAGCAAACCAACACTCTTCCTTCCACTCACTGCCTTTTAAACAGGTCACACCATATTTCCCAATTGAAAAGAGGGAGATTCTCAGTAAAGACTTTTCATGACCATCTTTTTTTAGTCCCATTTTAATAATCTAGATACTATAAGAGCATCACTAACTCAGGGCATTTACGAGTTTAAAAACAGGCCCTCTGTGGAAACGTGTTGAGAATTTCCTGACCTAATAAGTGGTAGTGGCAATTATACCTCCACTTCTCTGAGGACTTTTGCTTTTACATGTACTTTCAAAGATGTTATTTCATGTGATCATCCCCGTAACCCTGGGAGAGAGGAGGAGAGCTCTCCAGATGAAGACACGGAGGCAAAGAGGGAGGAAGAGGCATGCTCAAAGGGGACAGTAGCACAGCGGCCTTGGGCAGAGGATTAAATGAGATATAAACTTGTTTAGTGGAGGATACCTTCACCCAACACACACACACACACACACACACACACACACACACACGCCAGCTTGGCGCTGTGAATCATGACCCAAATTACAGAGAGCTCTGTAGAATACTCACATGATCATTTGTCGGGAAATAAATTGCCTTGCCTGGTTAAGAACTATGCTACAACTTTATGACATAGAACTTCTCACAGAAAACCTCCAGGGTGGCCCTAGTGGGCCTGGTTTCTGCCTCACTATTCTAAACTCACATCCTTCCAATTCACCCCAAAGAGTGGGGCACGGGGCCTGGTGGGCAACACCCGGTGGTCTGACGGCGTTAGCCTAGGAAGACTCAAGACCTACTATGAGAACCGACGGATGGTCCTTGGCTCTGGTACCGAATGGACACTGAAAACAACTGCTTTGTGGTTTTTTGTTTTTATTTAACTTGACTCCAGCCTGGCCCGGCTCTGAAGACTTTTCCAAGTGTTAGCTCCTGTCTTTTCTGGAGCCAGGGTGAAATAGACAAGGGCTGGTCTAAAGCTATGGACGATTGCAGCCCGCGGGTCAACTCTGGCCTGTTGGCTGTGTTTGTAAATAAAGTTTTATTGGAACACGGCTGCTAGTTTGCATATTATCATCCATGGCTGCTTTCCTGCTATAATGGTGGAATTGAGTCATTGAGACAGAGACCATGGCCTGCAAAGCCTGAAAATATTTACTACCTGGCCCTTAGAGAAAGTTTTGCTGACCCCGGTCAAGATAATCACTGGGCCTATACAGGGTGCCTCCTGTGCCACGGGCATTGGGCAGTCACACGCTCCGGCTCAGTTAGCAGGATTAGGATCCCAGGCTGGCCTGGCCTGGCCTGGAGCCCCGCCTACAAGGACTCCTCGTGGAAAGGAGGCACGCACCTTGGTTTTGGCTTGGATGGGTGCCCCGTGGTCCAGCAGGATCTCTGAGATTCGCACGTGCCCATTCCGAGCTGCACAGTGGAGAGGTGTCAATTCATCCTTTAAAAAACAGAGTGGCAAAGAGAAAGCCCCAAAGGCACCTATCAGAGGCCGTTGGAGAGAAGGCTGTCCCAGCATCGTCCCCACCACAGGAGCACGATGCCTCCTTAAGGACCAGCTTGACCCCATTACTGTCTTGTGATTGCCTCCTGCTGCCCCCTGTCTCCCGCTGTGCGCTGCTCGGGGAGGCTGGCCCACCACCAGTTCATCACCGAGACCCCCCCCCCCGGCCCCGGGTTAGACTCTGGAAGGTAGACTCCCTCCGCTGGCCTTGCCACGGGGCCCACTGGCACCCACCTTGGTCCTTGTTTCTATCTGGGCCCCGCGGTCCAGCAGGAGCCGCACCATGATGACGTTCCCCCTACGGGAGGCGATGTGCAGTGGCGTGATGCCGTTCTGGGGGGAGAACAGGACCAGTCAGGGCGTGCATCCTCCTGGGGAAAGCAGCTGCTCCCTCCCCTACACCCCAACCCTGCCCCCGGCCCTGCCCCCGGCCCCGCCCCGCAATGGCAGCAGAACGAGCAGCCACATTAAGCCTGCTGTGAGGACATGCCTTGCCAAAGAAAGATCCAAAACCTGTACTACTGTTGTTAGTCACAGCACACTGGCCAAGCCCAGGTCTCCCAGGGTCAGCACACGGAGAAAGCAAACCAGTCCCACCCCCCAGGTTTTCCCCCTGTAGAAGGGGCACAGGGAGACCAAGGGGCCTGTGAGTAGAAACCTACCAATGAGGAGCCACAGCCCCACCTGCAATCGGGGGGATTCATGCTGCCATAGGGGAGAGGTGGGAGCATCTCGACTCTAGGCCCCCCGAGCCCGGGCCCGCCCGAGAGCTCACCTGTGGCGTGAAGTTGACACTGGCTCCCCGGTTGAGGAGTAACTGGGCCACGTTGAGGTTCTCATAGTGAGCTGCGATGTGGAGGGGGGTAAATCCTGTCTGGGGCACAACAGAGGGGGGGGACATCTTGTCACGTGCCATGTACTGTCAGTTCTATCTCGGCATCAGCCCGGGGATTCCGACAACGCCGGCCGGGCCAGAGGACCCCACATGTCAGGCAGAGTTGGGCTGATGAGCACATTTGCCAGAGGGGTCGAGAGAGTCTGTGACAGGTTACATTCAAAATCCAGGTGAAAATTATTTGCAAAACTATGTGCACCCCTATATTCATTGCAGCATTATTCCTGTTGGCCAAGACATGGAAGCAACCAAAGTGTCCTTCATAGATCACTGGATAAAGAAGACGTGCTATATACATACAGTGGAATACTACTCCGCCACAAGAAAAGATGGGATATTTCCATTTGCGGCAACATGAATGGACCTTGAGAATATCATGCTAAGCAGAAAGGCAGAAAAAGTTAAGGACCATCTGATTTCACTCACATTTGGGCTATGAAACTACAAGCAACAAATAAACCAACAAAAGTAAATAAACAAAAACTCAGAGACACAAACAAGAGGGTGCACAGACAAGAGGAAAAGGGGGTGAGGGAGTAGGAAAGGGTACAGGGGACCAAATATATGGGGAAGGAAGATGGTTTGACTCTGGGTGGTGGGAACACAAAGCAAGATACAGATATCATGTGTCATAGAAATGTGCACCTGAAACCTACACAATCTTCTTAACCATGTCACCCCAATAAATTAAAAACAACAACAACAACTTAGCACCATACAAAAACCTAAAAAATAAAAAGCTAGCCTGGCAGTGTGGCTCAGGGATTGAGTGTTGACTCGCGAACCAGGAGGTCATGGTTCGATTCCCTGTCAGGGCACATGCCCAGGTTGCAGTTAGGAGGCGTGCAGGAGACAGCGGATCAATGATTCTCTCTCATGATTGATGTTTCTATCCCACTCACCCTTTCCCTTCATCTCTCTGAAATCAATAAAAACATATATGTTTTAAAAAAAATAGGTATTGCCCCTGAGTGACCCACCTTCTTTGTTCTGTGGTTCACACGGACAAACCATGGGCTAGGATTGCCTCCAACTCGGTGGGCCCTTTCATCGGAGTGCTTACTTATGAAGAGATTTTAATTCACGAGTCAGAAGTGGGACTGGGTCCACGATCTCAGTTCCAGGGGTGTTTCAGCCCCCTTACAGGGTATAATGACGCAGTTGGCTAGTCAAACGCAGACATCCGACCCGTTGGTGGGTCTATTGCCAGCTTTCTGTTCCATAACCTCAGACCCTACCTACCCAGTCAGCACTTTTCCAGACCAAAACGACCGACCATGGGGTGAGGGCCCTCTAAGAATAACCCAAATGCAAGTCAATTCCCACAGCAGGAGAAGAAATGAACCGCCTAAACTTACACAGAGTGGGCCAGCAGTGACTCAAAAACTCAGACAGCATGTCCAGCTGGCTAGCTGTGCAGGCCCCCCGGATGACCCTTCACGGTCTCCTCCCCACAGGTAGGGTCACCCCCTCCCTCCACCAGGGGGCAGCCAGGAAAACAATATTCTAGAACAGTGGTCAGCAAACTGCGGCTCTCGAGCAACATGCGGCTCTTTGGCCACTTGAGTGTGGCTCTTCCACAAAATACCACGAGCGGGCACGCACGTACAGCACGACTGAAACTTCGTGGCCCGTGCGCAGAAGTTGGTTTTCGGCTCTCAAAAGAACTTTCGATCATTGTACTGTTGATATGTGGCTCTGTTGACTAACGCGTTTGCCGACCACTGCTCTAGAACACCACCTGCTGGGATTCCAAAGTTTCCCTCTGGCCTGGCCCACCTGGACACTCTCTGGATGGCCGGGAGAAACAGAAACCTTCCCTGCTCCACGCCAAGCACATTCTCCCCAGCGTCCACCAGGGGGTTAAAGTGGGGCTCCTAGATGTCCTAGTGGGGACCTGGAGCCACCGTGGGGCTGGTGCTCCGTGTCCCGGCTAGCACCACCTCTGGTCTGGGTGAGCTGCTTCCGACACCCGGAGGTCTCCATGGTCCAGGCTCTGGACCTCGCCTGGTCCTCCCTCCGTCGGGCTGCCCTCACCTTGGAGAGCACGTCCGGGTTGGGGTCGTTCTGCAGAAGCACCGCAGCCGTCCGGGTGTCGTCGTTGCGGGCCGCGATGTGCAGGGCAGGGAGGCGCACCTTCCCCTTCGTCCCGTAGTTGATGAGGTGTGCCACCACGTTCTCGTGGCCCTGCTGCAGAGCCACGGCGAGAGGGGTGAAGCCGTCCTGGCCAGAGGGGAGGAGGAAAGGTCGATTTGCTCTGACGGTGGCCGACCCCCGGCGGGCCTCAGGCAGGCCCCACGTGACCACACCTCAGGGCTCTTGATCCTAATAGGCCCTTGGCCTCCAGTCTTCCCTCCCACCCTCCTCCAAGTCCCACGTCCATGCCACCTCCTCCTGGAAGACTTTCCCTACCCCGCTCTCCTCGGCAACCTCACAGAACCCACAGTCATTCTTCTGAAGCACTGACTCGCTTTGCTTCTATAATTGGTTCCCAGCCTGAGTGCTATGAGAAGCACTTGTTTCTTTTCCTACCTCTTCTCATCCCGACTACTGGTGCCAGGGCAGTGCCTTAAACATGGTGAATGAGTATTCACTTAGTTATTTCACAAAAATTAATGAATACCTACCAAAAGCTAGAAACCATGCCAGGCACTGAGGAATTAATTGTGAATTACCGTTACTCATTCCCTCAGTTGTACACTGGGACCCCGTGAACTGGCTGAGCAGAATGATAACAGAGTCATGTAATCATTAAGTCTTGACAGCCATAAGGCTCAAGAGAAGCCTTAGCTTCAGGTCCAACGCCATCGTTTCATCAATGACAGAATTTGGGATCAGAGTGAATTAACTTGTCCGGGGTGCACCGTGGATTCATGGCAAGAGACTTTCTCATTAAGGGCCAAAGCAGACCTGTCAATCATACACAGCTGCCCCATCTCCCCACCCCCGTCCCGCCTTCAGTGTTGGTTATAGTGGAAGTGACATGTTAAACTCTGATGCCATTTCTCTGCTATGTGCCTGGGCATTCCTCAAGACCCACGGCTCTGTCTCTTCCTGTCTCTTGCAGAGCCCACAGCAGCCAGGAGGAGTGCAGGGACCTGAAGGTCAAGGGCGCTCAATGGCACCCCGTTGATCAGGACACGGGCTGCACCTCCAGCCAGGCCTCGGGAACACGTGCCTGACTGCTGGAGACTGCCGGTGTGAGGCCATTTCCCAAGGTACTTACTTCTGTGGCTACATTCTGGTTAGCTCCATTCTCCAGTAAGAACTTCACCACTTCCAAGTGATTCTCTTGTGCTGCCATGTACAGGGGTGTGAAGCCTTTCTGTAAGCCAAGGGGAAAAGTCACTGCACGCCACCCACCACAGTGCGAGGTGCCGAAACCGGTGCAAAAGTCTCTAAACTGGAGGACAGTGCTCTCGCCCCCTGTTCTCACCTAGCCCACAGGGCAATATCCCCACTCTTATCTTCTCACCTAAAACCTCATTGTCCTTTGAAATGGCCCCATTGGGATGATTACAAAAGGCCACGAGGTGGGGACGGCACTCCAGGGAAGTCCGTTTCAGCCCCTCGTCTCCCTCAATCAGCCTCTCCCACCCACTTCTCCATTTTCACATGTCCCAGCCCCCATACACAACTTCTCTCCCCAAAATGGGTCACCACTAAATATACACTATTTGGCTGGTTGACTGAACAGGGGCGAGGCCCACCATGACCAACCACGTCATGCTTAGAATGTGTAGGAGTGTGAAAAAAAACACTAGAGACGCCTTCGTCGTTGCGGGCCAGCAGCCAATGTGCCCGAGGCACAACAGACACACGGGTGAAGAGGGAAAGAGCGCCCTCTAGCGCAGGGGCCGGGGAGAGCCGCACCTGGGACTGGGCGTTGACGTTGGCGCCGTAGTTGACCAGCTCCCGGACCACCTCGTCCTGACCAGCGAGGGCGGCGATGTGCAGAGCCGTGTTCCCCTTCTGAAACACACGGAGGAGGAGGTTTCCCACCACGCCTTCATACGTGGCTGTTAAAGGTACAGGGACGAGGATGCTGTCTGGGGATACACAGTGGCTTTCTTGAAGGTCAGATGGGGGTTAGACAACACCCCTGACCCACCATCCATCTTGCTGAAAGCATGAGAGGGACATTCCTCTTGTTCTCCGGGGAAAAACTAACGTCAAAGAGTAAGAAAGCCAACTGACTTCTCAACACTGATGGGCTGTGGGCAGGGGCAGCATCTTGTCCCCTGCCCTCAGCCGGCCTTCTCGGGACCCACCCGAAGGTGTGCCAGGCACGCGGCCGCCTCCGGACTTCCAGCGCCCCCCGGCCTGTGCCTGCAGGACAGCGGGCTCTGTGGAAAAGGAGGCCGGACGAGCCTACGGGCTCAGCGCCCCGGGTGCTGTGGCCCACCAAGCGAAAGCTGGACCACCGTGGGCAGACGGGGTGAGAGGGAAAGAGAGGGAGTCAAGTATCAAACAGAATAAAAGGGGGAGGAATGCCTAGAGGAGTTGGGGGATTAAAAAAAAAAGAACCATAGCAAGGAAAAGAAGAAAAACGTGAAATCCATGGGGAAAAAAAATAAATAGAAAAAAATCTGATAAAGGAAAATACAAAAGAGAGAGAGAGAGAGAGAGAGAGAGAGAGAGAGATTACTTGAAACATTAAGTAAATGTTATGAGCAAGCGTTCGCCAAATTAGAGAGAAAAGCCGGAACGAATAGACATCAGAAGAAAGCGAGATGCTCCGTGGTTTTAACATCCGCTTTCTAAAAGCTAAGAGCCCACAGCCGAGTCTAAGAAACCAGTGGGGTCCTGAGGAGGCAAGAGAACACCCAGGTTTTCTGGTCGGGATTCTTCCAGGTGTTTCACGGGAATTCCTGGACGGCGGCCTTTGGGTCCAGAAGGCTCTGTGGGTTCCAGGACGCTGGCCTCCCTGCCTGGATGTCCTGGGGCTGGAGCGCCAGCGCTCTCTCCGAGGATGACTCACCTACGTGTCCCCACCGGCACCCGCGCTCGGCGAGAGGCAGGCAGGACAGGGGGTGTGGGACCACAGCTGGACCCTTCTGTCCCTCCACTACTGAGGAGCAGAGATCTCACACGACCTCGTTTCTCCTGGTTCAGGTGGTGTCGCGTTTTTAACGACAGCCTGTCCGTCTCAGGAAACTCATGCCCTACAAGCGGGGACTTCAGACCACTGCCTGCGCGTTGGCCGGCCGTCTCCTGGGAGAGAAGGGCCCTCCTCCGAGTGGCATTGAGCCGCACGGGGCCCAAGCTCCATGGCCTCCCAGTCTCTGCTGCCCCGAGCACCCCCAGGTGGGTGAGGCGGCCCCACCACAGCTGCCCCGGGGCCCGGGAGGGGCTCAGGTCTTTGCCTCTGCGCCAGGCAGGAGGCTGCCACTTGGTGCTTCCCGAACTTGTCTTTCTGCGATCTCCTCACGTCTCCTTTGACAAGAAAGGGCGTTCTCCCTCAGACATCCATCAGAGAGTCAGTGCCAGCCAGAAGCCACTGTCCAGGCGCTAATTAATCCAATTTCATAGAAGTCCGCAGAGCCCACGGTTAGCGGCCCTGGCACCTGGGTCCGACTCGCTCGCTGTACGCAGTGGGGCAGGGCTGTTGGCACCGGGACCTCCTCCAGAAACCAGCCTCCACTTTGGAGGAAGGAGGCGCCCTGCGTCCATCCAGTCGTCGGTCACTGGCTGGGCACGTGTGTGTGTGTGGCGGGCACTAGGTCAGGCACGGAGGGGCAGAGGCGACCGAGTCTCGGGCTCCTCGCCCTCAGGAAGCTGCGTGCAATGTTTCTTTCCCCTGCCCCTTCCCGCCAGAAAGCACTCTACCCCAGAGCTGCCCGCCTACACCGTGAAGGGGAGCTGGTTAGATGGGGTGGGGGGGCCTGGCTGTGGGTCTGGGCCCACGTCATCTCTGAGATCGGGGCTGAGGGCAGCGCTGGTGACAAATAAAAGCCGAGAGAAGACCCTGGGAAGCAGCCACAACCACTTTCCCTTCCCTCCCCCGGCCCCGCCACCCCCATCTGTACACACAAGAAGGCCCCCCGGCCTTGGGTCAGGAGTCACAGGGAGGCGGATGGGGGGGGGGGGGGCTCTGTGTTCCCTGCCCCGCCCTCATACGAAGGAGCACACCCCTGAGGAGCGGCAAGAAAGGCTCAGCTACACTTGGCCCTCCGGGCCCACCGCCTCCACGTCAGGGCATCAGGAGCCCGGGGTCGGGAGGCAGCTCAGGCGGCGCAGGCGGGTGAGCGGAGGGGCTGATGCTGCCCCGTGCCCTCCAGCCCAGATGCTGAGCTGCTCCGGCCTCGGAGCGCTGCGGGCGGCAGGATGTGGGGAGGGTGCCTTTGTCTTGTGCCTTTAAAATCCCTAAGCCTGATTTAGAAAACTATATGGGTTTTAGCTTTTTATTCTTTTCTAAACCTCTCTCAGGCCTGCGAGGGCGGTTTACAGTCCCCCAATCTGCGTGACTGTCTCAGCCCACGGTTTCAGTCTCACCTTCCCCCCTCCTCCCCCCATGGCATTCGGAAACCACGCTGACCGATACCATTTCTATAAATAACAAAGACGCGCCGCCGCCGAGGGTTCGCTTGCAAAATAGCAAATAAAGGGGGGAAATTCGGAAAGAGCAGGAGTGCTGAAAGCGCAGTGTTTCTGCAGCTCCTGGGGGAATGCCAGGACGACAGGCCGCTCCGGCTCACGCAGATGGCACGCTGCTTGCCGCCAGGTGAGAGAGAGCATCGGGAGAGAGCCCAGTGTCCCCCCTTCTCCCCCCCCCCCCCCCCCCCCCCCGCAGGAGCAGGGCAGAAACGGTGCGTGCTTGTCGCGGCCTCAGCGCAAAGTGCCCGCACACATTCTGCAACAGCAGCTGCGTCTGCTTCACCTGCGAGATCTTCCCGCCTCCGGGAAATGACACGAAAATTACAGAATTTTCTCTCTCGAGAGATGATTCCGCCTTCATAATATTTGGGCAGTTCACTTCGTAACCACAAATTATGTCTGTTCCCCGCACAGCGCTCTGCCGGGTCTCTGCTGGAGAGGCGGCAGAGCGTTTGCTGCGTGGGACCGACTCGGAGGCCGGTGCGAGGCCACACGGAGTCAATAGCAGACGGGAGACGGGAGGTTGGAGGGGGTAAACCCAAGAGAAAAAACCCACCGGAAACGACAGAGGAAGGAAGGGAAGGGGAAGCAGGACTCGAGTTAGTGAATCAGAGGCAATTTTTTTTTGTTTTTGGCTTCGTTTCGTGTTTCAGTGCCGGCTGCATCCTGCTTACTGAACAGCTATGATGTATGGGAAGAAGAAATAAAACTGAGTTTGCAACCTGTAGGTGCATTCGTCTCCTGACTCTGGTTTCTGGACTGAAGCCACCGGGGTTTATCATCTATGGCTACAGAGAGGAGCCGGCGCTGTGAGAGGTGTGACTCAGCCCCCGCCGGTGCCTCCCGGGGAGAGAGAAGGCTGTGCGAGGCCATCCGTCAGGAGCGGAGACAGCCCGGGGCTGACAGGCGGAGGAAGACTTGCTGGAGAAGGGTAGGCGAGAGGGATCTGGACTCTTCCGCAGCCCTCAGTGCCCGGCCTTTCGTAGACGACGCTATCTCATTTCATTCTCACGCCAACCCTGCAACTGAGCATTATACTCTCCGTTGTACAGACGCGGAGACGGAGGCTTTTCACGGACTAGGTTGCTCAAGGTCACAGAGTAGGTTGCTCAAGGTCACAGAGTAGGTTGCTCAAGGTCAGGGAGTAGGAAGTATCTCAGGATGCAGACCCGGGGCACCGGACTGTGGGGCTCACGGTGCTCTCAGCGCCCGTATTCGAGCCAAGGACCCTGAGGAAGCATGAAGCCACCAGAGCACGGGATTTGCTTTTAGACTGATTGTCTGAGATCCGGGTAAAGTAAAGGCCTCCTGAGTCTTTGCAGAAACAGGGGCTCTGTGACTTCAGGGACTCACAGAACCGGGAAATGGTTGGAAAGACAAGAGAACATCAGAAGGATGCAAGCATGGGCTCGGGAAGGGCTGGTTTCCATGCCAAGGTTCTGGACAACACCTGAGGGGCCCACACATCTGAATCGCCAGTGTAAAGCTTCCTCACCCCCCAAGAGACGTACCTTGGTCGTGGTTTCTAGAATGATCTCTTTGTGCAGAAGTTCTACCACCATCTTCACGTGGCCTTCTTTCGAGGCCAGGTGCAAGCCGTTCAGCCCATTCTGTAAAGAGCAGAGAGGCAGGGAGGGTGTGGTGAGTGGGAGTGTGCATCCTGCGGGTCCTGCTGATCCAGGCCGAGGGGACAGGGCCCTTCCTGGCGAAGGGCGGACGGGAGGGCCAGAGGGGTCCTGGGTGGAATCAGCTTAGGCCACGCAGGGCCGGGCCAGCCTCTGCGAGCCGCTCTTCTGTAAGAGCATCAGATAGCGGGGAAGCAGGGAAAGAGGGGATAACAACAAGACCACCACCCCCTCGCTGTGATCTGAGTGTGGGAAGCTCTCACATAGCCAATGGATGACCTTGAAATTCAGATCTTGACCAGGCTTTAGGCATCCACGTAATGGAAATGGTATAACTTCAACCCCCTTGTTCATTCATTTTCACGGCAACAACCAGGAAAAGGAAAGAGGCAGCCGAAACCGGTTTGGCTCAGTGGATAGAGCGTCAGCCTGCGGACTGAAAGGTCCCAGGTTCGATTCCGGTCAAGGGCATGTACCTTGGCTGCGGGCACATCCCCAGAAGGGGGTGTGCAAGAGGCAACTGATCGACGATTCTCTCTCATCGATGTTTCTAACTCTCTATCCCTCTCTCTTCCTCTCTATAAAGAAATCAATAAAATATTTTGTTTTAAAAAGGGAAAGAGGCAATACCAGTGCACCCTAAACATGAGTAGAGCTAGATGCCCATTTAATAAAATAATACATTTTGAAAGAAGGTCTTATGAAAACTAAATGCCACCAACCACCTACCTCAAAAAAAAAATTAGTATGGAAATCGCTTCTTTGCCACCTTGCCATTCAAACGTGACCAAGTCCGGCAGTTACATTGCAGGGAAAAGGAAGGGAAAAAATGGAGCAACCGTGTTCCATGCCCAATCACCAGGCCACCGGGAGCTCTCAGGAGCCAAGGAAAGTTCCCGCTCTTCCCGGGGAAGCTGCTGCGCCAGGAGGAAGCAGCCTGGCCCGCATGCTCTTGTCCCTCTCCCGCCTCCTGGTCTTCAGAGACCTGCCCTTCCAGGCTCCCAAACTTTCTGGCAAAAGCTGACTTCCAAGAGCGCTACTTACAGCCGCACATTATCCTGACAACATGACGGCACTAATTCCAATGCACTAAATTTCATTTCCAACGGATGAGTAGGTCTTGGCGCCGCAGAGGAAATGGTTTTAGTCACGAAGCCATCTCCATCCTGACATGTGTGTGTCTTGCTCCTCAGCTGCTCCTTCCCCATCAGCAGTTCGCACCGCTTCTTCCCCCATCCCTCCTTCCTGCTCCTGTTTTGGTCAACTATGTTCTAGCACGTTCCTTCCCCAGAAGACAGAGCCTGGCCACCATGGTGTAACTTGAGGGGCTCCCTTACTCATCTGTCTTCAAATATCTCCACGGCCCCATCATGGCTTCCTGAAATTACCACTCAGGGCTTCGTTTCCGGGAGATTCCTGTTACAACCAGATGTTCTACCTGGGGATGGTAGTGCACTGGGCACTACCCAAATAACAAATCAGTCCCGAGGCTTTGCTAAAACCAGCAGAGGAAAGGAATGAGGAGCTGCTGAAGCAGAGACCAGACAGGTGCCCCATGACGGGAGAATGGACGGTGTTGGCAGCTCTCTTTGCCTCGGATGCTCAGACAGGGTAGCTAGATCTGGTGTCCTGGGTGCCAACGAGAAGAGTGGGCCCTGAAGGGAGCTTTACCTACTTCCTGTTCAGATCAGACTCCACCCCCAGTGGGCCAAATCCTTTTCACATCAGCACCGCCAGCCTCAGCAAGGTGGGTGGGGGTGAGGGACAAGAGGTGGAGGTGGGTGATGAGAGGACACATTCGCCTAATAGTTCCCCCTGCCGATCTCTGCAAATTGGATTTCCTCCTCTTGTAGATTTCAAACACCATTAAACATGGGGTCCAAATCGGTGAGAATTATTCACACCCCAGTGAGAATGCGCTTATCAGATAAAGTCTAGGTCAAAGCCAGTTTTGATAATAGAAAGGGAGAAAGTGATTGAAGGCAAGACAGCATCTGTTAGGACAGGAATCTGGGGAGGCGGGGGAGACCGTTGGGCTGAAGGAAGCCAGTTCCCCTCAAATCAATTTGCAAAACACAAATTCACTGAAAAGCAATTTGTCAAGTGACTGTGCTCTGGACGCCACGTCTCCAGCTCTGTGTCCTTAACTAGCCCGCCACCCCCTTGCTCCACTCCCCCCTCCGCCACCCACCCCCGCTATTCCACTCCCCCCGAAGGTCTGCACTGGAGTTTCTCCCTTCCTTTGCGATCTGCAAAGCGCCTTATCTAGCGGTTCTGGCGCTGAGCACAGCATTCTGTGATTACCTGGGACCTGGGGTGGCGTGTTTTAGCTGCAGGAGTCCGGGCAGCTGCCGCAGGCGGCTTATCGCAGGGGACTCAGCTGTGGCAGCAGCCAGTGTGGCGGGTGCGTGCTGACGGCGGGGGTGGAATGGGGGGGGGGATTCTCATGCCCACTTGCACAGCACAATTACTGTCCACGAGCATTCTTGGTCCTGAATGCCTCAAAGGAGGGAGAATGGCAAATCTAGAAGGAAAGCACCTCCGGCTTACTGCTACTGCTCCGGGAGGCTGGCCAGGATCTGGAGCCAGTGTGTCAGGATCTCACTCAGAGGGGATTCTAGAGGTCCTAGGGGTTCTATGCAGAGCAAGGAAAGGGATATTATAGGTCCCGGATGCTGGGAAATCAAGGACCAAAGTAGTCAAATGATTAGCTAAGGTCACGCAGCCTTTCTAGGGCACAACCACATATAGAACCAAGATGGATTTCCCAGGAAAAAAGAGGGTTGGGGTCCCCCGGGTTGGGGTCCCCCCTCCCCCAGGAACAGGTATGTTTCTTTTTATCAGACGATGAAAGCATGTTTCCCCCTTTTTTATTACCAAGCAGCTGCATCTCTCACAGTTTCACTCCGCTCCCATCCGGTCCCGGCTCAATGTTCTCTCTCTTCTTCATGGTTTTAAAATGCTCTCACTCTATTTTTCATGTGTTTGTCTGCAACAGAGTCGCCCTCCGTTACTTTCAAGTCTGACTGTGGTGATCTGAGTCCAACGCCCTCATCAGAGCCACAGAACGAGCCCACCTTGGCCCGGCTACGACAGGTGCGGAAGGCCCGGGGATGCGGCGCAGACAGCCACCCAGGAGCACGGCCACGACAAACATCTGTCTCAACTACAGCGCAGTCACAGCGGTCGCCTCATGCTGAGCACTTCCTGAGTCTGATTCATGGAACAAATGTTTGCTGAGAATCTGCTCTGTGCCTGGCACCAGGCTAGAGATGAGTGAAACACAAACTCTTCGCTTTAAAGAACTCACTTGGGTGGTGATGGAGGAAACAGATGTGTTAAAAAATACAAATGCGAAGCCATGTGAAAATGCCCCAGATGGCATGCGGAAGCCTGGAAGTCAGTCGCCCAGAGGAGAAGGAAGCTGCTCTGTTGAGGGGCTGAGGAGAGCTCCGCGGAGGCTGTAGGAGGCAGCCAGCCTCTACACAGCCAGGGCTGCAGGCTCAGTAACAGTGGCAACACGCGAAGCCGTGCCCGAGTTTAGATTCTAAACCCACCGGGTAAAATTTCAGAAACTATGCTCCCGGCCTCATCAGGTGCCTTCCCTTCTCTTCCGGGAAGCATCTGAATTCAAGGGATGCCTAGTTCCCAACCTACTGTAGCGAGTTTTCTCCAGCAACGGGCCACAGCAGGAAACTGGCTGGCCACCATCCAGTGGCCGACGCCACAGAATGCCTGAAAACTAACGCACTGCCCATGTGCACAGAGGAGCTTCTACAATTATCTTATCAGATGCATAGCTGGTTTATACAGGAGACCACCTACGGTACCAAAGGAGTGTTTTGTGCATAAATACTGTATTGAGTGCTTAATTTTTTTAAGCAAAATTTTTTTGTTGCTAAAATTAGAAGGGGGACAAGCTCTGTGAGCTATTTGCTCTTAGCTGTAACTATAAACAGAAGATGAACTATAATGTGCCACCCCTTCAAAGCCAGGATCCATGTGTCTTGTTTTAGTTAAATTAAGTTGTTTTTTTTTTTTAAAGGCAGGCTGCTGAGTCTTGCTTTGTATCTTTTCATCTACGCTATATACCAGTAACCTTCCCAGCCATTCCTCTTGACACCAAATGGCAGACAGACTGCTGGTGGGGGTTAGGGGAACATGGAGCCACACATATCTTCCCCCAAATAATTGGAGGATAGACAAGAAGGAGGTAGAGGAATATGGGAGTAAATGCTTCAGCTACATTGGAAGCAGGGGAGCAAAGTGAAAATGACTTGTGGCCATTTTTTAAACCACATGCCTTTCTCAGAAAAAACACCAGCTTGCCAGATTCCTCTTCCTAAAGATGCCTCCTTCTGGGTCTCCAATTACAGCTACTAGACTAGCCGATAGTGTCCCACAGTTCTGGGCTGCTCTGTTCTACTTTTCTTTCCCCACTATTTTTTTGTATATTTTATTTCAATTTTGATCATTTATATTGACTTACTTTCAAATTCTTTCTTTCCTCAGCTATGAGCTTTTGAAGAAATTCCTCATCACCAAGGAAATGGTTTTATTTTAGTTCTAGCAACTTGTTTGACGCTTTCTTATAGTTTTTATTTCTCTTCTGAAATTCCCCATCTGTTCATGAATGTTGTCCACTTTCCCCATTATATCCTTTAACATAGTAATCACAAGTTATTTTAAAGTCCATCTCATAGTTCCAATACCTAGATCGTCTCTGAGCCTGGTTCTATTGATTGTTTTATCTCTTGACACTACTTTTTTTTTCTTATGTGTGTGTAGTAATTTTTAATTGCATGCCAGACATTATGTGTAGAAAGAGCAATAGACACTGAAGTAAATAGCATTCACGCATAGAAATGCCTCTTCTTTTGTGAAGTTTTAGTATAGCAGGGGGTGGGGTAGGGGTGAGGGAACTGAATCAATCTAACCAAGAGTTGACCTAGGTCTGGGTTTTGTTATTACCTCTAGTATACCACAGCCTTCAAGTTCCTCTAGAGGTAGGCTGCTGTTGCCTTGAGCTCGGAGGAGGAGCCGGGTGACAGGGTTTTTCTGTGTTCTCAGTCTCCCCTCAGCTTCCAGCTACCCCTGCATGCCTATGCCTCAACACGGGGTCTTTCTCCATGTTCTCGCCCCTCTCCCCACAGGGGCACGCTCTTCCTTGTTACAAGATGCTGAGCATGGGGGGGGGGAGTACAGAAGTTCCCTTTAGTCCTGGTCCGGCTTCCGTCAGGCAGGCTATGTGCCTGGAATTTGGATTATTTTTGTTTGTTTTAGCATTCCTTCCCCTTATTTTTACATTTGGTCTTGGGTGCAGGTTTATTGCTCTCCCTCCAGTAGTAACAGAGGAATAAGGTCTCCTTGTTGGTGTGGGATTCTGGTTTAGGATGGTTCCTGCCCTTGCCCAGGGCAGAGGAGTTTGTTTCTATTCCATCCCACGGAGAAAGAATTTTTGCCTGTGGTCTGAAGGTGAGAGGGTGTGCTTTTGCTTTACATGAAGAAAGAGTCTAGAGAAGCGGGTAAAGCTTTGTCTGTTACACACACACACACACACACACACACACACACACATATGCGCGCCTCTGCCTCTCACCTCCACAGTGAACACGGGAGACTCTCTCTGGTATCCTGACTTATCCCTATATTTCTCATGAGCACCTCAGGGAGGCCTGTGGAGAAAAATCTTGTCACAGACACACTGGACCACGCTGGCCTCTAAGAATCTGTTTTGATTTTAGCTTGTGTGGTCACCACCTCTTCCTTCTATTCTCTGCCAAAGGTGAAACTGTGGACCTCTCCTTGGAGGGACCTCTTGTCCCTCCTTGGAATCCAGTTAACTTGGTGGCCCTACTACTGCAGCCCTCTGATAGGATCGGGAGAAATTATAATGTACAACATCCAGCCTTTTCTCATCTGTAGGGTGGGAGCAATGTTCTTGGGAGCTTTTTACCTCCTATGTACTCCTTACACTGAGCCTCTGAGACTCACTAGCTCCACATGATCTCACCCACATGGTTCTAATACAGCAGACAATCCTTTAAGGTTCTTTTTCTTTTTCTTTTTTCTTTTGGCAAAAATATTCATGCCAAGCACACACACCTGGAATTCTTCATCTGCCTTTGCTCTTTCTCAGGTAAAATGTCAATGTAGAGAGGATTTGCCTGAGAAGCAATCTGTCTGGTGGGAGACGGAGGAGATCGCAGCCAGGCTGTGTTTGTTTTAACATTTTTCAAAAGAAGAAAAAAAATCATAGTCAGCCTGAATGATTTAATTTGGAGTATTTTCTTGCACCAACTGTGAGAAATTCCATTGGCAAAATACACAATTCCAGACATTTGTTCTCAGCAAATCATTCTTCTGTTTAGCATCTGATTGCCCCAATTACACTAATTGATTTCTAAATGTACAAATACAGTAGACATGTCATAGGAAATTTAACTCTTATCCTGTCCACAGGAGAAGACGGGTTCAAATAGAAAGGATGTGGTACCCCAAGATCCTACATGTCTTTGAAAATTGCAAGAACATTTCAAAAGCTGGTGCTTACCATTATTGGGCAGACAAACAGCCCTTGCATTGCAGTTCTCACAGGCATGTATTTTACCTGCAAACACAGCCTCCATGGACTGGCAAACTCAAGCTCTGTCCTGAGGACCTCAGGGCTCACCTGCTCCCTCCCATCCAGAACCCCTAACATTCATTATTTCAGTCCACTACCCGCTTTCTTGAGTTAAGCAGTGCATTTCCAGAGGGCTAAAGGTAAGGTACTAATGGAGTATTAGAAAGTATGACCTTTTTCTTCATAGATTAGCATGTTACTGGTTCAGTTCATCAGATTAGTTGGTTGCTATCTAGCCAGTCTTGGGGGCACTAGAGCACTGGAAAAGATGTCCCAATGGAGAAGGAAAGGACTAGAGTCCTGGGAAGAATAAGCCACGAGCAGTGGCAGAGAAAGCCAGGAAGTCTGAGGACCCAAGAGTGAACCAAGAGAGGTAACTTTGCCTTCATGCGACACTTCACTTTACCCATGTGGTCAGTAAAGAACCAATCAGAAGATCGAGGATGTATATGTGGAGATGTGTGGGTTTTTCTATTTAATCTCCCACTTTGCTACTTGATCTGGATTCTCTTTTAGTTTGTTATATCTGTCGAGAGAAGATAAGTATTATACTGTATGTTACAGACATTTAATTCCCCAAGTAACAACCAGCCTGTACATTTGTGACCTCTAGCTTTGCTCTATTATTGGTTTCTATTTTTGAAGCAACACCACTTACATTATATATTTGCAAGTCTACAGCCCTAAAACAGAACTGAGCACAGTTTACAAAGAAAAAAAAGAAAGGATTCTGAATCCTTTCAAATCCTGAAATTGATGGGAAAGAGAGAAACACTAAGGGAAGAAGGCAAAGACCATGGAAACCAAGGAAGGCTGAGGAGATGATGAACAAACAAGAGATGACGAGAAAGAAAAGAGGGAGTGACCATCACTACGGGTTGACCGGATGAGGAAATGAACTAAGCAGTTAGCAAAAACACTAAGACACCTATATAAATTTTGATTTCTTTCCCCAAATTGCCTGCACTAAAATGTCAGCCAAAACAGAAATGAAATCAAAAGTGGATGGATGAGAGTTTTCCACCTTTCCCTCTCTTCCTTTCCTTCCCTCCCTCCCACTCCCAGCTCAGGGATGTGGGCATCAGAGGAAGCAGGGCTGTGAACCTGGGGGTTCCCTGCAGAGGCTGCGGCAGAAGCATGTCTGGTGTGTGAGAAAGAGGAGGGCTACTCTGGTGTGGTTTGGAGATTGCAAATAAATACGTAGAGGTTGATGCGAATTAGTAGGAATCGGGTTTCTCGGCGTTTGGAAACCTGGAAAGAGGAAAGGCTAGAAAGAAACCTGAGGTGTCAGACTAGAATGGGAAGCATTGGCAAGCTGCCATGGATGTTTAAAATGCATGTGCCTACATAGATGTAGAAATAGGTGCAGATGTGTGCGTACACGCAGGCACATGCAGCAACCGGCAGCAATGGACGCATCCAGTGTCCAGATTTTGGCATCTAAATATCATCCTCCACTGAAAGGAACTTTGGGGAAATGGCTGATCCAGGGTCGGGGCAGGGGAAGTACAAAGCGGCCCTGGGACAACTTGTGCCAAAAAGTAAGAACGTGCTCCAAGAATGTTGAAGACACATCGACGAACAAAGAAGCCAGATGACTGAAAGGACTCCTGTTGGCTTAATTAAACTTTGAACATCAAAATGAAAAATATGAGAGATTACTACCCTTCAAATAAAGTAAAAACCCATGAGTCTGCACAGGTAGAAATAAATAATGGGGGGGGGGGAGAGAGGACCCACAACAAATCAATGAGGGAGGAGGAAGAGCTTATCCTTTAGTAGGATGCCAGCTAATAAATGTAGAATAAAAGACAAACCTGGAGAATCACTCTTTGGAATCTCATAGTGGTAGTTAATAGGGGTAGAAGACAAATGTAGGCCAAGGCTGGTGGCTGGAACTTTGATGAGGAAGAGGGTATTGGCATTACATCAGAATATCCCCCCTCCCTCCCCCCACACACACACCCAACAAAATACTGATAAACTACAAAGGGAAAAAATCAGCAATTGTGTAGTAGAAAAACCTGGTAGACACCAACTTCACTGGGTGATCAGGGTTAATATCAGGAGGGGTAGAAAGGGAGCATAATTTCGGGGGTATTCCTACCAGAAATGCACTGCCTTAGTTGGGTCACAGGAAACATCAGCAGACACAGTTGAGGTTCAAGTTATGGAATGGAAGACTGTCATAAACATGAGAGACAGGCAAAGGCTGGGGAAATGAATGAGATATGACAACTGAGTACAGTGTATTCTAGATAGATGCCTGCAACAGAGGGGATTAGAGATGGAGATGGAGACGGAGATAGAGATGGAGAAAATAGAGATGATAGAGATAGAGATAGAGATAGAGATGGAGATGGAGATGGAGATGGAGATGGAGATGGAGATGGAGATGGAGATGGAGAAAATAGAGATGACAGAGATAGAGACAGAGACAGAGATAGAGTTAGAAGGAAAGTTTAAGGGGGAAGAATGAAGGGGAAAGGATGGAGCAATGGAGAAAGGGAGCGAGCGAGAGGAAAAACAATCTCTCATTTTTGGGATGGCTGGCAAACGTTAATGGAGTCTTGGATGGTTGTTAATCAATGTTGATTTCCTGATCGGAAGGCTAGTAGGATAGTTATGTGGGAAAGTGTCCTTACTTTTGGGTGGTGCACACTGAAATGTTTAGGGTGATGGGGAATTACATGATAGATAGATAGATAGATAGATAGATAGATAGATAGATAGATGATAGAACACATGCAGTAAAATGGTAACAGAATCTGGGTGAAAGAGAGGTGGGAGTTCTTCGTACTGTTCTTGCAACATTTCTATATGTTTGAAACTAAATACAATTTTAAAGAAGAAAGTGGAGGTAGGAGAGAGTAGTGGTGGAAGAGGCAGAGGCAGAGGTGTAACCCTGGGCTCTGGCTGGGGCAGTAGAGGATGGGTGGCCGTCAGGGTTCTGCTTGTCTCAGGACTCGGAGCCAAAGTGAGGCGCTGAGCAGACGTGCCTCCTGTCTGACGGAGAGGTGCAAGCCTTGCCGAAGTTCAGAGGTTATTCCAGGATGAAAACCCTGGAGTGCCACCGAATGGTGACGGGAGCGCAGCCTCCAGCCCCATGTGGGAACCAGCTGATGGGGAGCCTCTCTCCGAGGGCAGGTGTCGGGTTCTGCGGGGCCATCCCACCTGCAGCCTCTTTCTCACCCAGACACGGCTGGCTCCGCAGACACTGCGTGGTGGGCTAGGTCTGCTAACCATATATGATCCTGGGCGCTAACGGATCAGAAGCCAGATGGACTGGAGCAACTGCCATAACCCTGGTGGGGAAGCATCACTTACCTCCTTTGCCAACCTGCCTCTTATCCAGGGGCGGGGAAAACAGAATAAGAAAAGACACAGAGGGGAAAGGACGAACTCGGAAAGGAAGAGGGGATGCAGATGGAAAAGGAACAAGACCCGGTCCAAGCACTTCCCCTCCTTTGTTTTATTGTGATCTAAATTTAGACCCATCCAGGTAGCTCTTAAGACTCATAGTTTACTAGATATTTGTATGAGGAGGAAAGACCCTCTAACCCTTTTCGTTGTCTATTTAAAAAAAAGAAAGAAAGAAAGAAAGGAGCCCACACTATTCCAGAGCTGTGCGAGGAGATGAACCAACCCCGGATCACCTGCTCTCCGCTCTCAGTTAGAAAACCTGCACAGCCTCCACCTCCGCGACGTGCCAGGGCTCGGCGCAGATCAGCTGCAGGGCTTGGGCCCTTGGGGAGACTGGAGGAGGAAGTGTGAGCTCAAGTTAATGAGAGAACGGGACTTTGAGATTCAGCTCAGCAGCTAAGAATATCTCTTATGGACTAGAAACAGTTTCTATGTCCGAGATCTTGGCATTCCTCTAAAAGGAGAAAAGGAGCCAGGCCTTCAGAAGCAGGGCAGTGGGGTTTGGGGCGAAGCAAGTCAGATAAGGAATCGAGGCTTTTAGACTGTCCTCCTGACAAGTCCTCCTCACTTCATCTCCCCGGGCTTCCGTCTTTGCATCTCCAAAGCATTAGAACTGCTCCATCCCCTAGCTTTCCCTTCATTCCACCATTCCAGAATAAAACAATGTAACAGCTCCCAGGTACCAAGTAAGATAGGTTTGTAGAGATGCACAGAAAAAGGCCTGACAAGATTCACACCCCACTGTTCACAGAGATTTGGGGTGCAGGGGAGGACATAAGACTTACAGAAGACTGTATGTTTCTGTACAGTGTGAATTTTTAAATAACCGTCATCGATTAATTTTCTTGTTAAATTAAAAAAGCCACAAAACAATTAAGATCAGGGACATGATTGTAAAAACAAATGACAAAAAAAAATACTGTATCAAGGAATTCTCAATCAAAGGTCAATAGTCGCAGGCAGACGCACATGCGTGGTCCATTCCCATCGGAAAGAGTGGGAACTGGGTTTAACATCTCCTCTAATAACGAGCGAGGTGACTTGTTCCTCCAAGTCCCAGGTTAAATGCCATTTTTCTCTGGGACATTTCCTGTCCCTCTCTCTTCGGCACCCCATACCCTGTATCCAGCCCCCCCAAAGTGAACTGTTCTCTCGACCATGTTCCCACGACACCCAAGGACAACTCTAGCAAGGTCCCTTATCGAGTGGAATTGCATGTATCTGCCCTTGCGTCTGCGTCTTTCAATGGATAGGCTTTTTGAGGTTCTGTTATCTCGCCTTTGTATCTCAGGGCCGTAGCATGGGGCCTGGCATGGTCCCAAAGAGTCTGCAGAACTGAATGCACATTCGTACAGCCTGACACACACACACACAAGCACGATCTTCTTTCTTAGTCTCCCAGGAAGAGGCTTATCATATCAGGTCTCCACACTGTAAATTGACAGCAATCAAACCATAAAGGGGAGTGTGTGTGTGTGTGTGTGTGTGTGTGTGTGTGTGTGTGCACTTTCCTTGCAATGTGTTCCAGTTCATTCTTCACGGTAAAGAAGGGGAAAGGAAACCAATTCAAGGAAAGTGGTTCAGGGAATAAAAGGCTCTGCTGCAAGTCCCAAGTCCACCTGTAGGGTGCAGCATAGAGACTCAGGCTGGGAGTTGGGAGACCCAGATTCAGACTCTAGCTCAGGAAGACTCTTCAGCTCTTGGCCTCACTTGTCCTGCTTCTGCTCTGTCCGCCTCGCAGGTGACAGAGCACCAACGGTGGCCGTGCCTGGGGAAGGGCTCAGGAAAGCAGAGATGCTGTAGAACCGGAATCTGTGACTATTAAACACCCTGACTCATGCATGACAAGCAATCTACTTCCTTTAAAACTGTAAACTGGCCATTATACCTAGCAAGATGAACATCAGCTTGTGTCTGCTGAAATACAGAAGTAGTTTACCTGTTTAAAATAAATAATTCAGAAGATGGAGATTTTTTAAGTTGCAACTTTTTCACTAATTCCTTTTCTGGTAAGAACTTCAGAAGAACCCGTGGTACCAGACATGGGCATCTGTTTGTTTCTCTTGTTTAACTCCCACCACGGACCATCACTTTCCCGTGGCGGGGGGGGAGGGGGGGTAGACACACAGCTGCAATAATATACTCTTCTCTCTCCTTCCTTGCTACCCCAGAGCCTCAGCAAGGCAGTAAGTGAAGGCTTAGTATTAACATATATTAGGAAGGCTCTTTTGTGTGAATTTGGGGGTACAGATAAAATTAGGAAACTGTGTCGTTGAATGCCTTTTCTACACTTATCAATAGTTCCCAAGAGAAAGAAGATGACGGAGGAAAGTTAACAGGTTCTCTCTCTACCCTGACCTTGACATGACCTTTGTAGCCTTTCACCCTCACCCTTTTTCACCTCACTTCCCCCTACTTTGCTGGCTGTGAACTTCACTGCTCCTGCCTCTGAAATCTGCCTTCTGCTGCCTTTTCCTTCCCCCAGTTCTCCACCCAGCAAACTCACGCTCTTCCTTTAAAGCCCTTCTCTGCGATATCAGTATTTTAGCCACCAACCCCAGACCAGAAGCAGTGTGAGGGCAGGCACTGGGACTCGCTCAGCTTGGAGCAGCCTGCCCATGGCATACTGGAGCAGCTTAGTGCATAGTGATTGAATGAATGGATACACGAATGAAAACATTATCTGTGCTTGTTCTGCGTAGCACTTACAACACCGAGTTCGTAACCTTCTCTATACAAACTGGACTGCTTTACCTACCTCTGAGCTCTTTGGGAGCAGGGAATAAATGAACTTAGTCTCGAGCAAGGTGCTTCGTTCCTTGTAAGTACTCCACGCATGCTTGTGGGATAAATAAAGGAGCAGAGGAAGTTTTAGGGGGTCTTCTCAAGCCCATCTCATCAAACCCAGAGTCATAAAGCTCCGACGACACTCAGGAGTCACCTCGAGGCCTCAGCTCTCTGAGATGCACAATGAGAGAGTTGAGTGCCAGGACCTCTAAGCGTTGAGATTCTATAATTTGGAAAGGGGAGCAATGATCACAATCACCAGAGCCTCAGAAATCCCGATCAAAAGACTCGGCACCTGGTTTCTGCAAGAAAAGATTACTCTGCAGCAGAAACTATGGCTGCAGGTGCTCCATTTATTAGAAATGCCAAAGACCCTTTACCTTCGAGATCAGCAAGTAGCCAGCAGGGATGGGCGCGTGGGGGAACTTAGGGAACGTCCGGGGGGACTAGCGTGGCTCCGCATGCTTTCCCTGGCTGTGTTTTGGCGCTGGCAGTGGTTTATGTTTCTGTGACTGTTCAGATGCTCGAGCTTCTGGATACTGCAGTAAATATTGCCACACACTTGACGAGCGAGCGGGGCCAGTGCCAGAATCAGAACCTCCGAGTCATTATCCTATGAATGACGATTTCACAACACTCCTAGAAGCGGCAGTGCTTAGACTAGCAGTCCTCCGTGGGCTGCGCGGCCCGGTGCACAAATTCGAATCGTTAGTGGTTACGGCAGGCTCAACATCTACTGACTGAATTGATGGAGCCCCTACTGTGTGCCAGGCCGGATCCTGGAAAAGAGCAATTGAATAAAATAAAGCCCTTTCCCCCTGAGGTGCCTGCATTTCAGTGGAAAAAGGACTCGGGGAAAAATGGAGAGGAACGCAGATGCACCCCGAGTCGGGTACCAATGAGCTCCATGGAGAGGATAAGACGGGCCGTGGGGACGGAGGAGCCTGGGAGGCTCCAAAGGGCTTGCCCGATGCCAACACTGCGGACACCAAGGCTTCGCTTTTTGGCATGAACCTTCTCCTGGAGCCTCAAATAACGCTCTCATGAGGAAGGCCAAGCGAGCCTGTGTTTGCTAGCATTATAAGAATAGAACAGAAAACTAAAATAATGAGCTTTTTTTTTTGCTCCTGGAGTTATAGCTGGTGGTTCCCAGTGAAGCATCTAATTTGACCCAACATTTCCAGGAGCTCAGGAGAACAGAGAGAGGCCCTGAGCATTCTCCTCTTGTTCTCATTTTAGGGGGGGGGGGAGGGGGGCTAACTGGTAAACGTGTAAGATCAATTAGTTCACTGCAGAAAGCATTTTTTTTTTAAAATTGCTATGGCCTTCAGAAAAATATTTTTATTTGATTTAAGCGATCTAGCAATCATTCTGGAAATGGAACACATGAAGCTGATGTTGGAATGTGCGTTAATTATGAAGCTGTTTATTCCAACAAATATGGAGCACGTACTCTATGACAGACCCCAATCTGGGTGCCGTGAGGGATAAGCAGCCACGGACTTCACCGTCAGGTGGCTTAGCCTCTACCAGGACAGGGAAGATGCGCTCAGCGTTCCCCTGCTGCACTGAGCTGCAGGAGAGCTGCTGATCCATGGCAAAGGCAGGGATTACTCCAGGCTCTGGGGTCGGAAATGTCTCCCACCATGGACTGTGAGCTGAGATCTGAATGAGTCGTCCCATTGTACATGGTTCCTGCAGTGGCAAGAATGACATGGTCTCCGGCTGAGCAGAGAGCCCCTGGCCCCTACATGGCCTCGTGGAGTGTGTGCTGAGACCGCCGTAGCCAGGGAGCCAGCACAGCAAACCCAGGGAGGCAAGTCCTCTGGCTCCACCACCTCCAGTGTCCCTACTTATTCAAGGCCATCCCTTGGGTCTACCTGGTCCGCCGCCTCAGCCTCCTGACCAGTCGCCCTGCTTCTGTCCCTGTGCCCCAAGTCTGTTCTCCACACAGCACCCGGGATGACCATTTAAACACTTACAGCAGACTGAACCTCTCTGGTGCAAAACCTTCCAATGGCTTCCCGTCACCGTACCGTGGAATCCAAGTCTTCATGATGGTCCGTAAGCTAGCTCTTCAGGATCTGGCCCTGGAAAATTCTCCCACCTCCGTGCCCACCGCTTTCCCCCTGAGTCACACTGTCCTTCTTGCTGTACCCCCAAACAAGCCAAGCTTACGCCTGCCCCAGAGCCTTTGCACATGCTTTCCCCTCTTCCAGGAATGCTTTTCCCCAGAAACCACTTGGTCTTATTTACTGCTCCTGGTCTCTCAGAAGCCGTGCCCGTGGAGAGAGCTTCCTTACCACCGCATCTAAAACACCTTTCTCCTCCATGGCGCTCCTCATTGGCTGGCATACGTTTGTTCATTTCCTCGGTTATGTCTGTCTTCTTTACCAGCATATAGCTGCCACGAGAGCTCAGACTCGGTCTGTTTTGTCTGTCTTGCTCAGTGCCTGGAATAGTACCTGGCACAGAGTAGGTGTTTAATAAATACATATGGAATGATCCCACAGAGGCACTGGTGGGATTATATTCGGCACGCTCTCATCCCAGTTTTCATCAGCCAGCGCCAGCATTTGACTTCCTCGAATGCTGAATGGCTTCCAAATCTCTATCTTTATCTATTCCAGGCTCAAATATCCAACTGCTTACTATACATCAGTCTTCACGTCAATGCCTCAAAGACTCCTGTAGGAGGATCTCCACACAACCCTGTCCTTATCCTCTCGCCCTGTTTCCACACTGGGTCTCCCTCTGCTCGCCTCCCCACCCGCATACAGTGTTCCTAGAATCAGTGGATGGTGCTTCCATCTCTGAATAAGCCAGACCAGAAGTCATCCCTACAGGCTCCTTCACTGCCCGCCCCCTCCAATTCCTCGCTGAGACCCTTCCCCTCGTTTCATCTCGACACTCACAATCTTTATGCAAGCTACCAACACTTCTCTCCCAGGCTAGTGTAAGAGTCTCATAACTGGCCCCCCACATCCACCTCTGGGCCCCTCCACATGCCTTCTACGCAGTAGCCAGTGTGATGCTTTAAAGCACACCTCCGGTCACGTAACTCCTGTACTTCAGCCGGTGGTTCCCTTCCCTCTGCTCTTAGGATAAAGGTCAGAATTGTGAACATCTGTAAACAGAGTGATATTCTACCAAGGCACCCGGACACAGCTGTACAGGTTGTCAAATGCTGAAATACATCCGTTCCTCTTGGTCAATCGCCATCGCCTCAAACTCTTAAGTTGCCCTCACTGCTGCTGCTCTGTTTCCCACCCCCACCCCCACCCCGTAGATCTTTCCTCTCAATCAGCAACTATAGGTTAACACAAGGCACACAAACAAGCACACACACACTGCTTGGGCCCCGGGGCACGCTGTCCAGTTGTAGACTGTTGTGATGAGTGCCCCTGCCTGTAGTATAAGGTCCAGCACAATCCCAACCTCGCTCTCCAGCCTAGCTGGTGCTTCTGCTCTTTGCACTACAGCCACTTCAGCCTTCCTGAAACTCTCTGAGTTTCTCTCCGCCTCAGGGGCTTTGGACAGGCTATTCTCTATGATTGGAATGTTCTTCCCTTTCTTCACCTCACTCACCCCTTAGCTCAACTATCCCTTCCACACAATAGCCTTCTCTGACCTCCAACTCTAGGTCAAGTCTCTCTCATATCTATACTAATATAAGAGTAATATGCTAATTAGACCAGGAGACCTTCCAGACATCCTTCTGGACAAAGCCATGGTGGCGGGGCCGAGACAGAAGTGGTTAGGGGCGATCAGGCAGGCAGGCAGACGAGTGGTTAGGAGCCCATGGTCCCGGATTGCAAGAGGGATGTCCAACTGTGGGATAGGGCCTAAATCGGCAGTTGGACATCACCCAACGGGTCCCAGATTGGAGAGACTGCAGGCCAGGCTGAGAGATCCCCCCACAACATGCACTAGGCCTCTAGTAGTCTCATAAAATCCTATGCCTTGCTGAAACCGGTTTGGCTCAGTGGTAGAGCGTTGGTCTGTGGACTGAAAGGTCCCGGGTTTGATTCAGGTCAAGGGCATGTACCTTGATTGCAGGCACATCCCCGGTGGGGGGTGTGCAAGAGGCAGCTGGTCGATGTTTCTCTCTCATCGACATTTCTAGCTCTCTATCTCTCTCTCTTCCTCTCTGTAAAATATCAATAAAACATATATATATTTTTAAATCCTATGCCTTTACTTCACCATGCCTAATATAGTTTGGTTTGCATATCTATTTATTTGATTGATAGTCCTCAGCACAATGGACTACAGTTCAGAGAAGATGAAGACAGGACTTTTTTTTTTTTACTATGAAATCCCTAATGCTTAGCACTCCACATTAGGTGGAAATGTACAGGAAGACATTGGCTAAAGACAATGGGTCTGAAGCGTGAGCAATGCTTGACTAAATGAGAGAATCCAGCATTCATAGAAAGATCTTGGTGTGCGCATATGTACATGTGTGCCCTTATGTGTGAACGTGTTCTTTTTTCTAAGTATAGTAACGATGATGATTGTGAAAATGAGTAGACACAATCTATGCAGTAAGGAAACTGCCCTGAATCTTCAGACGCCTCTTATATAAGCCCAAGTTCCTCTTTTCACACTCCTTAGAGTAATTACTTCCTATTATGGCAAGCAGCAGACACTCTTTCCACAAAACATACTATTTGAAAGTGTGCTACTTACATAAGGATCAGCATTTGCCGTATGGCTGCTGTCACAGTCCACCAGCTCAAAAGATTTGAGCAAAACCACATTCTCAAGCCGTGACCCCAGGACAAGAGCCTGTTTTCATCTTCCCCCAAAACAACGAGTGGATGTTTTTGAAGAGAAGAAGGCGCTGGCGCCATTAGGAGGCGAGCCCTGTGAGCATTACCCAGCGGCAGCACTGTCCCGATGGGTGCACTAATGTGTTTAGTGAGGGCATAAGTTCAGCTGCTACAGCCCTTCCCCCCATATTACCCATACTCTCCACTCAAGAGCAAAAGCCATAATGCCCTGGAAAACCAGAATGAGGCTCGGGCAGGGGCAGACCATTGGCAGCTCCCTGCCCCTGCAGTCACAGAACAAGACAAAGACCAACAGGGCCAGGGTCTGTGGAGTCGGGACTAAGCCAGCAGCCAGGAGCTCTGCCCCAGGGCGAAACCTTCCTTTCACTCCCTCTGACCTTCACTGCCATGCTCTTACTCCCTCTGACTTTCACTGCCTTGCTCGCAGCCTTCTTTCTGCTCTTTGAGAGAAAAGGCTGGTCCGAGCCAGCACTGCAGTCTCCACGCTGAGGCCGGAGCCTCCCCTCTGTCTCCAGCAGGGCCAAGCGTGACCTGTCACTGGCACCGAGCCGATCGATCGATAGGAAGCGGTGTCAATAAAGTGCAAATACTGCCTGGTTGCCCTGAAGTGCTCAGAGGAGAGACGGCGGCGGAGGGAGAAGCCAGCTGCTGCGCTCGGGGCTCACCCCGGGAAGGCCAATCAGGACAAAGCCGCCGTTGCTCGGGTGTCATCAAAATCTTCCAATTTCACACCGAAAATGAGCCCTGGCTCGAGGCTTAGGCGCGTTCGGTTGTCCCCATTTCTGCTAAATGGATTCCTTTGAGAGCTGGCACCTTAACCCTTGGAAGGCCTCTGAGGCGTGGAGCTCTCCGGCCCGGAAGCTGCACTGCAGAGGAGCGTGCACCGGGTCTCGGCAGAGGAGCGTGCACCGGGTCTCTGCAGAGGAGCGTGCACCGGGTCTTGGCAGAGGAGCGTGCCCCGGGTCTCGGCAGAGGAGCGTGCACCGGGTCTTGGCAGCGCTGCGCTGAACAGGGAGCCTCAGGCCTGGCCTCCGGCACCAGCAACACATCCCCCTGGGGAGAGAGACCAATTCCCTCCCCCTGCGGGGGAGTGGAGCGGGGACAGCAGGACCTCCAGCTGTTTCTGGGGTGCTCTGCAGGGGTCCCCGGGACCCCTCCCCTGAGTCACTCCAGGACCCTCACTCTGCCCCGCACGTGGCTCCTACCGCCTCTTTCCACAAAAGAAATGGGTTCAGAGTTTCAGTCTGCTACCCACAGGCCAGCCTTCAGCTCTGCGTGGCGGGCGGGACGTGTCCTTGGGTCCGTGTTGGCTATTTGGACAGAGGGACGAAAGAAGAGGAGGAGGGCTTTCTTCCTCCTCATCCAGGTTTCCACCTGAAGTGCAGTCCCCAGGTTTCACCTCGCCTCTGAAGGTCACTGCCACGGCCGTCTGTCTGCCCCCTATCACACACCTCCTTCTGTTTCCCGTCACACGCCACCCGCTCCATCCCCTCTGAGCTTTTAGCTGTGAATGTACTCCACAGGAGACCAACTGAATCCAAATGGGGTCCTGGCCCTGGAAGAGAAAGCAAGTGGTATTTTGCATTTTAAGCAAGAGGGAGAGGAGGGGAGGGGAGCCAGAGGCATGAGGAAAAGTGAACCCGTGTTCCGGGCATTTGCCCCGTGGCCTGTAAAAAACCGTCCAGCCCACCGGCGACATGGATGAACCTGGAGGGCGTTCGGCTACCCGAAATAAGCCAGTCGCACAAGGACAAGCACTGCGTGTCTCCACTTAAATGAGGTGCTTGGAGAAGTGGGGTTCATAGACAGACAGTAGACTGGTTGCCAGGGCCTGGGGAGAGGCAGGAATGGGGCGCCATCACTTAATGGGTGCAGACGCTCAGTTTTGCAAGCTGAAAGAGTTCTGTGGGTGGAGGGTGTGGACGGTTGTACCACTACACGCATGTGCTTAATGCCATGCCACCGTACACTAACAACAGTTAAGATGGTAAATTCTAAGTTATGCGGGTTTTTTTTAAATATATTTTTATTGATTTTTCACATAGAGTAAGGGAGAGGGATAGAGAGCTAGAAACATCGATGAGAGAGATACATCAACCAGCTGCCTCCTGCACACCCCCTGAAAGGTTCTCCCCCTTCCAAACTGGTGGGCGGAGTTTAACACATGACCCCTTAAGGTTCTCCCCCTTCCCAAACTGGTGGATGGAGCTAACAACATGACTGGCACCTGCCAAAGGGACATCTCCAAGACACTGAACCACCTATTAACACGGGCCAAAGTGCCCTTGGGGCCCATCCCTTCCTGTTCCACCCTGGGCCCAACCCCCTCCCTTTCCGTCCTTTAAAAGGGACTCCAGGCAAGACACGTGCGCTTTTTGGAGGCGACCTCCATTTAGCCCGGTTGGGTCCTGATTTCCTGTTCCCTCTCCCCCTAATTCTGATCTCTCTACCTCGATGATGGGTCCCGCCCATTACCAGGGAATAAACTCTCTTTAAAACTCCCTGTTGTTCTGTTTCCTGTTTCCTTTCAAACCTAACATCCCCCACCGGGGATGTGCCCGCAACCAATGTACATGCCCTTGACCGGAATCAAACCTGGGACCTTTTGGTCCACAGGCCGACGCTCTATCCACTGAGCCAAACCAGTTTCGGCTAAGTTATGCGTTTTTGAGCATCATTTAAAACAATCATTATATGGTTTAAATGGTAAAAAAAAAAAAAAAAGAAAGAAAGAAAGAAAGAAGAAAGAAAGAAAGAAAGAAAGAAAAAGAAAGAAAGAAAGAAAGTCACAAGGAGTAAATTCATTCTAAATTAGAAACTGCATTAGCATGCGCACCTGGACAACTTAATCGGCTGGCAAAGACAGACAAAGGCCACCCAAGCCACCAGCCCACACCGCACCCTGTTCTCATGCTAGGGGTTCATCTCCTCTGTATACCCCCAATTCCTCCATCAGGGTCTGACCCTGCCCTCCAGCCAGTCCCCCGGCGGCGTGAACCCGGTTTCCTCCGCACGCCCTCCAGAGAACAGGACTCCGGTCTCAGGGCAGAACCCTCCAGAGAGGCTGGGTAAGCCACCTAGGTTCTCAACCCCCGCCAGTCCCGCCTTTGTCAACAGCCTGTGGGCGAGGCCTCGTCACTCCTTCCTTCCCAGCCTGCAGAGAACCCTCAAAGGCCGCTACTGACAAAGGATGTGTAATGTCACCACTGACTCACCGTCCTTCAAAGCCCTTCCTCCGGCCCACTTTCAAAGGCCGCCTTCTCTAAGGCCACAGCAGGGACCCAGGCAACTTCTAAGGGAGGAGGCAGCAGGGGACCGAGCCCGGGCCAGCCCACACTGTCTAGGCGCCAGCCCTTCTCCGCGGGGCCCTGCCCTGGGGCGGGATGTGAGCAGCGGAAGCCCGTGGGGAGTTTTGAGGCCCCGCAAAAGGTTAATAGAAGTGGATTAAAACTCTCAGAAAGTGGCCGAAACCGGTTTGGCTCAGTGGGTAGAGCATTGGTCTGTGGACTGAAAGGTCCTGGGTGTGATTCCGGTCAAGGACATGTACATTGGTTGTGGGCACATCCCTGGTAGGGGGTGTGCAGGAGGCAGCTGATCGATGTTTCTCTCTCATCGACATTTCTAGCTCTCTGTCTCTCTCCCTTCCTCTCTGTAAAATATCAATAATATATATATATATATATATATATATATATATATATATATATATATATATATTAACTCTCAGGGAGTGACCTCGGGCAAGAGCCACTCTTCTGAGACCAACCACAGGCCTGTCCCCATCCATCCCACTTACCTGGTTACAGGTGTTGATGTCTACCCCATTCTGCAGGTAGTCCAGAGCTTTATCCAAGTTCCCTGATCTCGCTGCCCTGAGGAAGCTGGTAGCAGCATCGCCCTGTGAGGAGAGAGAACGGGCTATGAGTGTGTTCCGGTGGCAGGCAGCTTGGCACCCTCCGGTTACGACGCGGTGGTGCCCACGGCGGCACCCACGTGGGATGCGGGTTCCAGAGCCCCTTGGCCGGGACGCAGGCGGCACCAGCCGTGGCGAGGGGGCTCCGTTCGGCGCTGCGTGCTCAGCACAGCCCGGCACCTCACTGCTTTGAGGTCTCCAAGGGCTCTCGGCCCTTCCCAAGGAGGCTGCATCACGCAGCCCCTACTCAGCGAGTCACAGGTGCAGCAAACACATGCTCTCCGCTGCTCTTTGGTGGGTTTGTTTTTTAAGTACACCGCACGTAGCACTTACTGGGCACCAAGAACCATTAGATCACTTTACACGTATTTACACACACGACTATCCGCACGCATTTAATCCTTATTCAAAACACCCACGGTACGTCCTGCTGTGGTCCCCACTTGCAGAGGAGGGGAACCAAGTCACAGAGAGTCGACATGAGGGGTGCAGGGCCCCCCAGCAGCCAGAGGCACAGCCGGGGCTCCGCGGCGGGCAGTCTGGCTCTGAAACCAGGGAACTCGGCCTCCCTGCTCCGCCACCAGCATCCTGTGAGCTCTGACTCGCAGGTGCCGCTCAACCTGAACGCGAGTACAGTACTTTGGTTCCATGGCTGTCGCTCAGCCACCGCCACCGACCTTTCAGGATGCGTCTCCCAGGAACATCTGTTTGGATTCAGGATGAGTGACAGCCAGGGAGAGTGAGCCCTGGGGACAGCCAAAGCTGACGAAGGCAGACAAGTTGGGGGCAGAGGGAGGGGCTGAGGGGAGGGAGAGAGAGCACAGAGCTGGAAGGGGTGAGGTGGCTCAGAGCAGCTCCCCTTCAGGTGGCTCGGCCCTCTGTTCACAGGCACCTCCTGTCTCCTTATCGGTAAGCCAGGAGCGTAAGGCCTGCCTCGTACGTTGGCTGGGAAGCTAACAGGAAATAATATGTGTTGTTATCATTATTATGCCAGCTGTGAAGCTAAAAGGAATAATACGGATTATCATAATTATTATACCAGCACAGGGCTTAGCACACATGCCTACTCAGGTAGAGTTCGACAGGTGGGATTGTTACGTGACAGGCCACAGGTGTGTGCCTCTCCACCAGACGCCCCGGCCGTGCCTCATGCTGCTTCTCCCCTTGGGATACTCGGTCTCCTTCCTCAGGCCCCCTCCTTAGCAAGCACGTTCTAATGAGCTAAAATTTAGCTGCTAAATGGTGGTCCCTAAAAGATATGTCTGCACCCTAATCCCTGTTACCTGTGAATGTCACTTATTTGAAAAAAGAGGTTTTGCAGATGTAATTGAGTGATGTGTCTTGGGGTGAAATTGCCCTAGATTACCTAGGTGAGCCCTAAATCCGACAGCAAGCATCCTTATAAAAAACAGCAAATTATAGAACACTTGAAACTTGTATCATTTTATTAACCAATGTCAACCCAATAAATTCAATAAAAAATAATAAAAATTACCACTAAAAACAAAAACAAAAAAAACCCACACAACAAAAACAAAAACAGCAGAGGCCTGGCTGGGTGATTCAGTTGGTTGGAGCAGGCCCCATATACATCAAAAAGGTTGTGGGTTCTATCCCCAGTCGGGTTACGTCTAGGAGGCAACTGATCAATGTTTCTTTCCCACATTGATGTTTCTCTCTCTCTCCCTCCCACTCCCTCAAATAAATAAAAACATATCTTTGTGTGAGGACTCAAAAAAATAAAAGAAAGAAAGAAAGAAAGAAAGAAAGAAAGAAAGAAAGAAAGAAAGAGAAACCCACAGCAGAGAAGCTACACGGAGGAGAAGGTGATGGAAAGACAGAGGCAGAGACAGAAGTGATGCGGCCACAAGCCAAGGAAGCCAGCAGCCAGCAGAAGTTGGAAGAGGCAAAGAACAGGCTCCTCCTGAAAGCCTCCAGAGGGAGCACGCCCTCCCCCTACCTTGCTTTCAGACTTGTAGCCACCAAGGCGGCGAGAGAATACATTTCTGTTGTTTTAAGCCTTTACATTTGTGGTGATTTATGACAGTGGCCACAGGAAACTCATACACATGCTAATGATGATCATCCCGAAACACAGAAGCCTCAAATCTACAGCCAACAGTCCTAGGATTCTACAATTAAAAGCCCGGGTTCATGCCTTTGCCAATTAAACCGTCAACATGGGGCAGAAGAGATTGCAGACACCCCCTTCACAGCGAGGGCTGCCCTGCCCTCCCCACCAGCCATCTCAGACCTACACCCTGCTCTAGAAGATCCGAGTCCTTCCTCTGCCTCCCCCACCCCTTCCCAGAAGCTCTGCATCTGCCTGTTCACAATGTAGGCACACTGGGATCTCACTGCCCCCCCTGCCCCTCACTCCCCATCCTGCCCCGCCCCCGAAACCCCTCTCTCACTCTCTCTGCCTCCAGGGCCACACCCCGATTATTCCCAGGGCTCTGGAGCCCTCTTGCCACTCTCATTTGACAGTTCCAATCTTTCCCTTCTTCAAGGTGCACATAACTGCTATCTCTTCTGTGATGTTGTCCTTGGATACTCAATATTGACCATCTTGAAATGTAAAATTGGGAGCTTGATTTTTTGTTTTTTAATGAATTTTAAATACATTTTCCCCCAAGTGATTTGACTTATGCACATCTTGTCTCCCCAGCCAAGTTGTTTGCTTCTTGGGGCAGGGTCCAAATCTTCTACCTCTTTTAAATCCTTCAAAACATGAAGTCTCTACTAGGCCAAGACCTCCCTTGGTCCAAAACACAGGGCACTTAATGTCCCCAGGTTCCTCAGCAAGGTTATCTGTGGTGGAGGAAATACTTCAGAAATGAGGATTGGCTTCCCAGAGAAATCAGACTCAAGGTTTAGTCTCTCAGAAAAACAACGTCTGGTTGAGCCTGCTGATTCAGAAATTCTGTCAACTAGTGAGTGTGTGTGTGTGTGTGTGTGTGTGTCAACTAGTATGTATATCCAACTATTAGGGAAAATACTATATTATTCCCCAAGAATGAAAGTGTGAGAGGGACATGTCTCCCAGCTATCCAACCTACCAAACTATCTTCTGTAGCACAATAATAGGATTTGGGATGAAAACCTGAGAACTGTGGGTAAACATAGATGCAATATCTATAATGATACTGCTTGGCTGTTCAAAGCCCTGAAGCTAGAAAGTGAAGAAGAACACTGTGTTTATAACAGACAGACACACAGATAAAGAGAGGGTAAAAGAAAGCAGATCTACACTAGGCTGAAGAGGGTTAAACAGTTTCCACAGTTTGTATGATATAATGATGCAGTTATAACACTATTTTACCAGTCTTTGGGCAAGTGTATTAACAAGGTCTTTCAATCCTCATCACACCTGGTGAGGTAGGCATGATTATTATGCCCATTCTAGAGGTGATGAAACTGAGGAGAGGTTAACAACTTGCCCGAGTCCTACAGTCAGTTAACAGTCAGGAAATCAGTCTTGACTAAAGCCATGCCCTTGACCCTGAGGTGTGTTCTCAGCAATTTCAAACCTGAGGGTGTCTAGACAACCCTGACAGATTGCAGGGCCTGGGGTGGGCCACATGCCTTTGCCAATCAAACAGTTAATTCATGGCAGAGAAAGGGTCTCGACAGATCCCAGCTCTGACCCCTGAGCCCCGTGTCAAGGCCACGACAGACCTCTACAAAAGAATCATCTTGTCCCAGGCTTCCTTTCAATGATGATAAAACTGATGGCAAAAATAATGTGACCGACTAAGGTCATCTAGACCAGCGGTCGGCAAACTCGTTAGTCAACAGAGCCAAATATCAACAGTACAACAATTGAAATTTCTTTTGAGAGACAAATTTTTCAAACTTAAACTTCTTCTAATGCCACTTCTTCAATATAGACTCGCCCAGGCCGTGGTATTTTGTGAAAGAGCCACACTCAAGGGGCCAAAGAGCCGCATGTGGCTCGAGAGCCGCATGTGGCTCGCAAGCCGCAGTTTGCCAACCATGGACCTAGACAGCTAGAAATGAAGTTCCGTGGCTAAAACTTTTTCATTTCCTATTTGGGCTTCTCTAGGCATGGAGCACTCAGGACATGAGCGGGATCCTCAGGGTACCTCACCCGAGAATTGTGGGTAATGGTGCCACCCTTGCTGTGCATCCCTCAGTGTAAGCCTACAATATATTTCCTGAGGTTCTCCTTCCAGTCCAGGATCCTGCTAGGGCAGAGGGAGAGACAATAATACATCAGAGTATCGGTCCCTGCCCTCGCGATTTGACAAACAAAGTGGCTCAGTTATAGAGAGGTCCCCTGTGCATGCATGCGCCCACTGATTCACTCTACTACACGCATTCCCTGAGCCCCACCCAGGCGCCAGGGAATGTTTACGCTCCGGAGCAAATGGCCTTCAATGTAATACGAGAGCCATTCTCACCATCTTGGTCTACCGAGCCCATACTCCCCATCTATCTAATTCAATTACCTGCAACTCAATGACCTGTCCCAGGTGCAATCTCCTGGTGATTCCAGGAATGGCCTGTCTGATCCAATGGGACAGCAAGAGAGCCAAAAGAACACAGGATGTTCCTTTTAGAATATTTACCTGAGAAAATAGTAACCAGGGGAATACCAACGACAATAATCATAGCAATAATACTGATAACACACTAACCAGAGGTCCTCGGGGCTGTGACCAATGGGAGGAGGGTCCCTGGCCCTCTCTGACTCCACTGTCCACGAAGAGAGACTAGAGGACCTCACGCAGGCTGCTCCTTGTGTCCGGAGGATCAGCCCCCACGCGTCCAAGGCCTGCACCACCACCGAGGGCCTGTCCCCCGCTCTGGGCACCCCACCAAGGCTGCCCACGCGTGTCTTGCCCCTTCCTCACCTTGAGCTTCCTTGTAATCCAGTTTACTGGTGAGAAAATGGCTTGTGCTCGCATGGAGGGGGAGGGAGGCTGTGTCCTCAGCCAACAGCTCTGCTGGTTAATCCATGTAATTTCCCTGAAATTCCTTCCGTACCCAAATAAGTTTTATAAACCTCTTACTACGTTTTAAGCACTCTACTTAAATTAATTCCTTTGGTCCCCCTAATAATCTCATCAGGCAGGTGGTGAGGTTTTTTTCCTCTCCTTTGCACAGATGAGGTGAATGAGTCATCATGAAATTAAGTAGTTTCCCCAAAGTCACAACGAATACATGGCTAGGCCGGCACTTAAATCTGAGTAGTCTGCTTTCTCGGTTCTTCTTCTCTTAACCCCGGTGCTGTCCTCCTCTCTGGCCAGTCATCTTCTAGTCCCGGGAAGATTCCTCAAGCTCAGCTCTGGCGGGGGGGAAGCCCTCTGCCTGCCTGCGCTGGGGGGGCTGTGCCTGCTTTGGGAGGAAGTAAAAGGGAATGGAATTCCTCCTGGGACTCACGCTGTCCTGTCCTCGGGGCTGCCCAGGAAAAGGGAGGTGAACCCGCGGTTACCGGAGACACCCAGACTATTATTAAACTTGCACTTCCTGAGTGGGGTGACATCAACACGGCAGAAGGGAAGCGGCCCAGGGGGGCCCAGTGTCCTGGGAGCGGGAGGCCGGAAGCAGCCTCTAAATGTCAGCGTGCCTGTAACCCGGGAGGTTTCGGAAGCACGGGCCAGGCCGAGTCTGTGGGAGAGAACACAGGCCCCCTCACCTCCGCCGGGCCCGGGATGGCCCACGTTTCCCCCGACAACTCAGGACAGACTTCTTCACGGCCTCTCTCCGTGCAACCTTCTTATCGCAGAAGGTGAATGGGAACTGAGCTATAGTATCAATCTCCGTCAACAGTGACACACAGCGGGGTCGCTTTCCCAAAGGGTCTTGTTTGGGCAAAATGCCGTGTCTTTAACCAAGTCATTGTCAGACCCGGGAAGAGTCCTGGTCCCTTGCTCCTTTGCCCCACGGGCCCTGCAGCAGATCAGCAGGCCGAGGACCGCAGGCAGGCGGCATTCCACCTCTGGGTGCTCCTCCAAACGCCTGCCTGGTGTCCCCCAGCCCAAGGCGGGCCTCCCGGGAGCGGTTCCAGCCTGAGCGCACCTGTGCCTCCTTCATGCCACTGACTACCGAGGGGCAGGGGAACCCTGGGCCGGCCTGTGTGTTTCCATGCGGGTTCTTTCCTCCTCTCCAGAGGCTGTGCCGGTAAAGCTCGGCACGCTGCCTCCAGGTGCCCCAAGCAGGCCAGCATGGATTGGCAAAGAGAAGTGAACAAGTCAAAGGTGTCATTGAGGAAACCATGTCCACGCAGGAATCCTCCCAACACAGCCGTGAAGCCGAGGGGGGGGAAACCCTGTCCATTCATTCCCGGTGCCCCTCCTGCACCGCCTGCTGCAGGGATGTGGGAAGCCAGGGGGGACCCCGCTGCCCGGAAGACCTGGGGCGCACCCCTGGCTCAGCCACTTGATGCTCTGCCTAGCCCACATCCCCAAACCTCAAGGTCCCTTTTGCTGAAACGGGGGAACTACGCGGCTTGGCGAGGATGGTAAGGCACTGGGCGAGCCCCGGGCTGCTGGGCACACAACAGGTCTGCCTTCCTCTCGCCCCCATTCATCGCCTGCTCCCTCTGGGCCTCCTGGCCATCGCGTGGCTACGATTTAGGGGTCAGGAGCGCCGCGAGCAAGAGCAAGCGGGCAAGCGAGCAAGCGAGGCGGTCCCTCCTCTGGCCAAGGCCAAGTCCACGGCATCCCTGCTGTGCCAGCCGGGTCCCCGGGAGGCCCCACCGGCCGGATCCGCTCGGCGGGACGCTCCTCCAAGCGAGAGGGGGGGGACGTGGCCTCAGCCCCAGCCCCGCGCGCCCGGGTCCCCGCCGGGAACGTGCGCGGAGGCTCGGCGCTCCCGCCGCGTGTGCGCCGCCGCCAGCCGGGCCGCCTCCCTCCCTCCCTCCCGGCCCAGCCCCTCGGCCCGGCCGGCCGCGGCAGCCTCGGGGCCAGAGGAATTTTCCTCTGGATCCTGCTGGAAGCCTCCGCGGCCCCGCACCCTCCCGAGAAAGTTGGCGCCCGCGGAGCCCGCAGCGAGGGGCCCCCCCGGAGGCCCGCAGCCCCGGCGGCGGCCCCCGGCGCCCCGAGTCCCCGGCCGGCCGGGCCGCGCGCGCGGGGCAGGTCGCCGCCGCCGCTCACTCACCGCAGGGTCTGGCCGGGACCTGCCCTGTCTCGCTGCCATCGTCCGGCGCTGCAATCCGAGCCCGGCTCCCCGCTCCCCCTCCCCCGTTATCTGCTCGGCGGCGGCGGCGGCGGCGGCCCGCGGAGCGCCAGCAAGTTACGCGGCATCTGGCTAAAAATACAGGCTCCCGGCACCCGGCGGCGGCGGCTCCGGCCCCGGCGCGGACTCCGCGCCCTCCGCCCGCCCTCCAGCCAGCCAGCCAGCCAGCCAGCCAGCCGCTAATGGGATCTCTTCATTGTCTCTCCATTCTTATGTCAGATGGGAAAGTTAATGGGGAGCGAGCTCCGGAGGGAAGGCACCTGCCGCCCAGCCCGGGGGAAGGGGGCGCGGGTGGGGTGCGTGCGGCCCCGGGAGCTGCAGGTGCGGGCGTCCTGCCGCCGCCGCCGCTGCGGGAGGAAGGCGCGCGCACCCACGTCCAATGGAGGTGAGGAGCTCCAAGCTGCGGGGCGCCCCCGCCCTGCCCTGCCCTGCCCTGGGCCACAGGCTGCCCTAGTGAACGGCCCCCCTGGAGCCTGCACAGACCGCCCGGTGAGCTCAGCCCGGTCTATGTATGCCCCCGTCACCAGTTTGCATGTTTGGGGCTCTCCCATCGGTTCCTGAGATCCCCGGCTAATCAGCCTATTCCGGACTCCGCCGAGAGAGGTGAGACGCGAAATGAAGCTGCGAGGCAGGACGCAGATGTGTTACTGTGTCTCCTTCAGCCCTGAAGTCTGCCCGTGTTAACGAGACATCACCCAGGGCTGGAGGGAGCGCCCTGAGACCACCCTCACCATTGCCCGAGGTCGTTTCAGGGGCAGATGTCAAAAGGATGTGGAGGCCGGCCACCCACGTCTTGGGGGTGACAGCAGGGATTGTTAATAGCAGGCTCCACCCTGAGTCACAGACATGGTCGGCAATGCTGGTCTGGTCGCCTGGGCCTCTGACACTGCTGCTTGTTGAATCATAGCTGTTCTGTGTTAGGAGCCTGGTTTCATGTTTTCTTCAATGGCATTCTAGACACAATACCAAATACTCCTTTTCCACGCCTCCTGCCCTAGCTCATGCGCGGAGGAGAGCTGTGTGCCGGTGAGGAATTAACACATTGAGCACCTTGGGTGATGGACATATTTCATTGCCTCATTAGTTCTTGGTGAAATACAAATTAAGAGCACAGTGAAATACTGGAATACGTCTATTAGAATGTCTACATTGAGACTGACCATACCAAGTTGTTGGCGGAGGAAGTGTATCCACTGGGCAGGAGGGAGGGATTATGAAGGAACAAGAGGAAACTTCTCGACATACATTACCTTGATTGTAGTGACAGTTTTATGGGATATACATGAAACTAAGAACCCTCACAGCCACCCCATAAAGTAGACATTGCTAGGATGTTTGCATGGATGGGGAAACTTAGCCCAGAGAGGTTAAGAGTTAGGGCCAAGGTCACTGATAAGTACACTGAGTGGGCCAGATTATTATGATCTCTGAACACACAATAATCTGGCCACTCAGTGTGTGTGTGTGTGTGTGTGTGTGTGTGTGTGTGTGTGTATTAGAGGCCCGGCGCATGAATTCCTGCATGGGTGGGGTCCGGCCAGCCTGGCCAGGGGTAAGGGACTTGGGCGGCCGGCCGGCCTACCTGCTGGTTGAACTCCTGGTTGAGGGGACAATTTGCATATTAGCCTTTTATTATATAGGATATACAATGAGTGGCCAGATTATTATGCGTTCAAAGATCATAATAATCTGGCCACTCAGTGTAGAGGGCCCAACTGACCCAAAGCTGTTCCATGAACAGCACTGCCGAGGTAGATACCCAACAACCATGTGGCCAGGGCCAGGAAGGGATCATGTGGAGGATGTTCCTGAGGGGTAGGAAAAAACTCTGAGAGAGTTTCCCCAGGTAAGGTGCCATTCCACATTTAGGAGAAAGTCCCAAATTAGTGGGATAGATAAAGATCAAGGGAAAAGGTGGCCCCCCAAAAAAGGATGATCTGAAGTGTATAAGGGAACTAACTCCTCCCCAGGTGGGTGAAAAAACCGGTGTTTGATGACAACAGCGTCAGAATTCTCCAGGCCCAAGACCCTCAATGTCACCAGAGGACAAATTTCATTTTGGGACAGGCCACCTCTGCGGGGTAGCTGGGAAACGCCCACATTGATGTTCCAAAGGGCAGGCTGTTTGGATGCAGCCCCTCCTCTCCTCGAGCACACATTTTTAAAACACAGGTCATGCTACAGGTCTCTTGCCCCATGCCTCTCAGATCTGCTCAATCTTCTGCATCAAGAGCTTCAATTAATAAATTATGGTTACTGGAACAGCCCTGATCATAGCCCAGTGGAATAGCTCAAGGGATTCCAAAGCACTGATCCAACATTAATATTTAGAGAGAGAGAGAGAGAGAGAAAATGCCCTACTCAAATGGAAGATGAATAGTATGTACAATACTTTCGAAACACTGATATAATTGACTCACTCAGTGAACTAAAAGACTATGATTTTAATAGCTATATTGAGGTATAACTGACATAATATAAACCACATACTTAAAGGTATAATTTGGTGAGTTTTATGTATATCTCATAAAACTATCACTACAATCATGGTAATGGACCTCCAAAAGTTTTCTCTTATTCCTTCATAATCCCTCCCTCCTTCCCAGTTGATATACTTCCTCGCCAACACTTGGCATGGTCAGTCTTAATTTAGACATTCTAATAGAGGTATACCAGTATTTCACTGAAGTTTTAATTTGTATTTCACTAGGAACTAATGATGTTGAACATCTTTTCAGGGGCTTAATTACCATCCCTATATGTATTTGTGTGTGTGTGTGTGTGTGTGTGTGTGTGTGTGTTTTGTTTTGTTTTATGATGTATCTGTTCAAATCTCTTGACCATTTTTTTAATTGTCTGTTTTCCTACCATGGAGTTTTAAGAATACCTGTTTTTAAAGATGAGCTATGCTGAGATCTTGCAGGAAATGTTCAGCGTTAAATAGCAAAAAATTCCCAGTCTAAAAATCAGGACCCAGATCTATAACCACTGAGCCCAGGGCTCTTTATACCATATAATGCTGTAGTATATACCATCACACACACACATACAAAAACAAAACAAAACAAAAAACAACCAGAAGAGATAGTCCCAGCAGGCCAGAAGCAGAATGCAATCCAAAGTACCATGAGAGCAACAGGAAGGATGCTGAGGTATTATCAGGGGGATGGAAGACTCAGGACTGCCAAGAATTCTTTCTATTTTTTTTTCCTAGTAAAGTAATTTCAATGGTCTTAATTTTGCAAACTGTCAAGATAATAGTTTTAATTGTGCCTGCCTGCTTTATCTTTTTTTTTAAATCATTTTTTAATTTTTCATACAGTTGACATCCAATATTATGTTCCATTGGTTTCAGGTGTACAGTGGTTAGACATTTATGTACTTTATGAAGAGATCCCCTGATAAATCTAGTACCCACTGGCATCATACATAGTTATTATAATATTATTGCCCATACGCCCTGTGCTGTACTTTAAGGAATTTTTTTTTTACATCAGAAAAAAAATTTTTTTTCATTAGGGTTAAAACTTTGCATCTGAGATATGCAAAGAGCCAGGCAAAGCCCAAGAGGAGAGGAAAGACAACAATTACAGACATTTTGCTCAGTAAGGCCCGAGATGAAAGGAACTCAGATGACAGACACACATAAAGAAGAGAAGACTGAAAGATGTAGCCCTTAAGATATACATTCCTCTACCCTGGCCGGTTTGGCTTGATGGCTAGAGCGTCGGCCTGCGGACTCAAGGGTCCCAGGTTCGATTCCGGTCAAGGGTATGTACCTTGGTTGTGGGCACATCCCCAGTAGGGGGTGTGTAGGAGGCAGCTGATGGATGTTTCTCTCTCATTGGTGTTTCTAACTCTCTATCCCTCTCCCTTCCTCTCAGTAAAAAATAAATTTAAATATATATTATATATTATATATTATATATTATATATTATATATTATATATTATATATTATATATTATATATTATATATTATATATTATATATTATATATTATATATTATATATTAATTATATATATATATTTATTTTTTTTTAAAGATCTAAATTCTTCCAACTCTAGAGCCATGGTGCCCTTCTTTCCCAGGTGTGGTAGCCTGGTCTCCACGATTCCATTATAGCTTCTCACAGGCAGAGGCAGCTTGTTTCAAACAGTCGGTAAGCCCTCCCCCTCCCTCTCACCTTCCCACCGGCTCCCTGCGTGATTAGTTGGGGAGTGGTACCAAGTAAATGCTTGCTGACTGAAGATGACACGCCCACCGGTTTCCATCAGCCATAAGGACACTGTAAGTCGTGGGTTACATTGATGGAGAGAAGATCTAGATTAGGCAGAAAGAACTCTCCAGCTGTAAGGGATGGGACTTAATAAAACTCATTATTCACAAAGGCCTGTATTTTTGCTGGGGATTCTTCAGGATAGCAGGAAAAAAAGAGAACTCCTCATTTGATGTGATACATAGAATCAGAGAACAAACAAATTACCGTGTAGGGGTCTCTTTGGGTTCTGGGAATTCAGAAAGAGAAGCCATTATTTTCCCCTCGTTAAGTAACTGTCCCTTCTCATCCCTCCACCCCTGCCACACCCTTGGACAATAAGTACCATCCTGCCCCTTGCCGGTGTCCTACTGTTGTTCATCCTTCTATTGTTCATCCTTCAGCTTCTCATTGCCAGTGGTCAGTGTGCCCAGGACACCTGCCAGTGAGAGTCACTGACACTAAGGCAAAGGGACAGACGGGGATTGATGGGCTGCAGAAAACACGAGGAGTTCTCAGAGAGGACGCGGGACCACTTGTTCCATCCTACAGGTTCGTGGTGTCCACCGTTTTTTTTTTTTTTCCAACTTTGCTGAATATTTTATCGACTCTCTCCGCGGCTGACAAGCATAATGGAATGCCGGAGGCTCTGTCTTTGGCGTTCTCTGTCCTCCAGGCTGCATTAAGCTACACCAGGAAGAGGCAGTGCATGGAGGAAAGGAAAAGGCAAGAAATGTGATGTGCAGCTCATAAAACCCTTGGATAGTGTGGGAGCCTGGCACCCCTGCTCTGAATTCTCCTGTGAATCGTTAGCTCTTCCAGAAACAACTACTTCTTCTTCTTCTTCTTCTTCTTCTTCTTCTTCTTCTTCTTCTTCTTCTTCTTCTTCTTCTTTTTTCTCAAACACCAAAGCAAAGAATCCCAGTGGGGTGGGACTCTCAGATGACTCTGCCTCCCGGACGATGTAGGGGAACGGGAACAGGCAGCTTCCGGTGGGGGCCGGCCTGCACACGGCTGCCCTCTCTGAAGGAACATCAGGACTGAGATTGCAGAGAAGGGCCTCCTGGCCCCTCACACCCTGGGCAGCCACCGCTACTCTTCCCTGGAGTTCACTGGAGGACACACGGCCCCTCCCGCTGCCCCTGCTCGAACCCTCTTTGTAATCTACTCAGACCTGGGCCTGACATAATCACGAGAGCACTATTTGCTTTTCTGGGCAGCCAGCCTTAAATTACTCGAAGTTAATAAGCCCCCTGCAGTCGAGTTGCATGACTTGTGTGACAAGGGAAATAACTTCTCATTGATTACCTCATCGGCTGAATGAAAATAATTTGGCCCACCTCTCCAGGTATTCTGAGACTAATGGGAAAATGCCTGGCACCGCTTCTGGCACATAGTAGGTACTCAATAAATGACAGCAGACACTCTTTTTTTTTTTTTCATCCTTTGCCTCCCCCTTCTTTCTTTTCAACCAAAGCATTTGTCAGAGGTAAACACCTCCCCACCCCACCCCCAGATGGGTGGGGTGGTACCGATCTTATTTCTGAAAGATGACACAGAGGGGCTGGAGGGCAGAACACAGGCTCTATTGGAGAAGAAGACCCCTGCCGGCTGCCTTCCGGAGGAGAAAGAGCACACGTGCAGGGGCGGGGGGAGGGGAGGAAAAGGAAGGGACGGGGCTTAGGGCACTCAGCACACGCTGATTGGTGGTTTTATGTAAGGCACATGATTAGGGACCTAGGAACTTAGGAATGGGGGGGGGGGGGAGGCTTAGGGTATGCTGATTGGTGGTTCAATGTACAGTCCATATAAGGTGCCTGGTCAGGGGCTCAGGAATGTCTATGCTGCAGGTACGGGTTATGTCATACCCCGTCCTTCAGCTGGGGGAAGGGAGGATCTGTCCGTTTCACACCCGGGACATTAGGGCCTAGTCACTGCTTAGCCAAGGTCAAACATCCACCTCTGAACACAGGGCCCCCAGAATCCCCACCGCAGCAACTGGACCTCCTAGGTCTGCAAGGCACCATTTCCCACGTCCATTCTCACCGCAGTGAGACAACAGTTCTCCACTTGCACACACAGCTGGAGCCTCAGGGGCAGTCTGACAGCCACTCTTGCAGGAATGCTACGTGCGGTCTGCTAACAGTGCTGCTTGGCTCCCCACCATCCTCCTATCTGCCCCGCCCCTCACCCACAGAGGGAGTGGCCCCCGCTCCTGAAGTCTCTGGGCACAGCCGATAAGGGTGGGTACCGTGAACGCCACCCTTTACCGGGAAAGGCAGGCTGGGTTATCGCCTCGGGAACCAGCCATCCACCACCCCAGGCGCCCGTAAACCATCAAGAGCGTCGCTGCTGGGAGAATGTTATTCCTCTTGCAGACACCACAGCCCCCTCCTGCACCAGCCGGCTCCCCCGTTACTTAGGAAGAATATACACTATAGCTATTACACTGAGCAGACTAAGAAATCTAGCCTCTCTCCCTTCAGACCTTGCCATTCCTTTTTAACCTTTGTAGTAGTGAGAGAAGAAAGGGAGAGGGAAAAAGAGAGTCCCGGTTGTTTTTCTGTCTAACTTTGTGCGGTGAGCTCCCAGTGGCCAATGGGGTGCCCCGCCTCATCGGAGCGAGGGATCCCGAGTGCGGGTCTATTTAGGGAGGCGATCAGAGTCGGGTGTCAGGTCCCACGGAGCTGGCACTGATCTCTATCATGTTCCTTTTAAGAGGGTTGGCCAGCCTGGAGTCTATTTTTAAGCCCATGAAAAAAGGTGTTACATGGATTCCAGAGAGGGCCAACACGAAACCTGAGACCGCTGCGGGGGAGGTGGGAGAGAGGGAAGCTAAATCTAGGATTTTCTCACCACATACACACAGGGTTTCCCCTTATTTCTGGGACCAGATATTGACTGCCCTTCCGCAAGTGTCTCTTTGGGTGCAGGCCCACTCAGAGCCGTCCTCAGTGGAATTTGCATCCTTGACTTGGAAAAGGGTTTTGTCCCCTGGGTCAAATTTTCAGTATTGAGATTTTGGTGTTTTCTGTGTGTGTTTTTTAAAATATATTTTATTGATTATTTATTTTATTTTTACAGAGAGGAAAAAAGAGGGATAGAGAGAAACATTGATGAGGGAGAAACATCAACCAGCTGCCTCTTGCACACCCCCTACTGGGGATGTGCCCACAACCAGGGTACATGCCCTTGACTGGAATCGAACCCCGGGACCCTTCAGTCCTCAGGCTGACGCTCTATCCACTGAGCCAAACTGGTCAGGGCAGTATTGAGATTTTGTTTTGTTTTTGTTTTTTTTATATCCCCACTCCTACTGAGAAAAAATCAATGTGCTTTTTATTTATTTTTTATTTTTAAAAAATATATTTTATTGATTTTTTACAGAGAGGAAAAGAGAGGGATAGAGAGTCAGAAACATCGATGAGAGAGAAACATCAATCAGCTGCCTCTTGAACACCCCCCACTGGGGATGTGCCCGCAATCAAGGTACATGCCCTTGACTGGAATCGAACCCGGGACCCTTCAGTCCGCAGGCTGACGCTCTATCCACTGAGCCAAACCGGTTTCAGCTCAATGTGCTTTTTAAATATATCTCTCATTTTCCCCTCTCCTGGTTTTCAGATCACATGTTCTGGATCCATCCCCACCCTCCTTCACACCAATGTCTCCCCCAACACTGCAGAGCCCATAGCCAAGACCTGGCCAGTGGGAGGAGCTGAGCAAGGCCCGCGCTCCCAGGATTCCCTGCGCCCAGCATCCTGTCCCTGGGCAGAGAGAAGGGCGGAGAACGGCAAGTCAGCAGGGGACAGGATTATTTCCCCAACAGTGAGGAAACAGTGAGAAGCAAACAGGCATCCAGGCGCCACTCTTTCCGATCAAATAACCAGATGAAGAGAACAGAATGTTTTATGCACAAGAACCAATTCCAGCTTCCATATCCATTTCTCCTTTTGAATAAAAAATGGAACCAGAATTCCTAGAGAAGTAAGTGCCTGGAGAACAAGCAAATGCTTTTTGCCGAGCAGTTCCGTGGCCACCCAGGACCACCCACCGGGGCAGGGAACGGAGGATGAGACGAGGTGCTTAGTCACTGGCCTTGGAGTCCCATGCCCAGCACAAAAGAAGCCCTCACCACGTGTCTCTTGAGCTGGAGGACAGGATTCTGCCCACCCCACCCCACCCCCAAGTCAACCAAACGGAGCGTCAGCCAGGCCGCGTCAAAACAACACAGGTTGGTGTTAACACGATGCTGACCACACGCCAGAGGCTCAATCAATGTCAGCTGAATCGGAATCTGAAGGAATCCAATTCTGATTTTAAAATGAATCACATCAGTGCAGCAGAGTGGCGGGTAACAGCAAGGTGTTCGGGGCTGGTTGACCAAACTGTTCATTTCCCCATGAGCTATCATGGCCCCTGTGGAAACGGCTCTGGAAGCACTGCCATCTCCTAGATGGGCAAGTTACAGGCGCTGCCCATCCCAGAGCCCTGGGCTCTGCTGCAGGAAAGGACCCCGCACCCCAACCCCCACCTCCAGCCTTCCCCCCACAATCCCCATCAGCACTGCACTGCCAGTCCAGGCCCAGGTGCAGGTGGTTCAACAGTTCACCTCCCTCCGCCAAGGGTGAGAAGATGTTGGGGTGTCGTGAGATGCACACATACAATTGTAACAGCGTCCCCCTCCTCAAGTGCACTGGCCCAGGCTGTGTCACCATGCTTCATTCTCCCCACTGCGGAGGTGCTGGCTGCGTCCAGAAGCGGCCCTTGAGAACACACTGCCCGGCCGACAGGCGAGTGCAGCCTCGGGTGGAGAGAACACACGTTTTGGGGGACGGGTATGAGATGCACTGCCCAAACGGTCCCGTTTGCCGCACGGGGCCCACTGCCTGGGAACCTCCCTCTGCAATCTGCTGACATGGGAGCAGACTGCAAACCCAAACTCACCACTCACCGGGACGGGCTAACATGGAAAGCGTTTTGTTCTTCCAAGCGGACTTGCGTACCGGCAGCGATCCCTATGGTTCCAGCGTTTCTGACGGATGCCCAAGCGTTGGGTCAGACAGCCCTGCTTGGCTGAGCAGGAGGTTCGCTTAGGCCTTTCCTTTGTGTGAAGGGACGGAGCCAAGATGGGTGACCCACCGCCAGCCTGACCGGCCTGAAGACTCCCAGAGGGTCCTGGGCTCCCCAAAGTGTGTCCAGCCTCTGGAACTGGGCGCTCCCAGCTTAGAGGGGGCAGCTTTGGGACATCCGATGGGAAGATCCGCTATGTGACCCCTCCCACGCCCTCCGGCCCACAATACCTCCTCGCAGGGACAAGGGGATTCAAATGAAGAGAAAGAAAGCAGAAAGGGTGGGAAAATAATAGCTAAAGCTTACAAGCCAGGTACTGTCCTGAACACTCTAAATACCTCAACATATTTAATCTGTACAGTCACCCAATGAGGGAACTGCTGTAGCCGTCCCATTTGACAAAAGACAAAGCCAAGGCACAAAAACAGTCAGCGCTTTGCCCAAAGTCACCCCAAGAGTGAGATGATGCTTCGGGTGTCACACGCAGCAGAGTGAAGGGAGACAGATTTTGCCTGACGGCAGAAGTCTAAGGTATCTTTAGGGTAGGTGAGAAGAGTGAAATTCAACATCCTCCAGGAAGAACTGGTTGATGTTGGGAATTTGAGTGCAACCAGGACCGCTTTATGAATTTGGCTGTTTTCTCTCGGCAGGGAAGACCCCCACTACCACCCGAATGAAGCATGTTCAATGCAAAAATGTGAGGCCGCTGGCTGAACCCAGGCCCTAAAGGGTTTGATGAGAGATGACCGAGCTGAGACTGTCTTTTCCCAGAGGGTTTGGGGACATGGAGAGTTTTGAAGCATCAGGTTGATTTTAATTCCATCGACTCGAGTTCACTTCTCTAGAATTGTAACTTCAGTAACAACACCCTGTTGTCACCCGGCGAAAGCAGCTCCAGGAATCAGGTGCTAAGCCTTCCCAGCTGGCCCCGGGTCCTCAACCCCGAGGAGGGGAAATGAGGTCGTGGGGTGGGTCCTTGGGCACCCTCAGCTGTGGAACCAGCTTCTTTCCCCTTCACTCGGGGCCTGGCATCCAGGGGCAGACCTAGCTGGCCAAATGCTGGCTGAAGAGGTTTCCTTTCTCTTCCCGGAGCCAAAACACTTCAAAGCAATTAAATCCGATTACTTTACTACCTGGCCTACCTACCACCTGCTGCACTTTGCCACTCCTCACAACTTGACAGGCTCTTAAGATAGAGCACAGACTGACAGAGAACAGACCGACAGCTGTCAGAGGGAAGGGGGGGTCAGGAATGGGGTGAAAAGGTGAAGGGGTCAAGAAAAACAAACAGACTATTAGACACAGACAACATCATGGTGACTGCCAGAGGGAACAGGGTGGGGAAGGAGGCAGGAGAAGGTAAAGGGAGGGTAAATAGTGATGGAAGAAGACTGGGCTTGGGGTGGTAAGCACACAACACAACAAGCAGATGATGTATTACAGAACTGTGCACTTGAAACCTATGTAATCGTGTTAACCAGTATCACTCCAATCAATTCAATCTAAAGAAGAAAAGATCCTCTGCCAGTGTGCTCATGCACCAAAGTGTCTCAGATTTGATTGCCAGTCAGAACACATACAGGAGCAACTGATCCATTTTTCTCATCTATGAACCGGAAGTTCACGTTTGACCCCAGGTCAGGGCACATGCCCAGGTTGCAGGCTCAATCCCTGGTGTGGGGCGTGCAGGAGGCAGCCCCGATCAATGATTCCCTTTCACCATTGATGTTTCTATCTCTCCCTCTCCCTTCCTCCCTGAAATCAGTAAAAATATATTTTTAAAAGATCCTCTTAAGCTCCTTTCAACAGGACCCTTAGCGTCTACCCCTGAAGAACACCTGGGCATCGCCGTCTGCTCCCATCCTGTTTGCTCTTTACTACCAAGGCGGCAAGAGCAGGTGCCACACACAGTACCGTATGTTACACAGGTGATCACATTCTTAATAACTGAATAGAGACCATTATCTTTCTATTTAATTGTCTTGTGAATTCTGGCTGGATGCTCTTTCAAATATCTTTTCGTACAGTATTCATATCACCCCTTTGGTAATTACTTAAACAAAAAAAAAAGGCAAGGAAATATGCTAGAAATCATCAGCCACCTTTACATTTCTCTTCATGCTGCTTATCTGCAGAAGCACACCCACCCCTAACACACACACACACACACACACACACACACACACACACACTCACTCACACACACACTTACACACTCACACACACACTCGCAAACTGGGTGAATCCCAAGGCATGTTATTTGTTTGGACATTTCTAATCTGCACAGTGATGAATCACATCTATACGATCCCTTTTTTAAACCCTGGCTTCCTAGCTTTTAAGTAAATAAAATGTGTGGGCTATATTGGTCTCCTATCTCTAAAATGTTATGACTTTATAAAGTGAAGACCTTATTTCTTCTCTAACATCCACAAGTTGCTTTTCAAAATGACCTTTCTCAGCAACCCTGACCTTGGATGGCATGTATTAGAGAATGACTGAGAGAAATGAACAGTAAACCAAGTATCACTAAAAAAAAAAATATATATATATATATATATATATATATATATATATATATATATATATTTTTTTTTCCATAATGACTGAGCTGATTCTTAGCCTCCAGAGAGAGACACTTCCAGGACTTCTGAAACAAGATACAAAGATGCTAATAACGGTTTCCAAAGGAAAATCATTACCAATATCCATTTCCATCTTTAGTCCCTCAGATGATTTTAGGGTGAGGGCAACAGCGGTAAGTTATCCATACAAGACTTGGTGGTACAAATAGGTCTGCTTCTCCTCATTCTTTTATTCTTCCATTCAAACATAAACTTGTTGAATTGCCATGTGCAATGTGAGAACCCAATGGCAGACACGATGTGTACACTCCATGGTTCCGACCCTGATGAAGATTGCAAACCAGGAGAGGTGAAGATACAGCTACATCGAACATAAAGAGCACAATGGACGCATCAAAGACTCAGTGAGGCAATGCCTCAGGAGATGCCCAGGCATCCAAAGGAGGAATCCAAAGGAGGGGATGCGATCAGAGGGGGAATTCTTTATGGAGCAGTGCATAAAGGTTGAAACCAAACCTTCAGGCCTGCCAGGTGTTAGGAATCATGGGGATCAGTATCAACACCACCAAAGCTTATTCGGGGCCACCTCTGTGCACGTGTTTGCTTATAGAAGACGGTCAAAGAGAACACATGCTTCTGACAGAGCGCGTGGGTGCAGAAGCAAATTAATTATATATGTGTGTGTGTGTGTGTATATATATGTATGTATGGTAGGCAACAAAATAAATATGCCTACGCTAGCGTTGTGTGGATGTTAATGCAAAGGAATAATTCATTTCTAACAACAGCGCAGCTTTTAAGTTTTAAATGCCTCCTGTCATGAGACCGAAGGGAGTTTCCACCCTTCACAAAGACGTTACACAAAAGAGGGAAATGAGATGATGGCTGCTCGATTCATTCATTCATTCATTTAAAAAATGTGTTGGGTGCCAGGCACTACTTGGGATCCAGCACTGGACAGAGAGACAATAGTCCTGCCCTCATGGAGCTTGCATTCTAATGGGAGACAGGGGACAAGGCCAGAGGGGCTGTGGACAGATGGGCAATGCGATACGGGGAGCGATAAGAGCCATAAAGAAACACCTAATGGGAAGAGTGATGCGGGATGCAGTGCTAGATACATGAGACCCCTCTGAGGAGAGGACACTGGCGCAGAGGCCTGGATGCAGGCAGGCATGGATCTTGTGGTCGTTGGAAACTCACAGGTTGTGAGAGGTCAGCCAGACATAGGAAGGAATATTCTAGTGCCCTCCTCCTTCCCCTCCCATCACCAAGGTATGCCAGGAAGGCCCTCCTCCATCCCTGCACATTCTATGCATCTTTTGATGCCCGCCGGGACAAGAAATTAGAGGCAGTGGTACAGGAACCAAAATAAGAATGAAAGATAATAATAGTTAACGTTGTGGCGGGTACTTACAATGTGTGAGGCACTATTTTAAGCATCTTACAAGTATTAACTCACTTAATCCTCACAGCAACAATAGAGGGTAGATGCTCCAATTGTCCTTATTTTATGAGCGGAAAACAGAGGCACAGAGAGGTTCAGAAACTTGCCCAAGGTCCCACAGCACGTAAGTGGTAGAGTCAAGATTTGAACTCAGCAATCTGGAGCCAAGCCTGTTCCTGTAAGCGTTCTGCTCCAAAGGACAACGAGGCAGTAGAAGGGTAGAAAACCTGGGAACTCTGAGGAAGTGATAAATAAACGAGACGCCAGGTCTGGCTGGGAGAGAGATGAGAGAAAGCCTGGACAGGTCTCTGTTCTCTAACAGTTGGGTGTGTCCTACACCAGGGCTTGGTCCAAGCCACTTACTCTAATTATTATGTGGCATTCGCTAAGTGCATACCCTGTCCAGAGGCCAAGCAGGGAAATCACAGGCAGCTGAAACAGAGCTCCAGGGTCACGCCTCCCCCCCCCCCCCCCAGCTTGCATGAAGGCCTCTGGCCAAGCAGACCAGACAGGAGGCCCACAGTTAGCTCTCGATTTTGAATCACCAACTTTCAACTATTTCCTCTTGGGCTCGGATTGACTTTACAAACAGCATGAACATTTTTCAAATGCCTGTAGGTAGGAGCTTGTTGAATTAACCCCAGTGACTCACTATTGCAGCATCAGCTCATTCTCCTTTCCTCCTGGTGATGAGACACCCTCCCACATCCACCCAAGAGGGAGGAAGAGAGCAGACGCCTCTTTTATTAAATTCTTCCCACCCAAGCCCACAGAGCAATGGATTTCCTGGAGTCCAAGGTCTGGGTGCCTCCATTACTTGTCCAGGCAACTTTGAGAGTGTGTATGTATGTGTGTGGGCTCATATGTGCATGTGTGTCCATGCCTGTATGTATGTATGTATGTATGTATGTATGCATGTATGTTCTTTTGTCTGTGCGCCTGGGTGTGCGTGTGGATCATCACTGTCAGGGCAACTTCAGATATTGAGACAAACAGTGGGTCAAGGGTGTTAGATTCCAGGCTCTGAGGATTGGTTTGAGGGCTGCTGGATTCACTCTCTTTCCTGTAGGTCAATGTATTATAATTTAACAGTGGGGGTGGGAAAGGGAGGGCTGTGAGTGGAAAGAGAATATAACACATACAAAATCAAAAGTGATCTGGCATTTAACTTTTTTCTCTGTGTGTACATTTTGATTGATTTCAGAGAAGAAGGGAGTGGGGAGGGAGAAACATCAATGGCGAAAGAGTCACTGATTGGCTGCCTCCTGCACACCCCACACTGGGGATCGTGCCCACAACACGAACATGTACCCTGACCAGGAATCGAACTGTGACCTCCTGGTTCAGGGGTTGACACTCAACCACTGAGCCACACTGGATGGGGCTGCCATTTAATTTCTAATAGCATCACACTAAGAAATTGGAAAATCCCCAATGGGAAATGCTAAAGAGAAGTGTCTCTGCCCTATTCTTTTATGTTTGTGGGATGTCTCCCTCTGGGGGGGGGGGAAAGTACCACTTTCTGTTTTAACTGGGGCCTCTGTACGGAAGGCCGGAGGTTTTGTTGGTGACTGTGGCCTCGAACCTCATCCCAAATCTCCTTGGCCACCTCCACCTTGCCCTGCCCTCTGCAGCTTTCCTAGGCAGTCCGCAAGCTTTGGACTGCCCACAGCGAGGACCCCCTGCCTAGTGGCTCTTCCCTACCTGGAGGGACAGCATGTTGTGCGATCCAAGAGACACCCAGAGGGCGGCGCCACATGAGCACCCCACCCAGCAGATGTGCCACGTGCCTTCTTTGTGGGTCCACACCCCAGTGGTCATGGAGTGGACCCTCCTTCCCAGACTCTCTGAGCCCGGGGTGCTCAAGCTCTGATCTCACCGCATTTCCATCCTCCCTTCCTTCTTTATTTCCAAATTGTCCCCCAGCCCCCCAAGCCCTCCCTAGTTCTGGAAAAGCCTACCCCTTCATGGAGCAGCTGGTGGAAGAAGAAATATTTCCATAGAGAGCTGTTAAGTCAGACATGCAAATCTCAAGGCCAGGACACAGGGCCGAAAAGAAATCGGCATGCTGTAGAGAAGCCCATCTGTGTTGGGTGAGGATGTGCCTGGCATTTCGTGGGCGGGGTATTTCAAATTGCCAGAGCAAAGCTGCTATCCTTCAGGCCCTCCGACGTCACCCCGTCCCGTCTCACATTTAGCTGTTTACCACTAACCAGGGAGTGACAGCAAGCAAGTCACCTAACCATTCCGCTCCCCAGTCTCCCCCTCCACAGAATGAGATCTTACTTCCCCGTGGGAGCATCACACTGAGTGAGTCAGTTCCTTACCGCGTAGGCCAGTCCCTAAATATCTCTCAAGCCATCCTTGCCCCCGGGGCTTTTCCCAACACCCCTGGGGGAAAGGCGTCTCCTATTGAGAACCATTTCAAGATAGTCTTGGATTCTTGGTAAATTAAACACTAAGCATTTTGCATGGATCAAGATATAGGTAGTACATTGCATAAATTAATTTTTATTTCAGCTTACACATTTGGAGTAAGGGTCTCCCTAATCACCTACACAAATCTAAGTAAACAAGGTGCAAATCTGGATCCCAAATTGGATGCAAGAATTCCATAAAAGTGGGGGCTGAATGAGAGAATAATAATTCTTGTGCACTCTAATAGCATTATTGCTTGGAACTTGAACCATTTTCGAGTTAGAAACAAAAATTAATTGGTCATCATCTCTTCCCCCCCCCATATGTCATTAAACAACTAGTTTCCCTTTTGTCCATTCCCATTGTGTATTTTTCAGAAGAAGTACTGTATTCAGGTGCCAGCCAATAAATTGTCACACAATGAAAAATGATATGCCACTACATTCAATGTAAGTTCTAATAAAATTAAATTTACACCAAAAAAATGAAAAAAGAATTCCATAAAATATCAAGTAGTTCATTGACTTGGTCATTAGAAACCAACTGATCAGAAAGACCCAGTATTTTTAACCACTGTATAGGCATTCCTAAAATATCCACACCAGAAAAAGCTCTTTTCCTCATCCAAAATCCATTCCCCCTGATTAAATTATTCTCTCATTTCCACAGAGAGCTGTTAAACCAACCACGCAAACCATCGATGCCCCACAGACTCGGGAGGAGAAAGAAAGTAGAAGACAGTTCGGCAAGTCAACCCTTAGCACCAAAGTGAATGCAGCCCATGCGGTTTATGCCAACCAAACCCCAGTTCCTCTTTGAGTTGTGTATCTTATAATCATGTCATTCAAAGCTGTCATTTCCAAGGTCATCTCAGTCCTACTCCTGATCCATGCAATTATAGCCTTCCTCAGAAATGCTTGACAGGCCTCTGATCGGACGCTCTCATCTTTGGAGAATTCTAACTGTTGGAAAGTTCTTTCTCATATAAAACTGCAATCTGATTTCACAGGATGTCTGCCTGACCCTTTACCTGGTGCTGACCTTGAAACCCCATGAAGTGAGTCTCTGCTCTTGCCGGTAGCATCCGGGTGACAATTAGGGACTTTCAGCCTCTTTAGTTTGGCTTCTTTTCCTTGTTCCTTCAAGGTTTCCCCCAGCCATGATTCCAGACCCCTTTCCTTGGTGGTTTCCTGCCTACCGATTACTAAGATCTCTCCTGAAATGAAATCAGAACACCATCTTCTCAAAGTAGCCTGATACTGCATTTCCCAAAGTGTGTTCCCAGGAACACCAGCCCTGTGCAATGCCACCCTAAATACATAAATACATAAGTGTCGGAAATACAAACTTTATCCTTAGGGAGTCTCAAAACAAGGAAGCATGTTAGAGCTCTGAGCAGTCGTGGAGAGAACCTGATTAGTGGAGTTTATGCCAATACGCTTCAGCGATATTTGACTTGAAGACTCTATTCCCCCCACATAACACAATTTCAGGAAAGACTGGGCATATTCACTCTGACTGACCTCCAGCTAGCTAAGACTCCTAACACTTCATTACATTTCCCAACCCCACTCTCTTTGACCTTACCCCCCCACCACCACCACCCAAGTCTCCTGGACATCCAGGATCTAATAACATTAGAACAAAGAACTCTATTGCACTAGCCAACTGTAGTTAGTCAATTCCTTCTTAAAGCAAAACATCTTTGGGGGAAATAAATAACCAATTCCATAATGACCCTGTTTTGTACATGTGGACTTTTACTTATTCATCTTTTCTGCGTACCTGAAGCACAACGAACGCAGTGCAACCACCTACCACAGGGATTTTTTTTTTTAAGTGACTGATGTTTGGCATTAACTTCACTGACAAATATGAAAGACAAGGAGAAAGCTGGAAATACTTTTAGCACATACAGTGTATCTGAATCTATTCAGTTAAAGTATATATTTTTTTTGCCTTCCACAGAAGATTTTATGTATAACAATTTCCCTAGGCACTTGGAAGCTAGCTCCTTAAAGAAACCCCATGGTGAAGCTTTTGCACATTAAGCAAATATCCTGTCATGCATCTGCTGTAGGTTCAGATGCATATATACTAATTGAGGGCATTCCGCTTTGGGTTTTTAAAGCCCAGGGAAGAGCAACCATGCATAGTGCGTGAGCACAGTGGGTGATATGAAGGGCCAAAGGTGGCCTGCCAGGGTCGTGCCACAGGGCCAAATGCTTGCACCCCCAGAGTGGAGCATTTGGGGCGTGGGCTTCCAGGAGTCGATGTGAAAAGCCATAGACTGACCTGGAGGAGTGGTGCCAGCCCTCACCAACCCCCGCTTCTCATCCTGAGTCTTCTGTTTCTACCACTTCTATAAAGGCGGAATAAGGTACTGGGTGAGAAGCTAGACTTTCCAGGCTTCGTATCCCAGATCTGCCTCTCACTAGCTATATAGGTTTGCGCAAATTTAAAAAATAATCTCTCTGTGCCTCAGTTTCCTTATCTGCAACATGCAATGGCCTCATAGGGTCATTACAAGGATTACATGAGTGAGCACCTGTATGGCTGTGAGAACAGGGCCTGACACCGGCTCAGGAGTGTGAGTGAGGGCTCTCACATTTCCCCCTTCCCTGAGTGATCTCTCACACTCACTGCTTTCCACTTAACGCTAATACCTTACACCGAATCTCCATTACTTTTCACCTGGACCATTCAGCCTCCACCTCCAAATCGCCACATGCAGGCTCCCTCCCATCCACTTTACACACTGGTGCCTGGCACATTCACAACAACCTGCTAACACTAACTCAGCACTTGACACCCAACATCTTTGGGGTTGTCAGTGCCAAGTGCTATTATATTTGCATTTTTCAGATGGAGACACAAGGACATTTCAAAACCCCATGGGAAGACAATTCAGAAGGAAACTGAAAATCCCAAACTGCCAATTTGTCAGTTCATCACTCCAGCTGCAAATGTGTGGGTTTTTTTTTTTTTTAACCAAATCTGAGAGACTGCAATTCGAATAGAGGGCAGCTTCTATGAGGGATCAATAAAGAGAAGGAAAAAGGTAGCAATGGAACAGGTTGATCACCCTTAATTGATCACCCATTGCAACAACCTTGACACATTTACACACACACACACACACACACACAAGTCACAGATAGTGTTCAATAATCATGTACTTTTTTAACTCCACAGCAGTCATTTAGTGCCCCAAAATAGAGATGGATCAACGACTAGGACCACAGCTTAAGGAAACCAGAGGACGGGGGAAGCTGTGAGCTAAGGAGAATGATGGGACTTTCTCTGGCCCAAAGGATGGGTAGCATTTGGATTGTCACCGAAGGATGAAGGTAGAGGGAAGGCTCAGCTTGGAGGCCAACAGTCATGGTTTGTTCTGATTCTATCAAAAGTTTGGGGAAGTTGGGCTGTCAAGCTCTAGCCTAACAGTTGATGCTGAATGGCAATCCGCACACACTTGGCGATGAAAAGACCTCTGCTGCCATCGCCCACGTCTGAATGCAGACGCGGCCAATTCCCGGCTGGCTCTCCGACCGAATTTAACTCCCCAGAACCTGATAGTGGCAGCTAGGACAGATAAGAAACTTGAAATCTGCAACATACTATTACTTCTTGAGAAGTACCCCACCAAATCAACACATACTGAAGCACTCCCACCACTCCACACCAACACCCCCTGCCTGGCGCCTGGCAGCGGCTGCTGCTTTATCAAACATGCTCTTGCCCACAGGCCTAAAAGTGGCTCCAGAATCTTTCTCATCACAGCATCCCAGGCAGCTGCTACCAACCAGACTGGCGCTGGCACGGGCAATGCGATTCATGTTCTAATCCAATGTTGTTTAATCAGCAATTTGTAACAAATGCATTGCTCTCGGCTGTGGGGCATGAATGGTTCATCAGGCCTCACCACCGTCTTGATGACATATTCTTCAAGAGTCTCGCTCCCTGCTTCTCTGATTGCACCGTTTCCCAGAACACTGTTATAACTGACTTGCCATTTAGATTTTCGTGTGTGTGTGTGTGTGTGTGTGTGTGTGTGTGTGTTAGTCCTCACCCAAGGATGTTATTTTTACTACTAGAGGCCTGGTGCACAAATTAGGGCACAGGTGGGGTCCCTCAGCCTGGCCAGCAATTGGGGCGATCAGGGCTGTCTCACCCAGTCCTGATGGGGCAACTCGGGGGAGGGACTGCGGGAGGTTGGCTGTGGGAGCACACTGACCACCAGGGGGCAGCTCCTGCATTGAACATCTGCCCCCTGGTGGTCAGTGTGCATCATAGCTACTGGCCGGTCATCCAGTCATAATGGTCACTTAGGCTTTTATATACATAGATTGATTTTCAGAGAGAGTGGAAAGGAGAGAAGAGGGAGAGAGGGGGAAAAAAAACAAAACACATCAATGTGAAAGAGATACGTTGATTGGTTACCTCCTGCACACACCCCAACTCAGCCCAGGATCCAGCCTGCCACCCAGGTTGCTTGCCCTTGACCAGGAATCGACCTTTAGTGCAAGGGCTGATACTCCAACCACTGAGCCAAAAGGGCTAGGGCTAGATTTTCTTAATGGGACAGAATTTGGTGGCCAGAGAACACAAGTGAACAAGAGCACAAAACCCCCGAGAAAACCAGTGAAGTTGACAGGCTGGTGTCAGCACCAGTGTCTGTGAGTGGGATTAGCATTCAGTCCATTCCCAAACCTGCTGTCCTCTGGTTGTGCCTCAAAATCAAGTTATGGGGACTTCAAGCTGGGGCCAGCTCCCATGCCAGAGGAGCTCCATTATGAACAGTGTGTCAGTACCCTCAGACAGCAGCCTGATTTCCTCCCTCTTCCTGACGGCACCAGACTCAGTTTCCTCACCGGTAACATGGGTGGTTGTCCCCAGCTGGCTGCTGTGAGCATTAAAGCAGCTGAGGTGTATGAATCACACAGCATCGTGGCAGGTACACCGTAGCTACTCAATAATGTTAACTATCTGCCATCCCCCTTAACTGGGACCTCGTCACTTCTCACCTGGACAGCCATCACATTTTCCTATCTGGTTTCGACTCCCTGCCACTCCAATGAGCCCTCTCCCTCAACCCTGAGGGAGTAAGCTTCTGATCATTACACTTCCCTATTCAACCCTTGCTGGCTCCCCAATGCCTATAGAATAAAGTTCAAAATCCTGGGCTGACATGCAGCATCTGTCACAAGCTAGCCCCTGCCTACCTCCTCATCCTCAGCTCCACCGATGTCCACCACCCACCTGTCCCCAAATGCCTGGATCGTGCACCTCACCGCGGGCACGAGAGGCACTTCTGTACGTTGCATCCTTCTGATCATGCGTCCTGTGCAGCCAGCCCCTCCCCAACCTTTGCTTTGAAAAATGTGACTGGTTCTTCAAGGCCCATTCGAAGTTATCTTCCTCTCTGAAGCTCCCCTGATAAGCAGCCTTGTTCAACGGACAAGCAGAATTAATATTTCCCCAGTTCAGTCTCCCACTAATGTAGCCCTTACCTGAACGGAAGTGATGTCGAAGGTAAGAAGGCATATATTTTTTAATTTCTTAGAATGTTTAAAGTTATGACCCAGAGAAGAATGTGTGATTTCCAAATATTATCATAACCAACATTTCCTGATATGCCAGGCTCCAATCTCGCATACGCCTCACAACTCTAGGGCATTCACATTGTCCACAGTTTACAGATGAGGACATGGGAGGAGGGGGAGGATGTACAGCTGGTGCACCAGCCCCATCTAGAAAGTGGAAGAGCAGGGATTCAAACCCAGGTGGTCTGGCTGCAGAGCTCAGGGGCTGGACCACTGCAGTCAGATGGCCGGTCCTTGGTGCTCTCGGGCAAATACGCCTGCACTGTTTGGGTATTGGGGTACAGACTAGTGGGGAGAAAGGTATGTAAAATCATAATTTCGGTACAACCAGTACATGATGCAAGGAAGATTCACACTACAAGCATAACACACACACACACACACACACACACACACACACACACAAACAAAAAAACAACAACAAGCAACCCAATTTAAAAATTGGCAGACCACCTCAGTAAATATTTCTTCAAAGAAGAAATACAAAGGCCAACAGACGTATGAAAAGATGCTCAATATCACTCATCATCAGGAAATGCAAATCAAAACCATAATGAGTTTTCCGTCTCTTACCTGTTGGAATGCCTGTTATCAAAAAAACTCCAACAATAAATTCTGGCAAGGATGTGGAGAAAAGGGAACCCTCGTGCACTGCAGGTGGGGTTGCAAACTGGTACAGCCACTATGGGAACCAGTATGGAGGTACCTCACAATATTAAAAATAGAACTTCCATACGACCCAGCAATTCTACTTCTGGGTATCTCTCTGAAGAAAATGAAGACACACATTCAGAAAGATAGATGTACCTCTAAAGACACTGCAGTACTTATGACAGCCAAGATATGGAAGCAACGCGGGTGTCCATCAACAGATGACTGGATAAAGAAGATGTGCTACACATGTACAGCGAAATATTACTCAGTCATAAAAATATAAAATAAAATCTTGCCATTTGAAACACTATGAATGAACCCAGAAAGTGTTCTGCTCGGTGAAGTAAGTCAGACAGTGAAGGAACAATACAATACCATATGGTTTCACTTACAGGTGGAACCTAAAAAAACAAAAAAACAAAATAGGAACAGACTCATAGATACAGAAAACAAACTGACGGCTGCCAGAGGGAGGCAGGTGCGGAAATGGGCAAAAAAAACGTGTAGGTAGAGGAATAAGAGGCACGCATTTCCAGTTATAAAATCAGTAAGTCCCCGGGATGTTATATACAGCATGGGGAACGGAGCCAGAAATGTGGCAATAACTTTGTACAGTGACAGATGGTTATTGGACTTATTGTGGTGATCACTGCGTTCCGTATATAAATGTTGAATCACTCTGTTGTATACCTAGAGCTAATACAATATTCTATGTCAACCATGCTTTAATAGAAAGAAAAAAGAATTGGTTCCTTGCATCCGCATGACTCAAGATCCGATTATAAAGACTTGAATGCATGCATGCAATGGGAGATGTTTTAGAGATCAAAACCCCTTGAAGCGCCTAAGGAATAATGGCTAATGATGGAACTCCAGGCTTCCCGGGGGCTCGGTGGTGAAGGGGAGTCTGCCGGTACCTTCAAATCACGCCGTGCAGACAGAAGCATTAGCCAGCCCCGGAGAGACTGAAAAAAAATGACACCCTTACCCATGCCCGCCCCTTGGAGAAAACCCACAGCTCAGGTTTGCACTGTCACCGGACCCACCCACCACCACCCCACTGGGAGGTGAGGCTGCCAGGGTGGGAAGGGAGTGGGGTCTGGAGCCGGTTTCTGAGCAGCTGGAACCCGCTCCATTGTCTGCAGCCACCGGCCGCCTCGGTCCACGGCTGGGCCATCGGAGAACCAGCAGGACTGGCCCCAGGCCCGCTCCTCTTCAGCTGTTAGAGGCACTCGCTTTGGGAAGGAAATTGAAACCATCTTACAAAAGGTGGCTTCTCAATCCACGCGTGGAAGGACAGGGCAGTATTCTGACCAGCATCATCCAAGGGAAGGACAGACAGGCTTCCCGCTGCCTTTTCGGCCTCCGGTGGCACCGGTGCCGGCAGCTACCTGAGCTCCAGCCCCGGGTGGGAGAGAAGGGCTGGCACAGGGGAGGTTCGCGGGCTCTGCTTTTTTCAATCTGTCCGAAAGCAAACTTTCCCTTGAAGCAATCCACCCCTTCCCCATTCCCCGACCCTCTCCCACTCCAGGGGCCTGGAGTTCAGGAGCCGGTGGGTCAGGCCCACAACCCTCGGGGCCCCTCCTCCGCTAACCGGCTTTCCTTCCCTGCAGGGCTGTGACAGGGAAATCTGGAGAAAAATCAGCCTCCGGGGGCACTGGTGGTCAAGGGTGAGCGGGAGGCAGGGGAGCAGACAATGTCACGTCTCTCTAATTGGCTGTCGCCGCCTGTCAGACAATGATGGCAGAGCTCTGAGCCTGGCCAGCGAGTCAGAGATCGAGCTAGGACCCCTGGTCTCTGCGAAGGGTCTGTTGGAGATTTGTTTTCCAGATAAACAACCCAATCCATTCTTGACGCGCAGGCAACGCTCGAGGTCTGTGCAAGTAAAGGGGAAGCAAGAGCTCAGATTCATCCACTGGCTTGAAATGACTTCATTTAACGGATCTAGTTTTTCGGTTGATGCCGGAGGGGAGCAGGGGGGATAGGAAAAGTGATTCAGAGATGAGTAGGCCGGGGGCGGCCACCCCCAGCTTGCAGGGGGTGACGTGTGTAAATAAACGTCAGGGGGCAGAGAATGAGAAGTGCCTTAAGGCAAGTTCCAAGAAGGGGCCAGGAGAGTTCAGAAGAAGGAGAAATGATCCTGCAGGCTTAAAACCAAATCCAAGAGCAGAGTATCTGACACATCACGCTGGTAAACCACTACAGCCTCGATTTTTAAAAAAAATATATATATTTTATTGATATTTTACAGAGAGGAAGGGAGAGAGATAGAGAGCCAGAAACGTCGACGAGAGAGAAACATCGACCAGCTGCCTCTTGCGCACCCCCTACCGGGGATGTGCCCGCAACCAAGGTACATGCCCTTGGCCGGAATCGAACCCGGGACCTTCCAGTCCGCAGACCGACGCTCCACCACTGAGCCAAACCGGTTTCGGCTACAGCCTCGATTTTTAATGGCTCGTTTGTGACCAAACTAGTGCGCCGTCGCCGGCCGTGAGGTGCTTTGCAGCTAATCTGTTGTTTGTTCGTGATATTTAACGAGCACCCACCACGTGCCACGCTACAGGCCAAGGGGTACAATCGCGAGCAAGACAAGCACAAGCACAAGCACCCAGATGTGGAACTCACACGTATAAAACTTCCCAAGTACATCTCATTGAAGGGGCTGGCAGGTGTGCACCGTGCCCGGAGCAATTCTCGTGGGAGCAGGAGGAGGCAGCAGGGCGGGGATGATGGGCAGGCCAGGGCAGGGGGATCACAGTACCCAGTCCGGACCCTATCCTAAGAGCAACGTGAGGCCGCTGAAGATTTAAAGCAGGGCTCTGACACGGGCAGACGTGCCTTTCTACAAATCACCTCGATTGTCCATGAAGAAGGGATCCTAGCACAGCTGGTGTGGCTCAGTGGTGGAGCGACCTATGAACCAGGGGGTCACGGTTCAATTCCCGGTCAGGGCACATGCCCGGGTTTGCAGGCTCAATCCCCAGAAAGGGGTGTGCAGGAGGCAGCTGATCAATGATTCTCTCTCATCGTTGATGTTTCTATCTCTCTCTCTCCCTCTGAAATCAATTAAAAAAATTTTTTTAAAGAAAGGATCCTAGAAAGCCAGGCCACCTATGGGAAGACCGTTGCTACCTTTTAAAAACTAAGAGCAAATTCAAGGTTCCTCTCCGTGGCCACTCTGCCTTGCCATGCTGATACTGGATACGCCTTCTCCGTAGCTAGTGTTCCAGAAACACAGCTCCAGGGCTGCGCTGCGGGCCGAGGTCCAAGGGAAACCATGAGGGTCGTCAGCAGCTGTGATTACAAATTACCGTGCTGCATGCAAACTGTGACTAGATAGTGGCTGCCACTTCCTTTTTCATTTTACCCATGGTAATTTTTTTACGTAAAGAGCACCGGTGGCATTATTCACTTTCTCATCAAGTTGGAGAGTGTGAGGGAGACGGGGATTATCAATACCTGGGAAGGGCCGTGAAATATAGCGTGGGCACCTGTGTATCCCAGAGGACAGAAGGGCGAGAACCATGGCTCCAGCAGAGTCCGGGGAGAACTCCGCTTGCCACACAACAGCAGGTCATTCTACTTGGTAGCCTGTGGCGGGGGGTTTGGTTTCAAAGGCATTAGGAAGTCACAGATGCAGGGAGACGTCGAAGCATACCATCTGTCTAACCTCCAGACCATCTCATGCTCCTAGTCTTGCACAGGGCAGCGGGGATGTCTTCACAATGCTGTGCAAAGAGTTCCGTGCTCTGCCCCCTGCCCAGTCTCCCCCTCTGACCTCACCCCTCCCACAATGCCCTCCTCCCTCTGCCCCAGCCACACGGCCTCCTGGTTCTTCCCTCAGCACCAGGGCCTCTGCACGTGCTACTTCCTCCCGAGCTAGGCATGGCTCTCTCCCTCCCCTCCTTCATGTTTTTTTTGCTCAATGTTTTATTTTTTTATTTTTTTTATTAAAAAATCTTTATTCAGATTATTACAGGTGTTCCTCTTTCCCCCCTCCTCCCCCATGGCTCCCCTTCACCTGATTCCCAACTCCACCCCGTGCCCTTACCCCGCCCCTGTCTTCATCCAGAGGTGTAAGATTTATGTCCAATCTCTCCCTGCACCCCTCAGACCCCCTTCCCCCGGAGAACTGTTAGTCCAATCCCTTTCTATGTCCCTGATTCTCTTATATTTACCCGTCCATTTTGTTCATCAGATTTTTAGTTCGCTTGATTTCTAGATACACTTGTTGGTAGGTATATATTTGATGTCTTTTTGTTGTTCATAATTTTTATCTTTACCTTTTTCTCCTATTTTTTTATTTTTAAGGAGCTTGAAAAGCAATACTCTTTATCCTTAAGAATGCTGCCAGCTAACCAAGATCATCTTGTTTCCTCACGCCCAACGAGCCATCTTATAAAAGTTTCCCACCAAAACCGTAATGAACCCATCCATTCATCAGCAGTTTGATAGACGAAATCCTGGCCACCCCACGGACAGAGGCCTGACTAAGATACCATTCAGCAGGTTGGGCCTGCCAGGAAGAAAAGCAGCCGGTGACCCAATGCCATAAGCATCTGATGCAGGCAGCATTAGGTGAGGGTCAGGAATCCTGTTGGATGTTAAAGCTAATCCATCTCCACGGTGATGAGGTCGCTGTAGCTTCTGATAATCAACCAAGTTTAGTGTTTCATCCTGAGGAATGGTCATGCAGAACCCAGCTTGGCAACATAACACACTGCGCCGAGGCCTTCCCGGAGTGCCTTACTTAAACTGCACAACTCACTCCCCTTCCTCTCCCCGGCCTGCCCCCGGCCCGTAGCACTTCTCATCTTTAGTAAATGAGTGCTCCCGCATTTGGTTTTGAGTCTTGTCTCCCGGTCCTGCTGGAATGGGAGCTCCCCAGAGCAGGGACCTGTGTCTTGGTTCTCACTGCTCTATTTCCAGTGCCCTCGACGGGACCCACGCAGCAGGGACGCGGCAAACGCTTGTTAAGAGTTAGCAGGCCTGGAGGTCAGAGATGTTCTGTTCCTTGACCTTTAGAAAGCACTCTGTTATCTTTCTGACTTTCTCCCTCTTGTTTTTTTTTTAGCAACAACAACAAAACCCACCTTTCTAAATACGTTTCGCTTAGATTAAACTCCAGGTTAAGTCAGCTGACATTGCAGCCACTGGCCAAATTCCACCCGGGCGGGGGCTGGAACCTGAGTTTGAAAACAAAACACAACGGACCCCGGAAGTCAAGGGCCAGCTGAGCTTACGTGACCCTGTTTATGAAAACCACCCAGGAGGCTCCCGTCTCCTTTTCCAAAGCTTTCGGCATCAGCCTCACCCCAGACCCAGTTCCCAGATTTAAAAAAAAACACACAGAGACCGTACAAAGCGGCTGCCCCAACAGCTATTTGGTTGGTGAAAGTAATCACGGAAATTTACAACATTTTGTTCATAAGCCATTCTTCATTCCTGCAAAACGCTGGGCTTGCTTTCGGGTCTGGAGCCAGCCCCCCAGGGTCCCCGCCCTGCTCAGCCCCTCCCCTGCGCTCTGAGACCTGTCACCAGCAGCCTCTGAGACTGAGCCGCTGCGACCTGGGGCTGTCCCGGGGAAAGAAAAGATGCAGAGGAACGGAACCTGGCTCGCACTGCTGGGAACTAAAAGCAGGAGACCCCGGTTCCCCCACAGACCCTCCCCCTTCCTGGCGGATGAGGGGGAATCAATCATCAAGAAGACAAATTTCAAAGATGCCAAACCACTGGGGAGAAATTCCCACTTCAAGTCGCACCCTGACACCCAAAGACTCCGACAAGTGGGGGAGGTACATGCTGGCCGCCACACGAGGGTCCCCCTGAGCACGTGGCCTGGGGTCCAGCTCTGGCCTCTGGCTCCCCCACCAAGCCCCGGAGCCTCCCCCGGGCGCCGGGCACTTTAAAAACAGCACAGCCAGGTGCTGCTAGCCAGTGATACGGGCTATCACGGCAGGGAGCACCCGGAGCCCTCGGTGGCACCCCGCTATCACTATAAAAATATCCATCAGACCCTGTCTCCCTCCGCCACGCCGACGCTCTCTGCCCTTCTGCCTCAGACTTTCCTAACTCCTCCCGGGAGTGAGCGGCATAAGCCCCCACATCCCGTGCTTCAGGAAAGGAGAAGGCGTGACGGCGAGGTGGCTGGCTTTGGTGGGTCTTTGAGGAAACAAACAAGCAAGCCTCCTTCCAAGTGGGGGTGACCCAGGCCCCCCACAGAGCAGCCCACCCTCACAGGCACCCTTATTCCCCCTCGGGGCTGTGATAACACACACCTCAAAAAAAAAAAAAAAATACATTGCTCGGTAGTCAAAAGGAACTTCCAGAATCTCAACAGACAGACCGAAAGACTATCATCCAAAGGTCGTTCTTCCCAACCTTTAATACAGAGAGAGCATGGCCCAGAGACCCGGGGAGCTGGGGCTCAATGTGACAGCAGATCTTGTGCTGTCAACGGGACGAGCTGGACGAACCGAGTCAAGCAGAGGCCACGGCAGCCTTCAGCGACAGCGAGAGGGAGTCCAGGTGTCATTATAAGGCCCAGAGCTGCCCTGGGCCACACACTGTCACATCCCCCCGCCCCCTCGCCCCCTCGCAGCAGCTGCCGAGAACTCACTTTGCAGCGGCCCATCGGGCAGGGCATGCCGGCCGGTCCCTCACCAGGATCCCTCGAGGGTCGGGGGCGCTTTGCCGGCGGAACAGCTGGGGCTGCGGTGGCACCGCGCTCTGCGGGCGCCTGGGGCCTCTGAGGCCCGGGGCCGGCTTATCGGCGGTGGCCGAGGCGCCGGCAGAGGGGCGCGCCCGCCTGGCTCCTGCAGATTACAGGGCTGCCCTGTCTTTTCCCGCTCAACCCACCGGCCGGCTGCACACCAGGCCCCCGCCAGCCAGTCCCCGCCGAGGGCCCCTGGGGAGGCGGGAGCAAGGCAGGGCAGCCCCTCCTGTGCCGCAGGGGCGCAGGGAGCCCCGCCGCCCTCCCTGGGCGGGCTGCCGGGAGCACGGGGCTCCGGGGCCTCGGAGGCCAGACTGCCTGCAGTTGGCTCCTGGGGGACACCGGCCCCCGGGGAGGACAGCTCCCTTCCAGCCCACCGCCCTCTCCCCGGAGCCAATGGCCTTCTCTGCCTGCCCGGCCCTGGGTCTTCAGGACACGTGGCCTGACCCTCTATCCTTTTATTTTATTTATTTTTTAATATATTTTATTGATTTTATTACAGAGAGGAAGGGAGAGAGACAAGAGCTAGAAACGTCGATGAGAGAGAAACATTGACCAGCCGCCTCCTGCACACTCCCCACCGGGGATGTGCCCACAACCAATGTACATGCCTTGACCGGAATCGAACCCGGGACCTTCCAGTCCGCAGACCGACGCTCTATCCACTGAACCAAACCGGTTTTGGCCCTCTATCCTTTTAAGTGCCTCGGCTGCTGATGGGAGGGGATCTAAGCACAATCTTAAAACACGGGGGGCCCAAAATAACAGCCTTCCTGGGAACCAGAGGCAAGTCACCACGGAACCGCGCTCCTGGGGGCCAAGGCAGCGCCCCACATCGCTGCCAGGCCGCGGGGAGTGCCCGGCCAGGCCCTGCCAGCCCCCGCCTCCCCCAGGTCCCCCCTGCTGGCCTGGCTCGGGAAGGCTTCTTTTGCAACATTCGGCCATCCATCCGGCGCGCGGGGGCCGAGGTGGCACGCACCCAGTGGCTCCATCCGGTGAGAACCCTGTGCCCTGGGGCGGCAGCGGCGGCTGGTGAAGGGCCTGGACGACCCAGAGGAGCGGACACGGGGCCTGGAGGGCGGCGGCAGCAGCGTCTGGGAGGGGCCTCGTCAACACAGAGGCCACCGCATGCCCGTCATACATCCACAGACACGGTTCTTTATAATTATTATTTTTTTAAAATATATTTTATTGATATTTTACAGAGAGGAAGGGAGAGAGATAGAGAGCCAGAAACGTCGATGAGAGAGAAACATGGACCAGCTGCCTCTTGTACACCCCCCACCGGGGATGTGCCCGCAACCAATGTACATGCCCCTGACCGGAATCGAGCCCGGGACCTTTCAGTCCGCAGACCGACGCTCTACCACTGAGCCAAACCAGTTTCGGCATAATTATTATTATTATTAAGGTATTATATGTGTATGTTGCTTACCATTGCCCTCCCCCCCCCCACCTCCCATCCATGCCCTCCCTCCCCAGAGTTATGTGTTACAGTCACGGTTCTTGAGCGTCACGGACACCTTTGGGCCCCGTCCAGCCTCCCTCCCATGCCCCTCCGCCCCCTGCTGGGCTGAGGCTGCTCCAGCCACACACACACACACACACACACACACACACACACACACACACACACACCGAGGCGGCCATCTGGCTCAGAGCCTTCCTTCCCGCGGGTCCAAGCCCGCCCTCCGTGGCCCTCCGGGTGCCCAGCAGCCGGCCGCCCGCAGCGGAGGCCGGGCCCTCCCGGAGCGGCCAGCGCCTGGCGCGGCGTGGGGAGGGCAGAGCACGTACGAGGCTACATTTTTTTTTACTAAAAATAACATCCCCGCAGTCATGCGAGCACGAGCCCTTGGCCGGTGCCTCTGGGAGCCCAGGATTCAGAGCAATGGCCTGGTGTGGGGTTTTGCGGTTGCCGGCTGTCGTCGTGGTTGTTTTGAGGCAGCCGGGAGGCTAGCCCGTACGGAAGAAGCAGGTCCCGGCAGGCCTGGTGTCCGGGATCTCCACCACAGGACAACGGTCTCAGCGGGCAGCGGACTGGGCCAGGCCGGGCCACGTGGCTGAGCGCTGCCCTGGGCCACACTGGGGAGGAGGGGGGCCGGGGGGGGGGGGCGGTGCAGGCATCATGTGGAGTGAAGGCAGGTTTGCTGCAGGGGGAGTCTTCGGTGAAGGTCTCCCGAGCAGACCCCGGTGGATGTCGCGGGCAGGGGGATGAGAGCAACCACGCATTTCACCACCCGGAAGCCAAAACACGGGCTGTCTTCCCAGATTTCCCAAGCTGGGAGGAGACCACGCCGGCAAGTAATCACGGGGCGTAGCCGTGACTTGGAAAACGCTCTGTGCGTCGACACCATAATGTCAAGTCCTCGGCAAGGGCGGGGGGCCAGGCAGGCGTGATTCGGCAAGGTCCTCGGATGGTGCTTCCGGAGGCAGGATGGTCTCGGTCAGTTCCCCGAGCCCCACAACTCCAGCAGCTCAGAGTCCCTGGGAGCCAAACCGCCTCGGAATGGAACCCAGAAGAGGGTTCATCTAAGCTTTTGTCTGGGGATACATCCAAGGGGAAGCAGCCAGACCCAGAGGGACAAGCCAAACCAACCACCAGGCTGCAGGGAACTGGGCAGGTCACACAAGCAGCTTGACCTTAAGGAACTGGACTCACGACGTGCTTGAGACCCCCCAGTTCACCCCTGGAACGGTGTTGGCCGTGACGGTCAGGCTAAGGATGGGCACATTGTATGAAGTGGGTTGAAGTGACATGTGTCACTCCCTTGTCAGCAGACTGCTGCCAAGAGCTTTCTCAGGGTCTCTGACATGTGATATCCTCCTTCTTCTTTTTTTTAAATCCTCACCTGAGGATATTTTTCCCATTGATTTTTAGAGAGAGTAGAAGGAGGGAAGGAGAGAGAGAGAGAGAGAGAGAGAGAAGCAGCGATGTGAGAGAGACCCATTGATTGGTTGCCTCCCACATGGACCCCTGTCCACAGGGGCTGGGGAATGGACCTGCAACCTGGGTACACGCCCTTCCCTGGAAATCAAACCCGCGACCCTTCGGTGCCACAGGTTGGCACTCTACCACTGAGCCACTCCGGCCAGGGCTCTTTCTTCGTGATCTCTGACAGGAAGCCACAAAATCTGCCCCAGCCCTAACCCGTTTGGCTCAGTGGATAGAGCATCAGCCTGAGGACTCAAAGGTCCCGGGTTCGATTCCGATCAAGGGCATGTACCTTGGTTGGGGGCACATCCCCAGTAGGGAGTGTGCAGGAGACAGCTGATCAATGCTTCTAACTCTCTATCCCTCTCCCTTCCTCTCTGTAAAAAAAAAAAAAAAAAAAAAAAAATCAATAAAATATATATTTTTTAAAAACCTGTCCCAACTTGTAAAGTGCAAGGATTGTGAGGCCTAATTCCTCTGAGGGATTCCTTGTCAGTAGGCTCAGTTTACAGACGAGGAAATGGAGGCAGAGAGAGAGCAAGAAACCTGCTCAGGGGGAGGAGGAGCCGGTTTTCAAACCAGGCGGTCTGGGTCTGGGGTCCAGAGGCTGAGGCTGATGATTTTTGCTTCAGAATTAACACTTTTAGTTCGCAGCCAGCCCGGTTTCCTTAACAGGCATGGAATTCAACGTCTGCCTGCTGAATGTTCCCAGCGCTCTTGTCTCGATGTCCTGTTTTTACAAGATGATGAATGAATAAGTTGATAGAAGAGGTTTTTAGTAGATTTTTTTTATTATAAAAGCAATGGCGTCCTTGTTGACAAAAAATGTGGAAACAGAGGGTATTGCGTGTAATTTCAGTCTCCCTCAGCACCCCCTACATTGTGACGTATTTTCATGCAGCCCCTCCTTCTATGCATGTACCTCTTACTTTACATTTTTAAAATGTATTTTTATTATCGATTTAAGAGAGGAGGAAGAGGGAGAGAGAGGGAAACAACAATGATGAGAGAGAATTACCGATCAGCTGCCTCCTGCATGTATCCTGACCGGGAATGGAAGAGTGACCTCCTGGTTCATAGGTTGACGCTCAACCACTGAGCCATGATGCCGGGGCTAATGTTTTTATTATGAAATATTTCGCACAAAAAAAGAACATTACAGGAACTATCTGTACAAAGACTCCTGTGTCTACTTCTCAGCTTCATTAAATTTGGCCAGATTTTTAAAAGAAATGAGCTATTTTATATTGTAGAAGCCCCCATGCAATGCACCTCAATCCCATTCACCTCTGTCCTACGGGTAATAACTAGCCTGAATTTGGTATTTCTCAGTCCCATGAATTTTCGATACAAAAAAATATATATATCTATTAATCAGCCTTCGTTACATCAGGCTATGGAATGTGGAACATATCACCCTTTCTGAACCTCATTTCTCCTCATCTGTGAAATGGGTACAAGGTACCTCACTGCCTGCCTCGCTGGATTGTGATGAGGACCACAAGTGCTGGATCCCAAAGCACTTCATCACCATCCACGGGAACGGTAGGCATGCTTCTCGATGGTGTGTGTCAGCAGTGACAAATGACCTGGCTTAGGTATTTATTCCCCTGTTCCTGACAAATCAGTTCCAGGAGCTTCTGAGGGTTTTTTTTTTTTTTCTTTCAGTTTTTCAAAATCCCAGCAGCCTCTGGTACCCATTCATCTCCATGAGCATCAAAGATTTCCCCCGAGCTCATTGCCGCAACCTCTCCCTTTGGTGGGAACGCGCTTATTTCTTTAAATACACGGGTAATGGGATTTATCGTAAGACAAACTTGGTTTAAAAATCAGATGGTTTAGAAAGATGATAATATGACTCACAAACTCACTGTCCCAACATAGCCACTATTGTGACTCGAAGGCTGTGTGGGAACAGGGTCGTGAGCCTGGGCTTCCGAGTCACACAGACTGGGTTCTGCCCCTCAGGGGCTGCATGACCTGCCGGCTCCTCTCAGTCCCCGAGAAGATAGGAATGCTCACCCCCAGGGGCTGCTGAGAGGACTAAATGTAGCACACGTGGGAGCACTGTCCCCACAGGGGGTGCTCCAGAACTGTTACCTGGTGTTGTTATTCTAGCGACCACCCCTGCAGACTTTTAAAAATGCATACACAGCCGAAACCGGTTTGGCTCAGTGGATAGAGCATCGGCCTGCGGACTGAAAGGTCCCAGGTTCGATTCCGGTCAAGGGCATGTACCTTGGTTGAGGGCACGTCCCCAGTGAAGGGTGTGCAAGAGGCAGCTGGTCGATGATTCTCTCTCATCAATGTTTCTAACTCTCTATTCCTCTCTCTTCCTCTCTGTAAAAAATCAACAAAATATATTCTAAAAAAAAAAAAAAAAAAAAAACCACACACACATAATACCTATTAACATACCTATTCAGTTCCAAAAATGGGATTCATGGCGTTTTCTTACCTGCTTTTGTTAACAATATCGGAATATTTTTTTCACATGAGAAAAATACACATCTGTATATCTTTAAAGAGGCAGAGTGAGCCATCCCAGGGCTGTTGGCTATGTCATTTAATCCATCCCCTACTGCCGAGTACTTAGGTTCTTCCCTTTCATTATTTTGCCAATTTAAACATGACCAAGAATACCTTGTGTTCTTGAAGGGGATCATTCCCTTAAGATCTTTCCCAGGTATTTTTCAAGACCGGTTGGTGTCAAAGGTTATGAACATTTCTGAGACTTGGTTGATTTTTCTCCAGAAAATGTATGTAACTGTTGTCCTGCACCCAGTAGCCAGACCAGACTGACCACAGCAATGCGGCTCCCTCCAGGAACTGCACTTGCCTGGTGACATGCTTTCAAGAACTGTCCTTAACTGAAACCGGTTTGGCTCAGTGGTAGAGCGTCGGTCTGCGGACTGAAAGGTCCCGGGTTCGATTCCAGTCAAGGGCATGTACCTTGGTTGCGGACACATCCCCGGTAGGGGGTGTACAAGAGGCAGCTGGTCGATGTTTCTCTCTCATCGACATTTCTAGCTCTCTATCTCTCTCCCTTCCTCTCTGTAAAATATCAATAAAAATATATAAAAAAAGAACTGTCCTTAACTGAGGAGTAGTCTTTTTTCCCCCTAAATATGTTTTTATTGACTTCTGAGAAAGAGGGGGGTGGGGAGAGATAGAAACATCGATGAGAGAGAAACATCCATCGCCTGCCTCCTGCACGCCCCTTTTCCAAGGATCAAGCCCATAACCCAGGCATATGCCCTGACCTGGAATCAAACCAGCGACCCCCTGGTGCATGGGTCAACGCTCAACCACTGAGCCACACTGGCTGAGGAGTGGTGTTAATCCCCATTGCGATCCTGTTGCCTGCAGTTCTTCTTCGTACTGACTGCAAGTTAAGGGCATGGCCACCTGGTTTGGCAGCTACACATGCTGGCTTAGCAGAGATTTATTCATCTAATTACCCCAATCCTGTGAGGACCCATAAAACAAACACTGCATTTACACCAAATCCACACCTCTGTGGGAACCTCCAAGCCCAGCGGGAGGCTCCGTCTTATAAAATCGTGGTAATAACATACATTTGTAGAGCAATTTGCCATTTGCAAACACGTTGACAGACACTACGGTATGTAATACTCAAAGCAATCCTGGAGTTTTTATGGTCATTAGCAAGTATTAATATTATTTCTGCTTCACAAAATGAGGGATTGAAACTCAGAAAACGGAGTTGACTGTAATCCTACATCTAATCAATGACTGAGGCCAGAATCAGTTTTGACAAAATCCCAAATCCTCCCAAGCCACCCTGTTTCTCCTGCTTTGTGGAAATAAATGAATCGTGTTGTTTGGGGTTAATTTATCACTGGTGCTCTCTCATCATCATTGTACAGTGAACCCATAGGTACTGGAGAAAGAGGGGTATGTGTGTTAGGGTGAGGCACAGAGAAAGAAACAGAGAGAGGGAACAGGAGGGAGGGAAGAAGAGAGAGAGTGGAGAGAAAGAGAGGATTAATTTTGCTTCAGGTGCCCCAATTTCCAGCTGAACCCCTGAGCTAATGACAATTACATTTGAAGTGTTGAATATTCCGCTCATGGGTCATTCTCGAACCTGGGGGGGCACTTAGACTCCTCAAATCGTCAGCTGTGCTCTCAGATATGGCAGTTTGTCTGGTTATGTATAGCCTGGCATTTCCTAAAGGGAGGCGGTGTTTGGGTAGGAAAGTCAGCCAAAGTGAGAAATGCTGAATGTCCAAAATTCAGCAGAATAATCAGTGGATGCAAAGTTCCATGTTAGGAGGTATGAAGGCGGCAGGTTATCTCTTATTCCTCCCAGAAAGCAAATCTGAGGCACCAGCAGCTCAGACTTGTTCCTTCCACCCCTCGGGTCCTGGACCTGTCCTCTCCAGAAAGGAACCGGGTTTCCACCGTGAGGCCATCTGCGGCTCCGCCACGGAGGCAGCCCCGGAGCCAGAGCACGTCTCTTTTCATGGGTTTCACTGTCACACGCAGGGACTGCGGGTCCATCACGTCATTCAGGATCACAGAACTCAACGTGGAAACAGCCATGAGAAGTCATCTAGCGCCAGAATCCCTCTCCCGACAGGGAGGGGTGCCTCCTCCCCTTGACCTTCCAAAAACAATGTGTCTCAGAGGTTCGGAAGGTCCTGGCTCACATGCAGAGGCCACCACCCTGGGCCTCCCTCCTCCCGGTCCCAGTTCCACCTGCCACCACCGTCCTCTCAGTTTCCATGCTCCTCTGGGCAGCTGCTGCCCCACCTCGCACAGGCTGTCTCGCCTCCATCCCGGCCACCCAGCCTTGGGTGGTTGGACAGCCTCTGTCTTAAATTCCAGCTCCATCTCAAGTTGTGTGACTTCCCTAAACCTCAACGTGCCCCATTGTCCAGTAGGAATAACAAGAATGTCTACCTCACAGGCTTCTGTGAAGACTAAACGAGCTCATGCTTGCACGGCGCTCACCATGCTGGCTGGGCCTAGCCCGTGCTCAATGTAACTGTTATGACTACCTTTATGTTCTCCAAGCACACCTTTCTTTTAAAAAAAAATATATTTTATTGATATTTCACAGAGAGGAAGGGAGAGAGATAGAGAGCCAGAAACGTCGAAGAGAGAGAAACATCGACCAGCTGCCTCCCGCACCCCCCACCCCCACCGGGGATGTGCCCGCAACCAATGCACATGCCCTTGACCGGAACCGAACCCGGGACCCCCCAGTCCGCAGACCAACGCTCTACCACTGAGCCAAACCGGTTTCGGCCAAACACACCTTTCGTTTATCCATGTTTCTCAAAGTCTTTCATCTGGAGATCCTGACGGCGAAACACAGGACCGGGAGCAATTATGATCTCTACTCATCGATATACATTCAATGCTCCACCTTCCCAGAGTTCAATGACTGAGCTGGCAAGGTCTGCAGGCCAACTGGAAACTGGGAAGTTCAGGAGCACCTGGCTGAGGATGGGGCCCCAGAGCACCTCACCAAAGCCCCCCTCTGTGGGCTGGCACGGGTCCCTTAGGTGACCCACTTTGAGTAAGGTTCCTCAACTAGTTTCAAGCCACTCAACTACCAGCATCCACGCCAAATGTCTTCACTTTTCTTCACGTTGTCCATAAAAAAACTTCCTAAGGGACTCTGTCAATATAAAGCATGGGCAAAACGTAAAAATACGATATTAAAAAACAAAGAGAAGTTCTGTTTTCTTTTCCTGCTGAAATGGATGGTCTTACTCTCTGCCAGGAGTCCCTGTCCTCACAGCAATTCTCCTCCTGCTGACTCCCGGCCATGCCTGTTTACAATGCAACTGCATTGTTTGTACTATAACCACGATGTCACTTGATTTCATTATAGTTATCTGTGTACATGTTTGTCTCGTTAAAAGGGAAAGCTCTTTGGGGGCAGATATGGCACTATGTTCATTGCCAGATGCCATGGAAACATGGGGTTTTAAACACAAGAGCTGCTCAGTAATTGCCTGCCAAGTGGACCATGAATGTATGGATGCATGAAAGAATGAACGAACAAGTGGTTTCTGTCAGAAAACTGCTGTCGAGTATTACAGAGGAAATGAGGTTAGTTGGGTGTGACTCATTCTTGATGGACCCATGCTAGTTGCCAGAGACCACTATTTTCCCCTCACTGGTCATAAGCCATCTGTTTAATAATCCATTCTACATCTTTTTTCAGGAATTTGGCATTGTGAAATCTGGTTTTTTTGGAAAGTGAGATAGCTACCTGCCTCCAGTTTTCCTCTCCAGTTCTTCAGGGTTCACCAACATTCCCAAGAGGGTCTCTGTGACCACATGTCCAACTTTAGCACCAGGAAAGACATGTGTCCGCGCTAGAAAACTCGAATGCGTTGAACACTCAAATACTGGCTGATTGGAAACAAGATAGAGCAGTTCAGTGGAGTAGACTTTGCAAAGTCTCCAAACTTAAAATCACATACTCATATTAATAAAAAAAAATATTTTTTAGCATATGCATCCAATATATGGGTATTTATTTATCTGCAAATCATATACATGTACTACTATGCCAAACCATTATGTGCATTATAAAACACACAACAAAATAAAAATTTTATAAGGATGAAATATCACCCAGCCAATGTGAATTGAGCATCAACCTATGAACCAGGAGGTCATGGTTAGATTCCTGCAGGGCACATGTCCAGACTGTTGTTCAATCCCTATTAGGGGTTATGCAGGAGGCAGCCAATCAATGATTATCTCTCATCATTGTGTCTATCTCTCCCTCTCCCTTCTTCTCAGGAATCAATAAAAATATATTCAGATATATATATATTTTTAATATATTTTATTGATTTTTTTACAGAGAGGATGTGCCCCCAACCAAGGTACATGCCCTTGACCAGAATCGAACCTGGGACCTTTCAGTCCACAGACCCACGCTCTATCCACTGAGCCAAACCAGTTTCAGCTATATATATATATATATATATATATATATATATATATATATATTTTAAGAAAGGATGAAATATGTTCTTCCTGAATTTTCTCACACACTGCTTTTTTTTGAAAAGTGAGATAGCTACCTGCCTTTGGAGACCACAGGACCATTGCCATTACCATCGGGGTGATGAGCCGAACCCCCTGAAGACCACAGAAGTTCACTGACCCCTGGAATCACCCAGCTTGTATCCTTAATCCTCCAAGCACCTCCCAGATGTGTGCCACTGGTCACAGGGTGGAGAGTCAGAGCATGGCTGGCCCTCCATCCCTTCGTTGGAACCACAGGGTGAGGACATAGGCACCTTATCCTGGGCCAGCTTCTGAGCACCGCCAACCCGTCTGTACAACAGGAAAGCTAACCCCTACACCTCAGGCTGCTGGGAGGATTAAGTGAGGTAACGTCTAAGATGGGCACAGAGTTGGTGCCCAACCAACAGCTGTCTCCTCTCCTGTACAAAGCGCGACCATTTTATGCAGATGGTGGTGCCCGTAAGGAAGGAAGTTGCTCAGCTCTCATCAAGGACACATCACTAAATAAATTTTTTTAAAGCCTCCATGTTGATGTATGAGACTACTTTTCTTCTAGCCGGCAGTTGAAGATATAATTACTTAGAAACGCTGGACGGGACAATCTAGGGGGAGAGAAGTGGTTGGTGTAGATAAGAAAGGGAGTGGGAGGCAGTGAGCAACATGAGAAAAAAGGCGCCCAACTCGGGGAAGAAACAGGCCTATTTGCTCAACTTTACCGCCCTCCCCCTTTTCTCCGGCGAAGCAGTCTTTGTGCTATAGATATTCTTAAAAGTAGTTTTATTTACGTTTAAAGCGTACGATGCAATATTTAAAGCATAGGAAGATGACAAAGAAAATACAACACATAGATATGTATCCAACACTCAGCTCAAGAAATAAAACAGTTAAATCCACCTTCTCCATCACCTCCTTCCTACCTTATGTTATGAATCTAGTATCTACCCCTCCACACACTGCTATTCACTCTAATAACACACATCTGTATCCCTAAGCAGTATACAGTATCATTTAAAACATATTTTAAACTTAAAAATATGTCTTATTAATACATTATTGTTATCCCTTTGGTCTAATAACTCATTCATGCAACAGATGTATAAACTGCCTACTATGTTCTTTGTGCTATGATTAACTGTAATAATAATTTTTTTAAAAAATCCCTTCACTTCGTAGGCCTGGGAAGATGTCAGCACAAACGACATGAAAAAAATGATGGCTTTGCAAAATCATTTTTGGATTTTGCAAATTCTTACTGCTTCCATTTCACTGTTTCAACAGAAAGCCCACCATTCTGTCAGGGGGCAGAGCCACGGTGGGCCCTGTGACTCACGAAGTGGGGCACAGGACGGGTCAGAACGCCTGCATGAGCCCTCCCCGGAGGAAGCAGGCCGTGTTCTAGGAAAGGCGGCAGCTCGCCCCCACCTTCACAAGTCTGACTTTCTAGACAGCGGGGTTCAGAAAAGAGTGGGATTCTCTTGAACGCCATCCAAGGGAGTTTAGTTACGGAGGCATCTGCGTACGAGTTTATGCCAAACAGACTCCTAACCCTCCCAGGTCCACCCACACTGAGCCAGTGAGTGCAGGCAGCTGGCTCCAGGCTGGCCCACCGGGCTCTCGGGTGTGTCTTCCTTTCTCAGGCTCCCGCTGTGTGTGGGCTCAAGGGTGAAGACCTCACAGGCCTCCCCTCCTGCCTTCCACTGGTCCCAAGTGGGTGGAGCAAGAACGTGAGGCAATGCCAAGACCGGTTTGGCTCAGTGGATAGAGCATCGGCCTGGGGACTGAAGGGTCCCAGGTTCAATTCCAGTCAAGGGCATGTACCTTGGTTGCGGGCACATCTCCAGGAGGGGTTCTGCAAGAGGCAGCTGATCGATGATTCTCTCTCATCGATGTTTCTAACTCTCTATCCCTCTCTCTTCCCCTCTGTAAAAAAATCAATAAAATATATATATTTTTAAAAGTGAGGCAACTTTCACAAATGACCAACCATCACGGTAACTCCATGTGACATTTCAGTCCATTCTAGTTTTCTGATATACAGGCTCTGGCTAAAAAAAATTTTTTTTTAATTCGCTGATATTGGTTTGGCTCAGTGGATAGAGCGTCAGCCTGCAGACTGAAAGATCCCACATTCGATTCCGGTCAAGGGCATGTACCTTGGTTGCGGGCATGGGGGGTGTGCAGGAGGCAGCTGATTGATGTTTCTCTCATTGATGTTTCTAACTCTCTATCCCTCTCCCTTCCTCTCTGTAAAATAATCAATAAAATATGTTTGTTTGTTTTTTAAAAAAATTCATGGTGTTCCTTGTCCTTTAGATTAAGTAATGAAAAATACTTCTACGAATGTAAGTGATCAATACTTTAGGAATCTTAGATTTCAATTGTTGAAAAGTTGGGAAACTCCACCTCTGTCCCCCCTGGACTTGGCCTCTGGGTCCCACTGCATCACACTCACGCCAGTGATGCTCACTCTGCTCCTGCATGCTGCGTGGGGGGCCCCCTCAGCACCCGCCATAGGGACGTCTCTCTCTTCATAAGGAACACTGGGTTTTGTTTTCCTCCTGGCTGTGAGAATAACTCATTTCCATTGTAAACAGGTGGAAAATACCAAGTAAAAAAGAGGAAACGAAAAATCATCCTTATCCCCTCCCCCGTGTGATAAACACTACTAGATTGTGATACATTTGCTTACAGTCTCTTTCCTTTGCATACGAATAAGACGCATCCCTCCAAAACTGGATTTATACCACGTATAATGGCTTGTAGGCTGCCGTTCTTTCAAGCCTCCCTCTGACAACGAGCACATCACTCTTACTGGCGCCTCCGTATCTCCGCTTCCCCTCCCTTCCCCGATCCATCCACGTCTTCCCCACCTTTAGTTCCTCATCCTGCGCAGCCCTGCCTAATAATCCCCATCTGTATTCATTTCATTCCTGTCAATATGTCCAGGCTTTGTTTATGCACAATGCAGCGTTTGATCTATTGTCTTGTCTTTTCTAATAACTCTGAGAATTGGTCTATTAATTCCTGGGATGAATGGAAGTCCCTAAAGGTCAGCAGCCCCGTCTCAGACACAGTGGGTACTCAGTAAAGATTTGCTGATTTGCAGGTCGGTTCGTATTTTGAGGAATCCATTCTTCCCTCTGACCTTTGGTGTTTCTATGCAAAGGTGAACGAAGCTGCCAGACACAGGGAATAAATAGCCAGTCTTTGCAAAATGCTTCTGTCACGTTTATCCTAGAAAGGTATGGGGCTCGCACCTTGTATTTTCACAATTCGGCCCTTCCCTTGGCTGGTGTGGACACAGCAGAATTCTCTAGGAAGCACTGACCGGGGCTAGGACCATTCTGGAACTTTCTGGGCTAGAGTTTATCCAGGGTGGGTCACCCTAGAGCAGGATTATTTCAAACATCCAAGAAATAATGAGATGCAAATTCTCTTTCACAACTTAAAAAACAAAAATAAAAAAGGCCTTTAAAAGAAAATTCAGGCTAGAAGGGATAGCAAATTAATGACAGCTACTTTCTAATATTAAAATAGCACCGTTCTGACCCCGTTTTTTGCAAAGGAGATTCCTCCCCTCTGCTTCCCAAACACAGGTCCACACAGGCGCCCCCTGCTGGAGGGAGAAAGGATAACCGGCCCACTTTCTGCAACTCCTCTGTTACAAACAAGGGACTGAGATCATTCCACTCCTGTTCAGTTCCAGGACCACAGACACTGCCCAGGACACTTCCCCCCAGCTCACGAGAGGGATTTTAACTCCACACCCTCAGCATCCACTCGGAGTTACCAATCCTCCCTCACCCGTGTTTAATGCTTAATTTCGTGGTAAAGGCTGCGTGCCAGGGGAGAAAAGGGGGGCAGAAAGTGGGTACCATTCTCTCTTCCTTCCAGACACCCCACCATCCCCTCCCGTGCTCCCCAGCCCTGCGCTGGCGTGGCTGCATGACGCAGACAAATCATTTTACCCCTCTGGGCCGTGTGTCCGCATCTGTACGTGCACCGTGGCCTCCGAGTCCAGGTCATGGTCTAACCCTCTGTGAAACAACCTCCTCCGCGCTCACCTCCTCCGTGTTCCAATCTGAGATGTGTGGTGAGGGCGGGGTGGAGGCAGGGGTGGGGAGGGTATGGTGGAGAGTTGGGGGTGGAGGGGGGGGTTGCAAGTTCCATCATGGCCACCAGCCTCTATTTCCTGCCTGAATCCCCTTCCTTGGACAGCAGCTAAGGTGCACCCCAGAAGTCACCTTAAAAGTCACCCCAGAGCCAGAACCGGTTTGGCTCAGTGGATAGAGCGTCGGTCTGCGGACTGAGGGATCCCGGGTTCGATTCTGGTCAAGGGCATGTACCTTGGTTGCGGGCACATCCCCGGTGGGGAGTGTGCAGGAGGCAGCTGATCAATGTTTCTCTCTCATGGATGTTTCTAGCTCTCTATCCCTCTCCCTTCCTCTCTGTGGAAAAATCAATTATATATATATATATATATATATATATATATATATATACATATATATATATATATATACATATATATATATATATATATATATTTTTTTTTTTTTAAGTCACCCCAGAAACCGGTTTGGCTCAGTGGATAGAGCATCAGCCTGCGGACTGAAAGATCCCAGGTTCGATTCCAGTCAAGGGCATGTACCTTGGTTGCAGGCACATCCCCAGTGGGGGGTGTGCAGGAGGCAGCTGATCAATGTTTCTCTTCTCATTGATGTTTCTAACTCTCTATCCCTCTCCCTTCCTCTCTGTGGAAAATCAATAAAAATATATATATTTTAAAAACCACCCCAGAAATCACCTTTCCTGCCCGAATCCCCTTCCTTGAACAGCAGCTAAGGCGCACCCCAGAAGTCACACCCGCTATGGAGCCTTTCCTTCCTTATAGCTGTCACCATCGTGGTCTCTATCATCATCTCCTCGGCGGGGAGCTTCATACGGAAGTCCTCACGGCCTGGACGCAGCGCGGAGAGGCCGGTGCCCGTGTGCACCGGGTGCTGCCCGCGCACAGGACAGCGACGGGCTGGGGAGGGCGCACGGGACACGCCTGCCCGCAGCCCCCGACCCCTGCTTGGGGGAGCCCCTGACCCCTGCTTGGGGGAGCCCCTGACCCCTGCTTGGGGGAGCCCCTGACCCCTGCTTGGGGGAGCCCCTGACCCCTGCTTGGGGGAGCCCCTGACCCCTGCTTGGGGGAGCCCCTGTCCCCTGCTTGGGGGAGCCCCTTCCCCTCTCCCTGGCCATGCTCCCCAGGAGGTCTGAGAAGGCGTTGGGGACAGTCGTTTGCAGACGGTGCAAAAGCGGCGGGGAGGGGCAGGCGCTGGCGGGCCGTCCCTCCGAGGGCCCTGGAAACAGCCGGGCAAGGGCCGTTTCCATAGAAACCCCGGCGCTCTGCTCCCCGCGGGGACCCCAGAGGGCCTCCCTCTCCCTGGTCCGGTGAGTGGGCTGAGCCCCGCATCCACCTAGACACCCCGGTCCCCGGGAGAGCGCCCCCTGGCGGCCGCCGGGCTGTCTTGGCCCCACTGGCCTCAAACTGGGGGAGGGAGGTTGGGCAGACTCACTGTTTAAAAATAAAATCGAGTAAATCCTCTTCTGACTTTAGGACCGATGGGGAAGGGCTATGGTCCCTTGCTCACTTGCTTACAGCCTGCCACCGCCTCACTGATGCCCCTTCCCACCCTCCTCTGCCTCGGATGGGGACCACTGTTTCCGGGGGCATCTGAGTGGGTTTGTCAGAAGCTTCCTCACAAGGCTACACGAGAAAGCCTCAATTGTGGCATTTCCTGGAAGAGAAAGACGAGGTTTCTTCTTTTGCCTTCATGATCTCAGCTGATGATTCTGAGGGGCTCCAGGTACATCATCACTTAGTCCTCGTTGCAACCTCGTGCGGTGGGGGCGTCACCACCCCGGTTTTTCAGATGCAGAAACTGAGGCTCCCAGAGGCTAAGTGCTCTGTGCTCAAGGCTGCTCAAGAACCGAGTGGAGCTGGGTCTGACTCCAGAGTCCTAATCCTCCCCCCTCCCCCATGATCTGCTTTCTCCTAGTCTAACCCACTGTATAAAGATCCAGTTCTATAGTTCCCTAGAATAAACAGTCTCCCAACTTTCAGATTCTCTTTTTCAGTTTCCAAACGAAGTGTATTAAAGGAGCTGCTTGTTTAAAAGACCGCTGTCCCTTAATAAAAAAATAAAGAAAGAAAAGAAAAAAGAAAGGAAGGAAGGAAGGAAGGAAGGAAGGAAGGAAGGAAGGAAGGAAGAGAAAGAAAGAAAGAAAGAAAGAAAGAAAGAAAGAAAGAAAGAAAGAAAGAAAGAAAGAAAGAAAGAAAGAAAGAAAGAAAGAAAGAAAGAAAGAATAAAAAAAATAAAAGACCGCCATCCCCTAACGGGCCTTTTACAAAGAAATCTGGCGTGACACGGTTTTTCATTTCTGCAAGTGAGGTTCCTCTATCTTCGCCTGCATATTCCCCAGACGGAGTAAGTGACAGTAGCCAGCACATCCTGCCTGGCACGCAGCGAGTCCCAAACACCTCCGCGTGGAATCCCATTTTGTGCCCACACGAATCCAACTGGAAAACATCCGCTCAGCCACTGCCCGCCTCTTCCCAACCCGAGGGACTCGGCCGGTCTCCATGCAGAAGCGAGTGGGTCCCACGGGGACAGCCGACCCGTGTCCCCGATGCCAGGCACCGGGCCCCAGCCTCCCAGACCCCACGGCCACGGCCCCTCACCCTTTCTTCGAAACTCACACATGTCTACCGAGTACACAGGCCTCCAGATAAGCGGGCAGTTCCTTTCTGGGGGGGTCGTCTGTTCCTGATGAGGTTTATTAAAATAGGGGAACTATTTTTAAGCTAAATCATCGGTCAAACGCATTATCCATTCTGGTGCGACTGCTTTCCACAGATAATAAAAATCCCATCAGCTCGCTCCAAAGAAAAAAGTGACCTACATAACAATGACGGCCTGGATAACAATTAATCCTGCACCGAAACGTCCCAACGCTGGAACTGCGGCAGAGCCACGGCTCCCGGGAGCACGGGGCCCGCCGACTTCATTCTGAACGTGCCGCTGATAACGGAACGGCTGGCGGGGACTCCAGCTTTCAGGGACGGGACTGAAATCCCAAATGGCAGATGCAAGGGTGATACAGTCAGAACTGAGCAAGACGAAGCGAACAGGACCCAGTGCCCAAGGAAACTCGGAAAATTAGTTCTGTGTCGGTTCTGCTGGAGAAGACCTCAGAAGAATGATTTTGTGAGGTGAATCATAGGAGAGTCGTTTTGTAGAAGACTCCATCATGCCCAACACCTAGGGCCAGGGCTGAGTCTACAGTCCTCTCAGAACCCCCGAAGAGCAATTCAGCTCACCAAGATGGCCACTTAGGCTTTTTCACCAAGTGGATTAATCCTTTTGGTCACATTATTTTGTATACGAGCACACACACACACACACACACACACACACACACACTAGAGGCCTGGCGCACCCAATTCGTGATGAGTGGGGTCCCTTGGCTGGGCCATCTCTCTCACCCAGTCTGGAGAGGGTGGGGTGGGGGGAAGACTGCAGGAGGTTGGCTGTGGGGGCACACTTGACCACCAGGGGGCAGCTCCCATGTTGAGCGTCTTCCCCCTGGTGGTCAGTGCATGTCATAGCTACTGGCCAGTCGGGTCGTAATGGTCACTTGGATATATATATATATATATATATATATATATATATATATATATACTAGTGGCCTGGTGCACAAAATTCATGCACATTAAAAGGGGGAACCCAGAGTCAAGTCCCTGTCCACCCACCCATATGCTCCTCAAAATTACATGAGACCCAGACCCAGCTCCCCCCCCACACACACACACACACATTGAGGTAGATCCAGACCCAGCCAGTCCCTGCCACACGGAGGGCGTAGCCTTAGGTCCCCTGGCCTGTCGCCAGGACAGGGGGCATGGCCTGAGGTCCCCCAGATGGGGTGAGGGGTGTGCCTTGAGTCCTCCATCAAGCTCCGCCAGGTGGGGGACACGGCCTGAAATCTCCTGTCAAGCCTCGCTGGGTGGGGGGTATGGCTTGAGGTCCCCTATCAAGCCCTGCCAGGTTGGGGGGGAGGGTGGTGAGCAGCCTCAGGTCCTCCGGTCCATCACTGGGAAGGGGGTGCAGCCTCAGGTCCCCCGGCCTGGTGCTGGGGCTGGGGTAGCAGCCTGACATCCCTTAGCCTAGCATCAGGACAGGAAGTGCACCTGGAGGTCCCCCGTCAATCCCTGACAGGCATGGCCTCAGGTCCCCTGGCCTGGCACCAGGGTGGGGGGCAAGGCCTGAGGTTCCCCAGCCTGGTGCCAGGGCAGGAGGCATGGCCTGAGGTTCCCTGTCAAGCTCTGCCAAGTGGTGGGTGTTAGCCTAAGGTCCCCTGTCAAGCCCCCTGGGGGTGGGGACGGCATTGCCTCAGGTCCCTGCTGATTGCTCGTTAAGGCTCCTTAAGGCTCCTTAAGGGAACTTGGCCTCAGCTGTGGGTACAGCCATTTTTGTGATGGGGTGATGGTCAATTAGCATATTCCCTCCGTATTAGATAGACTAGAGGCCTGGTGCATGAAAATTCATGCACTGGAGGGGGTTCCTCAGCCTGACCTGCCCCCTCCCCCAGCCCAGGAGCCCTCAGGGGCAGAAGGCAACCTGGCCATCATGGAAAGGCATCGCCTCATGATGGAGTCATCACACCTCTGCTGCTGCCACTGCCAGCAGCGCAAGCCTCTGACAGCCCTGGTTACCTGAGCGTCAGGTGGCCCTGAGCAGCTGGACAGCCACCATCTGAGGCTGGCCTGTGCCTCAGGCCGGCCCTGGGAGGCTGAGGGGACTGGGCACTGCCATCTTGTGGTTGTGGGTGCCACCATCCTTTGAGGGTGTGTCGGTCAATTAGCATATTCCCTCCTTATTGGCTCTGGGTGCTGCCATATTTGCGACAGCATAAGGGTCAATTAGCACATTCCCTCTTTATTAGATAGGATTTTTATTGATTTCAGAGAGGAAGGGAAAGAGAGAGAAAGACAGAAACATCAATGATGTCAGAATCATTGATCAGCTGCTTCTGCATGCCCCCTACTGGGAATCAAGCCCACAATCTGGGCATATGCTCTGTCCAGGAATCTAACTGTGACTTCCTCAACCACCAAGCCACACCACCCGGGCTTGGCCACATTCTTTATCAGTGGATGCAGAAGCTCAGTGGATGCCCAATGTGTTCCCAAAAGGATCTCTCCTGAGAATGGAGTTGCCATGAAAGATGACGAAGGGAAGATTCGAGCAGAAGAGCAGAGACCTGGGAGAAGGGGAGCCAGGTTCTGGCCCGGACCTTGATGCTGACTTTCTCCGAAACTCCGGACTAGTCATTGCACCTCTCCATCATCTGAAACGTGTGGGATGGCTGTGGGTACCCACTCGTTCCCTAGTAACAATCAAGCTCAGAGAGTTTCCTCTAACATTAAATATACCAAACTGAACACACGACCTGGCAACCCCACTCCTGGGCAGGTATCCACGATACATGAAAACCTAGGTTCACCCCAAAACACTTTACGTCTTTTATGTACAGTCACCCCAACCCGGAAACAACCCAGAAGTCCTTGGTGGGTGAGTGAACAAACTGGCACACCCATGCCGGGGATTACTGCTCAGGAATGAACCACCGATAACTTGTAACAACCTGGACAGATCTCAAATACCAAGCCAGAAAGAGCCAGATGCATTTATATGACTTTCTGGAAAAGGCAAACTGTATTGGCAGGGAGCAGAGCTGTGGTTGCCAAGGATGGGGAAAGGGGAGGGTTTGATTACAAAGGCAGCCCGAGTGGATTTGAGGGGTGGGGATGGACCGATGTTCCGAATCTTGATTGTGGTGGTACATGGCTGCAATTGTCACAACTCATAAGGCTGAAGGAAAGGGATAGTACATTTTACTGTAATTGAATTTTAAAAAATAAATAAATGTTTAAAAAAATATTTTAAGCCCTAGCCTGTTTGGCTCAGTGGATAGAGCGTCTGCCTGCAGACTGAAGGGTCCCAGGTTCAATTCTGATCAAGGGCACACGCCCGGGTAGCAGGCTCGATCCCCAGTAGGGGGCATGCAGGAGGCAGATGGTCAATGATTCTCTAATCATTGATGTTTCTCTCTCTCCCTCTCCCTTCCTCTGTGTGATCATTAAAAATATATATTTTTTAAAATAAAAGAAAAATAGCTATGTTTTAAGAAATAATAATAATATTTTAAAACTCAAGCCCACATCCTTCAAGACTGAAGAGAAAGAATCACTTCCCACTGAAGGAGAGGCGGGGAAAGGGAAGGCTCCTCAAAGTCAGCTCTGCCCCCGCCCCCCAATACACATCAGGACCTGCCTCCCCACTGCCCCACGCACCCACCATGCCATTCCCTCCCAGCACCACAGATGCCAGGCCAGACCGAGTCACGGAACATAACTAAAGGTCCAGGGCAGCAAGGGGCAATCAACCCAGCCCAGAAATGAATGCCCAACTCATGGCTCCCTGCCCAGCTCTCCTCAGCGTCGGTGAGGCCACGGCCACCTCCACCACTGGGCTGGCTGAAGACCGGGAGCCCCAGGTAGCACAGCCAAGAGCAGCAATCTGGGTACCAGAGGAGGTGCCAGAATGGGGACCCACTTCTTCTTCCTTCTCTGTGTTGTTAATCCTCACCCGAGGATATTTTCCGCTTGGTTTTCAGAGCGTGTGGAAAGGAAGAGGAGAGGCAGAGAGAAACATCAGTGTGACATAGACACATTGATTGGTTGCCTCCCACACATGACCCCACCAGGTACTGAGCCTACAACGGAGGTACATGCCCTTGACTGGAATCGAACCTGGGACCCTTCAGTCTGCGGAATGACAGCTCTATCGGCTGAGCCAAACCAGCTAGGGCGAACCCACTTCTTAATTGATTAACACCAGAGTGCCTACCCCCTTCAAGGGAGACTTCTCTTCCAGGGTTACCAGAGAAAATACAGGATGCCCAATAAATCTGAATGTCAGATAACAATGAGTAACGTTTTGGTATAAAATATGTGCAAGCATTTTTGTCTTATATTTTTTAAATTTCTTTATTGATTAAGGTATTACATACGTGTCCTCATTCCCCCAATACCCTCCACCTCCCATTCATGCCCCCACCCCCTGTTGTCTGTGTCCATTGATTAAGCTTATATGCACGCATACAAGTCCTTTGGTTGATCTCTCCCCGCCTAACCTCCACTATCCCCTACCTTCCCTGAGGTCGGACATTCTGATTGATGTTTCTCTGCCTCTGGATCCTTTTCTGTTCATCCGTTTATGGTGTTCATTACATTCCACAAATGAGTGAGATCAGGTGATGTTTATCTTTCTCTGCCTGGCTTATTTCGCTCAGCATAATGCTCTCCACCTCCGTCCATGCTGCTGCAAATGGTAAGAATGTCTTCTTTTTACCACAGCGTAGTATTCCGTTGTGTAGATGTACCACAGTTTTCTAATCCACTCCTCTGCTGGCGGGCCTTAGGAAGCATTTTTATTTGCTAAATCTGACTTCACTATCCTCCACCCATAGCAGCGTGGCCTCGCTTACCACCCATCAGGAGGTAATTTGCTGCACCTCCCTCAATCTGTTTTCCCCCTCGGTACATCCTCTGGTGATTAGAGAAGTGGGTCTGGGCAGATCTCTCTAGAAACCTGGCCCCAAAGCAGACTGCGGTGCTGGGAATCGGGGGAGAAGGAACAAGCAAATGGCATACCCTCCCCAACCTCTACCCCCGACCAGAAGCTGGAATGCAAGGCCAAATGTGGGGGGCGGGGACTGGGACAAGCAAACCCAGCCTGAGGCTCTCTACTCATGAGCTGGGGTAAGGGCAGCCCCAAGCCCATCCCAGCTGGCATCAGACCCGCTGGAAGGACAGCGGGGGTCACCCGTAGAGACCACTCCTCAGAGGAACTCTGTAGCCTCGGGTGGGTTCGCCCCACCTCCGAGGTCTCCCCGGCCACCCTGGGCGACTCAGAGTGCTGTCTGCCCTTCCCCAGGCCCCGGGATCGCAGCAGTTACCTGAAGCAGGCGCCGCCCATGGGCCCCCCAGTGTAGGGAAGGGGGTGGCGTTTGTTTTCTGGAGCTTTTTATTTTGCCATTAGCAGAGGGGGGAAAAAATCTGTCTGGAATTTATATTAAAAGCTCCATCAGATGCTAAGCAGCTGCTCCCCATCTGTGAGGTTGCTGGAGCAAGGTTACACGGAAACACCCGGGATTTGAGTTAGATTAGATATGGGGAGGGGAGGTGTGACCCCCCCAAAAAAATGGCCAAAGGTGGGGATGGGCCCTGCCGAGGAGAGAGAGGGTCATCTCCTGTCCCTGGTTTCCAAACCACGGGCCAGATGGCGCCTCGAATTCTCATCGCAGCCTCTCCCTCTCCCACTCACACAACGACCCAATATTTGCCGGGCGTGTCTGTGTTGGGGCGCTGTGCTAGCACCGGGGCCATGCAGACACGTACAAAGCAGTGCCGGCACCCCAGGCGGTCCCATTCTGGGGGCCACCCCTGCCACGGGGGCCGGAAGGGTGACAGGGATGAGCTGGGAGTGACAGGAGCACGGCAGGGCTGAGCCAGCCGCTCAGGCTGGCTTCCCGGGGTCCGGCCTGCGCTGAGTCTTACAGGAGAAGCAGAGGTTACCCAGGAGGAGGCAGGGTGCAGCTCGGAGAGCGATAGGGCCCGTGCCCCAGGCACCGGGCCCCGTAGGGGCCAAGGCATGGATGGAGACTGTAGGCAGGGAACAGCAGCGTGGCTGCCGCATGACACCGGAGCGTGACAGAGGTGGGCACGGAGGGCCGCTGGGCCTGGGGGGCTTCGCTCCATCCTGAGCAGCAGGGAGGCTTAACGTGTCGGGGTGCCGTGTCCAGGGGGCATCTCGGGACAGTCGCTGCAGCGGAGAGGAAGGAGCGGGGCTGGTGAGCGGGAGACAGGGCTGAAGCACAGTCAGGTGATGCATCAGACCTGGGCACAACTCACAGCCAAGCCTGCTCCCCGGCCTCCAGCCTGGCCCCGCCTCCGCCCACCGTTTCAGCCAGGGTTGCATGAGTGCGTCCGGACCTGGGTCTGCGGAAAGGGGTTATCGGGGTCCAGGGCAGCCTCGTAGTGGTCACCCTGGCCATGTCCTGAAGGCGTCCAGGAGGTAACACAAAGTGTAAGAGCTTGGCCCAACCTGAGGGGGCACGTGTGGTGTGGCAGAAGGAGCCTGGGAAAGGGTTCCAGAGCATCTGCCCTCCCCTCTGCTGCTCGGCAGCCTTGTCTGCCCGATGACGGGCTGCCAAGGCTACAGAGCTATTGGGTCCAAGGACCCGCAGAGGGTGAAGGTAAGTAAGTGCGGCTCAGTGCTGCCGCCTACTGTTCTCCTCCTGACATTGCACACACACTGGGCACCAGTGAACCCCTCCCTCCCCCTCTCCAGCACCTTCCCACACGGAGGATGGTCATGGTGGGCTTGGGGAGGCGCGCGAGGGGAGGTGACTCATTCCAGGTAAGGGAATGAGTTGAAGCAGCCACAAGGGGTGTGGCTAGATACAGGGGTGGGCAAACTTTTTGACTCAAGGGCCACAGTGGGCTCTTAAACTGGACCGGAGGGCCGGAACAAAAGCATGAATGGAGTGTTTGTGTGAACTAATATAAATTCAAAGTAAACATCATTCCATAAGAGGGTACGGTCTTTTTGGGTTTTTTTAATTCAATAGTTTTATTCACCGGATCCTGGCCGGTGGGCCGTAGTTTGCCCGGCCCTGGTAGAAGAAAGGAGGTGTCCCTGGGTCATCCCCAGTGAGTCTTTCCACATCCAGTCTGAGGAGGAATGGGTGATCGATCAGCTGTTGGGAGGACACGCAGGCCAAGACTGGATAACCACCCTGCCCTGGGGGAGGGGAGGAGGCAGGAGGAGGAACACAGACTGGTTCCAGGCTGGGCGAGCGGCTGCTCTGGGCTGCATCCTGTCACTGGTGGTTCTGTACAGCTCACGCACTCAGAGTGCTTTTCACATTTTTAAACGGTTGGGAAAAAAATCAATCAAGAATAACGGTTGTGGCAGACAGCATGGTCTGCAAAATCTGAAATATTCGCTACCTGGCCTCTGACAGACGTTTTCGGACTCCCGGACTGGAGGGCGGCTGGGGTCACCCCGGCTCCGAGGTGCTGACGGGGGTCAGGGCCGCCCGGGAGCACTGCCAGCAGGAAGTCTGTGGCTCCCCCAGAGCAGACCAAAGCCTCCCGGCCCCCCGTGGCTCTCATGTACGGCAAAGGCCATCCCCCCCCCCGCCCCCCGCCAATGCCTCTGGCCAGTGTCTTCGAGGCCCCCACAGGGAAAGGGGAGAGGACCCACTGTCTCCCGGGGTGGGGAGGGCGGGAAAGGGCTGGAAGGAGAGAGGTTGGGGTGGAATGTGCTGACCCCCACACTCGCTCTGGGCCCGGGCCCAGCACAGCTGCTCCGGTTGGGGGGCTGATGCTCCCCCTTGGAACTCTGTCAGGATCGGCGTGGCTCTCGGAGGCTCAGAGAAATGCTTCAGCAGTTCTGCTAGGCCCCGATTTGCCCGCGAGTTCCCCTGTGCCCAGCTCAGCCCCCAGGCCTTGTCAAAGTGACCTCCTTTCACGCACACCTTTTCCCAAGAAGGAAAACCTGCTGACGAGTCAGTTCTTTCCTTAACCAAAAAAGTACTTTTTTTTTTTTTAAAAGAAGACAAAGACCTCAGTCCTGGCTCTTTCTGGGAGAGGAAGTCATTGGCAACACAAAGAAACGAAGGCGGGTTTGCGCCCTCCGGCAATGTCTCGCCCTGTCTCCTGTCTACAGTGGCCGGTGCCGTGTGATTAAAGAGCAAGAACACAGGTCGCCATGCAGCGGGCACAGTCCTCGCCGGACACCGCGGCAGGCCCCGTGCCGACGTGGTGTCAGCCCCGAGGGCTGGGGCCTGGCCTTGTCCTAGCAGATGCAGGTGATGTGGTTGTCATGTATTTGAAGATCTCTTTAAGACACCGTACAGGAGTGTGCGGGGCGGGCTGGTCTTGGGGTCCTAGGCAAGCCCCATGTCTCAGTGCCCTGGCTTCCAACTGGCCACCACTCCGCCGGAGTTCTGGGCCGTGAAGGCAGGAGGGTGTGTGTGTGTGCGTGTGCGTGTGTGTGTGTGTTGGAAGGGGAGGGGAAGGGAGAGTATATGGGCCTGGCCTTTGTCTGGCTCTACAGTCAGCAGCTGCGTGACACGCACGTCTCAGAGACTATGCCCTGATTACATGACAGTACACCAGCACAGCATAAAGGTTCGCTCTCCTTACATTTCCTTGGCCCTGAAAAGGGAGAACACCTCTCTCGCCAAGCCCTTTCTCACAGGGTGGCTGCAAGGCTTGGAAGAGATAAAGGACGCCGTCGACCTGTTTAGCCCTACAGCCCTGCGTCCTTCAGCAAAGCATTCTTAAAACAAGGACTAGGTGCCACCTCCGAGACTGTGTTCTGGGAAGAAGGTGAACAAGGCAGAAAGAGACCTGGGTCAGTGGAGACTTAAGTCTACTTTTCATAAGTAAAGAAGGTGTGCTTTTTATTTCTCAAGCACCTGACCCCTGTGTTCCCGAGTTGGGGAGCAAAGACGTTGACTGTGGGCTTCCCGTTCCATCGGTTAAGTCTCGTAACGTGGGGATGGTTCTTTGAGCCTTCATTTACCTACCTGTGAAATGGGACGCTGCTGTCTGTGAAAAGGAAATGACTTAATACGCATGGAAGCTTTTGGCATGGTCTGTGGCATGGGATAGATCTTTTAAAATGTTCAGTTTAGCGGATGACAGACAGATAAATAATACCAGGAGCATAAGCATATTCACCTTAAAGATTGAGGCTGTTGAGGAAGCTCAGGCACCCTGAGCCCCAGGGAGAGGGGACTGGACCTCAGACGTCACCTCTTCCACATATCTACCCCTTCCTACCACTAGTAAACAAGGCCTCTCACAAACACAGTGCCTGTGGCTATACACTGAGTGGCCAGGTTATTATGACCACGTGACGATTGTAGGCAAATTAGCCTTTCACGGCATCGTATGGGGCATGGAAGCCGAAGGCCTATTCAAACACCTTTGCTGTCTGCAGTTACCAAGATATAATGTCTCCAATTCGCACAGGAACACAAGAATTGGACAGTCGAGCATTGGAAAAAAACTCATGTGGTCCCATGAATCACGTATGTACCCTACATGCATTAGTACAACCCTTCAAGCTGGTGGGGGCAGTGTTATGGTTTGGGGCATGTTTTCCTGGGATGATTTGGGCCCTTTAATTCATGTGGAACAACCTCTGAACAGCACAACATACCTAAGTACCGTTGCTGATCAAGTTCATCCTATCATGTTGATGGTGTATCCCCATGGAGATGGCTTCTTCCAACAAGACAATGCGCCATGCCACGGTGCTCGTATTGTGCAGGAGTGGTTTCAAGAACATGAGGGAGACTTTACCTTGCTTAGGTGGCCCCCACAATCACCTGATCTCAACCCAGTTGAGCATTGGTGGGATGAAGTTAAAAGAGTCATCAGGCAGCTGGTCCCACAGCCATCAAATCTCACAGAACTGGACAGTGCTAGTCATCAGGCATGGTGTCAGATTCCTCGCATCACCTTTCCACATCTCGTGGAGTCAATGCCAAGAAGAATTGTCGCAGTATTGAAGGCAAAAGGTGGCCCAACGAAGTACTGATGGGGCGGTCATAATAACCCGGCCACTCAGTGTATATATGAACATTATATGGGCACCGTTTATTGGGCACTTTTATCTGCCCATGTCCATCATCTCACTTAATTCTCACCACAGTGCTATAAAGAGGCATTATAGTTCTATAAAATGAAGCACAGGAAAGTTTGGTCAATTGCCCAAGGTCACATGGCCAGTAGTTAAAGCAACCGGGACTTGATCCCTAGTCCATCTGACTGCACAGCCCCCAGGTTACACAGCCTGGGCCACCCGGCTGGGTCTCGGGGGTGGCAAAGAGCCCAGGGTGCTTTGTAAAACATACTATCCTACTAAGAGCTAATGTTCGTTAAGCACTTACTATGCGCCATATACTCCCGTGCTGTGCCCTAAAGAGATCCTCAAATATATAACAGCAGCCACATCACCTGCATCCACTAGGAATGAGCTGCAGAAAGAGGAACTCACCTGCTTTCTCTGTGTCAGCACTTTCAGTGGTAATTGGTACTTTTATGTAATAACCATAGAGCTGACGCTGTGCCAGGCATGCTCCAAGCACTCTGCGGGAGTGAACTAAGACAGGTACTCCTGTTATCCTCACTTTGATGGAAATAAGGAAAGAAAGTCGCTTGGCCTGAAGTTGCCCAGGCGGTAAGTGGGAGCGCTGAATGCACACCCAGGCAGTCTGCACCCAGAGCCACCATGTGCCACCCAGCCTGCTCCCTCCCTGAGCTGCACAGGGAATTGGGGGGGCCACAGGGAAGCAGCGTCCCTTCCCGAAGACAACTGTGCAAGGAACAGTGCTTGGTGGACAGTAGGCTAGGCTTCCCCAGGGTCCTAGAGAGGCCCTTCCATCTCCGGCTTGCTCAGGTGGGTGGGAAAAGAGTTCTAGAAATATTTCCTTATACTCAGTCTCCAGTGGGGAAGATGGGGGTGGGGGGTGCAGGAGGCAGCTGATTGATGATTCTCTCCCATCATTGATGTTTCTATCTCTCTCTCCTTCTCCCTTCCTCTCTGAAATCAATTTAAAAATATTTTTAAAATAAAAATAAATGTTGCCCTGCAAAACGGTATATTTAGCCCCAAATCCTCGCCCCTTGTGGGGTTTCCCCAATGTAAGGATTGGGCACCCCTAAGGATTGGGGCCTCATCTTTGTCAACAACTGATAATAACCAAATCACCCAAAATTATACCCTAGAAAACTATTGGCCACCAGCACTCCTCAAAACTGTCAAGATTGTTAAAATAAAATTTTTAAAAACGCCGAAACCGGTTTGGCTCAGTGGATAGAGCATCGGCCTGAGGACTGAAAGGTCCCAGGTTCGATTCTGGTCAAGGGCATGTACATTGGTCGTGGGCGCATCCCCAGTAGGGGGTGTGCAAGAGGCAGCTGATTGATGATTCTCTCTCAACGGTGTTTCTAACTTTCTATCCCTCTCTCTCTTCCTCTCTGTAAAAAATCAATAAAATAAAATATATATTAAAAACAAAAACAAAAACGGTCACAACCAAGAAAAACCCAAGGATACACGAGGACGGAGTGCACCATGGCATCCTGGAACAGAAAGAGGATCTGAGGGAGGACTAAGCCATCTGGATGAAGTATAGACTGTAGTTACAAAGCTGTACCAACACTGGGCCATTAATTGTAACCAATGCCGCAGTGACGGGAGACGTTAATAACACGGGAAACCAGGTGTGGTGTACGCAGGAACGTTCTGTCTTTGCAACTTTTCCGTAAATCTAAAACTGTTCTAAAAAAAAAAAAAGGTACTATAAAAATATGTACTCCTTAACGATACTGCTTAACTCGACCGCTGTGTCTACTTTTTCACATTTCAATCTGTCTTCGTCTGCTCGGGCTGCTATCACAAAATACCACAGTCATGGGGGTGGGGGGGCTTCAATCAAACCCAGTTCAGTGAGCACATCGGGGGGGACAGGAGCAGCACACGCCCCTGGCCACAGGGCTCTCCCGGCCTGTCCGGCTCTGTCTTACCGAGAGCATCCCTTCTGGGCGAAATAGCCTGATGTTTCTACCGTGTTCCCCCGAAAATAAGACATCCTCCGAAAATCAGACCTACTTACTGGTTTCCTTCTGAGTGAAATATAAGGCATCCCCCCCCCAAAAAAAAATAAGGCCCCCAGGCTCTGTCTCAGAATGAAAATTAATTTACCGTAAACTGGTCTCTAGGGCCGCCCCGACTGGCCTCTAGCAACCAGTGACATTACGCGGAGTCCTGACGTCACTGCTGTGTGAATGGAGAGAAATCAGCGTGGAAACTTTGTGAAACCTAAACTGCAAGAAGCTGTGACTTGGGTGAAGAATTCATGGGAGAAAATCACTGACAGTAGCATTGCAAGTGCACTGCGAGCAGGCTACCTTGACAAGAAGTACTCATTTAAAGACAGTGCTATTGCTAAACATGAGAGATTTGGTCCACTGATTCTGAAAGAAACGGAGTCACAAGAAATTCACCAGGAAATTCAGGAATTGGATTGTTATGATGATGTTCCGGAGGATGATGACATGATTGTCATTGAACAAATGAGTAAATTCTTGATACTGTAGGATTCAGTTTGCCTGGTTTGTGTTGACAACTACCGTACTACCGTACCGTATACAGGTAATAAATTTCCTTTATTTTCATTTAACAGTAAATGTGTACCGTATTCTTCTTCATGGAAAAATAAGACATCCCCTGAAAATAAGACCTAGCGCATCTTTGGGAACAAAAATTAATATAAGACACTGTCTTATTTTCGGGGAAACAGGGTAGTGCCGAGGTTACAAGTGGTTGGTTGGAACCGAGGGACGGCACTGGACGGGGTACAGGGGCCAGGTGAGCCTGTCCAGCAGGTAGGAAGCCAGGCTTTGAGCCGGGAAGAAGCGACGAGGCACCGTGCCGATCACTAACCAGGCCGCCCCGGAAGCCAGGGGAGGGCACTGGGGTGGCACTGGGGGCAGGGGCCCAGGGGACACCAGGGTGAAAAGAGAGGGAAGGACAGAGGCCCTCCTTCACTGTGGCTTCTCAAAAGGTCTGGAGGCAGGCCGTTTCCCAGGACAAGTGACCCTGGGCAATCCACGTGTCTCCTTTAAGACTCAGTGTCTTCCTCTGTAAAATGGAGAGAATAAGAGCAGCCACCTCATGTCGCTTCTGTGTGGGTCAAATGAGAACATGTATTAATATTGTTAATATGTTAGTAACATGTTATTAACAATTTATTAACATATTAATATTGTTAATAACATTTTTAAAATATATTTTATTGATATTTTACAGAGAGGAAGGGAGAGAGATAGAGAGCTAGAAACATCGATGAGAGAGAAACATCGACCAGCTGCCTCTTGCACACCCCCTACCGGGGATGTGCCCGCAACCAAGGTACATGCACTTGACCGGAATGGAACCTGGGACCCTTCAGTCCGCAGACCGACGCTCTACCACTGAGCCAAACTGGTTTCGGCGTTAATAACATTTTTAATAACATGTATTGTTATTGTATATTAATAATATTAATAATGAAGATAATCACCCAAAGACCTAAGCAGAGAGGCCGGGGGTGCTGGGCCGGGGGAGGGAGGGAGGGAGGGAAGGATGGGGACAGTTGCTGTCCTTGAACCCCGTGCACCCCTTACTAGGACAGAATGAGTGCCGGCCTGTGTTAGGTGAGACAGTGCATGTACAGCTCTCAGCCCTGTGTCAGCACACGGAGCAAGTGCACGGCGCATGCAGACCATGCGACTGGGAGTCCCGAGGTCCGTTCTGCCCCGGAGGCCTTCCCTGGCGCCCCGGGAGGCTGACGGGTGGTGACGATGGGAGTCGAGTCCAGAAAATCTCCGTGAGGTGGACCGATGGACACGAACTTGTTTACCAAACCCTAGAACACCAGAGCAAGCAGATTTCCCTCCGAGTCTGAAGGAGGAGATCTGAGAACAAAGTTACACACATGTGGAGCCTGTCGGCCCCAGAGAGGAGCAGGCAGGAACCGGAGGGGAGGTCCGGAAGGGCTCCCTCAGTCTCGTCACGAAACCACCGTGGGAGCCAGGGGGCTCTGGCGTGGGCCTGGCCCGTGGAAGCTGAGGTCTCAGAGCAGCTGCTTTGCCCTGTCCACCACCTCCCCCGGGAGGACTCGGCGCCCCCTCGGCATCCGCAGGTGAACGGAGGTGTGGCTGGTCTGACAGGACACCAGACACGGGGACAGGGGCTGAGGCTCACAGGCAGGGCCCGCCGGGCAGGTGGATGGGCGTCCACAGCCTCTGCACCTGCCGTCAGGACGGCCAGCACCGATGGCAGCCTCCATCCCACTGTCCATCCTGACCGCACCCTGTGCCACAGGCACACCCCCCAACACACACACACACACACCACACACACACACCACACAACACACACACACCACACACACACACACACCACACCACACACACACCACACATACACACGCCACACACCCACCACACATACCACACACACACCACATACCATACACACACACCACACACACACCACACACACACCACACACACACCATACCACACACACACCACACACATATACATACACCACACACACATATAAACACACCATACATACACACACACACCGCACACACACCACACATACACTACACACACACCCACACATGCACATGTACACACACCACACATACACACACACACTACACCACACACACACGCACACACAAACATCACACACCGCACACCACACACACACACACACACACACACACACACACCACACATCTCACACACACACACACACACAACACACACACACACCACACACACACACACACCACACACCACACACACACCACACACACACCACCACATACACCACCACACACACACACACCACACACACACACATACACACACACACACACACACACACACACACACAGCTGAGGAGGGAGAGCACAGTTACGGAGTCAGAGGCTCTGGCTCCAGCCTCACCACCCGATCCTTGACAAAACCCTTCGTCTCCCTGAGCGGGGTTTGCACAGCTGTCAGGACAGACCCTCCTTCAGAGAGACGTGGCAAAGAGCAAGGAGGGACAGCATGCTGGGCGAGAGCGGTGCACCCTGCCCATCAGTGTGTGAATGCAAACTGTTGTTAGTACGTGGTCAGTTCTGCTGTGATTTCTTCACCCACGGGAAGAACGACGAGGGGATGGGGTAGGCACAGCGTGGGGAGAGGAAAGGTCAGAGGCAAGAACGGAGACTCGCCCTTCCCGCCCCACCTCCCTGGCCAGCGACTGGGTTTGCACCAGCTTAAGATCCGGAGGAAGGAAAGGGGTTCCTTTATGCAGCTAACTGGCCAAACTGACCAAGTGCATTTTTATTCTGAAAGAGACACTCGTTAGCCCAAAACAAGGGGAGGAGGGTAGCAACTCTTACACACGATAACGTGAATTTTTGAAGTGAATCTTTGAACAAAGGGACTAGCAATTTCTTTGTTAGGTGCTTCTCTCATTTCTTCAGTGGCCTCGGCGAGGGTGCCCGCCCGCTGGGAGCTGTGATGTGCAGCAGGGTCTGCTCTCCGGAAAGCTGAAGAGAGGCCCGTGCAAAGGTGTGTGCCTCGGGAGAGGGCTTTGAGACCCCGGAGTTTTAGTTGTGAAACCGTGAGTCACCCCCTTCCTGCTGAGTCACCCCCTTCCTGCTGAGTTCTACTCGCTCTGTGAGTGGGGGGAGGAGAGATGATTAACTCTAGGAAACCGACTCATTTGCATGACCATTTGCATAGAGGTACATACATTACGCCTTCCTATGAATTAATCTGACCATGAGTAAAGGCAGAAGGAAATGGCCTTTCCGTTCCTCATCCCCATCTGTTTTTCTTCTCCTCCCACTACCTGCTTGAACGTACTAAAATGACCTTAAGCTTCCCCGGGCAGTAAGTACGTCAGCCCCAACCGGTTTGGCTCAGTGGTAGAGCGTCAGCCTGGGAACTGAAGGGTCCCAGGTTCGATTCTGGTCAAGGGCATGTACCTTGCTTGTGGGCACATCCCCGGTAGGAGGTGTGCAGGAGGCAGCTGATGGATATTTCTCTCTCTCATCGATGTTTCTAACTCTCTATCCCTTTCCCTTCCTCTCTGTCAGAAATTAATAAAATATATATTTTTAATTATACTTAATTTTTAAAAAGTACATCAGTGTGTGCGGTACACATAGACTTGCCTTGTATTTTGGAATCACAAGAAGTCCTCCTTCCTTCCATCCTTTCCCCCTACCTCATCTCCAAATTCCTCCCCACTATCTTCTTTGCAACATGGAATGCCTCAGACGTCTGAGCCGTGGTCTGTGGAAGCTGAGGATCCCCGAGCGAAAGGGCAGGGAGCGGTGAGCCAGGCTGGCAGCTTCGTGCGGGCGGGGATGCTGTCTGTCTGTCTGTGCTGCACTGGCTCCCGGGGTCTACGGCTGGACACACAAGACCCCCTGACCAGCTGAGGCGCAGAGCATGGCTGTGGCATGGCCAGGTTCGAGCAGCTCGCTGTGGAGTCCGCCGGAGCCCTCGTCGGAGCCCAGCGCTCTTCCCACAGGACCACGCCGACCATCGTGCTGCACCGCGGCAGGTGGGCAGACCCGCCCGTGCGCCCTTTCGGCAGTGCTCACCCCCGGGACGGGAGCACCCGATGAGCGGGGCTGGAGTTAGGACAGACTTCCGCCCGGGGCTGTGTGAGCTGTAGCATATGCAGGTGCGTCACCTGTCCCCGTCCGAGCCGGCTCCCCAGGCCAGCTGGCATCTGTCCCAGGAACAGGGGCCAAGGGCAAATCGCTTCTTAATTACTGCTTACCGTGCGAGTTTTTGCTTTGGCCTGGGCGATGGCCAACTCCCCGAAAACACAAGGGTCTCTCATCAGCCTGCAGTGAATTGACCCTTGGAATTGATCCTTCTCCCAGCCGTGGATCTTACTGTCGTGGGAGAACCTGCAGCCACCATGTCTAGCCACGGGCTCCTCCCCAGCCACTCCGTCCCATCCTGCCCACCCCACCCCTTTAGATGGCCTGAGGCCAGGCCCCCTTATCAGGGCCTCACCTGCTCAGCCGGTCTTCACGACCAGGCCCAGAGGACTCTCAAAAGCAGTGAGTTCCTCAGCCTCCGCCCGCCTGCCACACCCCTTCCGCAGCCACAGAGACGTTTCCCCATAGATCTCTCATTGCGTTTTCACGCGTAACCCTCTGAGGCAGGCGAGAAAGGCCGAAAGGAAAATTTTAAGTGACTTACCATGAACACACTGAGATTCAGACAGAAGAACAGACTCACCAATTCAGAGCCGGAGGAGAAGCCATATTGGGGTAATTAATACACCTAGTGCTGACGACAAAACAGCCCCCATCTCAGTGCTCTACACACGAGCTTCGCTGCCTGCTCATGTCACAGGCTAACGTGAGCTGGGTGACTTTTCCAGCGGCTGTTCTCCCAGTGGACTCTGGGGATGTCCATCCTGGGGACAACCTATCTCTAACGATTACCCAGGGGGATACGGTAAATATAAGGAGGATGGCACAGGTGACTTTGTGGTGAGGCCACTTCTGCCCTGGCTGGGTGGCTCGGTTGGTTGGAGTGTCTTCCCAAACACCAAAAGGCTGTGGGTTCAATTCCTGGTCAGGGCACATACCTAGGTTGCAGATTCAATCCCCAGTTGGGGCACATACAGAAGGCAAGCAATTAATGTTTCTCTTTCATCTCTCTCTCTCTCTCTCTCTCTCTCTCTCTCTCTCTCTCTCTCTCTCTTCCAGGCTCTCTAAAATCAATAAGCATATCCCCAGGTGATGATTTTTTAAAATGTTTTAATAGAAATGGTATACAAATCACTTCTGCACACATTTCATTGGCCAGAACCAGTCATGTGACTATTAACTGCAAGAAGGCTGGGAAATACAGTCTTCCTGTTCCACAGGAAGAGAAATGTACAGGCGAGCATCCAGTCACTCGCTGCTACAGAGGAGACAATGACACCGACTTTTATCAATGGGTTCTATGTGCCGAGCACCTGACAGCTCCACGAAGGTTATTCATCTTCATCTTATACATAAAGAGGTTCAGACCAGATCCAAACCCTCTGCTCTGACATGTGAATACGTTCTCCTTGGAGAAAACAGAAACATACAAAAAAATATGCTCCTTTTTGGCCATCCTACCTCCTAGCCCAGATCCCTCCCAAATTCACCCTGTCACTGATTTGATGTGTGTCCCTCTGGATTTTTTGTTCAGGCATTTATATGCATACTAGAGGCCCAGTGCACAGAAATTTGTGCACTTGGGGGGGGAGCATTCCTTAGCCCTGCCTGTGCCCTCTTGAAGTCAGAGAGCCCTTGGGGGATGTCCGACTGATGACTTAGGGGAGCGGGCCTAAGCTGTTAATCAGACATCCTTAGTGCTGCTGGGAGGCGGGAGAAGCTCCAGCCACCGCCACTGAGATGGCCAGCCATGAGCCCGCTTCTGGCTGAGCAGTGCTCCCCCTGTGGAAGCACACTGACCACCAGGGGGCAGCTCCTGCACTAAGCGTCTTCCCCTTGGCGGTCAGTGCATGTCATAGCGACAGGTCGAGTTCCACTGTTAGGGTCAATTTGCATATTACCCTTTTATTATGTAGGATATTTCCTCACAGTGATTATCCAATTGATTTATTCTGTTCTTTAAAAAATGGATCTATATTATATGCACTATTCTGCCACAAACATCTAACACACACCACACCTCCTTATAAATATCTAATGTTTTCCCACCAGATATCACAGACTCCACCACAGAGTAATTCCTTTGTAATAGGGTATATAGCTGACTAAAATGCAAGCACTTCACAAGGCAAGCGTAAGTCATGAGGCATTACCAGTCATTCACACCTTAGCTCAATATAGTTTGGCTCTCTAGAGCTGGACCAAAGGGGACAAGGCACAACGGCCAGCCCTAGCCCCTTTCCCACCTTGGGGGCACTCTCATCTATACCCTAAGACTATGTCCTGTGTGGACAATCTCTCAGCAACCACTCAGGATATTGGGGGTTGCGGAAGTGGATCCCCGAGGGTGAAGAAAAAGCTCACCCTTGTCAAAAGTGGGATTAGATGAAACCAACTTGAAAACAGCCCCGGTCTAGACAGCTGGATGTACTGTCCCCCAATGTCCTCTCTTGTCATCCTCATAACAATTCCTGCTATGCAGAGAGGGCAGTATGTCCACCCCCATTTTACAACTGGATACCCCAAGTCCAAAGGCAGAGGTTGATTGCCCAAGGCTGGCATGCAAAGGATTTCCCTCACCTGTGTGGACCCTCACCCTAGATCAGCATCACTCTGAGTGGGGCCTGCCCAACAGCCCCTAAAACCTGAGCTTTGTTATATATATATATATATATTTCAGAGAGGAAAGGAGAGGGAAAGAGATAGAAACATCAATGATGAGAGAGAATCATTTGGCTGCACACCTACCCTAGGGATCAAGCCCGAAACCCAGGCATATGTCCCAACCAGGAATCAAACCATGACCTCCTGGTTCATAGGTTGATGCTCAACCACTGAGCCATGCTGGCTGGGAAAAACCTGAGCTTTATTTATTGGGCTTCTACTCTGCCGTGCCAGACAGGCCATCTGGGATTTGAACCAAACCTTAAAAATAATTCCAATATCGCTAAATGTGTGAAGGTTGGACCCGGCTGTGATGTTACTTCATTGACCTCCGAACCACATCTGGAAGGACGCTCTTTCTATTTCCTCCTCCTCCTCCTCCTCTTCCTCCAAGACCTAACGGAAACCAGCTTCTCGGTGAGCTGCCCCCGTGTCTTCGCCTGAAGCGATCTGTTCTCTGAACTCAGGAGCACTTGATGTCTGTACAATTAATGCACCAATTAATCAGCTTCACCTGTGTCAGCGCTTCTCTGGGCTCTTATTCAAATAATTTGCTCTCGTAATTTATCAGGAGCTTCTGTTGTACCTCCCTAAATAGGGGATAATCTCCTTCAAGGCAAAGGCAGGCTCTTGACCTTGACCGTGAGCCCTGCAGAACCCAGCCCGGCACCTTGCACACGGAAGGTATCAACACACACACTAGGGGCTTTACATCGCTTCAGCATTTTAATATTTTCATACTTAATACTACCTCTACTGTTTTAACCTAACAGAATTCCTTTTCCAAATGATCTCTTCCATTTATTTTATTAGCACATGTCAATCACAGTTTTCTCTCTTATACCCCCTTAACTCTTTTTCACCAAGCATCCTGAAATTTGAGAAAACTGTTCACCATCATCATCATCACTAACATCATCATCATCAATCAAGTACATGCTATTGGCCAGGCACTTGCTATACTAGGACGCAGCCAGCATCTGAACAATGATGTCCGTGCTCCCTTATCCCACTGTTGCCATGGCACCGTCATCACCCCACACCACCAGCTCTCCGTTCTCTCACTGAATCCTTCCCGCAGCTGTATGACCGCTCACATGTATGGGGGCCACACGATCCTGCAGTCACGTATCCTCTCTCATGCGAGAAATGCATCATTCAATCCTCTTTACCTCTCTATCTGATAAGCACATGTTTCCCATTTTACAGATGAAGAAACTGAGGCTAGAGAGGTGCAATAACTCACTTAAGGTCTCACAGCAACTTCCTTTAGTTCTCATTACAGTGCACAGTTTAGTCAACTGGCTGACAGCTCTGCTCAACGCTTACTAGGTATACCAGTTAATAATGCGGATTTTTTTTTTCATTAGGTGGAATTACACAGATGCTGACATACATGCGATTTGATAGGTATGTTATTTTGTTATATTGACAGCAAGCTTCAAAACTTCATATGTCAAATTTGCTGAAGGTGTTAACATCATAGATATTTTTACGCTTAAAAATGTCGAATTTCATGCAAAAAAAAACGAGCATTTTCAGGAAATTTTTTTAAAAATATATATTTTATTGATATTTTACAAAGAGGAAGGGAGAGAAATAGAGAACTAGAAACGTCGATGAGAGAGAAACATTGACCAGCTGCCTCTTACACACCCCCTACCAGGGATGTGCCTGCAACCAATATACATGCCCTTGACCAGAATTGAACCCGAGACCTTTCAGTCCGCAGACCGACGCTCTACCACTGAGCCAAACCGGTTTTGGCTGCAGGAAGTTTTAATTCATTACTTTATTTTGAAGAAAAAGTTATTGTCTACTTCAGGAAGCTTATGGTGAACATGTTCCATCTCAAGACACTTGTGAACACTGGTTTAAATGTTTTAAGCGTGATGATTTCTATGTGAAAGACAAAGAACATCCGGGTCAACCGAAAAAGTTTGAAGACCAACAATTACAAGCATTATTGGATGAAGATGCATGTCAAACTCAAAAACAACTTGCAAAATGATTAAACGTTGTTAAACAAACAACTTCCGATCATTTACAAGCAATGGGAAAGATTTTAAGGAAGGAAAATGGGTGCCATATTAACTGAACGAAAGACTAATGAAAAACCGAAAAGTCATCAGTGAATGTTGCTTCAAATACAAGAAAGAAAGTCTTTTTTGCCTCAAATTGTGACTGGCGATGAAAAGAGGTTTTATTTTGAGAATCCCAAATGCACAAAATCATGGGTTGATCCAGGTCAACCATCAACATCCATCGACTGCAAGGCCAAATCGCTTCTGAAAGAAGACAATGGTGGGATCAGGAAGGTGTGGTGTATTATGAGCTTCTAAAACCAGGTGAAACCATTAATACTGATCGCTACCAACAACAAATAATCAATCTTAACCACGCTTTGATCATGAAACGACCAGAATGTTCCAAAAGGCACAGCAAAGTAATTTTGCTTCATGATGACACACCATCACACACTTCAAAACCAGTAAAAGACACATTACAAGATCTTGCCTGGCAAGTATTAATCCACCCGCCACATTCACCAGGCCTTGGTCCTTCAGATTACCAGTTGCGCCGATCTATGGCACACGCACTTTCTGAGCAGCACTTCAAAATGTACGAAGAAGTGGTAAAATTGGGTCTCTTAATGGTTTGCCTCAAAACAAGAAAAGTTCTATTGTGACGGTACCCACAAATTATCTGAAAGATGGGGGAAATGTGTAGCTAGCGATGGACATTACTTTGAATAAAGCACTTCTGATGTTTCTCTTGAAATCATCGTGTTTTCTTTGATTACAAAATATGCCGTTATGAACAGGTACACCTAGAGTATTGCAACTAGGTGACAATTAAGTGAAGGATCAGTGAAAACTCTTCTTCGGTGTATATTTGACATTTTTCATAATAAAAATTAAACATAAAAAGTTTACCTTTTGCCGAAACCGGTTTGGCTCAGTGGATAGAGCATCAGCCTGTGGACTGAAAGGTCCTGAGTTTGATCAAGGGCATGTACCTTGCTTGCGGGCACATCCCCAGCAGGGGGGAATGCAAGAGGCAGCTGATCAATGATTCTCTCTCATCGATGTTTCTAACTCTCTATCCCTCTTTCGTCCTTTCTGTAAAAAATCAATAATATGTATATATATATATATATATATATATATATATATATATATATATATATATTTAAAGTTTACCTCTCCAAGCAAGAAAAATAGAGAATGTGACTAAAAAGAAAAATAGAGAATGTGACTAAAAGAGGTCTAACTTACTCACTGGAATATCCCAAGTATTCAATAAACAGCAAGTATTCAATAAATAGTTATCAAATGAAAGACAAATGAATGAGAAGGTTCTGCCATAGGCCCGAGGTCCCCCAGCTGATGAAATGAGTGGCTGAGCCGGGGCCAGAGACAGGTGTGCTTCTCTCCAAAGCCACTGCACGTCACCAGGCCAAACTACCTTTCTTCTTTCTCGGGCAGGAAGAAGGAACTGCCACCAATGGGAAGTCCTTGCGGCCACCAATGGGAAGTCCTTGAGAGGAATTCCCACGGTTTCCAGAAAAGGAGGGCTCTCCACGGAAATCCAACCTGTGTCCTCTGGCTCAAAATTGGCTCCGGCGTCGGAGCTGGCACGCACGGCCGAGCTCCGACAGTCAGGTGCCTTCCTATGCGAGTTTAGTGCTGACAGATCAATAGCGGGGCAGCAGGGTTCACAGAAAGAAACCGGTTACATCTTGATCAATATTAACAGCCGAGCACGGCCATCTGCTTACTCAGCTGCTTCTCTCGAATCTCCCTCTCCCTCTCTCTTCCTTTTCTCCTTCCCTCTCAGAAGCTGCCCCAGGCCCTGAGAACTGTGGAGAACCTGGGAGGAATGAAACCACGGCCTGGCGCAGGTCAGCACAGAAGCCAGGGCCCGCGCTGCCACCACCTGGATCTCCTAACTCTGTGATCGGCAAACCTCGGCTCGAGAGCCACATGCGGCTCTTGGGCCCCTTGAGTGTGGCTCTTCTACAAAATACCACGGCCTGGGCGAGTCCGTTTTGAAGAGGTGGCGTGAGAAGAAGTTTAAGTTTAAAAAAAGTGGCTCTCAAAAGGAATTTCAATCGTTGTACTGTTGATATTTGGCTCTGTGGACCAATGAGTTTGCCGACCACTGGCCTAACTAGACCCAGGGGGATGGAAGGCAGGGGAAAGGGGTCCCATGAAGCTAAATGAGCAGGAGGGTCCTAGCCCAGTGGTCGGCAAACCGCAGCCCGAGAGCCACATGCAGCTCTTTGGTCCCTTGAGTGTGGCTCTTCCACAAAATACCACATGTGGGCGCGCGCATACAGTGCGGTTAAAACTTCATGGCCCATGCGCAGAAGTCGGTTTTTGGCCTGGGCGAGTCTATTTTGAAAAAGTGGTCCTAACGCTGAGCCACACTCAAGGGGCCAAAGAGCCGCGTGTGGTTCGTGAGCCGCGGTTTGTCAACCACTGGCCCCGCACATACCTGGCACAGAGCAGGCACTCAATAATGTTTATTGCCCCCCCCCTCCTGCCTGCCCGCCACCACTCTGCCTCTGGAAACAGTTCCTTCGCATCCAAGTATTGAAAGCCTCTACTAAATAAAAGCAAATGTGTTAACGGGCTCAGCTCTTGCAGCCTTCCACCACTGGCCTCCGGTCCTTAGCTCAAAGGAGCTCTTAATAATAGCCCATGGCGCCCTAACCAGTTTGGCTCAGTGGATAGAGCGTCAGCCTGTGGACTCAAGGGTCCCAGGTTTGATTCCGGTCAAGGGCATGTACCCTGGTTGCGGGCACATCCACAGTGGAGGGGGGGGGGGTTAGGGGAGTGCAGGAGGCAATTGATGGATTGTTTTTCTCTCATCGATGTTTCTAACTCTCTATCCCTCTCCCTTCCTCTCTGTAAAAACAAATCAATAAAATACATTAAAAAATAATAGTAACCTATGGCTGCCGAAACCGGTTTGGCTCAGTGGTAGAGCGTCGGTCTGCGGACTGAGGGGTCCCGGGTTTGATTCCGGTCAAGGGCATGTACATTGGTTGCGGGCACATCCCTGGTAGGGGTTGTGCAAGAGGCAGCTGGTCGATGTTTCTCTCTCATCGACGTTTCTAGCTCTCTATCTCTCTCCCTTCCTCTCTGTAAAATATCAATAAAATATATATTTTTTAAAAATAATAGTAACCTATGGCAAGGGCTTTCTGTATATTATCTGTGATCTTTAAGACTTTATTAGTCTGACATCACCATTCCCATTCTCATTTTGTAACTAAGAAAACAAAGGCTTTAAGATGAAAATCTAGTGAATCCAGATCATACAGCCATTGGGTGGTTGAGACCAGGCCACCTCCGTGAGAGGGAAAACTCAGGCGGAAGGAAGAGGAGTTAGGGGTGCTGAGCCTTGACTGAGGAAGCAGAAGGCACAAGAACGCCTTGGGAGGGCATTAAGGGTGGAAGTGCCCAGAGAGGTCAGGGCAGGAGCTGTTCTAAGTCATTAGTCCTGAAACAGATGGTGGGTCAGTAAGAGGGACTGGCCATCCTAAGGTTCTGCCCCTGTCTGGGCGCCTGGGGTTGGGGTAGAGATGGGGGCAACAGCTTGATATGAAAACTAGATGGGCCAAAACCGGTTTGGCTCAGTGGATAGAGTCCCAGGTTCGATTCTGGTCAAGGGCATGTACCTTGGTTGCGGGCACATCCCCAGTAGGGGGTGTGCAAGAGGCAGCTGATCGATGATTCTCTCTCATCGATGTTTCTAACTCTCTATCTCTCTCTCTTCCCCTCTGTAAAAAAATCAATAAAATATATATTTTAAAAACAAAAAGAAAACTAGATGGTACAGTGACTTTCTGATGTCACCACCTGCCTCTGGGCTATTGGTCGTGGCACTCTCTACGCAGACCTGGGGGAGAGAGCACCGTTGGTGGACTACAAGAGCAGCACAAAGTAGGCACGGGAATGGGGGTGCAGAGGGAAAGCGGCTGGGCCAAACCAGCGTGTAGCCCCGGGCCCCGCCCCTCACTGGATGTGGCCTCCATCTACTGAACAGCTGCTCTTCGCCTGGCACAGCCTTGTTTCACCCTGGAAGCAGCCTCAGCGCTGTCACAGGGGTGAGGAGCTGCTGGGCACAGAGGTCCAATGACTTCCCCAGGAGGACACAGCTAGAATGATGGAGTCAGGAGCCAGCCCAGCCCCTCTGGCCCCAAGCTGCGATGTGCCCCCTCCTTGCGCCCTGGCCACAGCACGTGAGACTCGCTTGGCTCCTGAATGTTCTCTAAGAAGAAGGTGGCTCTAGAGCTTTGGGCATCTGAAATGTCCCCCCAGCACTCGGCTTGCACCCACAGACTGCGACTAGGACAAACCATCCTGTCTTCTCTTCCCTTCATCCTCAGGGGGCCCCTGACAAACGACACAAAAATCCAGACTTCGGAAAATTTACAGATTGCAAACCAAGAGAAAAAGAAAGCATTCCCTTAGCCAAAAGCCTTCTTTGTTTTTGTGGGTTTCCCCTAGTGCACTCAAAAATCAGACACAATTTGCAAAATTCATTTGACACTCAACTTTTCAGGAACATGACTACTGTCAATTTATAAGAGAACAAAACAGATCTTTTTTTTTTCTGGCTCTCCTCCTGATACTGACATGCCAAAGAGAGTCAGGGTTTGCTGAAAAATGATTTTACTCTACAAAAATGGTTTGGCAACTTTGCTTACAATGTCACTTTAATGCAATATTCAAATAAACTTCGGGAGTTTCTGCATTGGAAAGGCAGCGTCGCAAGGAAAAGGCAGCAAACTTGAAAATGCTCTGACAAGATCAATGAAATATGTTTTAGACACTTGTTTCTTCTAGGGCCTAAACATCTCATGTTTTTCTCCCTCCATAATTTTTCAACTTGAAATCTTAGTATTGATTTTGCTCTAGGCTCTATCGATGTGCTATTCCTTTTAACAACCAAATTTATTTTAATTTTTATATCATAAAGACAGCAAACAGCTGAGACTAGAATAAACTGCTTCTTGTCTTCTCTAAATTCAATCCCCCCACGCCCCACCCTCACCTCCCCTTGGGTTCATCTTGTTTTGGCTAATGAAGGGCTACTAGCTCACCCTAGGCATCATATACAACATGACCATTTCCCCACAAAAGACAGAAATGATTTCCTCTTATCAGGAAAACATAGTATTTATGTGCTAATTAATCTTAGATTAAATACTTGGCTATCTATTATGGCTTTCAATCCTTCCGGTTAGCTAAGTGGCAAAACCACATCTCCCTGCAGAGGGTCACTGCTCGGGGCCATCTCAGGAGAAAGAGAATGTCCTTCATAGAAAAACTCACATGCAACAGAGAGGAGGGGAAGAAGGGACCTTAGCTTATGTAACTGCGTGATCTAACGTTGAGCCTAGATTGAATTTTGTTGAACTTAGATTGAATTTTGAGTCTTCGGGTATCCATGCAGCTCAGCTTGGCCCCCAATTCCACCAGGAGGCCAAATAACACTTCCAGAAGAAACCACCTACATTACCTAATGGTCTGGAGACCCAGAAAGGATACATTGCCAGACCAGACATTCTATCTGACAAGCGCCTCTGCTTTTCTAAAGTCCCATCAACACCCTGGGTCCTCACAGGAATGCTGAGAAGACGGGGCCACCCGGAGCCACTTGCTCCTCAGAGTGTGGTGTTGGGGCCAGCAGCGTCAGCACTGCCTGCACGCATTTTAAAAATGCAGAGCTCTGGGCCCCACCTTAGAACTACAGTTCAGAGCCGGCATCTTAAGCAAGATCCCCCGGTATGTGTGTGCACATTAACACTGAGCAGCACGGTGCTAGTATCTAGCGCTCAGAGACTATTTTATTCATCACTGCATTCCCACCGGCGGTGTGGGCCAAGAGCTGATACTCCAGAAATGTTAGTTGAAAAGGTGAAAGATGGTTGACAGATAGATAGGTACGTAGGTAGGTAGGTAGGTAGGTAGGTAGATAGATAACAGAATAAATGAGATGCATTGCGACTGGACATAAAAACGTTAAATGATCAAAATCACCAAGATGTGGACCAACTAGAATCCAGGTCACCTCGAGACTCATTCGCTTTCCACTTTTTATCCCAAGGTGAAGAAAGTGGGCTGCAAGCCTAGCCCGAGTCCTCCCGAGGAGACTGCGCTTGAGTGGAGGAGGATGGATAACAAACCGCACTGCCCCGAAGCCATCCATCCTCCTCCGGTCAACACTTCGGATCACCGGGTCATGCCTGGCGCGTTTTTCACAGTCCCATTCAATTAAAGGAGCCACTTCCTGCACGGGGGCGCCGACAGATGCACCGCGATGTGTTTGTTTCCAAGCACGCTGAAAATCACATCCATCTCCGTAGAACAAGACAGGAGAAAGGTCCCTGCCTACCCAGGATGGCTGGCCCTATTTTTATAAAGTGACCACGACAACACTTTGGACTATCTAAATCTGGCCGCTGCTCTCGGTGCATTCTGCAGCCGGGCACATGCTCCTCCTCCTCCGCCGCCTTTCCCCTGGCATCAGCAGGAACGCCGAACGCATTAACCCAAGAGGGCAGCGCCTCACTCAGGGCCTGCCCTTGCCAGGAGAATGAGCCTGCAGCGCCGGGCTCCCGTACCGTCCACCTTCTGTCACATCCAATTCATCACCGACTGTAGGACACGGGCCTGCAGACTGCAGTCTCCACGGATTCAGAGCCCCGGCATCCTGAATCCAAAGCTTTCGAAATCTTCTGACTCATCCTTCCTGAAGGCCTGTGGAATTCTAATGTCAACAACTCAGGACAAAGTGGCCTCCACCAGAAGTTCACGGGTGAAGTTTCCTTTGGGAATCTGTTTCCTGTCCCTTTAAATTGGCAGGCCTCACACCTATTTCTGAGTCCGTGGACACTTCCGAGAACCGGATGGTGGAGATGGCCCCCTTTCCATCTCCCGGGCAAAACACATAAGCACACGTCTTGCTTTCAATTTCAAGGAAACTTCGTGAGAGCCATCTGTGGAGTCTCCGGTGTCCAGGAGACTCCGGTGTCCAATAATCCCGCACAGAAATGCAAGCTTGAAGTCTTGGCTCTAGTCTGCTAAGCATGACTATCCCTCATCTAATGGTCACCCCCACAAGACTCATTTTAAATCCTTTCCCTTAGCACGGCTTAGGAATTAGACAGGAGGGGCCTTATGCAAAGTGGCAGCTGCATGCATTAAGATCACAAAAACCTGGGTTTGAGTCCCCATTCATTTCGTAGCTCTGTGTCCTTGACAAGCCACTTAATCTTTCCGAGTCTCTTTTTCCCATCGGAGAAATAGGAAAGATAATAATACCACCGCGTAGGGCTTTCAGGCAATGCATGAAAAGAGACTACTATGTATGCCTCGCACTTAATGTGCTTCTACAGTGCCTTGGTGCTTACTAAATATTATTTCAGTGTCCCTCCCCTATTTTCCTCTCCCTTAATGACCTGACAAACTCCCCAAGCAAGCTTTACCTGCTCTGAATCCCCTCTTTAACTCATTCCCCTGTTAGTTAAAACATCGATGGGCTCTGTTCAAAATCCACTTAGGCCAGGGTTGGTAACACCCAAATCATCTGTCCGGAAATGTTTGTGTGGCATCTGAGTTCATGTGTGCACCACGGGGCAAGTACTATGGGACATTCCTCCAGTTGTTTTGAGTCCCATTGGACAAATGAGTACAACTCTACAAAAAACAATAATGGCACAGGTTGTGGGTACTAAATGCCAGGTCAGCCACTCACATGATGAGTGGAGACAGTAGGGGGGCATCTGAGAGCTTGGTGATCAAGAGTCTGGGCTCAGAAGTCAGGCAGATGTGGGTTTGAACTCTGGTCCTTCTATTTATCATCTATGAAACACAGGGCAAGTTCATCTGAGTCTCCTTGTCTGAAAAAAACAAACAACAATAAAACCTACTTCACAGGGCTGCTGTGCAGGTTAAGTAACACGCTTATGTAAAATATCCCACACAGGACACGACTTACAGAGTGCCTAGAAAATGAAGGCCATTCTCATGAACTATTGGGGGCGTATGGCTAACAGAGGAGGCTTCCAGAGGAGGGCGCATAACAGACAGCTACACTAATAAAAGAGAAACATGCAAATTAACCATCACTCCGCTACACCCACCAGCCAGGAGGGAATATGCAAATTTGAAGGAGAAAGATGGTGGCTGCCCAGCTGCTCCAGGCATGGTGTGGCCTCTATGAGAGGGAAGGCAGGAGGCGGGAGGCGGGAGGTGCGGGGGGGGGATCTATAGGAGCAGCACTCTGGCCACAGCGAAGACGAAGACTGCAGACTCCAGAGTCTGCAGCTAAGATAAAGACAGCAGACTCTGGCCAGAGTCTGCAGCGAAGACGAAGAAGGCAGACTCGGGTTGGAGCGAAGGCCTGGGTCCCAGGTGCCAGAGGAAAACCAGTGCTGGAAGCCCAGGGAAGGAAAGCCTACTGCACGAATCTCTTTGTGCAACGGGCCTCTAGTTGAAGAATAGAGAGAATTCAGAACAGGAAGGAAGGTGGAGAGTGAGAACAGACTCAACCTGCCCAAGGTCACCCCTGACACCCCGTGTTCAGAGATGGTGCTCTAAGGGAGAGGGAAAATGAACAGGGACCAACAGAATCAAATCCTAAGGGGTTATCCACCCAAAGAGGGCAGGCTTGGGTGGCCCCCCCTGGGGGTCTCTGAGGCCCCAGGGTGCACCTAGCACAGAGAGCAGACAGGGGCCACCGTGGGAAAGCAGGCTCCCCCGGGCTGGGAGGAGAAGACAGTGAGCCCAGCGGCACCTACAGAAATGTGCCTGGGGCCTGACCCTCTGGCAGGAGCTCAGCTTCTTAAATCCATATTGCTTTAGCGGCTGCTTTTTGGACAGATACAGGCTGTGTGCTCAATAAATACTTATTGATGGATTGATTTCTTCCTTGGCTAATGTTTCCAGGAATGAAACTATTTGTGCAGAGTCTCAAGCGCAGGGGTAGGAGCCGTCCGTCTCCCGTCGTCCTCTAAGGGACTAGAGAAGGGGTGGGCAAACTTTTTGACTCGAGGGCCACAATGGGTCCTTAAACTGGGCCAGAGGGCCGGAACAAAAGTAACCTGACCATGCTGGCACTCTCATCTTGGGCTGCTGGTGAAGGAGCGGAGGGGAGAGTGAGAGAACCCTCCGTTCTTTCGGCTCCGAGAGCCGGATAGAATAGCCGAATGGGCTGGATTTGGCCCGCGGGCCGTAGTTTGCCCACGGCTGGACTAGTGTTACAAGTCCCATCTGGGGTTCGGGGGTGGCCACAACCACAAAGGGCAGCTTGACAGGCGACTCTGGCCCCAATTCACTAGAAGCATCTATGCCTCCACAGCACAGATTCTCAAGAAAGTTGCCAATCCTCTGGCCTCTGTCACCAAGAGTTTGATCCCACTCTTAAAGAAGGAGGAATGGCCGAAACCGGTTTGGCTCAGTGGTAGAGCTTCGATCTGCGGACTGAAAGGTCCCGGGTTCGATTCCGGTCAAGGGCATGTACAGTGGTTGCGGGCACATGCCCGGTAGGGGATGTGCAAGAGGCAGCTGGTCAATGTTTCTCTCTCATCGACGTTTCTAGCTCTCTATCTCTCTCCCTTCCTCTCTATAAAATATCAATAAAATATATATTTTTTTTAAAAAAAAAGGAGGAATGAGAAGGGTCGGGGGTGGGGGGCACGGTCAGAGAGAAGGACCTGGGACAAGTCAATCTCCCTCCTGATACCACCCACCATCAGCAAATAAGCCAGGACCGACCAATACAGACAGAATCTGCTCAAACATTTATGACTCAAAAGAGGGAGGAGGCAGCTGGGGGCGGGGGAGGAGGGAGCCTAATTCTAGATGGACACTTTAAAATTCTGCTAAGTCTCCAAGGCCCAGAGGAGCCAGATCATTAAAGTCTCATCTTTGCGGGCCAAGAATAGCTCAAGATTTATGCCTCACGTTGGAGCGCCCTGCTCCGCCTGCCTGCCGCCTCTGAGCAAGAGGTGCAACCTCGCCGGGGCTTAGACCAGCGCCACTGCAGGGGCTCACGGGCAAAGCACCCCAATCTATGCACAAGCCAGATCGGCCCTGTCCAAGGAGAGGGGGCCGCCAAGGGACAGTCCTAACACCCCCTGTCAAAATGAGGGACTCCAGATCCACTCACGAGCCACCCAGATGCTAGGGGTTTCACTCGGGGCTGTGGGCTGCAGGGGGGAACCCTAGTTGTGTGACATGGGCAGGTACCTGAACCTCTCTGAACCTCAGGTTCCTCATCTGCAAAAAAACAGGAGTAATAAACGTGCCTCCCACCTCATATGCCCGCTGTGAGGATGAACACAGGGAACGCTCACAGGACAGTGCAGGAACCGAATGGGTATCCAACAGGAATTGTTTTTAAGATAGGCATCTCGCCCAAGTAGGGGCCAAATAAAGTGAGCGAAGGCGTCTATGAGTAAACAAGCGCATTCTCCAGGAGGGTCCTTCTAGGGGTGCCAAAGAGAATCTGTAAGGGGTGAAACAGGCCCTCGAGCGCCTCTCCTGACCTCACCTCACGTGGAGCAACATCGAAGGGCAAATGCACAGAAACTATGGAAAGCAAGTCAAACAGTCTCTTTTAAAAAATATGTATATTTTATTGATTTCTTACAGAGAGAAAGAGAGTTAGAAACATCAATGAGAGAGGATCATCAATCAGCTACCTCTTGCACACCTCCCACTGGGGATGTGCCTGCAACCAAAGTACATGCCCTTGACTGGAATTGAACCCAGGACCTTTCAGTCCCCAGGCCGACGCTCTATCCATTGAGCCAAACAGGTTTCGGCAAGTCAAACAGTCTCAAGCAGCTTGTGGACAGAGTAGCTGCTGCTTCCAGAAGCCCCTCTGCTGTTTCTGCAGCCTCAGGAATGCTTTATCCTCGAACCCCTGGCACGAGTGGTGAGAATCCCAGCAAGATCCCCTGAACCACAGCTCAGCTCGGCAGGAACATCACCAGGAGGCAAGGCTTTCGTGTGGCTCAAGAGAAGGGCTGACTGGACAACAGACACCAGCCCTCAGTGGGAATTAACTCTCAAGAAGCACAGTCACGTGCCCTGGGTAAAGCTCTCTTCCAACAAGGTGGTCGCTGATGGCCATGTTTGCTAGGATGCAGCGTTTGACCGAGTCTTGCGTAATCCTAGAGGACAGCATTTCCCAAAGTGTGTTCTGTGGAAACTAGTACACTGACATGGTCCGTTCTTAAAGGGTTCCATGGCACCCTGGCCGATTTGGCTCAGTGAATAGAGCATCAGCCTGCAGACTGAAGGGTCCCAGGTTCGATTCCGGCCAAGGGCACATGCCCGGGTTGTTGGCTTGATCCCCAGTGGGGGCCGTGCAGGAGGCAGCCGATCCATGGTTCTCTCTCATCATTGATGTTTCTAGCTCTCTTTCCCTCTTCCTTCCTCTCTTAAAAATCAATGGAGAAATATATTTAAATAAATTAATTAATAAAGGGTTCCATGGTCAAAAGTGCTTGGCAACACAGCAGAACATAGCCGCTCTTGTACTTTTGCAATGCGCAGAATACAGGCACTGAGGGGCTCTGCAGGAATGAAATGCCAAACTGGCTGAAGCGTAGAACTGTGTTTTGCTTTTTGGTGGAACACACTTTGGGAACCCCACTTTAGAGCTCAGCTACAGAAGAAAAAGCCTGGTTGGGCATCCCCACTCTGCTGCTAGTTCAGCTGTTGGTGCCTTGATTTTCCTTGTCTCCAGGACTCCATGCTTCTGGTCTACCAGACCTGACTGGATGCATCCGAGACAGCCAGGCCTACGCCCAAGACTGCAGTGGAAACGAATGCGGGAGCACGCTCCAGCCCTCCAGACAGATGGCCACACAGGGGAGATGCTCAAGAACTGGCATCTGGGAGGACCGGAGGGCGAGGAGTTCTCAGCTCTCCTTGCTAAATCTTAAAGGAGACTCATAGATTACTTTCTTAGCATGCCTTCTTAGAAAAATCTCACCCATTAAAGGTAATTCCAACACTGTGTGCAACCTGGTGGCTGTCCTGTCAGGCAGTTTTTGGTATGCAAATATTTATTTTCTGACCAAAGTGGCATAACAGGATCTGTACTGCTTGGTGGTTTGCTTTTTCATTAATGCATACCAATACCTGCATTTTATTATGCATATAAACACATAATGAACATGAGCATGGTTTGCTTTTGATAATGCTCACAGAATCTTAGTTTTGGGTGGGTTAGGGACCCAGCTGGACTGGTTGAAAAATATTCTAAGTGGTAACCTCATCAGTGAGGTTTTTGTTTGTTAGTTTGTTTTTTTAAATATATTTTATTGAATTTTTACAGAGAGGAAGAGAGAGGGACAGAGAGCCAGAAACATCGATGAAAGAGAAACATCGATGAGCTGCTTCCTGCACACCCCCTACTGGGGATGTGCCCGCAACCAAGGTTCATGCCCTTGACCGGAATCGAACCTGGGACCCTTCAGTCTGAAGGCTGATGCTCTATCCACTGAGCCAAACCAGTTTTGGCATGAGTGAGGTTTTGCTCACTCCATTTTGCAAAGGAAGCAGCTGAGGCCCAGAAAAGTGCCACAGGAAATGTCACACAAATTGTACGAGATGAACTGGGGTCCTACTTCTGGAATAAAATAAAATAAAAAAGAATGTTCTTTCTTTCAGGCTGTTCCTGTGAGTCCAGGGACTGTAAAAGCGCCAAAGTCGGTTCATATTTGTTCTTATTATATAACATTAGGTGCCAGGAAGGAGCCGGCTTCACGCACCATTTCCTCCAAAAGCCGAATGGAATATGTATGTCTCCTATTGGGTTACATACGAAAAAGCCCAGACTCGGGTTTCCTTAAACACCGTGGACACTTGCTGGTGGCCGTATGGGCCAGCCGCAGACAATCTCTGCTGCAGAGGTGAGCTGCTGGCGACTGCGCATGAGGACCTTGGAGGCGGTCAGCTCCAGCGGCTGAAGGAACCCGCCTCACCCTCCCCGGCCCCCACCGATCGCTCCTCCTCGGCTCCTGCAATCGCCTCATAGCAGAGCAACCGCGAGGGGGCTGCGTTGTAAACAACAGCAAACCTCATCCTCCTGCCACCGTAATCGCCCCATAAATAAAACAAATGGGAGAATTTAAGGGAAAGTAAGCCCCCGGAGAGAGATTAGCCCGGGGAGGGTGAGCGTGATCAGAAGCGGGAAATGATCACTTCAACCACCTCATCAACATAACCGCTGCCAAACCGGTTTGGCTCAGCGGTAGAGCGTCAGTCTGCGGATTGGAAGGTCCCGGGTTCGATTCCGGTCAAGGGCATGTGAATTGGTTGCAGGCACATCCCCAGTAGGGGGTGTGCAAGAGGCAGCTGGTCGATGTTTCTCTCTCATTGATGTTTCTAGCTCTCTATCTCTCTCCCTTCCTCTCTATAAAATATCAATAAAATATATATATATTTTTTAAACAAAAACGTAACCGCCGCCTGCCGTTGAACCTGGACGGTGGGGGCCCGATCACCCCTCTCTCTCTCTCTGCTTCTTCGGGGGCCCAGAGCCCCCCTGCTCAGCACTGAGAGTGCTCACGAAGCCAAACCCCTGGATTTTCATGCTGTTTCCTACTGAACACGATGCAGCCCAGGGAAGCTGTACGAGGCCGCAGGGTGACCAGGCAGGTAACAAGGTGACAAGAGGGAAGCCCAGCGGTCCCCAGCAGCGCCCCCTCCATCCACTCGCCCTTATAATGAGGCCATGGGCCCTCGGAGCCCCAGGACGTCATCCCCGCTGCTGCCAACCCCATTGTGGCTGGGCCGGGAGCTCTCGGCGGCCAGGCTGGCTGCAGACGTGACCCGGGCTGAACTCCTAAGGGCCTCGGGCCTCCCAAAGGCTCCGGAGCCTGGGATCAATAGGCGCAAAGAGCCTGAAGCGTCCAGTTTGGAAACACGAGCCCGGGCGCCTGGGTTGGCCTCCACCGGGGCCAACCTTCCGCCGAAGTCTTGGCAAAGGGACAGACTCACGAGGCAGCCGAGCACTGCGCCTGCCTGCGGGGGGTTAGCGATTTCACTCCCACGGATTAAAGCATTAAAGGGCTGGCCGAGAACCCTGGAGGGTTTTGCTCGCGTATAGGAACGGCATCGGGTAGAATGAAGGAGCCACTACTTACTTAAATCGCTACAAGGGCCGAAACCGGTTTGGCTCAGTGGTAGAGCGTCAGTCTGCACGGACTGAAAGGTCCCGGGTTCAATTTTGGTCAAGGGCATGTACCTTGGTTATGGGCACATCCCCGGTAGGGGGTGTGCAGGAGGCAGCTGGTCGATGTTTCTCTGTCATCGATGTTTCTAACTCTCTATCCCTCTCCCTTCCTCTCTGTAAAAAAAAAATCAATAAAATATATTTTAAAAAAATAAATAAATAATAAATTGCTAGAAGGACACCTCGGGCCGGACACATCGGAAACGGAACTCATTAACTTTCTCACTGCCTCCTCACGTGCTTGGGAACTGTTAGCTCTGCAGGAGCCCCTGGCCTACCTTCTCCGAGTGAGTCTGAGGGGGAACTTTTTTTTTTTTAATTGATATTTTTTACAGAGAGGAAGGGAGAGAAATAGAGAGCTAGAAACGTCGATGAGAGAGAAACATCGACCCGCTGCCTCCTGCACACCCCCTACCGGGGATGTGCCCGCAGCCAAGGTACATGCCCTTGACCGGAATCGAACCCGGGGCCCCTCAGTCCGCAGACCGACGCTCTACCACTGAGCCAAACCGGCTTCGGCTGAGGGGGGACTTTCAACCACCATCTCGAGATGATGGTCTTGAAACAACAGTTATGCAAGCCTTCCCCGGGGCTGAGCTGGGCCTTCCCCGCCTTCATTCCCGGTCCACACAAGTGGGCCACGCAGCCAATCTCACCTGAGCACGTAACCAGCTGAGTGTGTGTGCCTGCTCCACCCAGCAGTGTTTTAACTCCGAATACTTGCTAAATGAATGCGTGAATGACTTCTTCACGTACTGCTCGGCTGTTATCTGTGCTTCGGTGCCTCCCAAATATCTGTATCTCTGGCCCGGCTCTCCCTCTCCGGTGCCAGATCCACACACTGGCCGCCAGAGCAGGTGACCCAGGGACACCTCAGGCCGGACACAGCCGAAACTCATTAACTTCCTCACTGCCCGCCTACACACTCCGCCTCCTCCCCGTGGGGGGCCTTGGAAATATTTCTCCAAATCAATTCCCTCTTCTCCATCCACCTCCGCAGCTTCCCTCAGGCATCCATCGCTTCCCAGCGGGATCATTTAATCACCTCCTAATTGCGCCCAGGCTCCTCCTCCCGCTCTCTCCCTCCGGTCCCTGCACCAGCCTCCAAAACCACTGCCACCGCAACCCCCGAAAGTCTTTCCAAAAGGCAAGTGTGGAGGGGCCACCCCACGGGGCTCCAGTGCCCCAAACCTACCAGCTCCCGGGCTCTCTGCATAAGCTCTCACCTCTCCGAGAGCCGCAGCCCCTTCAGTGGAACCGGGAGGAACTCTGCTCACACCGCTTCAGCGGAGGGGCCTGGAGCCTGCCCTCTCTCCTCCTACATTACAAAACCCACGGTGCAGACACACAGGGCCACCCAGCCACAACCTGCATTCTCTTTTAAGATATCATGCCTTCTTGCCCTAACTGGTTTGGCCCAGTGGATAGAGCGTCAGCCTGCGGACTGAAAGGTCCCAGGTCAAGGGCATGTACCTTGGTTGCAGGCACATCCCCAGTAGGAGGTGTGCTGGGGGGCAGCTGATAGATGTTTCTCTCTCATCGATGTTTCTAACTCTCTATCCCTCTCCCTTCCTCTCTGTAAAAAAATCAATAAAATATTTTTTTTAAACTTTGCAAGTCATTGTATTAAAAAAAAAAGATATCATGCCTTCTTCACCTTTTCCCAAATGTAATTCTTTTCTTTTTTATCTTTTATAAAATATATTTTATTGATTTTTTTTACAGAGAGGAAGAGAGAGAGATAGAGAACTAGAAACATCGATGAGAGAGAATCATCCATCAGCTGCCTCTTGCACACCCCCTACTGGGGACGTGCCCACAACCAGAATTGAACCTTCCCTTGACCAGAATTTGAACATGCCCTTGACCAGAATTGAACCTTCGACCTTTCAATCCTCAGGCCCAACGCTCCATCCACTGAGCCAAACCAGTTTCGGCTCTTTTCTTTCTTCCAACTGTTGGTAAAACACGCACGACATAAAATTTACCATCTGAACCAGTTTTGAGTGTACAGTTCAGTGCATTAAGCACATTCACTCCATTGTGCAGCCATCATCACCATCCTCTACAGAATCCCTCTCATCTTGAAAAACTAAAACTTAGCATCCATTCAACAACTCCCCATCCCTCCCACCCCCAGCCCCTGACAACTACCATTCTGCTTTCTATCTCCATCAACTGAATTACTCTAGATAGACCTCATATAAGCTTGTGAAAATAGGGGTTCTGGCCGAAACCAGTTTGGCTCAATGGATAGAGCATCGGCCTGCGGACTGAAAGGTCCCAGGTTCGATTTGGGTCAAGGGCATGTACATTGGTTGGGGGCACATCCCCGGTAGGGGGTGTGCAAGAGGCAGCTGATTGATGATTCTCTCTCATCGATGTTTCTAACTCTCTATCCTTCTCTCTTCCTCTCTGTAAAAAAATCAATAAAAAATATATTTTTAAGAGGGTGCGGGGATTCTGGCCCTGGCAGTTCCTCCCCCCGCCATCCCCTCCTCCCGGTACTCTCCGTTGCAGCCAGAGTGAACGGCTCACAGCCCCTAAGCATGCGGTGTCCTCCCTCCAGCCTTTGCAGGTGCTGTTCCCACACCGGGAGCGCCTACACCCAGGCTGTCCCCCACCCCCTGCAGCAGCCACCCATCAGCCTCCGGTTATGCGCGAGGATTCCATTCAAGCGTGGCCTTCTCAAGGAAACCTGTGCTGCCAGCAGCCCGGCACCTCTCCACCGTCATGCTGCTTGGTTTTCTTTTCCATTATCCCCCCCAAAAAAAACTGTGCTCCTTGGTTGAAATGACAGCGTTTCTCATCTCTGTACCCCCAGTACCTAGCCCAGGTCCAGGCTCGCAGTTGGATCTCTGCAAATACTGATGGACGGTGAGTGATCTTTCTAAAGCAAGTGTTGGTGACACTAGTTGGATCATGTGCTAACTCTATTCAATTTGGGGGTGGGAAGGGGTAATAATTGTGGGACCGGGCTCTTTCCCTTGGCGCTAGTGACATTTTGGGACGGGTTAAAGCTTCGCTGTGAGGGATGAGCTGTAGGATGCTTAAGCGGCATCTCTGGCCTCCACCGCCGGATGCCAGTAGCACCCTACCTCCCAGGTGCAACCACTTAAAAAGTTTCTAGACTTTTCCAAATGTTCCCTGGCAGGTGGGGCCAAAATCAGTCCCTGTCCAGAGCCACTGCACCAAGATGGCGTGCAATTCTTTTTCTCTTCTTTCTTTCTTCCTTCCTTCCTTTCTTTCTTTCTTTCTTTCTTTCTTTCTTTCTTTCTTTCTTTCTTTCTTTCTTATTTTTTATGACGTGCAATCATTCAGGTCAAGTGTGTCCTCTCGGAGACCTTTGAAAGTGCAGGGCCTGGATGAAGGTTCTGGACCATGTACAGCATCTCCTCAATCACATCTATTACCATCTCGTGAATGCTTTATGCCTTGATATATCTTGTGAATAATTGAGGAGTGTACCTGCGAACCTCTTCCAACAGGTCATCTGGTAGGGGCCTTACAGCATTTGCCATCAGGTATTGATCCGGGTCCAATTCATTATTCACCAACCTCACCGAGGACCGGGCTGAGGACACGCCGCGTCACAAGTGCTCTGTAACAAATCTTTCCTGAAGAGCTCAGCCAAGTCCCTGGAACAAGTTTTTCGTGGCCAGTCAGACTTCCAGGGCGAAGGAAGGCCTGATTAGCGAAAGGGAGAGACGGGAAGGGTGAGGCTCGGGGAGGGGAGAGAAGAGAGGGATGGCCAGGATTTCAGTGCCCATTGGTTGGGGGCACATCCCCAATAGAGGGTGTGCAAGGGGGAAGCACATCCTGATCAGAAAGGGGCAGGGGGAGTACTCGCCCGAAAACACGTCACCTTCTCTAGAGAGATTAAATGAGGAGAGAGGAACTTAGCACGGGAACGACAGACACCTGGGAGAAGCTCAATACGTAATGGCTTCCCTTGTGAATCTCCTACTTAAGGAGAAGGGATAAAAAGAACGAGTTTCTGGAGGTCTACCCTGAGGGAATCCAGTTCTGTAGGATGAGGAGGGCAGCACGGGGTGATAGGAACCGATGCTAGGTGCCTGGGGTTCAGGTGGTCCAGAGACCACCCTGCAAGAAATACACACACAGCCACCTGAGAGGGTCCTCTCTCTGTGCCCCGTGGAAGGTCACCTAAGAAAGGAGAAGATTCACCAGATCCAGGGATCATGAGCGTGAACAGGATAATAAGAACAAAGGCTGGGCTGAATTTGCTGCTAAAAAAAGAAGTAGAGATTTTGATGGGCACATTTTAATGAAATATGGCCCCAGTCACTTCTGAAAACAAGGCAGAGTCACCTTCTCCATCATTCACTCACCTTTACTCATTCAAACCACATACCCTGAGCTCCAGCCATGATTCATGCCCTGTGCTGGGCTCAGGGACACGAGGGTCACTCCATCCTAAAGAACTCCCTATACCAGGGGTGGGCAAACTTTTTGACTCGAGGGCCACAATGGGTTCTGAAACTGGACCGGAGGGCCGGAACAAAAGCATGGATGGAGTGTTTGTGTGAACTAATATAAATTCAAAGAAAACATCATTACATAAAAGGGTATGGTCTTTTTAAAAATTTTTATTTCAATAGTTTAGAACAGCTGTCCGGCCCGAGGGCCGTAGTTTGCCCACGCCTGTCCTATACCTTCACCATTGTTAGTTGGGGATTCTTGATCCCACAATATCAAGGAGCCTCTTGCTAACCCCTAGCTCCATGGATCATGGAAGGAGCTACCATGGCCAATGGAGCAAGTCCATCGATCCCCCTCCCAGACTACATACCCATCCGGGCCAGCCCTTCCCATCAGGTTGGGTCCTGCTCTAAGAGGCCCTCGGCTAACATTACCCACTTCAGGGAACATCAGCCAAGACCACCACTTGTCTACTCAGACCAATGTGGGCCTTACTACAACTCTATAGTGTTCTCTGATCCATCTATGGGTCTTAATCTTTGCTTCCTTCCGTGGATTGGAAGCCATTGGAGGACATGCCCTCCTGACAGCTCCATTGAATCTAGGCAGGGGCTGGATCCACACTAGGTGCTTCAACAAATCCTATTGGTTTGACTTGCTCCCCTTCCCCTCTTTCCAAGCAATCATTAGCAACAAGCAACCTCTTCTAAGGCAACACACAGGGGAAAGTGAAAAGGGAAGGAATTTTGCTATGGGCCAGCTGGGGTCATAATTCCAGCTCTCCCATTACCTGTGCAGTGCACACTTTGGCCAGTTACCTAACTGTTGAGAGCTTTTCTTTGTTCATCCTTTAAAATGGGGGTGTATTGAATCTCAAACAAAAACAAAAACAAAAAAACAAACATAAAAATCAATGAACCCAATTCAAAAATGGGCAAAGGATTGGAATAGACATTTCTCCAAAAAAAGATACACAAATATGGCCAATATGCATATGAAAAGATGCTCAACATCACTAATCATAAAGAAAATGCAATCAAAATTACAATGATATACCTCACACCCATCAGGATGGCTACTATCAAGAAAACAAGTGTTGCCGAAACTGGTTTGGCTCAGTGGTAGAGCGTCAGTCTGCGGACTGAAAGGTCCCGGGTTCGATTCCAGTCAAGGGCATGTACATTGGTTGCGGGCATATCCCTGGTAGGGGGTGTGCAAGAGGCAGCTGGTCGATGTTTCTCTCTCATCGACGTTTCTAGCTCTCTATCTCTCTCCCTTCCTCTCTGTAAAATATCAATAAAATATGTTTTAAAAATATATCTATAAAAAAATAAAAAAAATAAAAAAAAAAATAAAACAAGTGTTGGTGAGGACATGAAAAAATTGGAACCCTTGTGCACTGCTGGTGAGAATGTGAAATAGCATAACCACTGTAGAAAACAGTATGGCAATGTCTCAGAAAATTAAACATATAATTACCCATATGATCCAGTAATTCTTTTTTTAAATATATTTTTATTGATATCAGAGGGGGAGGGAGAGAGAGATAGAAACATCAACAATGAAAGAGAATCACTGATTGGCTGCTTCCTGCACATCCCACACAGGACTGAGCCTGCAACCCAGGCATATGCTCAGACCGGAACCAAACCATGACCTCCTGGTTCATAGGTCAATGCTCAACCACTGAGCCACGCTAGCTGGCCTGATCCAGTAATTCTACTCTTGTGTTTGTAAAAAAAAAATTGAAAGCAGAAACTTGAACAGATAGTTGTACACAATGCTCATAGAAGCATGACTCACATTTGCTAAAATGTGGAAGTAACCCCAGTGTCCATGGACAGATGGATGGGCAAGCAGGATGGTGCGCGTTCATACAATGGGACAGCTCTCAGTCTTAAAAAGAAATGAAATCGTGGCATGAGTTACTGCATGAATGAACTCGGAGGACGTTGTGCTCTGTGAAATAAACCAGTCACAAAATGAAAAATACTGTACGATTCCATTTACAAGATGCACCTCGAACAGTCGATAGAGACAGACAGTAGAATGGTGTTGCCGGGGGCTGGGGGGAGCGGAGAGTGGGGAGCGATTGTTTACCGGGATAGAGTTTCCGTTTTGCAAGGTGGTGATGACTGTGCAACATTATGAATGCTCTTATGCCACTGACCTGTGCACTTAAACGTGGGTCAGGTGGTACCTTTCATGTTACGTGCATTTTACCACAATTTTTAAAAAGGAGGGACAGGGGGATGGTCATATCCAGCATAGATGCTCTCACAGGAACTAAATGAGGTGTGAGAGTTTCTGGCACATGCATGTTTCCGTCCCTTCCTCCGACCATAAAAATATATGCGTTCCCAGCGGGGGAGGCAGAGTGTGGAGGCAAGTCTGCTGGCCCAGGGTTCGGGCAGCTGGCATTCTGCCCCAGGCCCCCTTTTAGAGCTCCCCTGTCCCGAGAGGAAGCCCCTACCAGCTCTGAGAGTCAGGGGTTCAGAGCCCAGAGGCCCTCTCCAAGGACAGTCACGGGTTTCAGGATGACACTGTTCACAGCTTGTGATTTCTGCGTTGACTTGTGTTCCCCCCAAAAAATAAAACACAGATACATTGACATCCTAACCCCCGGTACCCGGATGTGACCTTACCTGCAAATAGGGTTCTTCACAGAGGAAACTGAGTTAACGTGAGGTCATTCAGGTGGGCTCTACCCCAATAGGACAGATATGTGGACACGGCACGGACACGCACACAGGGAGGAGGCCATGGGAATGGGAAGGCAGAGATCGGGGGATGCATCGACAAGCCAGGGGATGCCCGAGGCTCCCAGCAAACTCTAGGAGCTCGGAGAGAGCAGAGTCTCCCTCACAGCCTCAGCAGGAACCAGCCGGCCCTCCCAGGCCTTGATCCTGGGCCTCCAGCCTCCAGAGCTGCGAGGCAGCACACTTCTGTTGTTCTTTGTAACAGCGGCCCAGCAAGCTAACACACCCTGATAGAATCTGTGAGTTTCCACAAAACTGCAGGGGCTGCCAGGGGGCGGGGGCAGGGGCGGGGGCAGGGACAGGGGCTGCCAGGGGGCAGGGGCAGGGGCAGGGGCAGGGGCTGGCTGTGGGCCCATAGCTCTCGGAAAGCCCAGCACCAGCAGCGCCGGAAGCCCTCCCCTGCCCCGGGAGGAGAGCCCCCGGGTGAGGGAGGAGAGAGTCCCCAGCGGCACCCGCACCCCAGGTGACGGGGCCTCGGCAGCCCTGCGCCGGTTTATTATTTATAAGCTGCTGTCATCACTCTGCTCAGTCTAACTCACTTGAGAGTGTTTTTAATATTTCAGAAACAGACGAGCCTAGCATCGCCCGGCGATGGTCATCTTAGTCATCCCAAACACTTCCTCCGAGAGGATGCTGCAGGACGGCTCCGGCCTGCCATCTCGCCGGGCGGGTGGCAGGGGAAGGAGCCGCCCCCCGCCTGCTTGGCACGCACCCCAGGTGCACTGATCGTCACCCCGCGGCTTAGATGTGCCCCCCACGGCGGCCAGGTCTGTGGCTCTGGGCCTTTGCTCTCCCTGTCCCCTTCGCCTGGGATGACCTTCCAGAAACAGGGCTCGGTTCCTCGGGAAAGGCTGGGGCTCTGGCACTAGAAGTGGGTTAGAATCCTGGCTGCAGATTACCGCCGGTGTGTGGCTTCCGTGGACCTGAGTTTCTCTGAAATGGGAGAGCTAGCAGCAGTGGGACAATGTGCACCGAGGGCCGGGTCCAGAGCTGGTCCAGGGCCTGGCAAATGAGCATGGGGCAGGGCAGGCGGGGCGGGGGAGAGGGGGACGGAGGGGCCATGTTCGGGATCCCGGAGGCCAGGCTCTCAGCTGTGGCCACGCCGCTCTCTTGACTGCCACGTTCAAGCTCTGTTTGGGGGTGCGGAAGCCACCGGGGCACTCACTTTAGTCTCAACCTGGATTATTAAGGGAGATTAAAGATTTTATATATATATATGTGTATTTTATTGATATTTTTACAGAGAGGAAGGGAGAGAGATGGAGAGATAGAAACGTCAATGAGAGAGAAACATCGACCAGCTGCCTCTTTGTACGCCCCCTACCGGGGATGTGCCCGCAACCAAGGTACATGCCCTTGACCGGAATCAAACCCGGGACCTTTCAGTCCACAGAGCGACACTCTACCACTGAGCCAAACCGGTTTGGGCAGATTAAATTTTTTTTTTAAGGTGCCTATCCAGTGTGGCTCTGTGGTTGAGCATAGAAGGAGGTCAACCTTGTTCCAGGAGGTCAAGGTTCCATTCCAGGTCAGGGCGCAATATGCCCAGGTTGTGGGTTGAGGGGGTCAATCCCCAGTTAGGGGCATGCAGGAGTCAGCCAATCTATGACTCTCTCTCTCATCACTGATGCTTCTCTCTCTCCTTCTCCCTTCCTCCCTCTGGATTATAAAGGGAGAGTGAAGATTTTTGTTATTTTAAAAAGTATCTGTCCAGCCGAAACCGGTTTAGCTCAGTGATAGAGCGTTGGTCTGCGGACTGAAGGGTCCCAGGTTCGATTCCGGTCAAGGGCATGTACCTTGGTTGCGGGCACATCCCCAGTGGGGGGTGTGCAAGAGGCAGCTGGTCAATGTTTCTCTCTCATCAACGTTTCTAGCTCTCTATCTCTCTCCCTTCCTCTCTGTAAAATATCAATAAAATATATATTTTTTAAAAAGTATCTGTCCAGCGTGGCTCCCTTTCTCTTCCGGCCACAGGATTTTATTGATTTTTTTAAATATAAATCAATAAAAAGTATACATTTTTTAAAAGGTGGCATGCCTACAGAAAGGCTTAATAAAGCCTCTGAAAGATGAGAGGCCTGCCCAGGCCTTTCCCTGGAATGACCTCCTTGGCTCCGCACTGCCCTGAGAAACGCAGACTGAGGTCCCCGGGTCTCCACGCACCTCCACCGCCCCATCCACCTCTGCGGGGCCCGGTGACAACGGCAGAGCCGTCCGTGGCGGCACCACCGGGGACAGGGTTTGTGGAAACAGCATTAAACTCCCAACGCTTTTCCGCGGAAGACAAAGCAAGCACGCTGCAGAGGGCCGCGGCCCGAAGCCATCGGCGTGCGGGAGCTTGTTGCTGCACCTGCTCATCCCCCCGAGGGCCGGCCCCTCCGTGAGAGTTCACCTTCCCCGGGAAACAGCCACTTCTGGTTAGAAGACTTGATTGATTTCACCGGCAAGGAAGCACGCGCCTGCGTTTTCCCCCAGGGCCTCCAAGTTTCGTTTGGTCTCATTATCCCCCTCCGTGTTTTTGAGCTCCTCTCTGAGAATGCTTCTGAAAGTCCTCTGACCCGTCACCGCCTGACAGCGCCCCCCGGACGGCTCTCTCCCCGCCTCCCTGCCTGGCGCAGTGGAGACGATGACGACGGCAACGTCCGCGCGTTACCCGCCGAGCACTGACCGCGGAGCAGGCAGGTCACACTCATGATCTCACCTGGTCCTCACAGTACCCCACGAGGCAGGCGTCGTCAGCCTCGTCCCCATTTCACAGACGAGACACCGAGGCTTAAAGAGGTTAACTGGCTTGCCGAAACCGGTTTGGCTCAGTGGATAGAGCGTCGACCTGTGGACTGAAAGGTCCCAGGTTCGATTCCGGCCAAGGGCATGTACCTTGGTTGCGGGCACATCCCCGGTGGGGGGCGAGGGGGTACGGGAGGCAGCTGATCGATGTTTCTCCCACATCGACATTTCTAGCTCTCTGTCCCTCTCCCTTCCTCTCTGTGAAAAATCAATAAAATATTTAAAAAAAAAAAAAAAAAGAGGTTAACTGGCTCAAGGTTACTGGTGGTGAAGCTGGGATTTCTATCCAGGCTACCCTACTCCAAAACTGGAGCTGGGATCGCAATGCCCCTTGAAGGATTCGATTAGTGCAGACCGGAGCTCTCTGTAAACACGGCAAAGGTCAGGCAGAGGGTCACGGACATGCCCAGGGGTGGGAGGGGCTACCACCCGACCAGGCGGCTCTGGAGGGGACTCCTGTGCCTCGCCGGCTTCATAGCCGGACAGGGAGGGGCCTCTGAGGCCCTGGACACAGCAGCCACTTCTCCACCCCCTTCCCCCCAACACACACACACACACACACACACACACACACACACACACACCCTGCAGCTAATTTTCCTTCCTGCAGTGCCTCCTGTCTTCTTAGGGAAACCAGGCTACCAGCACAGAAACGCCTCTACCCCGGGCCTCAGCTGGAGGTGTTTCTCCAAGAGCCAAACAGATCCAGTCGAGCGGAACACCAACTCTGTTCCCTACACACACACACACACACACACGCACACGCACACATGACTAGGAAGTCCCTACACACACACACACACACACACACACACACACACACACACACACACACCTTGGGGCCTTGAAGCAGCTCAGCTTCTCGGAACCCCGAAGGAAGGGAAAGGGAAGCTGCATTCTGGGTGGATGAGGCACGCCATTCGTCTCCGGGGCACCGCGGCGTCGGACAGCAGCTGCTGCCGAGACGGAGCCCCGCGTGGCTGCTCTCGGAGACAGGCCCACGGCCCCCCTTCAGGGACCAGCAGGCTGTGGGAAGTGCCTCTGTTTCAGATCTTTTCTTTCTTTTTCATTTCCGCCAGAATTTGTTTCCACTTCAGTACAGGGCTGTGGTGGGCCCCCCGAAAATGGGCCGGGGCGTTACGGTAAGAACAGTTTAGCCAAGTCCTCGTCGCCTCAAGTTCCCCGGCCGCTCCTGGTGGCACACCTGGGTCCCGGCAGGCCTGGGGTGACGCAGAGGCACGCGGGGTGCAGGAGGGCGCCCCCTCCTTTCTCTGTGTCTCCAGGCACCGTGTGCTAACAGGGAGGAGGCTGGGCCATAACCAGAAGTGCCTCGGGCACAGCTGTCCACTCTCGGGCACAGGCAAAGGAAAGATTTACAGCTGAGGATTTTGCTCCCCGAGCTCTGGCCTCGTTTCCCTCTGCTTCCCCTTCCCGGTCACGACTTCGCGCCTTTAAAAATGTCCCCTTTCTCCCGAGTGACAGACCCTCCCGGCACGACGTAAGACTAAATGCTCCACCCCAGCACGATTCTCAGGAGAGGGGGTGGGCATCGGTGGTGGTCCGGACAGGAGGCATCTTTCTTTTTTTTAATATTTTTATTGATTTTTCACAGAGAGGAAGGGAGAAGGATAGAGAGCTAGAAACATCGATGAGAGAGATACACCGACCAGCTGCCTCCTGCACACCTCCTACTGGGGATGTGCCCGCAGCCAACGTACATGCCCTTGGCCGGAATCGAACCCGGGACCTTTCAGTCCACGCAGACCGACGCTCTATCCACTGAGCCAAACCGGTTTCGGCAGGAGGCATCTTTCATCCTGCCCATTTGGGGAGCTTACGGTAGCAGGTGGGAGGGCACAGAGCTGCTCTGGAAGGAACACGGGGGTGTCCAGGTCCCCACCTTCCTACTCCTTCGCCCTCCTATCCTTGACTGCAAAGCCCTCCTCTCCTGCTGGGGGTGGCCCAAGCCAGGCCCCCGCTCTCAGGCCCCAGCTCAGGGCTGGCACAGGGGCTGTGGCTTCCCGCTTCCAGCAAGCGGAGGCGGGATGTCGCCTGAATCCTCAGCTCCCGGTGCCCTGAGAGAGCGGCCACTGCCCTCTCCACACCACGAGTTGGATGCGCGGCCTGAACGCTGACACTGGAGAAGGGACACGGTGAGGGAAGCCACCCGTGATGTGGCAGGCGGAGCCCAGCCTGGACCCCAAATCCATCCGACTCCAAAATCCCGGCTCTTTCTAACGGGCCACCCAGGTTCCCTGCCAAGTCTCCACAGTAGGACACATCTCTCTGAACACCTAGTAAGTGTTTCAACGTCAAGTTCCCTCGGTCTCTTGGGCCAGGTGTTCAACAACTGCTGACTGAATGAATAGCTGTTCCCAGGCCTCTCTGCCGAGCACGTGGGTAGCACGGCCACACGCTGGGAAGCAAAGAGGTTGCAGGGCAATGACCGATTCCCTAGATCCCTCATTCACTGGGGACCTTTCCCTCGAGGGACAGTAACACTGTCCTTTGTTCTTCTGGCTGGGTTTTCAGATGGCCTAATGCTGCCAGTCCCCAGGGCAGAGAGGCTGCCAGGCGAGACAAAGGAGGCCCAAGGACACCTGCTTGGCTTTCAGTTCCTGGTTGCCTTCTAGGCTCCCGCTCAAGGCGACTGCACCCTAGCACTCAGCACTCTGCACCCCAGCACCTGGGCGCTCGCACATGCAGACAGGCAGGCAATGGGCCCTCGGGGGTCTTTCTAAGTCACCGCCCTCACCTGGCGCCTGCTGCCCAAATCCGGAAGCCCATTTCCTCTGACCCGCAGGCTGCAAGGGTCGCCCCAGCCCCGCTCCTGGTCTTGGTGTGTCTGCAGGCGCCCAGGGAAGACCCGGGTCCCACCGGTGGTTCTCGGTGGTTCTCAGCTGCCTGCAGGTCCACTAGCCTACGGCCTAAAGGTGGGTGGCCACCAGGGGCTCCGGACGTGCCCCCTCTGCAGCAACGCTTCCCCACCCCCATTACCTGGCCTCGTCCTCACACCGGCGCCGGCTGCTCAGCCGACCCCACCAGGGAAAGGGGCTGACATTGAGTGTGCTTGCCAGGGGGGTGGTGAGGACAGACGCGCATTGAATACCTCCTTTCAGCCTGGAGAGGTGGAGGACGGACAGGGGATCTGTTTTGCAGGATGAAAAAGTGAGGCTCAGAGGAGCTAATCCAGCACGCGGACCAGCTCAGATCCAGCCACGGTCTGTCCAACGCTAAAACCTACGCACTTTCTTTGACCCCACTGAGGCCTGACTGCCGATCTGAACACTGACGGTCCAAAGGAAAACCTCCAACCTCCCCTTACCTGATTCTCATTGGATTGATGGATCCCATTTAGAAACCAACATGAGAGATGTGTGGGCAATGGAAGCTCCCCCCTCCTCTACCACTTTTAACTTTTCCGAGCAATTCTGCATCCTTATGTTTACAGGAATAATCCATCAAGGCCTCAGACAGGCCTCGTGGAATGTTTTTTTCTCAATAAAAGGCCATTTGGCCCTAACCGGTTCGGCTCCGTGGACAGAGCGTCTGCCTTCGAACTGAAGGGTCCCAGGTTCGATTCCGGTCAAGGGCACGTATCCTGGTTGTGGGCACATCCCCAGTAGGGAGTGTGCTGGAGGCAACTGATTGATGTTTCTCTCTCATCGATGTTTCTAACTCTCTATCCCTCTCCCTTCCTCTCTGTTAAAAAAAAAAATCAATAAAATATATATTTTTTAAAAAAAAATAAAGGCCATTTGATCAATGTAAACCTAAGTCTGATTGAGTGGAAAGATTTTTATTTACAAACTAGCAAATCAAAATCATTTCTATGTCTTATTTTTTTTTTTTTTTAGAAAAACAAAGCTATGTTACAGAACCTCCACGCTGTCACAGGACCCCGGGAAGAGAATCAGCAGGCACAGCTGAGGTCAGAAAAATGAGACCCCAGCAGCTGTGGAGGCACACACCCCCTCCGACAGTGACCACTAGGCTGGGGTGGGGCCAGGGTTGCTGAGCGGCAGGACAGCCTGTTCCAGACGGAGGAACACCTCTGCTCCAGACGGAGGAGGAGCTGGAGGCTGACCTGCTGGCCTTCGCACCAAAGCCGCAGCAGAATCCCTCCTTGCCCAGCCCGTGTGGCTCAGTGGTTGAGTGTCGACCGATGAACCAGGAGGTCCCGGTTCCTCGAACCCAGTCAAGGGCTCATGATGCCTGGGTTTCAGGCTCGATCCCCAGTGGGGGTCACGCAGGAGGCAGCCGATGGATGTTTCTCTCTCGTCGATGTTTCTGTCTCTCTACCCCACTCTCTTCCTCCCTCTAAAATCAATGAAAATATATATTTTAGTAGGATTGTTTTTTTAATGGTGAATAATCTCCAAATGGCCATTGCGGAGCATTTAAAGCAAGCTCGGAACCCTTCTAAGGGCAGGAGCCTGTGCAACTAACTGCCCGTGCATGAAGGCAGCCTTGCCCACAGCTCAAAACGCTGTGGAGTAGGGGTAAGGGGAAGGGAGGGCCACAGCACTTTTAAATGGCAGCGCCAGTAGAATAGAAGCCACCTAGAAATGAGAGCTGTGGCCTGGGGAAGGTAACCTCGCCACCCCGCTGCCCTCCTGAGTGTGTTGTGAGAGCGCAAATGAGAAAATGAAGGTGGAAGTCCTGGGAGGTGGGAGGCCTGACACAAATATAGGGGTTATTGTTCACCCAGACCCGCAGAGCCCTGGGATTTCTGAAGAACACTGACATTCCCCGGCAATTAAGCCAAATTAACATAATTCAAACAAAGCATCTAATTTTAGCCGTGCGTAACAATTCCCCCTCGGCGGCGGCATCCAGGGGGCTGCCGCTCATGTGAGCAGCGCCAGGCCAGAGACGCAGGCAGGAAACCAAGCCACGTGACAGTCCTATTCCCCAGGCAGGCACCCTGCGGCAACTATTTTCGGGACGGAAGAAAAAGGTACTCCTGGCGCTGGCTTCTCCTGCACCCAGCAGCCCAGCAGCCGAGCCATCCCGCTGGCCCAGCTCCTCAGAGCGCCCCCAGCGGCTGAGGAGGGCGCAGCAACCACAAGAATCAGAAGCGAGGTTCTTCCAGGGCACCAGGCCTACAGCCTCCGTCTTCCCGCCTGTGAAATAGGAGCAGTCGTGCCCACGCTGCCTCCCTCCCTCACAGGACTGTGTAAGAAACCAGCCATGATTACTCTCCAGGCGTGTGTTTAAGGAATCACCAGGTTCCAGGGATGCAGAGATGACGGAGGTCCAGCTTTTGTGCACCGTCTCCCAAGGAGACCACGCATGGAGCCCAGGGTTGACACACGGCACTCAGGACCGGATCCAGCCTGCTGCCCATTTCTGTATCGCCCACAGGCTCAGAATAGTTTTCACATTTTCAAATGGTTGCCGGAAACACACACACATACACACACAAAAATAACATTTCGTAACGTGGAAATTAAATAAAACTCAAATGTCGGCGTCCATAAATAAAGTTTTATTGGAATGCAGCCATGCTCACCCGTTTGTGCGCTGCCCATGGTGCTTTTGTGCCGAGACGACAGAGCCGAATACTCACAACAGAGACTTAAGAATATTGCCCAAACCGGTTTGGCTCAGTGGATAGAGCATCGGTCTGCGGACTGAAAGGTCCCAGGTTCAATTCCGGTCAAGGGCACGTACCTTGGTTGCGGGCACATCTCCAGTGGGGGGTGTGCAAGAGGCAGCTGATCGATGATTCTCTCTCATCGATGTTTCTAACTCTCTGTCCATCTCTCTTCCTCTCTGTAAAAACTCAATAAAATATTTTTTTTAAAAAGAATACTTACCATCTGGCCTTTTACCACAAAAAGCTCACCCCGCTCTGACTTAAACAAATGAGAGCTGTGAGAGTGAGGTGAGCAGGGCTGATGGAACTACAACAGAGGGGGCGATTATTTCTGCTTAATGAAGTCAGGGAAGGCTTCCTGGAAGAGGTGGCATTTATCCTGGATTTCCAAAGATGAATAGGAGCTTCCCGGTGTGTCCAGCACTGGCAGGCGGCACAGTAGAGATGGGGGCAGGGGGTTCTGGGAGGAGATACGGGGTGTGAAGGAAATGGCTCAGCACATATTTAGAAGAGATGAAGGAAAGGAAATGAGAAATTAAAGCTGAAAAGATGGGCTTAAGCCAAGTATGAAAAGTGCAGTGTACCTACTATGAGGCTTTGTTTGTTTGTTTATTTATTAACCCTCACCTAAAGGATATTTTTTCCATTGATTTTTTAGAGACAGTGGGAGGAAGAGGGAAAAACAGAGAGAAACATTGACGTGAGAGAAGCACATCGATTGGTTGCCTCCGACATGAGCCCCAACCGGGGCCAGGGATTGAGTCTGCAACCAAGGTTCATGCCCTCGATCGGAATGAAACCAGAGACCCTTCCGTCCATGGGCCACGGCTCTATCCACTGAGCCAAACCAGCTAGGGCAGAGGAGCATTTCTTATTCCTTCTTTCCCCAAGGAAGAAGCAGGACAGACTAGTAGACAACTCAGGTTAGATAGACATTCAGACAGACATAGTCCATCCCTCAAGGGGCAACCAGACCTTGCACCCAAACAGCACTCAGAAGTCTGAGTCAGCCATCGCCCTGGGGTGGCCCCTCCTGCCACCCAGGCCTCGGTTCCCACCTGTAGAAGGAGCGGCTGCCCTCGGTGAACGTGGCCCAAAGGCCAGCGATGTGTGGAATAAACTGTGTCCACACCAGGCCACTCGCGGCCCATCGGGCCCTGAACACACCCAGAGCCGCGCGCGGCTCCAAAGAGCACTAATTAGGGCAGTGGGACGGGGACCAGTTCGCAATAATCTATCCAGGGCACAGTTCCTTCCACCGGGCCCGGGGAAGGCTCAGGCTTCTGTGCCCGAACCAGCTCCCTGGCAGCCTGGTCCCTGGCAGAGGCGCCGGAGGGTCCTGAGTCACTGACACCCTCCGCCCGCGGCCGGGGGGAGGGGGGGGGCCACAGCCAACGGCTGCCCACTCTTCCTCGCTCCGCCTTTTCTTGGCGGGGCTGTTTCTACAGTCCCTCTTCCTTTCTCTGAGTCCCTCCCACCAGGTTGTGCTAAAAAACAAAACTAAGATAAAATAAATCCTAGCTCCTAAGGGCTAGAACAGCCGTGGGCAAACGATGGCCCACGGGCCGGATCCGGCCCGTTCGGCTGTTCTATCCGGCCCGCGGAGCCGAAAGAGCGGAGGGTTCTCTTGCTCTCCCCTCCGTTCCTTCACCAGCAGCCCAAGGTGAGAGTGCCAGCGTGGTCAGGCTGCTTTTGTTCCGGCCCTCCGGTCCAGTTTAAGAGCCCATTGTAGCCAAGACCGGTTTGGCTCAGTGGATAGAGCGTCGGCCTGCAGACTGAAGGGTCCCGGGTTCAATTCCGGTCGGGGGCATGTACCTTGGTTGCGGGCACATCCCCAGTAGGGGGTGTGCAGGAGGCAGCTGATCGATGATTCTCTCTCATCGATGTTTCTGACTCTCTGTCCCTCTCTCTTCCTCTCTGTGAAAAATCAATAAAATATATTTAAAAAAAAAAAAAAAAAGAACCCATTGTGGCCCTCGAGTCAAAAAGTTTGCCCACCCCTGGGCTAGAATGTCTTACCAGGGCCAGAAGAGCCAAGCTGGGGCCCCGCTTTTAGTAGTTGCTCGGCCACCGAACAGAGCTATGCGACCTGGACAAGTCAGTCCCTTTCTCTGGGCAGTTTCCCCATCAAGGGGCTGGGGGGGTGAGCTCGCCAAGGTCCCTTCCGAGGTGCTGTGTCAGCTGGCCTCCTCCTGGCCCTCACAAGGCAGGCGGGGAAACAGAGGCCCGGAGAGTGGAGTCACACACACACACACACACACACACACACACACACCGCCCAGGCTCACCCAGACACTTCCTAGAGACCAAGTCAGGGCCGTCCTTAGTTCCCAACGTCCCCTGGTTGCACAGTCTGTGACATGTCTGTCTGTCTGTGTGTCTGTCTCTATCTTGCTCCCCCCACCTCCGGTGCTGGCTCTTTCAGGAGGCGTGCCGGCCTCCCCTCCCCCAGCGGGAGGGGTGTCTTATCTCACCGAGACCAGGCAACGGACACGCGGCCTTCCCGTCCAGCTCTCGGCTCTGTGTTAAGTGCCGGTCCATGTTTCTCGCTGTTTGCTCCTCGTTCTTCCCCGTTTCGGCACTTTATCTACTTGATTTTGTGTAATCCTCACAGTAGCCCCAGAGACAGTGAGGTGGAGGGAGGATTTCAAACCAGGCAGCCAGTGTACCCCCAGCCCTGGCTCTGAGCCAGCGGACGGCCTTGGCAAGTGACTTAACCCCGCTGAGCTCCCCGAGGTCCTCGCCGGACAGCGGGCTGGGCTGCGGCCCCCCTGTGCTGGCCACTGTTACCCTTGCCTTGAGAGAGAGAGAGAGAGAGAGAGAGAGAGAACAGCAGCCACCCTTGGCTGAGCCTCGCTGTTTCCCTGCTGGTAGCAGTCGGGTAGGCAGTCGGTAGACGAGAAAAACAGGAAACAACACGAATTTTAACCCACAACACCCTGCATCTGCTACCGCCTGCTTGTGATAAAAACCGGGACTTTCGAGAGAGGCGGTCCAAGCTCCCCGCTCCAGCTCCAGTGCTTCGTGGTGGAGGGAAACACACACTCCGTCTCCCTGAGTCTGACTGAGCCGGGGACCTGCCCCCCGCTGCTCCGCGGGGCTGCTGGGAGGCCACACCTGGCCATCCGAGCTCCATGGTACGATGGCTCCTGTCCTCTGGCACCCACTGCCCTGCTCCCAGGGCTCCATGGGGCCCAGTCCCCCTGTGACCCCTGGAGAGGGTTCTAGCTCAACAACAGCCCGGACCTACATGTCCCTCACGGGGACAGTCCCCGCCCTCCTCTCCCCTTCCCCCGAGCGGCAGCCGAGGAGGACGGGGCAGGGTGTGTGCAGCCTGGGCTTCCTGGGCACAGTGAGCTGCGTCCGGGGAGAACGGGCCGGTGGGCCAGGGACCAGCCCTGAGAAAGCACCAGCCCGGAGCACTGGCCTCTCCCGAGAACACCGGCTCCTCAGGAGCTCGGTATGGGACAGAGCTGGGATTTTTTTCCCCCACGTGGGCGATTCACCCCTAAAAGAGGGGTCTCTATAGAGCCAGGCTTGTCTGAGGGGCCCGCACCTTATATCCCACAGCAGGCGCCCGCGCCCCGGGCCGGGGTTCGCCTGGGTCTGCTTTCCAAGAAAACAGACCAGCTCCCCCGCCGGAGTCAAGGCTGCCAAGCTCCACAGGAGAAGCTGGCCGTGCTCGTGACCTTGATGGCAGCTCTGAGGGTGACAGGCCCAGTCACCTTGCGCTGGAAATAGAAGGGGCCGTGCCTCCTGCGTTCTCTGTTCACCTGGGGCAGGTCCGCTCTGCCCTCTCGGAGGTCACCCTTCGTTACCCACGTGGAAGGAGGCGCCCTCCTGGCCTCGGCGAGAGGTCTGGGGAGTCACAGGGGTGCCGGCGAGACGGGCTCTATAAGATCACATGCCCAAAGGGCCGGAGCTGTCACCTTGAGCACGGTGACCTCTAACAGCCATGTGACCTCTAACAGCCCACGTGACCTCTAGCAGCCCACGTGACCTCTAACAGGCCCCTGAGCTTGACCTGGATGTTTTCCTCTCCTTTTTTTTTTTAATATATATTTTATTGAGTTTTTTACAGAGAGGAAGGGAGAGGGATAGAGAGTTAGAAACATCGATGAGAGAGAATCATTGATCAGCTGCCTCTTGCACACCCCACACTGGGGATGTGCCCACAACCAAGGTACATGCCCTTGACCGTAATCGAACCCGGCACCCCTCAGTCCGCAGGCCAACGCTCTATCCACTGAGCCAAACCGGTTTCGGCGGTTTCCTCTCCTTGGTCTGCCCAGGGTCAGTGTGGTGGAAGTAATTCGTTGGATGGGATGAGTATAAAGGAGCTGCACCCACACTCTGTCCTTGATGGCCTTTCATATGTTTGCCGACTTCCCTGGGCCGTCCAGTCTGGTTCCCATTAGATCTGGACCCCAGGCCGGCCTCCTCCACCCAGACTTCCCCTCCAGCACACCGTGGGCCAGGGGGAGCTAGCTGGTCTCAGGAACCGTTTTGCCCCGTGGCCTTGTAAATTCACATAATCCACAGAATTACGGGGTACCCCGGCGGAGGCTTAGAATCCCCTGACTTCTGATGTAGGAAACCTGAGGCTCAGAGAAGCATCCAAAGCCACACAAGAAGGTGAGAAGATCTGGATCCAGGGTCTGTTCTTTCCGTCCACGCCCACACGCCGTCAATGCTCACAGACCTGAGGGGGGAGGAAGGAGAGGCTCCCACAATCCAGATCACACTGAGGCTCTGGTAAACTGAGAAACACAAGACAACGCATCAGTGTCATCTCCTGCCTGGGTCCACAGTCCTGTGCGGTCTTAGGGCTCCGCTGAGAGTGTCGTTCGCTTCAAAAGGCCTGGGAAATGCCTTGGGACATTTCCACGCAGGAACACCCCCTACCAGCCTCCCTCCGGGGCAGGCGCCCCTTCTGTGGCATCTCTGACCCAGAGAGAGCTGCTTCCTGGAGGAGGTGAACCCGGGCTGCAGAGGATGAGCAGGGGTTGGACTGAGCGCCGGAGAGGAGGGAGCAGCAGGAGAAGGCGCAGGAGCCGCACGGCAACACAGACCCCGGGGTCAGGGAGAAGGACCCAGGAGGTGGGCAGATCCTGATGACCTCGGAAGCCAGGGGAAAGAGTTTGGCTTGATTCTAAACACAATGGGAAGTAACGGAGAGGTCTTAGGAAGGGAAGTGACCACTACCAACGTGCATCTGAGAAACCATGACTCTTGCTGCAAGAGAAGGGCTGGGTTGTGGGGGAGGGGGGCGGCAAGACCAGAGGAGGTGACGGCAGGACTGAAGCCGGGCAAGAACAGGGGCATTGCAGTCAGGCGATGCACGCAGGGTGGGGGAAGGTGAATTCGAGATGGTCAACGTTCTTCCTGAAGAGCCTAATGGTGGCATGGCTTTTCCCTTGGCACAGAATCATGAAGAGCATTTTCCCCGCCTGCCTCTCTCCTGGCCTGTCACGTGCGGGACAATATTGAAAGCCTGTGGGTGAAAAGTGCTAGGATTCAACCACACGGCGTGTATGTAGCCCAGATGTCCTTCAAGCAAATGCAGGTCTGCTCAAGAAGGAGGCCAAAAGGCTGTGGCACACACCACAAGCAAGGAGACACTGCTGACAGAAAGACAAGCCTGGAGCAGAGAGTGGGGCATGCCCGCTGGAGAGCTCCGCCCTCACGTGGCTCCCTGGGCACCGCTGGAGGGCGGCAGACGGGCACGGGCCCTTCCACCGCGTGCTGCCCTAAAGCAGAGAAGGCTCTCGGACTGGGTCCATATCGCACGCCTGGTCCCTCTCGAGGCACCCTGGCAGGGCGGGGCATCGCCCAAGATCAGCCGGTGGCGTGCTCCTTTCGGAGCGGCAGACGCCAAAGCAGCTCCTTCACACGGCGTCCAAGTGAACTTGCCAATTGCCGCACCAACGGAGAACCTAACATCGCCGTGAATTCAATACGGCGCAACAGACGTCTCGGACTTTGAAGCTTTTCTGACGCGGGCTGTTTCTTCGCTTTAATTGGAATTTCACGTCAGGCCCACGTTCCTCCACAGTCTCTCCTAATTCATTTAAGAAACTGGCAGCAATACTCGATGAGTACGCTCAACCTTGAGACGTGACCTTGATGGGAAGGCGCTCACTGTGTTTAAATGATATGCAGAGCGAGAATTCAGCTAAGTGGGCCCAGACTTTCACCCTTTAAATCTGAGTTAACTTTCAAAAGGAACACTCTGGGGGTCCGTATGTTTTTAAATACTTTTTTTTTTAATCCATTCAGTGCTCTGGGTGCAGACATGTGTTTCTGTCACACACACACACACACACACACACACACACACACCCATCACCACCGCATCCACAGCGTATTCATTCCCATGCCTTGATTTTATTGGTTGCTCCAGGGTAGGAGGTGGGCGTGAGTGGGAACTGAGGCCTTGGGTGGACCAGGCATTTATTGAGCGCCTACTACATCCCAGGTGCTTTACATGTGTTAATTCGCATCATCCTTCCAACAACCCTGCGTGGTCGTGTGGTAGATATTCTCCCCACTTTACAAATGGCAAAACGAAGGCGTGGGGAGAGTCGCTGAACAATTATTCCAAAGACACCCAGCGGTAACACCCGAGCCAGGACACCAACCCAGGACCATCCGACCCCACCTAATTCCGAAGCCCACATCTCTTCATGGCTGCTCGACATCACAGTCAAAGATGACCTCATGACACACAAACGACCTCTTAATTTTCTGGCCACCTCGCCCACAAGCACGCCAACCATAACACAGGGGAGGGCGGCCGGACCTCACCTGGGAGGTCGGAGGCAACGTTCAAACTGAAGCGCAGGGTTTGAAGTGAAAGATCCAGCAGATGGGGGGATCTCGAAGGGCGGAGAAAGCACGCGTGCCCAGAGCCCTGGAACACGTTCAGAATACAGCAGAGCGCAGCACGCCGGAAGGGAGACGGGAAAGGCAGCTGTGGGCTCCACAGGGGCGCCGGGGAACGGACGAGCCTGGACTTTATTCTAAGGGCAGCTAGGAACCCACTGGAGGATGTAAAGCAGGGACCATCGGGATCTGATTTGCATTTCTGGAAGATCTCTCTGGCGGCGGAGTGGAGCCTTAGACCCAGCGCACACGCATTTTCAGGTTGGTTGACAACGGACAGCTCCACATGCCAAGGCCTGACTGCCCAGACTTTCGGGACCACGCTCCATCCAGCTCCACTCGGAGCCAGGACCTACTTGGCTGTGGTCCACGTCACCTTGGAACTCTTTCCGGGGGGAGTGACATCGTCAATAAATTCCAGCTTTCACCTCCGGAAGACCCACAGGCAGGGAGGGCCCAGCTGCGCCCTTTGACAGCAGGGCGTCCCTATCTCGTCTTTTAATTACATCACGTTACATTTTTAAATTACATTGTCTCTTAAGTGCATTCCTAGTGTGTGTTTTGTTTTTTTTATTAGAAGCATATTCTTAAAAACATATATTTTTTCAGGCATCGTATTGAGTAATCGCATAGCATTTCCCCATAAGGGTGATGGAGTCAACGTCATTTGTTTAAGAGGTAGGGTCGCCCTGCCTCCTAACAGCCCATCTCCTGCCCCCAGGGCTTGCCCTCCCTGCCAGCATGAGCATCCCCCCAGTCAGATTTCTGCCCTCCCACGGGACCCTGGAAGCTTTGTCACGTGCATGTGCCCTATTTAAAGCCATCCCTAGCCCGGCACGCATGGCTCAGTGGTTGAGCATCGACCTATGATCCAGGAGGTCATGGTTTGATTCCTGGCCAGGGCACATGCCTGGGTTGCAGGCTCAATCCCTAGAAGGGGCACACAGGAGGCAACCAATTAATGATTCTCTCTCATCATTGATGTTTCTATCTCTCTCCCTCTCCCTTTCCTCTCTGAAATCAATAAAAATATTTTTTAAATAAAATAAATGCCCTAGCCAGTTTTGCGCAATGAGTAGAGCATTGGCCTGCAGACTTGAAGAGTCCTTGGTTCCACTCTAATCAAGGTCACATGCCTGAGTTGCAGGCTCGATCCCCAGTGGGGGGCGTGCAGGAGGCAGCCAAACAAAGATTCTCTCTCATCATTGATGTTCCTATCTCTCTCTCCCTCTCCCTTCCTCTCTGAAATTAATAAAAAATATTTTCTGCACTCCAGAAGAGTTCGGGCTTGAATTGACTGCCTCTCCTGTCCACCTGACAGGTTCCCGGTATTTACAAACATGGCTATTGCTCTCTCCCTCTATCAAGTCAGAGCCCCAAGAAGTTACCTAACTATATATTCACCAAAAAAAATGAGTTATTTTCTTCCTCACCTGTTCCCCTTCCTCTTTCCACCAACTACCCAGTATCAAGTCAGAAATGAGATCCTATAGACACATCACACAGACACACACACACACACACACACACACACACACAGGTATGTTAACGTGTCAAAATGAAACCTACAGCTTCGTGCTGGACTACTTACTTGCACCCACTTTATTACCCAGAAAGACCAACTTTCTCAACCACTCAAATAGCTCCAGTTTGTGACATGCTCTCCATCCCCACCAGCCACCTCAGATCACACCAGCCGACCCCTCCGCTGGGTTATCACCCCTCCGCATCCAGACGCCCAGCTCACCACCGCTTCACCCCCACCCAGCCCACTTCTTCATGGAAGGCAAGTAACCTTCTGCCTGGAGCCCCTCGCGGCTGCCTCTGCCCTTTGGACCCAGCCTGGGCCCCTGTCTCGGCTCCTTCTGCAGCCTCGACCTGCCCTCCCTCGCTCTGCTCCCTTTGCTCCAGCTCTTGGGCCCACAGTTTCTGGACCACCTCCTCTTCCAGACCTCATTTACTCACCCTCCACACAGGCTCTTGCCTCAGCTAAATGACCTGCCCCTCATCCACCAGGCTGATCACTAACAGTCTATGAAGACGCAGCCTCCATCCCCAAAACCTCTCCAGCCCATCCCCTCCCCTCCCCAGGCCCACTCCGGGGGCCCTGGCCAAGTTGACTTCCCCCATGGGACTGGCCACAGCACTAAAGCCAACTGCCCACTCCCTTTGGGGAATTGGATGCAGAATAAATAACAAGTGAATGCAAATCCTCTACTTTCTCACCTCTTTCCTTCATCTCCGGGTTTGCTTCTCCCTGACGTGCTCCCATCCACGTGTTCCCGTCAGTCAGCTAGCACAGAGGCTCTCCAGGAGCTCCCAGCAGGCTCTGCGGTGGGAGGTGGGGCGGGTCTGCTTGTAAGAAGCCCTCCCTCCCAGGTGGCTCTGACACTAGCAAAGCTGAGGGCCCACTGGGACAGACCCTGCAGAGTCTCTCTTCCTGCAGGTCTCACTTGGTATTTGGGGCTGTCCCTTCCGTTTCAGAATTGGACCTAGGAGTTCTGGTTCTGGCCAGTCCATAATCAAGTGCCTCCTTCCCTTTTCCTTCAATGCTTCCTTTCATCCGCCCGCTCCTCTCCCCATTCTACTTCAGTGGTATTCTGTACCTTCTAATCCCTGACTGCACTGCTCTTCGTGGGAACTACTGAACCCATTTGACTTCCTGGGGCAGGAAATGAGACGCAGGGATCCAGAAGTTGAACGTGAGAACTCTGGGCGAGAGAGGAAATGTGCTCATCTTCTACTCCCACCTGCCCCTGGCATACGCAACCCCAGGGCCGGCTCCTGGCAAGCAGGTCACATAAATCCGGGGACCTCAGAGGCCCAGGGGTTCCTCTCCATACCAAGCAAAAATCCCAGCATCTACTCAGTATCTATGTGTGTAATGTCAGGACAGTGTTAAACAATCGTATGGAGAACGTGCTGATGATATGATAGGTAGAGAAATCCCCAAAACAGACAGTTGGGGGAAAGAGCCGTTTTGTGAGGCAGGGGAGCCAGACACAGAGCAGGTGACCAAGGACTCAGTTTTCAGCGGCTCTTTCATCTGGCCTCTTGTCTTTACCCATGTGCCTGGACAAGGTCCTGCCCATCCCCTGGGCCAATCCTGGGGCCACAGAAGAGCCTGTGGACGCCCCTGTTCCCACTGGAATCCAGACGCCAGCGCTCTGTCCTGAGTCCACATCACCTCCTCCCCTGGCAGCTTTCCCACGAACCTGCAAGTCCTTCACATGAAGGCAGGGGAAAGACATAGCATCAGGGCAGACTCCCCTGCCATGCCTAGCATGCCCTTGACTCTCCTGAGGGTCCAACAAATGCCTAAGCAGGCAACCTAGTCAGAGGTCGGTGAATAAGCTTTGAAGTCAGGTGGGTCTGGGCTTGAGCCCAGCTCTGACCTCATCGTAACCATCCCACGGTCCTTTGAAGGATCCAGTGAGGTAATGGCTCTGGGGCGTGCGGGCTCTCAGTAAATACAGACCCCACCTTTGGTCAACAAAGAAGGCTGCTTTGCAGCTGTCATTGTCAACCATAACCTGAAATGGATGGAAGTGGATTAACTGAAGCTACTAGTATATTAGCACCTTAGCAAAAACTCAGAGAAATATTCTCCGAGGGGAAGCATCCAGACACATTTTTAAAAGTTGTTTAAAGAATAATAATATCCGAAACCGGTTTGGCTCAGTGGTAGAGTGTTGGTCTTCGGACTGAAGGGTCCCAGGTTTGATTCCGGTCAAGGGCATGTACCTTGGTTGGGGGCACATCACCAGTAGGGAGTGTGCAGGAGGCAGCTGATTGATGATTCTCTCTCATCGATGTTTCTAGCTCTCTATCCCTCTGCCTTCCTCTCTGTAAAATATCAATAAAAAAAATTTAAAAAAGAATAATAATAACTGGCTGGCCAGTACATCTTCTCTGCTTTAGCTCTGGGTATCCGTAACACAAGTTCCCCTTTCTTGCAAGATGCATCATGCTTGCACTCCTAAGATGCACAGATTCTCCCTGGAGGAGTCTGACTGCCCATAGCACCATGTGCTCCATTATCTGTGATATTCCACACTCCTGATTTGTCGGTCACGGCCCTCACAGCAATGGTATTCTCAGGAAATTTAGGAACCACTATTTTTTTTGAGAGAGAGAGAGAGAGAGAGAGAGAGAGAGATCAATTTGTCCACTTATTTATGCACTCATTGTTTGCTTCTTGTGTGTGCCCTGACCAGAGATCAAACCCACAACCTTGGCGTATCAGGAGGACACTCTAACCAACTGAGCTACCCACCCAGGGCTAGGAACCACTTTTACGTTCCCCTTTTGATATACAGGTACAATTGCCAGGCAGGACTTTAATAAAGCCCATCTCAAAGTTGTAGGCTGGAACCACGTAGATAACTAAGTCTACGATTGTAAATCTTGTCAAAACAGAAAATTCAATCCATTCCTAAAAATAAAATGAAAGTACCCCTTTCTCGTTTGCCAGCACTGCAATAATAATGTGCTGGCATTCCCAGGCGAACCCTGAGATTTCATGCTCAGAGAAACTCAGAGCTTGTTCACTGCACGTAGCTGGTAAATGCAAGAGCTGAAACTAGAACCATCTGACTCCTGGCCGAATGCTCTGTAAGACGTAGACTTTTAAGTTTTTCTCTTTTTAACATTTTGTATGGATTTTTAGAGGGAGAGGAAGGGAGAGGCAGAGGGAGAGAGAAACATCAATGGGAGAATGAAATATCGATCTGTTGCCTCCTGCACTCCCCCTACTGAGAGGATTAAGCCTTGACCAGGAATTGAACCGGGAACCTTTAGGTGCACGGGATGACACCCAACCAACTGAGCTGAACTGTTGTTGTTGTTGTTGTTTTTCAAGAACCAAAAATGGAGATATAGAGCCAAGCAAAGCTTATCAGCCTATTTACAAAAACTTTATGATGATGACAGACTTTGCTTTGGTCAGAATAATTCAGGGGGTGGGGGTGGGGGGATGGAAGAAGAACCAAGTCTTTCAAAATCAAATAGACCAAAACAAAAGTCTGAACCTATTAAATGTAGCTTCTAAGTTCATTCAAGCCATAAATATTCACTGATGGTTATGTACAAAGACTTAGACTTTGGCCTCGAGGAGCTCACAATTTAGTAAGGGAGGAAACAAGAATGGGTGTTACACACACACACACACACACACACACACACACTAGAACGAATGACAGGTCGATAAATAGCAGCGTGTAGAATAAGGGGTGGAAGTGAGGAGGGACATTCAGGAAGGTTTCTTGAATCAGAGAGTGGTGGGCTTTGGTATTGGTGGAGGAAGAAATGGGTAACAGATCAGCCTTACGAAGGCACGACTAAGGCGAAGCGTGGGAATGAGTTAACACGTGTGCAAAGTGCCAGGCACACAGTATCCATTCCCCAATGCTTGCTCGTTTTTTGTATTGGGAGATGGGGGAAGGAGGCCTGAGACTGAGTTAAAAAAAAAAAAGGCATTGCTATATTGAGAGGAGACAGGCAGAACTGGTGAGCAAGCAGTTTGCTAGTTTGCTGGGGTGAGCAAGAGAAGAGAGAGGTCCTGGCGGCTGGCTCGAGGTCCCCTTGACAGAGAGGTCACTTGCCTCAGGCTCTGAATTTCAGCTCCTGCCCCACTTTACACCGTGGCTTGGGGAAGCAAATGATGTGCAAGCCATATAGCTCTGGATATAATTAAGGGCATAACATCTCTGCCCTCAAAAACCGGCTCTGCTGGTCTGGCGGATGGTTGGGGGGGGGGAGGTGTTTGACAAGAGCACCCAGGAACAACATCCTCTGCAGCAGGGAGGGGGCTCTGGCTTGGAATATTCCCACACCTTCAGCCCCTGCAAGCACCTCCCGGGGTTCAAGGGGGGCCACTTCCACTTTTTGAGGTTCCCGAGGTACTAAAATAAGAAGAGACGCCAACGCAGGGTTACCAAAGTTGTATTTTTAAAGCTTGCAACTAATAAATTAACACGTTTAGTAATAATGAACATGCAATGCCACCGAATTATAAAAGCCAAACGAATATCAATTCACATTGCAACACGTACTAGTGATGTCATTTAGCAACGGAACCTGGGCTTAACGGTGTGTGATGAACACCATTCTCTCTTTTTTAAACATGTATTTATTGATTTCAGAGAGAGGAAGGGAGAGGAAGAGAGAAAGAGATGTATCATCAGTAAGACAGAAACAACGGATAGGTTGCCCCCTGCATGCCCCCTACTGGGGACCGAGCCCACAACCTCTGCATGTGTCCTGGCCAGGAACTGAACCTGTGACCTCTTGGGTTGACGCTCAAGCACTGACCACATATTGTCTTTTGGTCTCGTCGGTTTTTTCTTGAGTTACATGTATAAACTCATTTGGAAATAACAACAGAAGAGTAAATTCAAGGACCTTTACAAATGGGCAACATGGACCCATCTACCGTCCTGGTGATCAGTGATAAGGCCGGCCAACCACTCCAGTCTCGTTCAGGTACCCCCTTCTCCTCTGTGGTTCCAGTCACGGGATCAGCCACAGCCATCTCTGCAGGCCAGGAGCAGGGCCTGGTCCAGCTGTGCCAGGAAGGCTGAGGGCCCTCCTGGGAGCGCTGCTCACACTGGACGGGCTGCCAGCACCGTGTGCACAGCAACGTGGTGATGGTCACTTCCCGCTCTGGGGCTTGCTTTTTCCTTTCTGTGCCTCCTCGGCTTGGCTGCCCGAGGCCCTGGGCAAACACTGCTGCTGTTGTTCCAAATGGCTAAAACCACCTGACATGTAGTGCAGCAGAGACCCTGCAAGGGACTAACTACATGTTCAGTGATAGAATTCACTGCACCAAAAAATTAGGTGGTTCCGCTGCCTGCCTACAAATGTCTATTGCACTGCAAATGATTACAAATGAAGGCAATATCAGGCTTTCTTCAGATTCCCCCCACACACACACAAAAAAGCAGTCTATCAAAGAGTGTATTGTTCACCTGAACACGTGCCTATGACCAAGACAGCATCCAGGCATGCAAATACAGATGCACTCATTGCACACAGGTTCATTTACTGCATGCCCACTGTTTGGCAGGTACTGCTGAGCTAGGTGTTGACACAGCTACGAACAGGATACGATCTTTTCCTTCACCGACACCCGAAGATAACGTACATGAAGAGAGCGAGGGACAGAGAGTTTGGTAAACCGGCATGCCCCCTACTGGGGACCGAGCCCACAACCTCTGCCTGTGCCCTGACCAGGAACTGAAATCCCAGGGGACTTAACCGGACCTGCAGGTGGTTAACCTTAACATAGGTGAGCCCTGGCAGGGGTGGCTCAGTTGATTGAGCACTGTCCTGTGCACCAAAAGGTTGCTGGTTCCATTCCAAGTCAGGGCCCATTCCCAGATTGTGGGTTCAATCCCTGGTGGGGGCACATGCAGGCAACCAATCAACGTTGATGTTTCTCTCCCTCTCTCCCTTCCTCTCTCTCTCTAAAACATCAATAAAAAACGTTTTTAAAATAGAATAAAGCAGAGCTGAGATGCCGGCTCCCTTCCTTCCCTCTCTACTCCTTCACCTCTTCATCCTCTCCCCCCCTTCCTTTAGTTCTGCTCCTCTTCCTCCCATCCACTCTCCGCCCCAACCCCCCTGTCCTCCTCTCCTAACCTCAAGCTCTGAGTAAACATAAAAAGCACACGATTTCTGATGCCCAAGGCTTCCTCAGCCCTAGAAAGCTGTCGTTCTTAATGCAAATGCATGCTTTCCTCGTGCTTTGCAATTTATTTATTTCCATCCAACCCTTTAGAAGCAGGGGGGCTTATCGGTACATGTCATAAATACTGGATTTTATTCTTGCTTTTTTTTTTTTTCTTAAAGCTGCAGCTCCCCCAGGAAGCATCAGACGAGGACGGTGCTACACGAGCAGAAAGCTGAATGAAGCCCCAGAAGAATGCGGGCGTTTCAGAGCGCCGGAGTTTCAGCTCAGTTCCCGGTGTCAAGGTGGTTTCTATCTGTGTCAGTCAGTGTGCGTCACAACATCAGCCTCCGTCCCCCGTGGCACAGCACCCCTGAGCAAGCGCCTTCCCACACAGTTCCATCAACCGTAAAACAGCAACCACCATGGATGTTGCAACCGCGATGGTGTCTACAAATGGGGAGGGATACGGCTCTGCTCAGCCAGTCCCCGTGAAGCAGGTTCCCCATGGGACAAACCCCTTCTCTCTCTCTTTTTTTAAAATATATTTTATTGATATTTTACAGAGAGGAAGGGAGAGAGATCGAGAGATAGAGAGCTAGAAACGCCGATGAGAGAGAAACATCGACCAGCCGCCTCCTGCACACCCCCCGACCGGGGATGTGCCCGCAACCAGTGTACATGCCCTTGACCAGAATCGAACCCGGGACCTTTCAGTCTGCAGACCAACGCTCTATCCGCTGAGCCAAACCGGTTTCGGCTGACCCCTTCTCTTTTAGTGAATTCAGAGTGCTCATTGCTTAGCGATGTAGTCATGTGATTTACCAATTCCCTGGAATAACATGTTGACCTGCATGGGTGAAGTTCTTTCTTCATGCTGATGCCAGGATGGTTCCATAGCATCCCCAGAGTCTGCGGCCACCCACAGAGTCCTCAGCTGCTTGGTTTTTTAACATACTTTGCCTTGAAAAATGACTTCGTTTGTGAAAGATGGGTCTTAGACTTCACCTTCTATGAACATTCCTTTAGCGCCCCTCCCCTCCCCCGCCCAGCCATCTGCTTACCCAGCCCCCCTGTACGCGCTTTCCTCCACCTGCTCTGAACACCCTTCTCTGCGTTTCCCTGCCTCCCTCACCTTTCCCTCTGGGCCTTCCTCCTTCTTGCGATTTTGTATTTCGCTGTACATTTTAACTCTGTCCTGTGGAGTATTCTCTCAGGGCCATGCCAATGGCTAAAAGAACTCAAAATCACCATAAAACACAAACGTGCCATATTCCTTTTGACCCAAAGAATCAGCCTTAAGAGTTTATAACACTGCTAAGAATTAACTTTGTCGTATCAACCATAGCACCCGGGATATTGCATGAAACCATGAAAATCTGTACGGAAGAGCTCTGAATGCTTTACTGACGCAGTGTGCTGTGACCAGCTAGTAAAACAACATAGCGCAACCCGAGGGGGGGGGGGGGGAGAGTATCATCATCCAGCACTGAACATGGAAGTCAAGTTGAGTTAAAAAAAAAAAAAGATGTAAAGATAAAGGCCAGAGGAGGAAAAAGGACATGGAGACTGCACTTTCGTATGCGTGTATTACACGCAGTCATGATTCGGAGTTACATTACAGGGTTTTTGCGTAGAAGGAAAAGAAATCAAAGGAGAGCATGAAGGAGAGTTCTCTTTGGACTACTGCTCAGAAAAAAATATATATATATATATTTATGGTATCAGGAGCATCAAGGAAGAAGCCTGAGAGCGAGACGTGGGATAAAAACACTGAGTGAGCAGTTTGGAGAGAGGACTGGCACAGCTCCTAACGCCGCCGGCAGGAATGGAAACCGAGAGCACGCTTCCTAGCGAGAAGTTTACATCCGTGCCAAGACGGTGGGTGATCACCGTCCGCTACGCCCAGACTCCCCCCTGCCTGACTCACAGGATGGGCGCCGGTGTTTCCGACCCCAGCAGCAGGCCTGGGGGGGAGAGGGTGCGGAATCTCTCCGTGGCACCAACCCAAACTCTGATTCACCACCGGTTTGGGGAAGGCCTCTTTTTCTGGCCCGCTAGAGGGGTGGTACTTCTGTGAAACTACTGTTTACACACAAGATGGCAATCCCTGGGGGAGGAGGGGCTGCCTTTTGAAGGGGCACAGGAAAGCCTAGCTTACTTTGGTTACAGTCAGAGCCCATCTCTGCCCTGGGCGCCTCCTCCTCTTTAGGAAAAGGCCGGGTGTGGGCCCTGCTGGCCAGCTGGCCAGTGGAGTGGGCCCCACAGGCAGCCGGTTCCCCACAGTCCGCTGTCGACCACAAGGTCCCACTTTTTTTTCCTCAGGGTGAGATAATTTCAGGGGGGAAAGAAAGTATTTCCTTCTTCACCAAGAGCAGTGCCCCTGCCCTGGAACCCCGAGGGGCCCTTCTCCCCAGCAGGGAGGCTCGAAGGCCATGTACCCCCCTTGACTTCTTCGGGTTAAAATGGCTCTCCTGGAGCGGGAGCTCGGCCCTGCCTCCGATTGTCAGAACTGCACTGCAAGCTCCTGGCCTCCTGGGGTTGGGGGCGGCCTCCAGCACCTCCGGTCTGGAGCCCTCTGCCCCTTCCCTCCAAATCCACGGTGTTTCCCACCAAACGGGTTTTCTCACCGAAGGTGTTTGTTCCTAAAGGTGCTTTGAGTCAGGGGTAGGAAGACCCCAGACCCAGAAGGGAAGTGCTGGACACAGCAACAGTTACCTAAGAGGTCCGGTCACGGTGGGGACATAGCTCGTCCCCACGAAAAGGCAGACCCGTTCTCTGACCAGGCCGCGGGCCGTGCTGGACAGCACCGGGGTCTGCTCCCAACGGAACTTCCCCTCCGGGCCGGAGGTGGCTCATCTGAAGTGACCGCACGCCCAAAAGACGGTGCCAAATGCCCCGGGGTCATGCCTTCCTGCGCTTGTCCCAGAGGGTTAGGAAGGCGCTTTCTGGGCTTCACGAGGGGACCGGGAAAGGCAGGAGGAGCCCCACTTGTCCAGAGACCTGGGAACGATGCTCTCTCTCTCTCCACGCGAGAGAGTGGGTTATGGGGGGGGTGGGGGGAGCGCCGGGCAGAGGAACCTCCGGAGCCCCATGTACCCAAACCAGCTTCCTTGGAAAGCCAGAGAGGCGACGAGCCCAGCGGAGCTCCGAGCCCACCAAACCCGCGGGTGGCAGGGAGGCCGGGAAAGTTCCTCCCCGGAGAGCGGAGAGCGGGGCCGCCGGGCGCTGGCCGTGGTGCTGAACGGTCTCCGCGGGCCCCGGCGCGCCCCCGGCTCCCGCGCGCCTCCAGCCGCCGGGCCGCCCGCTCTGCCCTCCAGACTCCGGCCCCGTCCTCCTCCCCGCCGCACCCCCGCCTCCCCCTCCGCCCCCCGCTCCCCTGCGCCCCTCCGCCCGCGCCCCCCGCTCCGGGGCCGCACCGACTCCGCCGGCGCCCGGCCCCGCGCCCCCTCCCCGGCTGCCCCTCCGGGCACCTCCGCCGCCGCCCCCTCCTACCTTCTTCTTTCGGTCGCGGGAGCGGTTCCTCCGCTTCCTGCTTTCCTCCCTCTCCTTCTGCTCCTGAAGGGCCTGCGCCTCGATGTCTTTGATTTTCTTCAGCTGTTTGGCCGCTTGAGCCATGGTGGGTCGCGCGGCGCCCGGGTGCCCGCCCCCCGGGCCCCCTCCACGCGCGGCGATGCAGGCGGCGGCAGCCCCCCGGGCAGGAAGCGCGGAGCCTCCGTGCGCGGCGAGCCGGGAGCTCCCCTCGCTGCCGCGGGGAGGACGCGGCCGGGCCGGCGGCGGCGGGGAGGAGGCTGCGAGCCGCGCCGAGGGCTAGGCGCGCCGCGGCTGCCCGCCCGCGGTGCCCGGATGGCGCCTCCCGCCGCGGCCCGAGCTCGCCTGCCAGCGCCCGGGACGGGCTCTGGGCTCGGCCCCGCCACCTCCCTCCCTCCCTCCCTCCCGCCCTCCCTCCTCCCTCCGTCCCCCCCTCCCGCTCTCCTGCGGCGGCGGCGGCGGCGCGGGGAGGGGAGGGGTGGCGGCGGGAGCGGGGAGGCGGCTAGCACTGCGGAGAGCGCCGGGCGGGCCGGGGAGGGCACGGGCCCCGCAGTCAGCGCCGGAGGGCGCGGCGGCGGCCCGCCACGCGGGGTCCCGGGCGGCCGGGCGAGGCGCGGCGGCCGCGCCGGTGCATGGCGAGCGCCGGGCTGCGGGCGGGAGGCCGCCGCGCTCCCACCGCTGCAGTGCCGCCGCCGCCGCCGGACGCACGGACGCACGGGCTCCCCGCCGTCGGGCCGCGGGGAACAAAGCCGGCCGCTCCCCCCGGTGCCCGGGGAGCCGCCGAGAACCCTGCGGCGGCGGGCGGCCTCGCGTGTCCGGGAACCAGGGGGAGGACGCGGCCGGCCCCGCGCCGGGGGGACCCAGCGGTCCGGCGCGCCTGGAGGCGGAGGCGGCGGCGGAAGCCACAGCAACGCGGGGCGCGGGGGCAGGACCCGCGGGGCTCGGTCGGGGGGCGGGGGCCGGCCTGGGGCGCCCCCGGGCGGCGGCCGCTGTGGGGCAGCAGCCAGCAGCCAGCCGGGAGCCTCCGCCTCCTTCCCGCCGAGGGCGCTCGCCAAGGGGAGCGCGGGTGCCAGGGCTCCCCGGGGAAGGGCCGGGTCCTGGTCGTTCGCTTTAGAGCTTGATCGGCCCCTCTCAGGCCGTGTGGGCCTTTCGTTTGCATATTTACCAATTACAGACAGAAAACGTGTCCAAGGCGAAGTGAGCAGTTTCCTTGGATGCTCGCGGACGGCCGTGCCGTTAGGTGTCTGCACGGCGGCCCGCCCGCCCGGATCCCCAACGGCCTCACACACCCTCGCTCGGCAGCGCCGCCTGCAGGGCGTTGGGCTGCACAGAGCGCACACGGGTCCGTCTGGGTAGCAAGCTGCAGGAAGGGGACGACGGGGGTCTTAGGGTCATCTAGTCAACTCCTCCAGTAACAGCCAGGAACACTGAAGCCAGGGCTAGGAACCGCGGCCCCTTCGGTCTGGCGCCGCTCCCACCCGCCTCAGGTGAGTCAGACCCGTTCGTCCACGAAGGGCTGAAGAGGGGTGAGGGGGAAAGCAATATTTAAGAATTGGTGAGTCCTGGCCGGCTTGGCTCAGTGGATAGAGCGTTGGCCTGCGGACTGAGGGGTCACAGGTTCGATTCAGGCCAAGGACACATGCCTGGGTTGCGGGCTTGATGGGGGGGGGGAGGCATGAAGGAGGCAGCTGATCAATGATTCTCTCTCATCAATGATGTTTCTACCTCTCCTCCCTTCCTCTCTGAAATCAATAAAGAAATATTAAAAAAAAAAGAATTGGTAAAACCTAAGAAACAGTCTGCTTCCTTCGGCCTTCCTAAGCTAGGGGCTTGGTGCCACAGACTAGAGCCTAGAAACTATCTCCGCTCTACTGTGCGGAAATGACTCTCTAAGGGCTCCAAGCTGGGCACCCTCTCCCAAGCACAAACTCGGGGAGTGGGTGAATCACCCACTCCTTCTTTCCTCTTACTGGAACATACCCTCTGCCTCCATGCCCCTATCCGACACCATCCTCTCCGCCTACAAGCGTGCCAGTAATTAAGGTGCTGGTGGAAACTTTGCTCTGAACATTGTCCATTCCCGGGGCTGGGTCTGTGCCCGCTGCTCTTCCCACGCTAGATCCACTGCAACACTGAGAACCACGGTGCCAGCCCCATTTCAGTTTTCAAGTAGCCACATTTTAAAACGATAAACTGTCGAATCAATTTTAAGAATATATTTTATTTAATTCAACAAGTTCAAATTTTAAAAAAGAACTACTAGTGAGATATCGCATATTTTTTTATACTAAGTCTTCAAAATCCAGTGTGCAGTCTATACTTACAGCACATCTCAATTCAGATGCTGCACATTTAGTGGCTTACGAGCCACGTGTGATTTGTGATTACGGTGCTGGGCGGCACAGTTCTAGGCTCTCTCCCAGGCCAGCTCACCTTGCTGGCTGTCATTGGCCTGCACACACACACACACACTAGGCACACATTTTTATCTCAGCACAGACCTCCGCTCTGAGCTCCAGGCCCAGGCACCTGTGCTCCTCAGCCTCCTACCCTCATGCTGCATCCTTTTGCCATCCACCAATCTGTCCCTGACACTGCAGTCACACTAGACTTTTTAAAAAAATATATTTTATTGATTTTTTTTACAGAGAGGAAGGGAGGATAGAAAGTCAGAAACATTGATGAGAGAGAATCATCGATCAGCCACCTCTTGCACACCCCCCACTGGGGATGTGCCCGCAACCAAGGCATATGCCCCTAACCGGAATCGAACCCGGGACCCTTGAGTCCGCAGACCGATGCTCTATCCACTGAGCCAAACTGGTTTCAGCCACACTAGACTTTTCAAAACACAGATCTGTCTGATCAGTCCCTTCTCAACTCACCATTCCTTCTCGCTCTGGGATGGAGATCAAACTCTTTTATGGCCCCGGATGATCAGTACTTCCTACCACCACTGGTCTGGCTCGCCCTCTGCCTTCAGTACCTTGCATGGTGCCTGGCACACAGGAGGGGTTCAATGAGCATATGTTGAAGAAATCAGCAGGTCTGCTGTGTCCTGGCTTAAGGAATATCGTTCTAGCTGACACCCATTCAGCACTTCCATTGCCCCAGGCATCAGCAACATCTTACAGATGGGGAGAAGGGATGCAAGGGGGTGACGTAACTTGCTCAAGGTCACACAGCGAGTCAGTCGTGGAGCCAGGATTTGAACCTTAGCACTCTGGCTCCAGAGCATATACTTTCCACATCACACTGCTGCCACATTAGTCAATTTCCACATCTATGAACACGGATACTGATCACCTCCCTTAAAGGACTGTCAGGAAGATGGGGGGGGGGGGGCGTGAACGTGGAATAATTCACCAACACAATGTGTGGTACCAAGATTCAGTTTCTTGGTGAGGAGTGGGGAGGTTGGACAAGTTGGCATCTAAGACCCCTTTCCGCTTCACAACCCTGATTTCTCGTCCTTCTAGAGATCAATCAAGTCTTGTAAACGCAAAGGGGAAACATTATCATTAATGATCAGTAAGCGATGGGTACCGAGGTCCTGTACCCATCACACCTAAATTTTTTTAATTTATTAAGGTATTATATGTGTACATAACTTACCATTGCCTCCCCCCTCTCATACATGCCCTCCCTCCCCAGAGTTTTGTGTCCATTGGTTGTACTTATATGCATGTATACAAGTCCTTCAGTTGATCTCTTATCTCCCCCAGATCTCCCTACCCCCCCCCCGCTGTCATTTGACAGTCTGCTTGTTGCTTTACTGTCACTATATCTATCCTTCTGTTCATTAGTTTATAATGTTCTTTAAGATCCATAAATGAGTGAGGACATGTGGTGTTTCTCTTTCATTGACTGGCTTATTTCACTCAGCATGATGCTCTCCAATTCCATCCAGGTTACTTACTGCAAATGATGAGAATTCTTTCCTTTTTATGGCAGCATAGTATTCCATTGTGTAGATGTACCATAGTTTTCTGATCCATTCATCTGCTGACGGGCACCTAGGCTGTTTCCAAATCCTAGCTATTGTAAATTGTGCTGCTATGAACATAGGGGTGCATATATCCTTTCTGATTGGTCTTTCTAGTTTCTTGGGGTATATTCCTAGTAGTGGGGTTACTGGGTAAATGGGATTTCCATTTTCAGTTTTTTGAGGAAGCTCCATACTGTTCTCCACAGTGGTTGCACCACCCTGCAATCCCACCAGCAGTGCACGAGGGCTCCTTTTTCTCCGCAACCTCGCCAACATCTGTCATTTGTTGTTTTGTTGATGTTGTCCATTCTGACAGATGTGAGATGGTACTGCATTGTTTTGATTTGCATCTCTCCATCACACCTAATTAATGGTGGCGGCTCTGGCCCTGGATTTCCCAAACCTCAAGCAGGGGCAAGAAGAAAGTCCTGCTCACGTCCTGTGTTCACTTGGAAGATAGTTCTTCTGAATCCTATTACATGTTAGGAAGCCTGCAAGCCAAGAAAGAGAACGTGGGACTGTGCTCTCTGAAGGCACTTGCTCCAACACGCTGATCTGGACACGGGTTGGGGGATGTGGGGGGAGGGATGGCAGCGGCTCCAGCTGAGTTCCTCCGCAGATAACCAGCCAGCGGGGAAACAGACACCAGCCATCTCAGCAGCGGCAGGGGCTTCCTCCCTCCCGGCAGAGGACAGGCAATGTTGGGCATCAATGGGGTAATCCCCCGACCAGAGATGGGCTAACTTTTTGACTCGAGGGCCACAATGGGTTCTTAAACTAGACCGGACAGCCGGAACAAAAGCAACCTGACCGTGCTGGCACTCTCCTCTTGGGCTGCTGGTGAAGGAGCGGAGGGGAGAGCAAGAGAACCCTCCACTCTTTCAGCTCCATGGGCCGGATAGAACAGCGGAACGGGCCGGATCCGGCCCTCGGGCCGTAGTTGGCCCACGGCTGCCCTAGACACTCATCCTGTCAAGAGACAATAATAATACTCAGCATTTACAGTATTGACAGTTTGCTATGCCCCAGGCACTGCTAATCATGTAGGTAACATTTATTTCTCACAGCAAAAGCTTGTTACCCTTGTTTTCACCTGAGGAGCTGAGTTTGTTCACCTTTCTTCCCTGCAGTCACACATCTAACGGGATGGAGTCAGAATTCAGATCCAGGCTGCCTAAGTGGAAGCCCGACCGGAAGGGGCCCCCCTGCAGGGCAGAAGTGCTAGTCATTGCTCGCGTTAAACACCTAACATAATACCCGGGGCAGGAACAGAAGGGCCGGCTTGCTCCTCTGAAGCTGTGGGAGCAGAACTCACAGAGCCCTGCGTAGCATCAAAGCCGAAGGGGCTGCCCCTCTGAAGGCGTCAGGGCCACCTCTGCCGCCGCCACAGCCACTGCCCCGGGTGGAGGCGTTGGGACTGTGAGCCCTCCTCGGGTTCTCCCTGCCTTTTTCTTTTGTTCTTTTTTAAAATATATGTATATTTTTAATTGATTTCAGAGAGGAAGGGAGAGGGAGAGAGAGATAGAAACATCAATGATGAGGGAGAATCACTGACCGGCTGCCTCCTGCACACCCCCTTCTGGGGATGGAGCCCAAAACCCGGGCATGTGCCCTGAGTGGGAATCAAACCATGGCCTCCTGGTTCACAGGTAACCACTGAGCTATGCTTGTGGGGCTCTCCTTGCCTTTTTCTTTTCTTTTCTTTCTCCTTCTCTTCCTCTTCCTCTTCCTCTTCTTCTTTCTCAGAGAGAGGAACATCGACCTGTTGTCCAAATTACGTATTCATTCATTGGTTACTTCTTTTTTTTTTTTACAGTGAATACATTTTTTTTAGCTGATTTCTCATTTATTAAGGTATTATATGTGTACATAGCTTACCATTGCCCCCCCCCTCTCATACATGCCCTCCCTCCCCAGAGTTTTGTGTCCATTGGTTGTACTTATATGCAAGCATACCAGTCCTTTGGTTGATCTCTTATCTCTCCCAGATCTCCCTACCCACCCCCACTGTCATTTGACAGTCTGCTTGTTATTTTACTGTCTCTATATCTATCTTTCTGTTCCTTAGTTTATAATGTTCTTTAATATCCATAAATGAGTGAGGTCATGTGTTTCTCTTTCATTGACTGGCTTATTTCACTCAGCATGATGCTCTCCAATTCCATCCAGGTTGCTGCAAATGATGAGAATTCCTTCCTTTTTATGGCAGCATAGTATTCCATGGTGTAAATGAACATTGGTTGCTTCTTGCACGTGCCCTGATTGCAGATCAAACCTGAAACCCTGGCACCTGGGGACAACTCTCCAACCACCTGAGCTTGTCTTAGTCCTGCACCCAGAGTCCTGTGCGCGCCCATGGTGAGGACGGGCTGCTCATCACACACAGGGAACGGCTATGGAGTGAAAGTTGAGCACCCCCTACCCCCAACCCCACCCCCACCCCCACAAACACAGAAGACATTCCCTAGAAACCCCTCCTCTTTCTTTCTCCCTTTTGGGTCATTATTACATCAAGTAAATCCTGTATTTCAGCGGGGTTCCTTTTATTTAGCTGTTAAATAAAGGGAAGGGGACTCATTTTCATATTTTTTGCTTTCTTCCCTAACATTTCCAGCTGGTTACCTCAACCCCATTCTGCTCTCATGTGTTTATGCAACTAGACCTATTTGGGTTCTTAAAAGAAACTTTATTAATTATTAATAAAAACCTCCCAACTTAAAAGCTGCCTGTGCACTAAATAATATAAATAGCTAAATATATTGAATGCGCCAGACATTCTTCTGAGAATATGTAACCCTAATAACAGCTCCATGAGGGAGGTGCCTTTATCATCATCATCATCACTTTAGAGATGAGGAAACTGAGGCACAGAGAGAATGAATAGCTTGGTCAAGGTCGTTGGCTAGCGAGCCATGGGGCTTAGGATTTGAAACAATAAGTCAGTGGTTAGAGTCTATGCTTTTACTAGAGCTCACATCCTAAATCGAGGATGGTCTGTCCCTGGACCCTTGATCTCTTTTGGAAAAGGAGGACTGTCCACCAACACCTGAGCTCCGTGAGGCAGAGGCTACCCCTGTCACCTGTAAGCTCCAACACACACACACACACACACACACACACACACACACACACACACACGCACCAGCCTAGCGCAGGAATTCAGTTCAAGTTTGAGCTGGGAAAGGTCATTACAGTGCATGATTGTGGAGTGTGGGACAGGAAAGCAAATGGAAAATCAAGAGGCTCAGAATCCAGAGGAGTTGCCTTTCTATTTCCCAGCCAATGGGAGAATTGGACCCCTCTAGTGACTCTCGCGTTCCCAGGCCAAATCACACGCCAGACAGCCTGCCCAGGAGGGCCGATTCCCTGCTCCTTGGAGGGCGCACACGTCAGCCTGCGCTCTGCCCTCTGGCGAGGCGCATAAATTATTCAGAACCATCCTCTGAGCCATATGCCTTCAAATATTTGAGGAGAGCTTTCACGTCTCCCCGATATTTGTCCAAAATAATGTCAAACTTGAATATTGAGCGCAATAGAATTCCTCATTTCCTGTGTTCAAGGTTCACCAATGAAGGCAACTTATCGTTTTCCTCACTGCCTTTTCCAGGATGGAGTTTTGAAGAGGTAAAAGAGTGCATATGCCACGGTGTTCAGAGAACACGGTAAAACAAGAAGGGGCTTTATTTGTAGATTCTTAGAAAATGCTGGAATAAGATTCATCTATTCAGTCCACCTGACCAGGACCCTCAGAGCCCCCCGGAAAACTCTGCCTGCTGCTCCCCTCGCTGTTCTTGGGAGACCTCGCGCCCTGCCCCCTCCTCTCTCCTTTGTCATCCTCGTCAGGTGCCATCATCTCCCACGTCACAGAAGAAAGGCAGGCCACCGGGCCAAATGCCCTCAGCTTCCTCCTCCCCCTCAACATTCATACTTGTCCGCACCACTCCCTTGCCAAGGCTTCTCCTTTGGCCTCTCCTGTAGATCTCATCCCCTCTCACCTCCCCAGGAAACGCTGCCATCATGTCTCCCCTCCTCCCAGATTACGGCACGCCTCGCCACCAGCCCCTTCCCCTCGGCCTGCAGACCCTCCACAGCCATGACTGGGCCATGGCCCTCCCTCTCCCCTCCACAGCCAAGCCGCCAGGCAGGAAGAGTGCGCCGTGCTTTCTCAGCCCCCTCGTTCCTCACCCTGAGTTCCGTCCACACTCCACAGAACCTATAGCTTCATTTGTGTTTTGAATGTAACTCCCTGGTGCATTTTTACCTGGTTGCATACGGTCTCTCCTTGCCCTCCTGTCTCCTGAATGCTCTCTTTGGGGCTGATTAATAAAAACTTCTGCCCTGCCGAAACCGGTTTGGCTCAGTGGATAGAGCGTTGGCCTGCGGACTGAAAGGTCCTGAGTTCGATTCCGGTCAAGAGCATGTACCTTGGTTGTGGGCATATGCCCAGTAGGGGGTATGCAAGAGGCAGCTGATCGATGACTCTCTTTCATGGATGTTTCTAACTCTCTATCTCTCTCTCCCTTCCTCTCTGTAAAAAATCAATAAAAATAGCCGAAACCGGTTTGGCTCAGTGGATAGAGCATCGGCCTGTGGACCAAAAGGTCCCAGGTTCGATTCCGGTCAAGGGCATGTACATTGGTTACGGGCACATCCCCGGTAGGGGGTGTGCAAGAGGCAACTGGTCGATGTTTCTCTCTCATCGACATTTCTAGCTCTCTATCTCTCTCCCTTCCTCTCTGTAAAATATCAATAAAATATTTTAAAATAAATACATAAATAAATAAATAAATAAATAATAAAAATTTGACTCTCAAAAGAACTTTCAACCGTTGTACCGTTGATATTTGGCTCTGTTGACCAATGAGTTTGCCCACCACTGGGTTAGGGTTAAACTTCACTTGTGCCGGGCCAGCTCAGCCAAGGGTTCGACGAGCCTGAGGAGGGCAGCGAAGGATTAAAGAAAAGACAGACAAGAGTATATAGCTGGGTCTCCATGGATCTCCTGTGCCTGGCTAAAGCCACAGAGAGAGAGAGACCCAGACGGCAACCTGATGCTTTCTTTTATAGCCAGAGGTAAACAAGGTAGTGGTCACCATAGTTACAATCTTCTTGTGAGTTTCCCTTGCTTTGGCAGCACTTGCGGCCCCTCCCACAGCCCACTAGCTCCCCAGGAAGGATCTAGGGGGCGCCATAAGGACAAGCTTAATTATGCTCAGAAGGCTGTGCCCTCTAAGCTGGGACTTGTTTTTGGCTTTGCCAACAGGTCAGTCTGAGGCTTAACCCTCTATAGCCGCTCCCTGCATCCATGTAGATGGAATCACATAGTATGTACCCTTTTGTGCAGGTCTTCTTTCGCTCACCGTTGTCTTTGCACATATCAGCGGGCTGTTCTTTCCTAGTCCTGCGCACCATTCCGTGGTATGAGTATACAACCGTTTATTTATGCATCCTCACATTGATGGGCGTGGGTTGTTTCCCGTTTTGAGGCTACTCGGAATAAAGCTGCTGTGGACATAGCATTTATGTGCACTCCTATGGGTAGAGGTTTTTAACATGCCCAAAGCTGAGTTTTCGGTGTTGCCCCACATGCTGCTGTGGGGAGTGTTTCTCTCTTTTGTGAGTCTATCCTCATCACGGAAAGGGAAACAGTCAGGTTCCTGAGTGGAGGAGCTGGGGATTAAGAAATTAAAGAAAGCAAGAGACCAAGAGGCAGAAATAGATTCATCAAGCTGGGAGCTAGGTGGGCGCCATTCTTCCTCTCTGATGAGCTCGGGCCACGCAGGAGGTTTATTTTTATACCCCAAAATACCAGGAAGTAACACCAAAACTTAGGATCAAAGGAGCTTATTTGCATTCTTAACTAGGCCCTAGCATTGCTGGATTTACATATCTGGACCCGCCCCTGCTGACACCTGGACAAAGGTAAGTCAGAAACTGAATAACACCCACCCCTCCACCCCCGCCCTCTTGGGGGGAGGGGGCTGTAACAGGGACACAGACTCTGCCAGTGCCTCGGGCTCAGCTGGCAATTTAAAGGATGCCCATGTGCCTTCTCAGGCGGCCCTCTACATGCTGCTCCTCCTACAGTCTTGACCATCCTGGGTGATGTTAACTCCATTTCTCCTGTTGCTCAGGACAAAAACATGAACGTTCTCTTGACTCTGCTCTTACTAGCACAATCCTACTGATCTGCCTTCAAAGTACATCCAGAATTCAACCACATCTTACCAAACTTTCTGCCTTACCCTTGTCCAAGACACCATCACCTCCGTCCCAGCCATGTGGCCCATATCTCTGTCTCAGGGCCTTTGCATGTGCTATTCACCTCACCCCTTAACACCCATCAGCTTGGCTCATTCCCTCACTTTCTTCTGATCTCTACTCAAAAGTTATTTTCTTGCCTTGGCATTTTTCAGTGGTTAGAGAATAGGCCTTCCCACTGAAGGGCTGTGGGTTTGACTCCTGATCAAGGGCATGTACCTAGGTTGTGGGTTCAATACCTGGTCCCGGTTGGAGCTCATGTGGGAGGCAACCAATTGATGTGATGTCTTTCTCTAACATCGGTGCTTCTCTCTATCACTCTGTCCTCTCTCTCTCCTTTTTCCCCTCCCATCCACTCTCTCTAAAAAGCAATGGGGAAAAAAATATCCTCTGGCGAGGATTTTAAAAAATACTTATTTTAAAGTTCCTTTCTCAGCGAGGTCTTGTAATGAGTTTGCTAGGGTTGTCATTGCAAAGCGCCACAGACTGAGTGGCTTAACCAACAGGAATATCGTGTCTCACAATCCTGGAGGCTGGAAGTCCAAGATCAAGGTGTTGGCACAGGGGTTTCCTCTGAGGCCCCTCTCCTGGGCCTGTAGACGGCCTCCTTCTTCCGTGTCCTCGCACGACCGTCCCTCTGCCTGTGTCCTAACCTCCTCTTCTTGTCATATTGGGTTGGAACCCACCCAAATTATCTCGTTTTAACTTAATTACCTCTTTAAAGCCCCCATCCCTGATTACAGTCACACTCTCAGATCCTAGGGGATAGGACTTTAATATATGAATTGGCGGGGGCAAGGAGAGACGCAGTTCAGCCCAGAACAGTCTCCCTTAACACTTTATCTATAACTAGAGGCCCTATGCACGAAGATTCAGGCCTTCCTTCCCCTGGCTGCTGGCACCACCTCTGCTCTAGTTCGGAGCTGCCTTTCCGCCTTACCACGCTGCCCAGAGGCCCAGAATGGCTGGGGCAGGGCGGAACACCTACATCCTGCCCTGCCCAAAGCTGCTCGGTGCCTGCATGTGCAAATTAACCTGCCATCTTTGTTGGGTTAATCTGCATACTCACTCCTGATTGGCTGGTGGCAGTCATGAAGGTATGGTCCATTTGCATCTTGCTCTATTATTAGTGTAGATGTCACCCCCCTCAACCCCAAGTACTTCATTTGTACCTTTCCTGCTATATGTAGTTCCTTGGCACTTACCTGTCACATTGTGTGTTTTAATTATTGTATTTCTCACTCGTCCCCCTCACCAGAATATAAGCCCCCTGAGAGCAGGGATTTTTGGTCTGTTCTGTTCACTGTGTTATCCCCGGTGCATCTAACAGAGCCTGGGACAGAGCAGGCACTATATCGATACAATTAACATATATAATTAAGATATTTAACTGATTAATTAAAGCCCACAACCATTTTTGCGAGGCCTCAAGAGCAGCCTGGTGCTCACATTTCTTTCTTTGATTATTTTTATTAAAGGTTTTTTTTTAATGAGCTTTGAAAATGGACTTGTCATTTGAAACCCGTGCCATCGTCATTAATGGCAGACTTTTTGCTCATTCATTAACAGACTGTTTTCTCCCTGGTACCTCTTTTCTCAATCCAACTGCAAACAGCCTTTTCGTTTTTTAGCCTCTTTTTTGGCACCAGAAGGCATGTAATATTTTTCCCTCTCCTGCCCTTCTGTTTGGTATTTAAAAACACACCCTGAGGAGGCTACATGCAGCTTCCCCCCACCCCACCCTCTTGGTGAATTCTCTGTAATTGTGGGTTTTGCTTTAAGAAGATACAATATATAAAAAGTTTAAAATGCCAAACACATTAATAAAGGAACGGGGCAAAGGGAAGGGGGATGGCTCTACTAAAATACCCTTTTTAAAAATATTATTTTCTTTTTAAGGATTCGGTGTACATTACCTTTACAGTGGTTTTCCTCCAGTGCTGTTATTTAAGAGCTATTTTTATTGATTTTTAGAGACAGAGGAAGAGGGCAAAAGAGATTGATATGGGAGCAAAACATCCATTAGCTGCTTCCCCACACCCTGCCACCAGGGATCCAGCCCACAACCCGGGCATGTGTCCTGCCCAGGAATTGAACCCACAACCTCTTGGTGCAAGGAACAAAGCCTAACCCACTGAACCACATCAGCCAGGGTCCTCCAGTGCTTTGAAAATGTGGATAGGCTTGCTCTGACTGGTTTGGCTCAGTGGATAGAGTGTTGGCCTGTGGACTCAAGAGTCCCGGGTTCAAGTCCAGTCAAGGGCATGTACCTTGCTTGCGGGCACATCCCAGTAGGGGGTGTCCAAGAGGGAGCTGATCTGTGTTTCTCTCTCATTAATGTTTCTAACTCTATCATTCTCCCTTCCTCTCTGTAAAAAATCAGTAAGAAAAGTTTTTTTTAAATGTGCATAGACTTACACGTTTTCATTCATACAATACTATTTAGAGCACCTATATTGCATCGAGTTAGATAGAGCTGTCCTAGCAATGCTTTGGTAAAAGGCCTTTTCTTGATCTTTTCATTTCCCATCCTCCCCTCCCCCCGCCATCCTTCCTCCCCCTTCCCTCGCTCTAGAATTTCTAAATGCTGCTCTGGGTTCCAGTTTTGGAATCAAGGGCTTGCGTGAGAGCAAGGCAGCAGGGTGATTTGAGGAAAAGTGGAGGAGTCAGGGGAGGAAGGCCTGCCCACACACACCTCTGCTCTCCAGCACCCAGGGCTCCCTCACGGCTTCGGTCATTTCCTCTGTGACCGAGAAGCAAGCAAGATCACAGAAAAACGCCTTAAAAGATTCCAGATAGTCTCCCTCGTGCCTCGGGATTTTGCAATTCAGGATTTCCAAGTCATGAAGAAGGGTTGCCGCCAGAACCCCAGGCCGGCTGATGGAACCACAGGAAGTCAGGGCTGAAAGGCAGGTTCCAGATCCCCTGGTCTCCGTTTTGCAAAGCGGGTAACTGAGGCGCAGGGAGCGGGCCTGACCTCCCTGAGCCCCCTCCCCCCCCCAGGGCTGCCTGGGGGGGCCAAGAGAGGCCGGAAGTCACCGGATGGTGGAGCCCAGGGATGCTGAGCCGGAGGGAGGAGACAGAACTCTGTGGGCCAGGCCAGGAGGTGGGCCTCGGTCTGAGGGCTGGCAGGCCCTTTTGGCTCAATGTCGAGCAGAGTCACAGCGCAAGGCCCACCTCACACGGAGAGAACGATGCAGGCCGCAGGCGGGGCCTGGTCAAAGGCACCGTCAGCCAGCAGCCCCATCCCACGGGTGGCCGGCCGGGAGAGGGCCCCGGCCCAGCGGAGGAGGGCACAGGAAGGAAAAGGAGCTGTCCCGAAGGGCACGCACCGCTGAGTGAGCAGGTGGACGTGGCCACGCCATCCGGAGCAGAGACTGTGGCGGGAGAGGGCCCGGCGGTCCCTTCCTTCCAGGGACAGCCCGGTATCTGCTCTATGATGTGGACCGGGGGCTCGCTGAGCCTCAGCCATCTGCTGAGTCATCAGCCTGGTCCCGCATTTGGCTTAGTAAACCCAGTACATGTTTCTTGACTGACTGGATGAACGAGACGTATTTCCATATACATAGTCACGTGCAGCCTCAAAATGACAATCCAGTTGTGTGACCACAGGGGAGCTGCCTAAACCCCCCCGGCCCCCCTCCGGCCCCCCCTCCCCCCAGTCCCAGCTCCCTCGTCACTAAACTGAGCTGCTCTGTAAGGTCCCTTCCACTTCGATTCTCAGATTCTATGAAGTTCTCCAAATTAATATATTTTTTAATTGATATTTTACAGAGAGGAAGGGAGAGAGCTAGAGAGCTAGAAATGTCAATGAGAGAGAAACATCGACCAGCTGCCTCCCGCACACCCCCCAGTGGGGATGTGCCCGCAACCAATGTACATGCTTTTGACCGGAATCGAACCCGGGACCTTTCAGTCCGCAGACCGACGCTGTACCACTGAGCTAAACCGGTTTCGGCTATAAAGTTCTCCAAATTAAAAGTCAACGAGCCGAAACCGGTTTGGCTCAGTGGATAGAGCGTCGGCCTGCGGACTGGAAGGTCCCAGGTTCGATTCCGGTCAAGGGCATGTACCTTGGTTACGGGCACATCCCCAGTGGGGGGTGTACAGGAGGCAGCTGATCAATGTTTCTAACTCTCTATCTCTCTCCTTTCCTCTCTGTAAAAAATTAATAACATTGCCCAATACTTTCAATGTAGACATCTACAGAAATACGCCAACATGGAGAGTTTAAAAGGCATCTAATTGTAAGCTGTTTAATTGCAAGTGCTCTGTGTAACTTTAAATGTGGGTTGAGCTTGGTTTCTAATGGAGCAAAAATCTGAAAGGCCTTCAGGATGAACAGGCAGCCCGAGTGAGAAAGAAGTCAAGACTAATGACGGTGGAAGTGTGGGGAGCCAGCCATCACGTTGGAGGCGTTTCAGAGGAAAGGAAGTAGGCAGCCGAATAGGGCGGAAGAAACAGAAATGAACTAGAAGAAAAGGGGGGGGGGGAGCAGAATGAAAGAAAATGTGAAGGGCAGGGAGATTTAGGGCCAGAGAATTTAGAAGATTTCACAGGCAGAGCTCACTTCATTGTTTAACAACCTGCTATTTAACCTACGTGTGTTTGGATGTTTTTGCTGTAGTTGATTCCTAACTCCATTCCATTATGATCTGTAAAGATACTTGATATGATTTCAATCTTCTTAAATTTGTAGAGACTTGTTTTGTGTCCTAACATGTGGTCTATCTTCATTCTCATCCTGTGTGAGTCTTTGTTCTGAGGTGGGTCTCTTGTAGACAGTATATGATTGGGTCCTGTTTTTTTATCCATTCAGCTACCCTGTGTCTTTTGATTAGAGCATTTAACCCATTACATTTAAGGTCATCAATAGCCACTTGTTTGCTGCCATTTTAATTGTTTATGCCTGTATTTCCCTCTCTCTTTCTTCTCATTATAGCAATTCCTTTCTTACAATGCTGGTTTGGGTGATAAATTGTGTTAGCTTTTTTTTTTGGGGGGGGGGCGGGGTCTGGGAAGTTTTTTATTTCACTTTCTACTTGAATGATAGCCTTGCTGTATATACGGTAGCAATCTTGGTTTCAGATCCTTGCTTTTCATTACCTTGAATACATCATGCCATTCCCTTCTGGCCTGTAGAGTTTCTGATGCGAAATCAGCTAACAGACTTAAAGGAACTCCTTTGTAGGTAATAAATTGTTTTTTTCTTGCTGTCTTTAAGATTCTCTCTGTTGCCGAAACCGGTTTGGCTCAGTGGATAGAGCGTTGGCCTGCAGACTCAAGGGTCCCAGGTTCGATTCTGGTCAAGGGCATGTACCTTGGTTGTGGGCACATCCCCAATAGGGGGTGTGCAAGAGGCAGCTGATCGATGATTCTCTCTCATCGATGTTTCTAACTCTCTATCCCTCTCTCTTCCTCTCTGTAAAAAATCAATAAAATATACCGTATTTGCCAGCGTATAAGACGATATTTTGGCCCTGAAAAATATGCCTCCAAGTGGGGGGTAGTCTTATACGGCGAGTATATAACAAACTCTGTATTTTGAGTGGAAATGTTAGGGGGTCGTCTTATACGCCCAGTCTCTTATACGCCGGCAAATACGGTATTTTTCAGGGCAAAAAATCGTCTTATACGCAAATACGGTGTGTATTTTTAAAAGATTCTCTCTGTCTTTAATTTTGGGCGTTGTAATTATGATGTGTCTTGTCCTGGGCCTGTTTGGCTTCTTCTTGCCAGGTTCTTGGGCCTCCAGAACCTGTGCAACTTTCCCCTTCATCAGGTTAGGGAAGTTTTCTGCCATTATTTCTTCAAACACATTCTCTATCCCTTGCTCCCTTTCTTCCCCTTCTGGCATGCCTATAATGTAGATATTGTTGCAGTTCCCACAGCTTCCATAAGCTGCCCTCTTGTTTTTAATTTCTCTTTTCTTTTAGGTTCTCTGATTGAGTGGTTATTTTCTGCCCTGTCTTCTAACTCACTGGTCTGATCCTTGGCATCCCCTAATCTCCTGTGTATTCTTTCCACTGTGTCGAAAGAGGAATTTTAAATAGACAATAGATGAAAAGGTGCTCAAATTCATTAGTAGTTAGGAGAATGCAGAAAATAACCACTACACATTCATAGGACTGACAAAACTTAAAATGATTGAAAATATCAACTATTGAAGGAAACATGTAATAACAGAAGCTCTCACATACTGTTGATGGTAGCAAAAAAAAGTGGTATGGCTGCTTTTGAAACTCTTGGGCATTATCTAGTATAGTTGAAGTTATACTTACCCTGTCACTCAGCAAAACCCCTTCCAGGAATATGCTAAGATGTCAGCAAATGTCAGCAAATGAGCACAGGAGACCTACACAGGATTAAATATAGCAGCAGCATTGTAAAAAACAAAGTTGGAAACAGCCTAAATCTATGTCAACTTTAGAATGTATAAATACATTATGGTCCTATAATAGAATATTAGACAGCATGAATATAAGTGAGCTAGAGCAAAGGCAACATCATGAACAAATCTCACAACCAGGTTGAAGGAAGCCAGGGGCAAAACGAATGGTTCCATTTCTGTAAAGTTCAAAATCAGGCAAAATGAAACGATGGTGCTTAATAATGCACACGTAGGTAGCAAAACATTTTTTAAAAGACTAAAAATAAAAGTATTCACCACATAAACCTAGTGATTATCTTCCATTGGGAAAGAAAATTGGGATTAGGAAGGGGCCTCAGAGTCAGAGTGGAGGATTTCTGGCTGCTTTTTTTTAAAAAAATTTTTACAGAGATATTAACTTTATATGGGTTCAGTAAGCTGTCCATGTCTGTGTGCTCTGTATGTACTCTGTTTTCCCAATAAAAAACGGGCATAAAAAGGTGTTTGGGAACAGAGTCCTTCTTTCCTGGGCACATGAACACCTTCTGAGGATGCCGGGCCCGCAGAGGCAGGCTGCGGAGGCAGGAGCGGCTGAAGGCGAGGCCAAGGCACAAGGAGGGGGGAGCAGGCCGCTGAAAGATGTCCCGCAGCCCGGGAGCCCCACCCAAACAACCCAACAAAGAGGCTGCAGTGGCTGGTCTGGGTCTGTTTTGCTTTGTGTTCCTTTGCAGTGTTCAATAGAATTATTCCCTTGGCTCTCTAAAGTTGTTCTTGCAACTTTGCATGTTACTCAGTTTTCAGATTACACTTTCAATCAAGAAACTTTTGGGGATGTCAAGTTAGGGAGTCCTAGTCAATTCTAGTTGTCTTCCTTAAACAGGAGCTAGACAGACTCTTTAAAAATCCTGTAATTGTTCTACTTCGCAAGAGATTCTTGCAGTAAAGCCATCACTGCTTCCGAGTCAATCTATAACTGTTTTCATTTTCACTGGAAAACTATGATCAACAACAATCCTTTTGATATAACTGAGTATATAACTGCTTTTAAAACCTTCTTTTGAAAAGAAATTTAAACTAACCAGTCTATTTAAAAAATGTGATACATCCTGTCACACCTCAGAGGGAAGGTAGGGGAGGGTGGGGGTAAGGGGGAGAGATCAACCAAAGGACTTGTATGAATGCATAAAAGCCTAACCAGGGGTCACAGACAACAGGGGTGTGGGGGCATGCGTGGGGAGGGGATTGGGATGGGAATGGGGGGATGATGACAAATATGTAATAACTTAATCAATAAAGAAAAATTTTTAAAAAGTAATACATCAATTAAACAATTAGAACTTGTACATGGGAAGATCCTCAGTCCTAACAAAGAAGTTTTATGTATGAATGCTTTTCTTTACTTTGTCACAAAAGACTTTAAACTTAGGATCTTGGGGGGCAGGAGGGTGGTGCAGGAAGCAGCTGATCGATGTTTCTCTCTCATCGATGTTTCTATCCCTCTCTGTAAAAAATCAATAAAATATATTTTAAAAATAAAAATAAAATATACACGTCACCCAGGGAGCGCTTAATATTTTTGAATATTGCTTAAATGTGGCTTTCAGAAATATTTAGTGAAGAATTAAATGTTAGAACTCCCCACCCCACCCCCCACTAACAATAATGTATAACTCCACACTCAAAAAGTTTTCCACAGGTCGCGGGAAACACAATCCCCTATTACTATCTATGTCCAGTGTTTGAAAAGTGTTTGGTCTCAAGAAACCAAAGTCCCATTATACCCCAGGGCTTTCCTTATTTCCAGCAAAAGTTACACCTCCCACTTTTTTTGAGGTTTAATATAATCCACATGCAAATATCTAGGCTCCTATCAATATAGCAAGGAAATCTCAATTAAGTCCAATTTGTAGCTGACACTCTGGAAAGAACATCCATGGGTCTGTGCTGCATTATGTAACACATATAATAACCCACCCTGCCTCTTAACATGGATTTAATATTAAATGAATTGGGTTTTGTTTGGGGGATTGTCAGCTTTTGACTGGATGGCCATGCTCAAGAATTTCAGATACTAGTCAACATAAAAAATAAAAAAACAAAACACTTTACTCTATATAGTCTCTGAGTTTATTTACAGAAACTGTCATCACTTGGGTTTTTAGATTTCTTGAAAGTCACATCAAGGATATAGAGCGCTTTCCTCCCCCCCCCACACACTTGTCGTAACAACCCTGCTTACTCTATTCTGCCAACAAGGACAGTTAGTTTTTGTTTCTCTTTTCCAGATGCCTTCCCATTATCATTACTGACCCATATCCTGTATATTGTGAAAAGACAAGGACAAAAACCACAAACTGCCCAGGCTGTAACTGAGAACCTGAAACAGTAATTCTCACCTAAAGAGCTAGAATTGTCGACTTGACAGACACTGGCTATTGGTGAATACATATTGTCACTAGGCTACAAAGAAAGCCATGCTCGGAGAGGCCTTATCCTATGTAATAAAAGCCTACTATGCAAATTTCCCCTTCAACTGGGAGTTCGCCCAGGGGCGGGGGCCAGCCAGCCAACCATGGGAAGGGAGGCCCTGGCCAGAGGTGGTGGCAGGCAGCTGGGGTAAGGGAGGTCCTGGCCAGCAGCTGGCAGCCACTAGGGACCCTACCTGTGCACAAATTTTCTGCACTGGGCCTCTAGCAGGAATAGAATTTCTGGAACTTTAGTAACTAAATGCATGGCAAGAGTCTCAGCAATATATACATTCATCCAGTGTATGACCACTCTCCTCTCACACCTATTCTCTGATGCAGAGTGAAAAGGCCAAAGGCAATAAATAAGAGCTCCTTCTCTACTCGCATCACTCATGAGTTGGCTACAAATGGAAGTATATTACTCAAATTATACTTTTAATTTAATATATAGTGAGGGTGCTAACACTTCAAATAAATCTATAGTCTTTGATCACATTATCTTTGGCAAAAAATCAAAATTGCTGTATGTTGAATTTACTTATAGCAGGTAGTTTACAGTAGCAAAGGCAAGAAGGATGTTTTTGAGACACTACACTAATTGCACAGTGCCATGACAGTCTTGGGTCCAAATCATGGTTACTTACTAGTAAGCAAGCAAAGACATCAACGGAAACAAACCTATTCTGGATGACAACTTTATGACCTAAAAGTTGTCATCCAGAATAGGTTTGTTTAATGGGATGAGGGTTAGGATAAATGTCTGCTATAACTACTCATGTACAATTCCTAAATTCCTTGCCGTGTGGAAGGGTAGTAGATAAACTCTGGAGGCCATTAAAACTTGCAGCCATTTCACCTCTCCACCCTGAGGCTGTCAACTTTCCAAAGTTAAATAGAATTTTCTGGAATCTGCCTTTTATTCAAAATTCTAAATGATGAGAGGCAAGTAAAATAACTAAGAAAATAAAATTTAAAAAGATCTTTCAGGACCTTGATTTGTGGCAAATCTTCCTAAATCACATCATCAGGTAAACAGAAATGAGGAAAAACACACCACTGTTTCACATTTAGGAGGTACTTGTCATTTCAACTGTATTTTTTCTTTCTTTCTTTTAATCCTCTTTAAATACCCGAGGATATTTTTCCATTGATTTTTAGAGGGAGTGGGAAAGGGAAAGACAAATTATCGATGAGAGAAACACATTGATTGGCTGCCTCTTGCATGGGTCGGGCCTGGACCAGGGAGGAGCCTGCAACCAAGGTGCATGTCCTTGACTGGAATCAAACCCAAGACCCTTCGGTCTGCAGGCTGATACTCTATTCATTGACCCAAACCAGTTAGGGCTGTATTTCTCCTTTAAGATTGGGTAAATCACAATCCCTTTACAATGTTTTCAAATGGATTAACCTAAAAAGAAAAATCAAGATGAGGTTACAATACCATTTTATTTTTGAAAAGAAAAACCATCTATATTGTTGGCATTAAATACATATATATTTGAAAACTGGATTTCAAAGCAAAAGTCATGATCTTATACTTGCTATATCATGAACATGAAAAGGCTGTGTGTGTTGAAAAAGAACTGGAGTTTGAAATATTTGGAAGAGAAGGGAGAAAAATTCCACATGCAAGACAGACATCCAAAATGGCTCAACATAATTTATTTTTTTTTTATGTTAAAATGTACAGAGTTCTTTTGAAAGTACTTGCTAGAAAGGGGGAAAAAGTGATATTACATACAAGGAGAGGAAGGGAGACCAACTGGCCCAGGAGCGCATGACATGGAGAAATACAAAGGCATCTAGGCACCCTTCCCCTTAGCTTACAAGTCACCAGGAACGAAGTACAAAGAGGTTACAAAACAGGAAAAGCAAATATAAACAGACAGGAATAGACTTAGTTAGCTTCATTTTGTACATGCGGCTTTTAGAGGCATCTGGAGCTCTATTCACACACTCTAGAGATCTCTTTAAAGAGAATTTTTATCTTTCTTAAAATAGTTTTTAATATTCTACAACAAAGATAAAAAATTTTAAAGATGGAATGAAATGAAAAAGCTCTTATTTTAAAAGGCATCAAAGTCACTAACAGTGAGTTTTTAAATTTCTTTTTTAGAAGATTACCCAAGTTATTTTGCTAAAAATACATTTTTTTTTAAAACAGAAGTGAAAAAATGACAGGTACCAATATTACTGTGTTGGATAATTTCTTTTATAATATAGAAAAGAACATTTTCTCTACAATAGTTCTAGTCACAAAAAGGCTTGTGGAAAAAAGGGAGCTGCCCGATTGAATCTTTTTTTTTTTTTTTAAGAAACAAAATCAAACACAATCGAAAACCAACAGAAACTGAATTCACGGCCCTCGTTGCAACAGCTTCTCCTTCTGCCTTGACCCACCACCCTCCTCCCAATATACTTCCCTCCCGACCCACCCCAGCCCCACCCAACCAGGAAGCAATGACATAGCTGAAGATAGGGAGAGGGCAGAACAGTGCACTTTCTACATAGATGACTGAGAACTGGAATAGTATATACAGAGAAACTGGGTCCTACACAGCCTTGTACATGCTCAGAATTGATAGCGCTAGGATGTGGAATTCTGCCTTTTTCTATGTAACACATTTAATTGAGAAAGTCAATTAAATTGTATTAAAAAAACAACAAACCTGTGCATTTGAAAAATGTAATGCCTAATTAGTACTTCAAAATTTATCTATATAAAATATACAAATAAAGGAGAGAATTTAATGCTTATAGGTATTTCTTTAAGCAGTATTTCCCCCTTTTGGATATTTGACTGCACATACCAAGTGGTATAATAATTTCCATCTTCTAATGATGGAATACATATATATATACTTATATATATATATATAGATTTCTTTACCTATCCCTGGAGCAAGTAACAGGAAGAGAAGGGCAAACTGGCCGCACGGAAGAGAATGGAATTGGGAACAACATAGGAGCCTGCCAAACCCTGCTGTCCAGATTTGCCCTGCTATGCTGGTGGTTGGTTTATCTTTCTTCTCTTCAGCCACTCACAGGTGAGCAGCTAGTGCACTCTGATTCACAGGGGATGAACTCAGGATCTCAAAAGACAAATGAAGACCAGAGGTATGTATCATTTAAGTAGCTATAAAACTCACACCATGATCTTCCTTACAACACACATTCTGTCATCGATTCCAACATAAACAGTATCAAAGGTTTGCCAGGTATTTTCAAATCACTGAAACATAATCCATCAGCACTGTAAGAATGTAAGAGGCTAATCACTAGGAACTGTTGTTTGAGTTTAATCAGAGTCAAAGGCTCAGGAATCAAGACCCTTAGCATCTCAAAGTACATACTAAAAACAAGAGGTTGCGTGGAACGTGGGCTTTTATGGCTGATTCACCAGGTGGTAAAAAAACGAGAGGTTAATTTCCTCTTTTTGATTGTTAATTGACCATCTCTATTCTCCAAGGCTAAATAAGGATTGCAAACAGCTTTCCTCTGAGATTCTGCTGTTAATTGAGACTTACAGTATTTGTGTGTCTCTGAGTGCTAAGTGGGTATAGTAAAAATAAAAATATTACACTTGATTTAAGAAAGACAAACATTTCAATGAAGTCCATCTAAAAAGAAACATTTTGGGGGAAAGGTTTCAAGAGGTGTGTGTGTGTGTGTGTGTGTGTGTGTGTGTGTGTGTGTGTGTGTAGGGAGTGGAGGGGATTTTAAAAGGAGAAGCATTTTCCTGCCTCACTTTATTAATAATAATAATAATAATATTAACAATAATAATAAGTTTAAGGAGCTTGGGTTGTTCTCCATGTCCCCGTCCGAGTCTCCCATAAGTGCCTCCTGCTGGAATGAAGTAGGAATTGAAAAGTTGGGTTCAGAGGAAAGGGTCTGGTTAACCCTCGAGATGTATATATAACATTTAAAAATGACAACACTGGGAGCTGCAAACATACATCTTCAAATAAAATCAAGATAGTTCACTTATACACAAATTCTGTCCATGTGGTATGTAAAGAAAGTAAGGCTCTTTTTATTTATGAAAAGATTTTTGTGCATGTTTCCCCTATCCCAAAATCCATTTTTAGATGAGTTCTATTGTAAAATGTTCAAGATTATGAAGAAAACCAAAACCCAGAACAAAATGAACCCCCAAAAAAGAGACCAGGTTTTTTAAAAAATAAAATAAACCAAAGAAAAATTCCTCTAAATCTACAGCAATATTTTAACTGGAAAAAAAGGTCCATTTTTCTCTGGTTTGTCAGTATAAAAGGTTCCTTTATTTATATATATTTAAGTTTTTAATTGCAAGTTCATCTTGCTCATCTTCTCATGTAAGGTCCATTGAGTGACTGCTTGGGCACACCAGCAGCATTCATGTAGCTGTGATGAGAGGGGCCAGTGTACATCATGTTTCCATGAGGGTTTGGCTGCATAGGCTGCTGGGTATAGGCCTGGCTCCCCATCATTCCCATCTGCATCTGCATAGGATACTGTGCTGTCTGGTTCATGTAGGCAGGGTTACTATGGTAACTGCTGTTCATCATGGGTTGTGTCATTCGATAACTGTTCATGGCATTCAAGGTGTTCATATTCATGGAATTAACATTATAGGTAGGGGTTGGCATTAAATTAACCCCCATGTTCATGCCACGCTGAACGGCCAATGCACGAGGGCCAGCCTGCATGGCAACCGCTGGTGGACTGCGGCCATACAGCTGCTGCTGGTGAGCAGCTGCAGAGGGCAGTGGTGCAGATTTGGAGCGGATGGAGATGTGCCCCTTGACTGGCATTTGCCCTTGCAACCTCTGAGTGTGAGGAATGCCAATGTTGGTAGCAGACATGTTGCACTGTAGCAGGGGTGAGGTGAGGTTCATGGTGGTAGATGCCAAGTTTGGGGGTGGCGTCATGGTGGCTTGTGCTTGAGGGGTCCCAGCTAATGGATGAGATGGAGCTAGCTGAGCCAGCCCTGTATTAGACAAAGAAACACTGGTTGCATAGGAAGTCACAGCAGGAGAATGGCTATAAGGCATGGCATGAGGGTCCATTATGGTGTTAGTCAGCTGCTGTAACTTGGCTAAACTGAAGGTGGCTGACGGTTGAGAGTAGCTGCCGGCACCAAAATCCCCTGGAATCCTCTCATAGATACTGATGTTCCCAGTGCTTCCAGATTCCGGTATCTCCATGATCATAGGCGCTGGAGTGAAACTGTTATTCATACTACACTGTGACAGGGGCGGCTGCTGTTGAGGTGGCGGTGGGGGTTGAGGCTGCTGGGGCTGAGGTGGCGGCTGCGGCTGCTGCTGCTGCTGGGGTGGTGGAGGCTGAGGTGCTGGTTGCTGTTGCTGTTGCTGTTGCTGCTGCTGCTGCTGCTGCGGCTGCTGCGCTGGTGGTGGCGGCGGTGGCTGCTGGTTACTGGGAGGCCGCTCCACCACACAGCTCTGAGGTGACTTGATGTTGCAGTTGGCAGCAGGCTGGACATTGTTCTGCTGCATCATACTGCAGCTGCTGCCCATGTTTGCCATTTGCTGAGTGACAACACAACTGTTCTGGGTGAGGCTGCTGGAGGACGATAACCCACCATAGGAGCAGCTGCTCTGGGAAGAGTTATTCCCACAGATGCTGCTGCCCATTGTGGAATCATAACTGCTAGGGTTCTCATAGTTTTCTGTGGTGCTCTCAATGCTGCCCAGATCACTGAAGCCACTGTCCACCACCTGCTGAGAGTGGTCTGATACGGAAGGCACATCCATCATGGGGCTGGTCTCCATGTTCTGCATAGAGGGGGCGGACAGGGATCCTTGTTCTGGGCTGATCTGGGTGTAACCGCTTTCAAGGGCAGGCACATTGGGACTGCTGACTGAACGGACTGACTGACTGGGATGAGACTGAACAGAAGATATTGGACTATTGTGTTCAGAAGCGTGACAGTCTTCAACCATTGACATCTGAGGGTCTTCATCAGCTTGGGTGTAGCTCTGCAGCGTCTGACAAGCTGCAAGTGTCTCTTCACAGTCCTGGTAGGCACCCTCGTGCTCATTGCTTTCTTCTTGAGTCAAGGACTGGACTGCTTGCACAGTTTCCAGATCCAGTTCACTATGGGGAATTTCATCTTCCTCTTTTAACTCAATTAATTCTTCTTTAGAGTTTGAATCTTCTTCATGATCATCCTCAGACCCTGGCATATGCTCTGATATCACAGATGTTTCATGGGAAGTCTGTTCTTCTTCAGAATCTGGTTCTGTTTCCTCTTTATCCTTTACATTCCCCCGACTGTTCTGCATATTCGTATCTAAAAAAGACTCCTGGCTACCGGGACCCTCTTTGACGTCTTCTCTAATGGGCTGCTCCTCTGGTTCTTTTTTCTTTGTAGATTCTAGATGACCATCATCTTCATCATCTGCATCATGGTCTTCGTTCTGGTTTGTCTCTATAGCCACTTCATCCTCTTCCTCTTGCTCTTGTTCTTCCAGTTCTTGTTGCTCTTCCTCAGATTGCCTCTGCTCTTCTGAGACACGGGGTTTCTCTTCTTCCTCCTCTACCTCAGGTTCTTTCATTCCCATCTCGGGACTGTTGCTATCCACTGGAGAAACTGCTCTAACTTCACTGCTGGTTGTATCTTCTTCTTCTCCCTCTTCAGCCTCTTCTGCCTCCATGTGCATCTCCTCTTCTTCCTTCCTTTCTTCGGTTAAAGGTAAGTCTTCCTTTGATTCAACAGTTTCTTCATTCTCTTGAATTCTGAGTTTACGTCCAGGTTTTAGAATGGGGACAATGGGCTCAACAATGCGTTCTTGAGTAGAAGAAACAGGCATGATTTCCCGATTCAACTTAAATCCTGGCTTACGACCAGGTCTTTTCTTCCAGTGGACTGGCTTGCGGCTTTTGCCTTTGGGCCATCCCTTTTTCTTTTTCATGGGTGTGGATGTATCTGGCTCATGTGGAGAATCCTTCACATCACATTTTCTCAAGACAGGTACTGGCTTTAGGATAGGAGTGTCTGTATAGGAGGATAAAAAAAAATAAAAACAGGTTATAAAATCTTATGTTTTTAATGCCTTTTTCTGAGACCAACATATACCACAGAAATAATTTCATTAATCACCACAAACTTGATTATCTTCATTGTCAAGAAGCCTAATTAATGACATCTTCTAAAGTTATAAGGTAAGTTGGCAGAACAGTGAAAGAATGCTAGTCAACATTCTGTTACCATCCACTAGCTAAAACCAGTTCTAACTGTATAGTTTGGGAAAGTTCCTCTAATTCAGTTTTATCATTTATAAAATAGAGATGAGCTTTATAAAGGTGCAAATACTAAGTAGTTATTACAACTACTTTAGACAAATTATTTTTATTATGTAAATTCTAAATCAGCTCATATCTTTGTGTGTGTGTTTTTGGGTTTTTTTTGTTTTTTTTTTGTAATCCTCACCTGAGGACATGTTTCATTGATTTTAGAAAGAGAGTGGGAAAGGGAGAGAGAATGGGAGAAAAATCAATCAGTTGCCTCCTGCAATCATCCTGAACCACAACTTAGGTATTTGTCATGACCAGGAATTGAACCTGAAACCCACTGGTATATGGGACAACACTCCAACTAACTGAGCCATCCAGCCAGGGCTTTTTTTCTGATTGCAATTTACACTGAGTGGCCAAATTATGATCTCTAAATACATAATAATCTGGCCACTCTGTGTAGATCCTATATAATAAAAGGCTAATATGCAAATTGTCCCCTCGACCAGGAGTTCAACCAGCAGGCAGGCCGGCCAACTGCTCATGCACAAATTCATACACCGGGTCTCTAATACATACACGCGCGCGCACACACACACACACACTCTCTGAGTGGCCAGATTATTATGATCTCTGAACACATAATAATCTGACTCAGATTATTATGTGTTCAGAGATCATCTGATTCAGATTATTATGTGTTCAGAGATGATAATAATCTGGCCATTCAACGTATATTCTCTGATTATCTTATTTTCCACAAAATCATTACTTCAGTTAATTTCATGAGCCATGATTGAGCAATCTTACAAAATAAATGTTGTGTTTGGATGGGAATAGCTGCAAAGCATTTAGTCTTAAATAAATACTGACCTGAAGAAAAAACTGAAGCATCAAAAACAATGGTTTAAAAATAAATTCTATCTTAGCATTGTTTTCTTCACAATTAATTTGTTCATTTTTTTAAAATGTAGTAAAATATGCATAGCATATAAAAGTCCTCATCTTAAACATTTTTGGTGTGGCATTAAGTACATTTCCATTTCCATTTATTTATTTAATCCTCACCTGAGGATATTTTTCCATTGATTTTTAGAGAGAGTACACGGGAGAGAGATAAACACATTGATGCGAAAGAGACATACTGATTGGTTGCCTCGAGCCTGCCACCAGAATCAAACCTGAGAGAGACCCTGCCATCTACAGATCAATGCTCTATCCACTGAGCAAAACCAGCTAGGGCACATTTCCCATTAATCTTTAAAGGGAAGAAAACCAAGGCAAGAACATGATCTGCAGGGGAAAGCTAAAAAGGTATAGTTAGCAAAAATAATTTGAAAACAAAGAAAATTTTTCCAACTCAACAGAAACTTAGAGGGTACTATTTTAGTTTTTAATGATACAAGTTATAATTTTACTAATGTTCCAAATTTTAAAAATAAATTTTTAGTTTCCTACTTATTATATATCTCAAAATATAACAAAACTCTGGAAAATCATTACCAAAACAAAAAATCAGTCATCTTGTCACTTTATTAAAAGTATTTATTGTAGTCTTGGTTGGTTTGACTCTGTGGATAGAGCTTGGGCCTGTGGACTGAAGAGACCCAGGTTCGATTCTGGTCAAGGGCACATACCAGGGTTGCAGGCTCGTTCCCCTGTAGGGGGCGTGTAGGAGGCAACCAATCAATGATTCTCACTCATCATTGATGTTTCTATCTCTCTCCTCCTTCCTTTCCTCTCTGAAATCAATAAAACTATTTTTTTTAAAAGAAAGTTGTCACCTTTAAAATAAAGTATTGTATAAATATATGAGCATGGAGAAAATGGAAATTATCTACTAGATTTGAAACTGAGTGAATTTAGGTGAGAGCTTGTGCGGGGGGTGGGGGCACAACAAAGAGACATATGTAATACTTTCAACAATAAAGAATTTAAATTTTTTTTAAAAGGAATTCTTTTCAGAAAAGGAGAGTAGTAAAAAAAAAAAGCAAAAAAAGAAATTGAGTGAACTTATTTAAAAAAAAATAAAAAGCTCAACTAGTTAATCCATAAAAGCTATACATTTATACCTACATTCAACTAGGTTCCTTCAAATTCAAAAAGCTCAGTTTAACCCTATGCAAAGCAAACACTGCAGATGTAGGCAGCATGATGCTCTGGCAAAAATTGAGGCAAGGATGCAAATGACTAGTGTGTGACCCAGCTCACATATGAGCCCATTTCTTCATTTCTAAAGAGGAAATAATAACAAGGATGCTTTAAAAGTAAATCATTGAATATTTAGCTATACCATATTTTAAAGTATTGTTACCATTTTAATTAAAAATGTATTACTAATTGAGGAAGACACCTAAAGACATGATTCAGGAAGGATTCCTGAACAGATCTGAAGCAAGTCCAATTTACTTGAATCTGATCTTATTTAAGAACCATCTTCTTAGCATTTGTTAACTATTTATTGAGTACCTATATTAAGCACTCAGAACACTGCAGTAAGTGAAACAGATTAAATATATAGAGAGCATGTTCTAGTAAAGAGTTATTACTTAAGTATCTTCCTTACACTAAGTCTAGTCCACCTATTAACTAAAGTTTCAGATAATGGACAAAAAAAGGATTCTTTTTCTGCCGAAACAGCAATATGTTCCAGGTTAAAGGGGAAATCAGAAAGAAAAAAAAAGAAGGAAAAAAAAAGAACTTTAAAAGGACAGAGGGCTAAAAGAGGGTGAATACACTTGATACAACTTTTTAGAGATTACCAAATCATCCTTTAGTTACTTAGTAGGCTGTGTTTGTTTTTCAGCATTTTTATTGAAGGGTTTACAGCTATCACTGCTGTATCTCTAAAGACAATAAAAATACAACAGGCAAAAGGTCTGTAAAACATACCATCTGCATCATCTGACTCTTCATCATCGTCGTCATCATCTTCATCTTTCGACTTCCTCTTAGAAGAGGATCGACACCTGAGAACACTCTGTGAGGACAACCGATGGAAGTATCCTCTAGAGAATAGTTCATTTTCATCCTCTTCCTCTTCTTCTTCATCAATCTCAAAGGTGGGTTCTAATCTTGGCATCGGCCTCTCAGAGTCAGAGTCTTCAAAAGGTTCATCTAAAACTTCTGTAGTCTCAGAAATAGTTTCTGTGACCACACTGCTATTGTGGTGTTTGCGCTTTCGGACTCTCCTCCTTCGGTGAAGAATTGGTTTCTATTTAAAAGAGAAATAATTTTATAAACAGTAATGAACACTATCATTTCTACTAATAATATGATTAATAGTTTTTAAACCTAATAGAATTAGCACACATAAAATGAGAATGCTATTTACCAAAATATATTTAAAATTTTAAAAAAATTTTACTGATCGAGAGGAAAAGAGAGGGAAAGAAAGAAACATCAATGTGAGAGTGAAACACCAATCAGCTCCTCCAGGGATGGAGCTTGTAACCTGGGCATGTGCCCAGACTGGGAATTGAACCACCAACCTTTTGGTGCATGGGACAACCCCCAACCAACTGGGCTATACCAGCCTGAGCTCAAAATAGATTTTAAATATTATTTCAAAATACCATAGTAAGATACTATACATAATGTATCATAGATACAAAGATGTTGGATAACTGAATACAACTTGGAAAAGCATAGGCAGACAGGCCCCAAAGGACAGATATTGTAATTCCCTTATTAAGAGTGACTTATACACCCTAGGGCAATGTCTATTTCATTACTAAAGTGACATATTGCTTAGTCCCTCAACTCTCTTTTCCTCAAGAGAAAAAAAAAGGAATAAACACTTTCTGTTTGTCTCATAGCTCTACTATTAAAGTCAGCAGAACCATCAGGAGAACCTTCAGTATGCCATTTCATGCATTATCCATGGAGTTTATTGTAATGCAGAAATGTGGAGCTGATAGGTATTTACCTGACATTAGTGAAGCATTTCAAAAGTAATAAAATAAATCTGTTATTGGAATTTGGCACATTAGGCACAATTTTGCACACAATAGGACAAAATAAAAATGATGCACCTAAGCCAATGACCTAAGCCAATTCCCTCATTCTACAGAGGCGAGAAAGGTTACAGGACTTAAGGTCACATATGCAGTCAGTATAGAAATGGTTGTAAAATACAGTCTACGACTCTCAGTCACAAGAATTTCTTCAAGAACTTCAAAAGTACTTTGTACATGATCTCACTGCCTATTATAATATTCCTTTTTTACACAAATAGCCCAATTTTATTTTACAAAATGGCAAAGATATATTCTTCTATAATGAATAGAATTAGTCAAGAGTTCACTTTTCTCTACTTCAAACTTACTAATCCTTCTAGTTAAGAATACAATTTTCAAACTAAGTTAAACATGACCTTGCTCTTTGGAGAAATAATTGACTGGAGCATGAAATATACAAGTTGAACCTAAAACATCTTTAGTACCAAAAGTAAGGAAGTGCTTAAAACAAAACAAAAACCTTCGCAAAGATGAAGGCATGTATGTTAAAAGAACACAGGGATAAAATGAAGAGTTCCCAATATCCAAAGCTAGAAAAATTTGAGCAACAAAATAAATAAAGTAGTAATGTTGGATTATAACTCAAAGTATAAAGTAAATATCTATGAGTCCAAAGCAATATAAATGTATAAACAAATAAATAAATGTGAAGAATGGATAAACATCCCAAGCAGGATTCTAAATAAACACAGGTATTCTGCTCTTAAGGAGTAGAGTATTATTCCCCATACATCAAGTGTGGGTTGTAGACAGAGATTTCCTCCAAAGACTACAGAAAAAGGAAAAAAGGAGTACCTTTACAGTGGAAAAACCTGACAAACACAAGCTCAAGCCAGGTTATGGAGCTTAACAACAGTGGAAAGTCATATTGAAATATTTGTATATATATACTGACAGTAATACCCTTTATATGGTGTGTTGAGAACGGCACTTTACCTCTGTGGTCTTCTTCTTAAATACATTACCCCATTCTAATATCATGAGAAACATTCTCAAAACTTTCAAGGTCACCAAAAACAAAGAGTCTGAGAACTATTATAACCAAGAAGGGCCTATGAAGACATAACTACTAAATGTAAAGCAATATGCTGAGTGGGATCCTGGAATAGAAAAAGGACATTTGGGGAAACTGAGGAAATCTGAATAAAATATGTACTCTAGTTAATAATATATCAATTAATTGGCTATTTGTGACAAATGTACCATATCAACCTGAGAAGTTAATAATAGGGGGAAATGGATGTGGGGAATACAGAAACTGTCTGTACTTTCTTTGCAATAATTCTATAAATCTAAAACGGTTCTAAAATGAAGAGCTTTTTAAAAAATAAATAAAATAGCCCTACCTTTTGTTTTTTAAGGGTCTGACAAAGAAAGGGATTATTTCATTGCTTTGTATGAAAGCTGTCACCTCACTACTACAGGGTGGCTCATCCAGAGAACTGACACACTTCAGGCTGGCTGGCTTGTGACAATGCTTCACGATGACTCCACAGCCTGGAGTATTTCTGGTGTACAGTTTAACAAAAGTCACCATCATCGTCACAAAGAATTTTTTTAACAAACTAGCTCTCATTCAAAATTTGCACGATGATGAAATATATAGCTTAGAAAATATTTTTAAAACGAAGTTAAGACAAATTACTGGCAGAGTGAAGGCGAGAGAAGGGAAAATAGTACCACTCAAGATAAGATGAATGGCTTTGCTCTGAGCATCCCAATATATATCCACTTTTCATGGAACTATGCAATACTTCCCTCTCCTTTTCTAATATAATTATTTCTAAACTATACACATTTTAAAAATAGTTTTAAATCCCTGTCATTATTTAAATTTCAATATCAAACAGCAAGCTGAAAAATAGTCTGTCAACCCTTAAATAAATAAGTTTATGACTTCCAAGCTAATTACCATGAATCATAGAAGTCACATGCACATTTCAAACAGTCACTGGAAACAATATACTGAGTGGGTTTAAAAAATAACCCACTAAGAACTTCTTTATTTACTCTTTTAGAATTCTAGAAGAGAACAACTGTATACAATAAATTGCAACTGGAAGAAGGAGTCATCAAAGAAACGCTTTACCTTTCGCTTCAATGTGGGCTTTGTAAGAATCGGTGGCGAGTTGGACCGAGGACTTTCCGGCTCCTCTTCCTCCTCACTACTCTCGCTGAATCCCCTGAGGAGAGCCTTGTCGCCATCACTGTAGCGCCGGGGCAGTCTATCATTGCCTTCCTGCAACCTACACTTGAGAGCCTCGGGGTTCTTCTTTAGATGCCCTCGCCATAGCTCAATCCCTTCACTTAGTCTTCTTTTGGGAATGTCTGGCTTCCCATCCTGGCTCGGCTGCTCCTGAGAGGCTACCAACTGTTCCTCACTTTCAGTGTATTGTCCTTGGGGGGTTTCTGATTTTTCCTCACATTCTCCATATTGTTCCTGAGGAGTTGACGACTCTTCCAAGAGCAGTTTAGATTCTTTATCGCCAAAACGTTCCTGGGTTTTTCTGTTCCTCCTCCCACAGCGGCCTCTCCGAGAGGGCGGGTTATTTGCAGGAAGACTATCCCGGGGAAGAACTTGTTTGTTCAAACGTGTGGAAATGGTTGGTGCCAAAACTTCTGGTTTCTTTTCGCTTTCTATTGAAGAATAAGAATCTTGTTCTTTGTTCTCCTGAGATGCAGACTTTCCCACCTGTTTTTAGAAAATAAAACCATGCTGGTTAATTTTTCAATCTTATCTGGTACTATCTCCTATTCAGATCTTAAAATACTAAAATAAGAAAACAGAGCTTTAAAAAAGATATTATTATTTAATAGCTAACATGAATATTTCTTCTGTGTCAGACACTTTTAAATGCTTTAAAAAGGTATTTAAATTTCAAAATAATTGTATGAAGTATAATTACATGCCCAATTTATAGATTAGGCAACTGGGTTACAAAAAATTTAAGTAAGTTACCCCAGGTCATGCAACAGCAAATGAAGAAGTTGGGATATAAACCCAGGCAGTCTGACCCAAGAGCTGGTACTCTGAAAACACTATGAAATACTATCTTCAATAAACAAAATGGATATTATTATTCTTATAAATTTTAAGTGAGATAGTATCTGAAACTTCTCAGAAATAAAAATTTATAAACAGCCGAAACCGGTTTGGCTCAGTGGATAGAGCGTCGGCTTGCAGACTGAAGGGTCCCAGGTTCGATTCCAGTCAAGGGCATGTACATTGGTTGCGGGCACATCTCCAGTGGGGGGTGTGCAAGAGGCAGCTGAACGATGATTTTTCTCTCATCGATGTTTCTATCTCTCTATCCCTCTCTCTTCCTCTCTGTAAGAAATCAATAAAATATGTTTAAAAAATTTATAAACAGAGAGGAGATGGGATCTGGAATCTGAGCAAGAAAAAGGGGATGTTTGAAAAAGTGAAAAAAATCTTCTATAATCATTTGATTTCTTTTTATTCTGAATATATAATTTAATTTTAAATATTAAATTACATTGAACAGGGGCAAGCATTATCAAAGGAGGGCATAGATTTTTTCTAAAGGATGAAAGAATTAAAAAAAAAAAAAAAAGATGTATGCCATAACCGGTTTGGCTCAGTGGATAAAGCATCGGCCTGTGGACTGAAGGGTCCCGAGTTTGATTCCTGGTCAAGGACATGTTCCTTAGTTGTGAGCACATCCCCAGTGAGGGGTGTGCAGGAGGCAGCTGATCAATGTTTCTCTCATTGATGTTTTTAACTCTCTATCCCTCTCCGTTCCTCTCTGTAAAAATCAATAATATATATATATATATATATTTTTAAAAATATATATGCATCACATGAAGAAAAATATTGAAATCTACATAGTTTCTCCTTTTAAAAGCTGTAACTCTTTAATGGTTTTAACCTTTTTATGGCTAAAGATGTCTGTGTACCTACTAAACTATTTAGTGCTCTCTTAGCAAACATACACATTAACATTATTCCATAATGTTTTATCTTAAGGAAAATGTATTTTCTTTTCACTTTTTAACAAGTCAGATTTAGTTTCAATTCCGATTCCTCAATTACTATATAGCTTAAAATTTAGCTGCTTATTAGCACTCTGATAATATCCTATATAATAAAAGAGTAACATGCAAATTAACCATCAATGCACTACACCCACCAGCCACGCCCACCACCCAATCAGGAGCAGATATGCAAATAAACCCAACCAAAATATCTATGGCCACAGAGGGCAGGAAGGAGGCTTGGGTTTCCCTGGCAATGGAGGAAGTCAAGCTTTCCACCTGCCTTTGCCTAGGTCTCCACTCAAGGCTACAAAGTTTCAATGATAGGAGAAACATACCAAATCCAAACAGATATGGCGACAGCCAGCCACGAAGCTGAAAAGAGCAGGAGGCTAGGGTTGCCCCTGGGAATGGAGAAAGCCAAGCTTTCTGCACACCCTGGCCAGCCCAGGCCTCCACTTAAAGCTACAATGTTTCTATTATAAAAGGTACATAAACCCCTACAGAAATGGCTGCCGCCATGGAGCAAACAGGATTGGCTCCGCTCCAGACTATAAAAGTTTCAATTGTAGAAGATAAATAAACCCCAGATACCAGGGCCTCCGCTTGGGTCGCCAGGGGGTGTGGTCAGCCTGCAAACCACCAAAGGCCCCTCGCCCAGGCCGCCCCATGCCCCAAGGGAACCTCCACCCTGATCTGGGACACCCTTCAGGGCAAACCAGCTGGCCCCCACCTATGCATCTAATAATAGAGTAATATACAGAATGACCATCACTCTAAGACACAAGATGGCTGCCCCCATGTGGTCAAAGATCCTGCCCCCATGTGGACACAAGATGGTCACCACAAGATAGCCAGAGAGGAAGGCAGTTGGGAGGGACCATGCCTGCAATGGAGGGCAGCTGGGGGCAATCAAGCCTGCAGGGAGGGTAGTTAGGGGTGACCAAGCCAGCAGAGGAGGGAGGTTGAGGGTGACTGAGCCTGAAGGGAAGGGCAGTTGGGAGGCACCTAGGCCTGCAGAGGAGAGTAGTTGGGGGTGACCAGGCCTGAAGGAGAGGGTAGTTAGGAGCAAACAGGCTGGCCGGGGAGCAGTTAGGCATCAATCAGACTATCAGAGGAATGGTTAGGGGTGATCAGGCTGGCAGGCATAAGTGGTTAGGGTCAATCAGGAAGGCAGGCAGGTGAGCAGTTGGAAGCCAGTCCTGGATTGTGAGAGGGGTGTCCGACTGCCCGGGCCTACATGGGCAGTCAGACCATCCCTCGAGGGGTCCCAGATTGGAGAGGGGGCAGGCTGGGCTGAGGGACACTACCCCTCCCCCGTGCATGAATTTTGTGCACCAGGCCTTTGGTTTAGTCATAAGTAAAACATAACAAATTTGAAGGTCTCCCAGTAATCCAAGGCTTAAAAAATACAAATAAGTATTTAAAAACAAACAAACCCAGTTTTGTTTTGTTTTTTTTATTTCAGAGAGAGGGAGGGAGAAGGGGAGAGAGAGAGAGAGAGAGAGAAACATCAATGATGAGAGAGAATCACATATTGGCTGCCTCCCATCTCCCCCAACCCCTCACCAGGGATTAACCTGCAACCCAGGCATGTGCCCTGACCAGGAATTGAACCACGACCTCGTGATTCACGGGTTGATGTTCAACAACTGAATTAAAATAAACTCTGAAATTCTAATGTGATTTACTGTATTGGTTTACTTAATTTATTGATATATATACCGTCTCCCCGAAAATAAGACAGTGTCTTATATTAATTTTTGCTCCCAAAGATGCGCTAGGTCTTATTTTCAGGGGATGTATTATGTTTCCATGAAGTAGGTCTTATTTTCGGAGGATGTTTTATTTTCGGGGAAACACAGTATCACAGATACTCATGAAAACCAAAGTATATCCTTCTGTCACAAAAAATAAAGACTACCCATGTCCTTACATTTGTCTCTAATTCTCTTTCCTGGCACTGCAGCTCTTCATTTTCTCCTTCCTCAGCCTCCTCCTCTTCCTCTTCTGAGACAACAGAATTGGAGACTATGACAGGAGTCCAGCGCAAGCATTCTGGATCTACATCTACAGGTCGCAAATTCAGCTGAAGCTTTGTCATGTGATCCTGAATAAGTTTTTCCCGGCGGATAATTACAAATCTGAAACCAAAGAAAAGTTTATAGCAATCAACAATGTACAAGGAGTTCCTAATAATGAATACAGAACTATAATGCCCAGAAAACCCTGGAGATGATAAATGCTTAAAAAATAGCAAGCCTGGGAAGCTGAAATACAGAAATATGCCATCACATGAGATAGCCACAAAATATTAAGTTAGATAGATGCTTAACACTCAACAACATGGATGAAATTGTTTTTAACATTTATTGGCTCATACTTCCCACTTTAGAATTCCTGATACTTTCCTGAACTCTACCTCCTATTCTCCCTATTTCTAGCTCAAATGCCTCCTTTCTAGATAAAAATGAGTTCTTTCCTTTGATCTATATTTCATTTTGTATCATGTTATAAGGAAATAAATCATGGGTATAATTTAAGTGAAACTGTTTCTAGGGTTGAAGAAACTCCTAATACTAGAAAATAACATTCAAACAGTAGGAGGAAGGTCAAAAATAGTTTAGAGAAATATGATCAGTAGTATCAAATATCATAGGAAGGAAAATAATGTATGAGGATCACCAAATGTATCATTTATATTAGTTATGTTCTTCCATCAATAATTTGGCTGCCTCCACCTAATTATCCTTCAAAGGTATACAAAAGTATGTAATACTCACTGGTCACTACGAAAGTCCAGCATTCTTAGGTGGTGGAGTGTGGAAGTAATATCTTGAGGACAAATTCCAGTCAACTTACTTAACTTCTTAATGCTGATTTGCTTGTCATTTTGGTGATAAAGGCACTCCAATATTACACTTTTCCAATAAGCCATGTAGGAAAGACGACCTAGATCGGACAATGGTTTCTCTGGAGACCCTGCTTGGCCTTCGCGCTTTGATAACAAATAACCTAAAGAAACCCCCAAATTACAAGTATGTCAGAGAGCCTAAATTAGGCTAATTCACCAACGTAACAACACCCTCTGCCAAAACCACTCTAAGTATAGTAAGCAGTAATAATTACAAAAGCAAATTCCTTCAAGAAAAATCATAAAATTGCAAAATTACTTGAAAACCAATTTGCAGAAAGATTACATAATTGTCTACAATGAACATTAGGCTAGTATCACTTTGTCTATAATTAACATAAACACCATTAAATATTCAAACTGTTATAAAACAGGACTTCATATTGATGGGCTGCATTAGTAAGTTTAAGGCAAATTTTTTTTATTTAATGTACTATAGAAAACCACCCTTGCAATGTTTTCCTTGGACCACTAGATGGCAAAAGCTGTATCTGATTTGAAAAACACAAAAGAATGCCAGTGTTTATGTAATCCTATCTATTAAGATTGTGGTTCTTTGAGAGGGAATTAGATGACAATTTCTCACTTCAACCAAAGTTCTCCTCACAATTACCTATCACTCTGATTTTTGGTAAGCAGGAATGAGGGTGTCACTGTGAGAGTATAATGGTATTATTTTGTCCTTTTGTCTGGTGCATGACTCTCAAGAACAGGAAAAAGAAGGCATAAATCACAAAGGAATGTGTCAAAAATGGAGATGCCAGAAGAATTTTTTTTGTCATTAAACATAAAATCAATATAAGAATGGTAATGTGGAAAAATATATTACATTACAAAAAAATAATTGAAGACAAACACTATAATCATAGATTGCTTATCTCAAAAAAACTAATCAGCATATTTCCCCTTTGTCACTTAATGACATATGTTCAGTCATGAGTCTTATTTTTAAAACAATATATCAATATATCAATATTCACTCTCTACTACTAATCCAAAAAGACCAAGGAAATTTACAAAATAACCAATTTTATTTCCAGTAAAATACGGTCATTTATATAGTCTAAGACCAAGGAGAATAAGCTTCATTGAACTATGTAAGAATTAACTTCTTGCCAAAACCAGTTTGGCTCAGTGGATAGAGCGTCAGCCTGCGGACTTAAAGGTCCCAGGTTTGATTCTGGTCAAGGGCATGTACCTTGGTTGTGGACACATCCCCAGTAGGGGGTGTGCAGGAGGCAGCTGATCAATGTTTCTCTCTCATCAATGTTTCTAACTCTCTATCCCTCTCTCTTCAACTCTGTAAAAAAAATAAAAATAAAAATCAATAAAATATACATATTTTTAAAAGAATTAACTTCTTAACACTGGTGATATAGTCATCTGATATTTAGAAGGATTGCATAGTGTCAAAATCCTTAAACCATTGTTTCTGAATATTTTCAAAATATTATTTTTAGCAGTATCTGAGAAAATATTCCCTCAAATATCACTACTTTATAATCAATATAAAATTTATTATGAACATACATTTCACTTTCTAAGCAAGATTATCAATGTGTAAAATAAAATTCAAGTCCCACAATGATGTTTTCAGAACCATTAGCTTCAATATTTAACTTAGATTAAATTACTTCCTTATTATTTAATTTTAAGATTTTTAAAGGTACAACATATATTTTTAACCACTAAGTAGAGAGTCTATAACTAAAAAATGATGCACACATTTTGGGTAACAAAATTAGGGCAGGTGCTGTACTTCTTTATTAATATTAATTTAAGTAGGTATAAAATGTTTAGTATTGTTGTTAGAATTACTACATAAAAATAAGTTCCATTGTAACTTAACAGTTGCAAATTCAAGGAAGTTGGTATTTAATATTAGCTATTTAAAAATATTTAATGTCCAACCAAAAGAAAAAAATTCATGACTAAGTTTTAAAATTCCATACAGCAGTATAATAAGCAATAAGTCATCTGCAAATCTTTAAAATATTACACACACACACACAGAGTCCATAAGAAGATATTAACAAAAAATTATGTTACAGTACTTACTGAAATCGATGAGAAACCTGCCATAGCCCTTACGCTGGTATTGGGGAAGAATCATTATACAGGAAACGTTGTATTTCTGTTGGCAGTGCTTTTCCTGGTGGAGAAAATAGAGGCCGAGTTTAAAACAATAAGCTGATAAGATGAATAATAATGCTAATTATTAAGAAACGAATACTAATAGTCAAAACCACAGCTCTGGTCCTTTGGGAAAAATAATGCACATCAAGAAAAAAATACCCCACTGGGAGGAGATAGGATAATGTTAAGTCATTGCCATTATCCACAAAGCAACTATCCCAGAAGAATAAAATTATAAAATAAGTGATGCCATCCAACAGCATCTGCAACTCAAAAACAGTAAGTCAATGCCTAAAATGAGCAGAGGAATATGAGTCCCAATCACTTTGCAAAGCTACAAATTGTGAATCAATATGGCACACCAGAAATTATACGATTCGCCATCAACTATTTCAAAGCTTCTTTTATTTCCTCCTCTGGGGTTACGCAGTACAGTCCCACCTCCCTATAAGCTGTACCTAAGTTTACAAATAATAGTCCAAAGGTGTTAGGTACAACTATATTCTTACAAACCAGATAATATAGCTTAAATTACACCTAACTACTAAAATAGCCTACTGACAAAATCCTTATATAGCAAGCTGTCCTTCTACTTTTTTTATTCACTTAGATTTTACCTTGGTAAAATAAAAAGATACCTTTCATGTTGTTTAACTACAAAACTTTTTTCTCCCAACAGAATAAAAGATTAAAGGAAGGAGAAAAATATCCTGTAATAAAAGTTTCTTCTTACTCTTATTTCTATGCCTAAAATTCAAATTAGGAAGAAAAGATTTAAACTGAGGACTTAAATAGGTAATGATTATGTTTATTTCACAAGTTCTATCTATTATCACCATGGGAATAGAAGTCTTTTAAAACTTTTCCTCTTGAGTATAACCAGCAGTTCCATGTTCCTAGGAGAGAATATAGTCTGTTGAATGTTACTAGGTACCTTCTAGCACTTGGTATGTTTCTGAATGTTCCTTCTCGTTTCCTTTCTAAAAAGCTAGATGGCACTCAGAAGGTCCCGTACCCAGTATTATCTCCTAGTAAGAACCAATAAAGATTGCTTCAGATTTACATATGAATTCAAACAGATTTTAAGCTGATATACTTACTTTAGAAAAGTAGCCAACAAGGTGGCAGCCCTTGACATCATTCTGTGTTAGGACATAAAAAAGAAATGGCTCCACATCATAATAGAGTGTTTTGTGGTCAAGAAACAACTTTGCCAAGAGACACAGGTTCTGACAATAAATGGTACTCACATTCCCGTCAACCTAGAAGAAGAAAAATAGAATAAAATGGTCTTTAGTTCCAGAATAATACAGGTCAATTACAAGCACCTCTGAGTATCCACAGTACAGCCTAAGAGAAGCTGTCAGTGATCAGAACACACTGGAACTTGGAAACTGTCCCTGGACACAGCAGGATTATAGTAATACCTGCTGTTTTAAAACAACTGTATTCAACAAAGCATGAATAGCTAGATAAGGAGTTGATGGTCATTTTAAAAATAGCACTTTTTGCTTTTATAACAGATTGACTGCAGGAATCCTTCAGATGGCAAGCTGATCTGTTTCCTTTTTTTTTTAAACAAGTATTTAATATAATAGAAGATCTAAATGCAACCACTTCTAAAACACCTATGTAAATAAACAAGGAATAACTGTAACCTAATCTGTGCCAGCAGCCAGAAGCAATGTAGTGTGGCTGCCATGACCAGATTTATCACCAATAAACTACCGAGGGAGATCTAATTAAGCAGGTTCCCTGGCAACCTGGCAAATGGGATATTTGTTAGACTCGGGCTGGCCAAGATCAGGAGCACTAGGCTTCGTTGCTCCCGACGCCCTGAGCTCTTGGAGTTGCGGGAGCTTACTTTGATGAAAATGCCAACGGATGCCCACATTAGACCCCTAAGACACTGGAATTTCAAGACTGAAACCTTTTGAACAATTTTAGTAATTTAATATTACTTCTTTTAAAATATACACCAATATATGCTTCAGTTGAGGAACAATTTGCTCTGAAACAATCCTCTACACCACACCCTTTCTCTTTTCCCCCAGGTGAAGCATTTCTGTATTCCTCAACTGAAATAAAGACTTAGGTCTACAATCTGAGATTCTATCACCTAGAATTCTAGTAATGTAAATTCTAGTGATTAAAAGAACTGAACACATGGCAGGTACTCAATAATTGCCAATCAAACCACAAAACTGTGGATCAAGATATTAAATACCACTGACAACACAGAATAATCACAAACATAGGTAAGTCCTATCATCATGAAGCCAGGAAATGTATTAATATTTACTACTACTATTTAAATATACCTGAACAAAATATTTATTTAAATAGAGCAACAAATATTTTCACTTAAACGCCCTAGTTAATAGATTCAAAGACAAAAATTAATCACTTCTAAACACATTAAAAAAAAAAAAAAACAGGTAGCATTTTATAATCAAGTCTTTAAAATCATTAATACTACTTTTCCCTTCTTAATGGTACATAAGATATGTAATATATAATTGATCATTAATTTAATAAAATATTGACTTATTTTGAAATCAAGCTTGTGAACTTGGTACCATTTGTATTGGCTTAATTCTGCTTCTCATATAGCAGAATTATCTGAACAGTGAATAAACAACAGTAAAATAACATTTCCCCAAAAAAATCAAGTTGTAGAATTATATACAGTACAGGTGGCGCTATATTTGAAATGGAGAGGACAACTACTAAACATCTACTTTACCTCAAAGACAGATATGTTATTCTTTCTGTAAATCTCATTGGCAGGAGGATGGAACCAACCACATTTCTTCATGTGCTGCTGTAGAATGGTTCTACTTTTCATATATTTTAGGCAGAATTCACAAAGATATAGTTTAGGCAGCCTATAAACAATAATTAAACAAAAAAAAGGACAGGGCTTTATATTTTATAAAACTAAACTTTTGCAACAATTCTTTTTTTACTCTCATTACTACATAATAGGTAAAAAGGAAGAGAATGTATCATTAACCACATATATCAAATGAAATAAATAAAAACACCTAAAGATAGAACTAATTTGGGTAATAGTATCCAACTAATAGCAGGAGAGCAAGAGTGAGAAATCAAGACACAAAATTCCATATTCTTCCTATTTGACTAATACTTTGCAGTCTTCCCTTTGACAAACACAAAAAAATCTCACATTCTCTACTCCTTGATAGTCTCCAGTAAATAGAAAATAAAGTCTATCTTTAGAACATACCAGTAAGTGAATTATATACTCTTTCTTCCTTTATTTGGTCACTCATTCATTAATATCCGAAAATCAACATTTGTTGAATAGGTACTGTCAGGCCCTGTACACTGGGCATAGTATTGAGTGAAATGGACATACAGTAGATATAATAAAAGCAGATTTTGTATTTCTTTTTAAGTATAAAATTATAATATCGAATATGTTTTTTTCCAAGTTAGGACATATTATAGTACCTCCTTCTTCCACCCCTAAAATTCTGGCTTTCCCTCTGGTTAAATGTCACAATATCAATTCTGCAACTCAAAAGCCTATTACTCAACAAGTGAAATAAAAGTTCCAATTATTCTTCCAGATGTTCTGTTATTACTTCATATTTAGTCTTGCTATTTTAGCAGTAGTTTATCAGGACTTCTTCTTTATAATGTTATTTTAATGAGAAGTTAGGCAATAGAGTTAAGTGATCAATAAAGTTAAAATCGGTTCATAAGGAATATAACCTAAATTAAAAACCAGCAAGTTTTATACCTATTTTAGTCTGAGCCCAGAAGACCACATGGCTCTTCTATTATAATATCCAGAACTGATCATGCCCTAGTAATCTGAGATGATACCATCATTAAAATTACATAAGCAAAATGCTGAATTATACCATGACAAAAAATATAACCCCAATAAATTACTTTATCTTCTCTCATATAAGTAAGGATCGAGGATGAAGGAAACTTTAAAAACTTATTAATTTAGTTACTATCAGTTTGGATTGTTATGCTTTAAAAAAGATTACCCTGCAATTAAAAAAAGAAGAAGAAAAGGGTAGATTAACACACACAAGTGTTTGATTTGTTAAAAATTACTTTAGAAGCAGTTTTTAAAGCTTAATTTTTTTTTTAAGAACATTTAACATTTAACTAAACCCTCTCCAAAGGTATATTTATGGAGCACTAGTCCTGTATGTACTAAGTGTTTCATGTTAAAATAGGGTGGGAAAGGGCATGTGATTTTTTTTCCTTCTCCCTTGGGGATTTACATTAATTCTTCCTATACCACATCTTATTTTTAAGCTGCCGCTCAGCACCTATAAACTTCCAAGGAACTATTGAAGTATAATATTCTAAATGTCTACAATACGTAATACTGTTTTCCAAAATCTCTAATATTAGCCAAACCAAAACAACATAAAATTATATATTAGTATAAAACTTATTCCAAATAAAGTACTGAATAAAACAAATGACTGGCATTATAAAATAAAGTCAAGAAGCAAGACCCAAAGCACGGAAAAGAACGGTTCCCTTAGGCTACTTTGTTTGTTTCCTTCGCAGGTTGTCTCCAACTGCTCAGAAAGGAATGGCAGCAGGATAAATAGCTTTTTCCTTCTTTACCATCCGAATTAAAATATCTCAAAATGTAATGGCCCCAACTGCCAGACTGTCTTCCTGAATATCTGGACTTTGAATAATTTCTTCTTAAAAGAACGTAGAAGAATGAGGTTCTCCCTATACAACTATAATCCATGCCCCTCACTATTCTACTACTTATCTCTATTTACCTGTGCTAAATTCTCAATAAGCAATTACTTGAACTTGTTGCAACATGAAGATACAGAAGAATCCTTGAGAACAGTTTTACTTTTAGAGCTAAACATTACAACTAAATATTCCCAACAGCGTGAATCTGAGGAACCTAAACAAAATTCTGTCCTTTTAAAAATAATGGGGTGGGGAAGGGAAGGAGGAGTGCAGATAGAAAGGGAAAGAAAGGAAGGAAAGGCAGAAAATAATGAAAGAAAGAAAAAGAGCCAGTGAGTGACAGGCCTTAACCTTCTCCAGGTAATGGTAAAGATAAATGCCAACTTTAAAAGCATCTAATTAAACTTTTAGGTCTCGTAACATGAAAATAAAATACAACTTATTTCCTAAGGTCTATGAGAGAAGCATAATTTTTTTTTAAAGCACTATTAGGTAAGCAAGTTGTTTAAGACAACATCTGAAAAATACGAAATCTCAGAAAACTACTGTCAAATCTTATCAGGTAAATTATGAGTTCATGCTATTTCTTTTGAATAATAAGATGTAAAGCATTTTATTGACGAGTAAAAAAAACTTTAGCAAATCTTATATGAAAAACAATAAAGTAAAAGGAAACAGAAACATGATCTACTTCATTCCAATTCATTCTTGCTGAAAACATTTTAAAAGCCTCTTACTTTACTATAATCAGGCCCACTGGGATGATACTGCAAGTCTAAAGGGAATCATCTGATAAAACTCCTGAAAAAACAAAGTGTTTTTCTAGCAATAGTACCAATAACTGCAGTTCTGTCATTGAAAAAAATACATCTTCAAGAATGAATATTTCCAGCCGAAACCGGTTTGGCTCAGTGGTAGAGCGTCGGTCTGTGGACTGAAAGGTCCCAGGTTCGATTCCGGTCAAGGGCATGTACATTGGTTGCAGGCACATCCCCGGTAGGAGGTGTGCAGGAGGCAGCTGGTCGATGTTTCTCTCTCATCGACGTTTCTAGCTCTCTATCTCTCTCTCTTTCTCTCTGTAAAATATCAATAAAAAATATATTTAAAAAAAAAAAAAAAAAAAAGAATGAATATTTCCATATACCGTATTTGCCGGCGTATAAGACGATTTTTTGGCCCTGAAAAATACGTATTTGCCGGCGTATAAGACGACTGGGCGTATAAGACGACCCCCTAACATTTCCACTAAAAATACAGAGTTTGTTATATACTCGCCATATAAGACTACCCCCCACTTGGAGGCATATTTTTCAGGGCCAAAAAGTCGTCTTATACGCCGGCAAATACGGTAGTTATGGAAATGATGAATACTCCTAACCCTGGAGAATATTGCTGGATGCTGCTTTTGTCTTCTTCTTCCTGACAGCATCTTGGACTTAATCATCAAACAGGAGTATGGTTGCTCTGATCAAATTCATCATGGGGTGCAGCCTCCGCACTTGAAATTTATTTTTTTTAAATATATTTTATTGATATTTTACAGAGAGAAAGGGAGAGAAATAGAGAGCTAGAAACGTCGATGAGAGAGAAACATCGACCAGCTGCCTCTTGCACACCCCCCACCGGGGATGTGCCCGCAACCAATGTACATGCCCTTGACCAGAATCGAACCCGGGACCTTTCAGTCCGCAGACCGACGCTCTACCACTGAGCCAAACCGGTTTCGGCTTAAAATTTATTCTAAAGTCAGTCACTATGTTGACATCCTAGCCCAGGAGGGGTGGGCAAACTTTTTGACTCGAAGACCACAATGGGTTCTTAAACTGGACCGGAGGGCCGGAACAAAAGCAACCTGACCATGCTGGCACTCTCATCTTGGGCTGCTGGTGAAGGAGCGGAGGGGAGAGCAAGAGAACCCTCCGCTCTTTCGGCTCCGCGGGCCGGATCCGGCCCAGGGGCAGTAGTTTGCCCACGGCTGCCCTAGCCTGTGAAAGTAGGACTGAGCTACAGCTGTGTGCTTTGGAAGCACTGCTTCCCTTACTTCTACAATGATGCAAATATTCTCCCCAGGAATTCCTTCTTGGCTTTTAAGATTGCCCAAGATAGTAGAAATTTATATGGCCTTCATAATAAAGCAACTTTTAGTAAAAATTTTAATACCATAATAAAAATTATAACAAATATCACTTGAATCAAAGGTAATGACTAAGCCCTGGCTGGTTTGGTTCAGTGGATAGAGCGTCAGCCTGCGGACTGAAGGATCCCAGTTCGATTCCAGTCAAGGGCACATGCCTGGGTTGCAGGCTCCTTCCCCATTAGTGGGCAGGCAGGAAGCAGCCAATCAATGATTCTCTCTCATCATTGATGTTTCTATCTCTCTCTCCCTCTCCCTTCCTCTCTGAATCAATAAAAATATATTTCTTAAAGGGTAATGAATGAAGGACTGAAGATGGCGGCGTTAGGAAACGGCTACTGGGCACAACAAGTCCATGGGAAAACAACTATAAAACAAACGTCTATCTCCCAGGAACCAACCGAAAGCTGGCTGAGAGGAAGCCCCACATCTAGACTGAAACGAAAGAGGAGAATCCAGGACACAAGCGCTGAAAAACCGAGGTAGGAAGGGTATGGACGCAATAAGGGCTAGCGGCGGATCCAGGCTGGCGAAGGGCTGTGCTTTCTTCAACCCAAGGAGAGACGAGCGCCTGATCTCTCTGAAACCGTTTCTAGGGAGAGGCTAGCAGCTAAACTGTCTGCCATGGGGTCAGAAAGTTGCTTGCAGAACTGGAATTGTTTACTGTGCTGTGGTGCTAGACACCATCTGAGAGGGGGCGGACCAGTAGCCATAGCTGTTGGCCACGCCCCAGCCTAGTGACACCCTGAGACTCCGCCCCTCACAACACATCCTAGCTACAAGCATGGAACTTTGCATATGAATGGCCCTCCCTGTTGCAGTTTAAAAAAATAAAATAAAAAACTGCAACCTTGGGCAAAGAGATACAAGGAGGACAGGACTGGGGTTCACGCCATAGCTTCTGCAACAGTACTGGCCTCAGACAGTAGCTGAACTGCACCTCATTGAGACCCAGAAACCAGAGTTCTAGTGCTCAGTTTCAATCCCTCACACCCATAAGTGACACATTCGGGAGACAGTCTCAGTGATCACCAAAGCCCCCCTGAAACAAGGTGTGTCTCCAGTGCAGCAGTTCTTCCTTTATAGACACAGCGGATCCTCACAGGCAATTGGCCTGGAGGTCAATTCCTCCCAGTGTACCAACAGCAATCAAGGCTTAATCACACCAAGACTTTGCACTAAGCCCACAAAGGGATATAGCAAAAGCAACCACCTCAGGTGATTGGGGAAGCTGAGCTATTGACCCCTATAGGCCACCGACTACACAAAGCCACTCCAGGGAGACAGCCAAAATGAGGAAACACAGAAATATGACACGAATGGGAAAGATGGAGGAGAGTTAACTACTGGACGACACACAGTTCAAAATCGCATTTCTAAGATTACTCAAGAATCTTCTAAAAACCTTTGAGAAACTTGATGAGACCTCCAAGAAGCTTGTTGAGACCTTCAAGGACCTTAATGAGAATACAAAAAAAAAAAGGGGGGGGGGGGAGGAAAAGAAAAAGGACCAGCCAGAAATTAAGCATACAAAGTCTGAAATAAAGAATATACAGAAACCCAACTATAGATCAACATGCCCCAAGAATCAAACCAAAGAACTGAAATATAAGAAGGCAAATATTACCCAACCAGAGAGGCAAAACGAAAGAAGAATCCAAAAGTGTGAGGATCGTGTAAGGAGCCTCCGGGATGGCTTAAAACGTTCCAACATCTGGATTTTTGGGGGTGCCAGAAGAAGAGAGTGAGCAGAATATTGAAGGCTTAATGGAAGAAATAATGACAGAAAACTTCCCCCACCTGGTGAAAGAAATAGACCTACAAGTTCAGGAAGCGCACAGAACCCCAAACAGGAGGGATCCAAAGAGGACCACACCAAGAAACATCATCATTAAATTGCCAAGAGCAAAAGACAAAGAGAAAATCTTAAAAGCAGCAAGAGAAAAACAACTAGTTACCTACAAGGGAATACCCATACGATTGTCAGCTGATTTCTCAACAGAAACTATGCAGGCCAGCAGGGAGTGGCAAGAAATATTCAAAATGATTAACAATAAGAACCTACAACCAAGATTACTCTACCCAGCAAAGCTATCATTCAGAATTGAAGGTCAGATAAAGAGCTTCACAGACAAGAAAAAGTTAAAGGAGTTCATCAACACCAAACCAGGATTACAGGGAATGTTGAAGGATATTCTTTAAGAAGAGGAAGAAAAAGAAAAAGGTAAAGGTAAAAAAAAACTATGAACAGCAAAAAGGCATCAAATACATACCTACCAATAAGAGAATCTAAAAATCAAGAGAATAAAAAAAAAAATCTGAAGAACAAAATGGACTGGTGAATATAATAGAATCAGGGACATAGAAAGGGATTGGATTAACAATTCACAGGGGGAAAGGGGTCTAAGGGGTGTGGGAAGAGATTGGACGATGATCTTACATCTATAGGTGAAGACAGTGGTAGGGGCAAGGGTGTGGGGGTGGGGTTGGGAATGGGGTGGAGGGGAGCTAAGGTGGGGGGGAGGAACACCTGTAATAATCTGAACAATAAAGATTTTTTTTAAAAAGTAATGAATGGTACAAGCTACATGAGAACAATCTAGATACAGATGCTACATGAAGTAGTTGCAAACACAGTGGTTAAAGGTCATGGCTTGGGGCGGGGAGAGAGAATGGGATTAAATCCTGGTTCTGACACTTTCAATTGTATGATCTTGAATAAGTTTGCTGGGCCCTGGTCTATAAAACAAAGATAGTAATATCTACCTTAGAGAATTACTCCAGAGATGTTTAATTCAGTACCAAGCTCAACAAACGGTAAATAGAGCTATTATTTATAATTAGTACTATGAATATTTTTTTATTCTCCTTGAATCCATTTTACTCCATCATTTAATGGTCATTCAAAGACCTTAAGAATGCATTCTTCAGTAACAGGGGCTATACATAATCTATACCAGCGGCTGTCAACCAGTGGTCTGCGGATCACTGGTGGTCCGTGAGGTCCAAAAGGTTGGTGACCACTGAACAATGAATCAAGCTGGCACAAGATCAAAGGTTAAGGAAACCTCCTAAGCTACTCAATTATGTGGGAATCTGCCTAGGATCTCAATATGATCTCGTAGCAAAGAGGTTATTATGAAGCTAAGCTCTAAACAGCTAAGGAGTAGACAATCTGCCATGATTATAGTAACTCCTGTCATGTTTTTACTGGGAGAGTGGGGCTCTCTGTGAACCTGTCTACCATGTATGAGCATCACATGACCCTGTTGTAGAAATTCAGGGTTAAAACTCTGATTTAACTCTTCAACATGAGACTTAATCATACCACTCCAAATAAAGTACTACTATTGCTTTATTGTTGTTTCACTTCCTTTTGTTTTATTTTCAGGGATGCAAGATTACTTAATATACAATGCACACATGGCCCTGGCTCATATGCTCAGTGGTTACAGAGTGCTGGTCCTCACACTGAAAGGTCTTGGGTTCAATTCCCAGTCAAGGGCATGTGCCCAAGTTTCCGGTTTGCATGCGGAAGACAACAAGTAGATGTGTCTCTCTCATATCGGTGTTTCTCTCTTTCTGCCTCTTTCTGTCTCCCTCTGTCTCCCCCCCACCCCCTTCTGTACACTATCTCTGAAAAGCAATGGAAAACATATCCTCTGGTAAGGATTAACAAAAACAAACAAATAACAATGCACACACAATGTTTGATATTATAGAAGATAATGCTTAATTCCACTTTCCAAAAGATATTTCCCTCTTGTGATCTTTTTTGTTTGTTTGCTCTAATTATCCTCTTTTTACATGCTTTGGAAGTTGCAATTTTTAAAAGTGTTTAAAACCTTCTAAAAATAATTTAGAAGTAATTTAGCATAGAATGATAAAGTCATTAATAAAGTAAGGATATACAACTGTTATTTGGAAAATATACTATCTCTAAACATTTTCGTCAATTCAAGTTTAAAAGAACTCAAAAGTAAAACAAGACAAAATTCATTTAAATAGATATATACAGTTTTTTTGCCTGGCAGGTGTGGCTCCGTGGTTGAACATCAACCTATGAACCAAGAGGTCCTGGTTTGATTCTCTAGTCAGAGCATATGCCCAGGTTGTGGGCTCAATCCCCAATAAGGGGAATGCAGGAGGCAGCTGATCAAAGATTCTCTTTCATCACTGATATTTATATCTCTTTCACTCCCTCTCCCTTACTCTCTGAAATCAATAAAAATGTATTTTTTAAAAAGTTTAAATAGGTATACATAGTTTTATTTTTAAAATGCAACCAAGGAAGGGTTTGGGATGGGAATGGGGGGGATGGGGACAAATATGTGATACCTTAATCAATAAAGAAGTTTTTAAAAATGCAACCAAGATAATTATGAATACAAAGACAGAAAAAAGTCACAATTATTAAAGAACCTACTACATTACAGAATCTTTTCTGATGATAACTTCAGGAAAACTTCCACAATAGATAAAAAATATATATATAGAAAATGTCTAAAATTCTATTTAATGTCAATGAAATTTTACAGCTCCTGTCCAACTGCTGCTCTCTGATTCCTATTATACTTGTTATTTTTCTGCTAGCAATGTTTATTCCTTCACTGACAACAATTCCCAGAAAACTGATTAAGAAATCTGACTTTAGTGATAATGTCATCAAAACACAATGTGAATTCTTGTTTTGGAGGTTCTAGCAGGGGAGCGCAGCTACTCGTATACCCTTACCAAAGACCGGTCCTCTCCTCTTGGGGGAAAGTCGTCCTCTTCGACCCAGCGCCCAGCTTTAGGAGGGACGCACATGGACCGGTGAGGGAGGAGGGGGACACCCGCCTAGCCAGCCAGATCAGTCAACCCTGGCGATCAATGGGGTGACAGATGTCGCAGCCAGATTGCCCTCACATCCAAAATGTAACATTCTTAATGAAGCCTTTTAACAACCTTGACAACAGCTTCATGGTTCAATTCTTATCAATACTCTGGTTTAAGCAAGTGCTAAGACTGACTCTATTTCCACTCCTGAATCAATTGATTTCCTCTCTTCCCCTTGAGTAGAAGAGACAAGGTACCTGTGGTAACAGTCTGTCTGTACCACAATCCTAAATCAGTTGATACACACATTGAACAAGCTTTCTTTTCTAAGTTGAGCACTCTTGTAATGTGCATGGTTTGCAAAGAAAAGAGTTCACTAATAAATGGTTCTATTTTATTTTAAACCTAATGAAGAAATTAATCCCTCAGCATATTTCTTCTTAACCATATATCATCTTGGCTATTCAGAACTCCTAAGGAGCAAATTGTCTTAAATACCTGAGTTTTACATGTACTTGAAAAATTTCCTGCTCTCTTTTAAGATGTATGTCATTTTATATATTTATATATAATATATATTTATAATCTTCTTTTAACAAATTCAGATTATTGTTATTCCATGATATAAATAGAATGCTGCTTTGAAGACCTACCACAGTGTTTAGGGCTAACAGACCTTGTAATAAATGGCTCTCAATTGCTGTTTCATGAGCATGCGAGTTAGTTTCCTGGATTTCACTTTCTCTTCTGATTTTTTTTTCTTTTCTCACTGAAGTCTGTCTGTAATAACATTCTCACTCCTATTTTTCTATTTCTGCTAGACTTGGAAATTAGACAGCAATTTATATAAAAAGAAAATGTAAAAAAAAAATACTGAGTTTTAGTTTTTTAACAAATATACTGAACTATTCCCACCTCCCTGGAAATAAACCATGTTAAAGCACTCTGTATAGTGTAAGTCACTAATGGTATTTATGTTGTTATAATTATTTTTGCTAATATTTTGGACAATGTTACTAGATAGGTAAAAAGTCATACAATGAATACTTGGAATATGTGTTCAACCCACAGAGCACCATAATTTATTATTCCTTACAACAATCTGTTAAATAGCAAACTTTGGCATAATTTAGATTAAAGAGAGCATTAATGTAGTAGACTGGTATACTTCAAATGATAACCATGTTTATTTTTCTTACCAAATCTTTTCAACTCTTTTAATTTAAAAAATACATACTAATAACTGACATTATTGAGCATTTACCATTCTCTAAGGGATTTACATGTTTTAACCCATGCAATGTTCACAACAAATCTTATGAGGTCAGTACTACTATTACCCCCATTTCAAAGATGAGGAAAGTGAGGTAGAGTTGGGTAACTTCTAAGAGCAGCTTATAAATGTTACAGTTGAGTCATGAAATAATTTGGCTCTACTAAACACAATGCCTCACCCCAAAAAGCTGGTGACTGATCAATTTTTATATCTGGAAATCTGAGCTATTTATATATAATTTAATACCATTTATCCATTATTGGGGGGGGGGGGGAGAGGAAACATTAAGTCTCTTAAATGATAAATATTTAGATAAAAGACTACTCAGTGAAACTTTACTTATGGGTAAATATAAGAATCTTTTTCTCTTGCCCTCTTTTAATTCTTAGTGTGAGTTATATTAAGACAAATTGTCTTAAAGGAAAAAACATTCCCCTTTCATTCTGACCATGTGTCAGGTTCCAATTTTAAATATCAGCTTCTGGGCAAGTTACGGGAAAACAAATCTAAAGGCGACTAGAATTAAGTGACTGCCAAAGTATGCTGCTATTACAAACATTTAAAGCCGATAGTTTCCTCAAATGTAAAAAGATGAAGAGAGACTAAAATGTCCCCAGGATCCCTTCTAGAACTGAAGTTCTATGGAATTGAAAAAAAGGTAAAGGGTCTCTCATAACATACCTTGAGTATTCTTGAGGATATGGGGAAGAGTACCAGGTGTGAATTTCATATTTCCCAAACTCAATTACAGAGGGACAGCGGACTTGTGGATCAGGGGGACCAGTCACTCCAACTTTCTGTGCAGGCAAAAAACACATTACAAAATTTAACTAAATTAAGTACACTGAGACAAGATAACAACAACAACAACAAAATCTGAATCTAAATTTGTCTTCTCAAAATTCCATGGGAGAATAAAAGAGCCAAGTTTTGAAATAAGCTGTATTATTTCTTAACTAGAGCACCCAAATGAAGAACAAAAATGCTGATAAATCTTAATGCCTAATACGATTGGTGTCACTGGATTTCCATGTTTAATAATACTGTGAATCTTTTCCTCAACTAAACTCATGCCCTTAATGACTTAGTTATTAAAGAGAAACTGCTGGAATAGACACACACACACACACACACACACACACACACACACACACACACACAAACGGTTCCTCACTGACAACAGAAACTACCTATGAGCGCATATAGGGGGGAAAATGGTTTTCTGATTTGGGAAAGTAGATATTTAAGAACAATAAAAAGAGAATATGGCAAAACAAGTATCAAAAGAGTCTTCATTTTGCACTGCCCAGAAAATTCCCTTCATTAGTAGTTCTTTATAGATTTGACCAAAGAAAAAAATACTCCACTATACACATACTGTTATCCCTTTTATCTACTTTGTATTTATAATAAAAATAACTTTGCCCTAGCTGATTTGGCTCAGTGGCTAGAGCACTGGCCTGTGAACTAAAAGGTTCCTGGTTCAATTATGGTCAAGGGCACATGCCCGGGTTGTGGGCTTGATCCCCAGCTGGGGTCGTGCAAGAAGCAGTTGATCAATGATTCTCTCTCATCATTGATGTTTCTATCTCTCTATCCCTCTTCCTTCCTCTGAAATCCATAAATATATTTTAAAATAAAAAGAAATAAAAACAACCTCTAAGCTCTTATCCCTGCAATAACCTGAATAACTACACTTCCTAAAAAGAATAACTTGTAAAGCCTTTGACTTCCATAACAGCAATTCCAATATATCAGGTAATTTGACTTTCTCTGCACCTAATATAGAAACATATTCATATATACATACACACAGATGTGCATATTATGCATATAACAAATGTGTATGTAACATGCATATTTATCATGGATACTCTACAAACATTTACAGACATTTAAAAAAAATTTTTTTTAAAAAAGGACCCTGGCTGGGTGGCTCAGTTGTTTGGAGTGTCATCCCATGCACCAAAAAGGTGTGGATTTGATTCCCAGTTGGGGCACATTACCCAGGTTGCAGGTTGATTCCGGGTAAGGGGGTATATGGGAGGCAACTGATCGATGTTTCTCTCTCACATGAATGTTCCCCCTCCTCCCCCTTTTTAAATCAATAAATAGATCCTCAGGTGAGGATTTAAAATTTTTTTTTAAAAAAAGGGTAGAGATTTTAAAAGTCCCTTGTTGGAGCCCATTGATAGTGTCACGCATGCACGCACACACCCCTTACAAAAGTGAAAAGATCAGAGCTTTTTATTAACTTTTTAAATAGAAATCCATTTAAGGAAGAAGCCTCTTCACCACATCTCATTTGCACACTCTCCCTGGCCTTTCTGTTTTCTTTTCTAAAGAGCCAGGGGACTATCTCAGGTTTCATACTGGAAAACAGCCAAGTGAAACCTCAACCTCTTCCTTAGACACCTCAAAACAAAACACAAACATTTATTAAGCTGGATGAATTATGTTATTGACACCAAGGCACACTGGGGATATTTTCCAAAGACAAAAATCATAAGGAAATAGACAAGACAGGGTTAAAGTAAGATTTTTTTTTTCATTTCTCAAAACCAAAATAGAACTTTGTAGGTTTTAAAAACATTTTTTTAAACTTCATTCCAGAATCAAGTATTCTAATTAATAAAGTTGTATCTTTCATTAATCAACCTATTTTTACAGCTCAAAACAACAAGAACAGTAGTATAAAAAATATCAGAATTACCAAATATCAGAAACTAGATCTAATTTCCTGAGTCACTGATCAAACAGGAAGCACAAAAGCTGAAAACATGCACCTGCCGCAGCACTGCCTGTTGTTCGGGGGCTTTGCCATCAGCTGCCCGGGGCTCCTCCAGGTGGATGCCTGACGTGAAATTGGATATCCAGTTCCAATATAACTGCTTGCACATCACCGCAACTAAGAGAGTCTGTGTGAAACGAGACTCGCAGCAGACTTCCCCACTCCCTCACCTCCTCTCACCTTTGTGCACGGGAAATTGTCTGGCACATGCGCTCATCTACCTGTCCTCCACCCCCTCCAATTCCCTGGTGAAAGTTCCCCGAGCCAGTGTTTCCCTTTTACTAAGGTTTAGAAGTTAACAAAGGCTCTATGCTGTGAGGAAGCAAAAGCTGCAGCTAAACCAGTCATTAACCCAGTCCTTGCCAAAGTAAAATTATCTATCTGAATTACAAGATCACCTCTGGTAAACCATTTTATTTTTAAATTTCAGCCAAAATACTCCTTTGTTAAACCACTCAACTTTCCAAAGCAGCAGGTACCTGATATAATTGAGAGCACAAAGTATTTTTAAAACTGTTAGTTCAAGTTCTGCTACTTTGTACCCTCCTTATTTGAATATGCCAAAAATTTTTTAAAAGATGACATATTCCAGGCCAGAATACTTTTTAATCTAAAAAAGTTAAGGGAGGGCACTAAACACACTAGTAATTGGGTTAAACAAAATATAACTTTAAATGTGCCTACTCTAGATAATAAAACTTTTATTATTAACAGTTTATAAGAAAGATTATTACTCTTCTATAAAAACTCCACTTCTCTTAAATCACTTATCTAATTCTAATTTCCAATATATGGAGGCCACTCTTGTAATACCCTCAAATCCAGATCTAGTACAAATATGAAAATTACAATTCATGTAGACACAGCCCTGCTGCTCCCTTCCCTTTGCCCTCCATTAGATAACTCCCCCCACCTGACCTTCCTTCTCCATCTCCCCTGGGTAAATGGCATTTTGAAATGGGAGTGGAGGGTTATATATACTGCACCCTTATTATCAATATGAGAATGTGAAATGTGGAGAGAAGAGACATCTTTTTGGTATTTGAACATTTTCCCACAGAAACAGTATAATAAAAATAATTCCGTCCATTTGGGATTAAAAATTACATGATGAAAGAGATATGTAAGAATGAGTTCACATGCTCCCAAATGTAGAGAGCATGAACTTAATAGAGAATCAGCATTTGTGGAATATGTACTGTGCCAGACTCTGAACTATCTCACTGACTCCCCATAAGCCACTCCTCAAGTAGAAAACAGTGTGCTCACTTTATGGATAAGAGGAAGCCTCATGGCTCGAAAAGGCTAAGAGGTAAAAAACGTCCAGAACAGAAATATCAAGAGAAAAGCATAAAGAACAAAATGGGTAGAAGTGAGATAGGAAATATAGGTAGCCTTCAATGAATTAATAATTTGAATTCCCAAAGTCTACATGTTTTTTTGAACTGAAACTTAGTTTTCCCCCAAAAAAAACAAATGATGCTACAAGTACACAGAATTTTATCCAAAACTCTTGGAAGAGAATATGCTTTGGAATTCTGAATTTTTCTGATGTTAGGAAAGCATTGCAATACATAATAGTACATGTATCTTAAATCGACAACTCTTGTAGGATTCAGCAGACACTCCATCAACTGACATCATTGATATTTCTTTAGCAAAACATGAATATTCACATTAAATGGGATAAAAATACATACAGTCTCATGTCAGTTCAAATCATGTTTGCCAACAATTGAGTTAAATGAGATCTTATTGTAAGATGAGTTATTAATATTTATCATTCTCCAAAAAAAGATACATAGATGGCCAATAAGTACATGAAAGATATGCAACATAACTAATCATTAAAAAAAACAAATGCAGACAATGAGATATGACTTCATACTAGTTATAATGGCTACTACTAAAAAAAACCCAACAGAACAAAACAAAAAATCAGAAAGCAAGGGTTTTACAAGGATGTGAAGAAACTGGAACTCTTGTGCACTACTGATAGAAATGTAAAATGGTGAAGCTACTGTGGAAAACAGTATGGCAGTTCCTAAAAAAATAATCATTTGAATCAGCAAATTCACTTCTGGGTATATAAGAACAGAAAGCAGGAACTTGAATAGATATTTGTCCTCTCATATTCATAGCATCATTATTCACAATAGCCAGAAGGTGGAAGCAAGCCAGAATGGATAAACAAGATATGGTAAAAACATACAATTTAGCCTTAAAAAGGAAAGACACATGCTATAAATTGGATAAACCTTGAAAATATGCTAAGTAAAATAAGCCAGACATAAATGGACAAACACCATATGATTCCACTTACATGAGGTCTACCTAGAGTAAATATGTTCATAGAGACAGAAAGCAGAATGGTAGCTGCCAGGGGCTGAGAGAGGAGGAAATTAGATGTTTTTGTTTAATTGGTCATTCCTTCTCAGTTTCACTAATCTCTACAAGTTTAAATATCCCAGGACTCCTCAAAGCTCTTTTCTTCTCTTTTGGTGATTTTATCTAGTCTCATTCCTTCAGATACCACCAACTTTCTGACAAGTCCTAAATTTAGATTTTTAAACCTGTGTGTTGAAATATAGACACATATACCCGACTATTTGCTAGCTCCTCTCTTGAATATGTTTAGCAAGCATGTCAAACTCGAAACTCACAATGAATATTTTTGTGGCCCAGCCAATATAACAGTATTTAAGAAATGTTTTAAGAAATATTTCATAGCTTAATTTTTATAATATCCTGTTCTACATAATTATTAATAACAAACTACATACGCTAATGACTGATTACTATAATCAGGTTGCATGCATTTCCCTAATGTGCCTTATGCGCAGGTGCACCATTTCTCACCACTAATACTAGCAGCGAGTATTTTAGTAGTCAACTGCGAAATCATTAGTCTTGGACTGACTTGTTTGGTGTGTGCAACAGGAAATATTTCACGTTTGGAGCACAAGAAAAATAGTTGTATTTGCGTTATGCTTATTAATCTGTGCTGTTATTCAGTGTTTGGAAAGTTAATGTTAAGAAAAAATATTAATTTTTATTAAAATGGTCTATTATTTTATGGTTAACGATTACTCATTTATTCCAGCCTTTTGTATTCAACATGTCTCTATTGAAAGAAACCTACATTTCTATGAAAATTGAAGCTTTTGGGGTGTTGTGTTTTTTTGTTTGTTTGTTTGTTTTTTGCAGCCCACATAAACTTAAATCTTGTTTATTTTGGCCGTGTTAGCCTTTGAGTGTGACATGCTTGTGTTAAAGGAATCTCAATTCAACAGTCCAAAATCAAACTCCAGATCTTCTTTTCCCCACCTCTTTCTCTTGTGTTCTCCTCCATCTCAATAAATGGCAACTCCCTCCACCAAGTGTGCTCTGGACGCTTCTCCTTGTTGTCATAATCATCTAATCCAACAGCATATCCTAATGGGTCTACCTCAAAACATAATCAAGAATTATAATTGACTACTACCACAATGATCTCCATATCTCTCTCTCTCTCTCTCTCTCTAAATATTTTTACTGATTTTAGAGAGGTAAGGGGGTGGGTGGAGAGAAACATCGATGAGAGAGAATCATTGATTGGCTGCTTCCTGCATACCCCCTACTGGAGATCAAGCCCACAACCCAGGCATGTGACCTTGACTGAAATCGAACCTGTGATTTTCAGTCCGCAGGCTGACACTATCTATCCACTGAGCCAAACCAGCTAGGGCTGATCCCCATCTCTTGTGTGAATAGTCTCTTAAGTTCTCCCTGCTTTTGTATTTTCCCCCTTCAATCTACACAAAAACCAGAGCAATCTATATAATTAAAGCTTAATATGTTAATTAGACCAGACAGCCGAATGACCTTCTGGACATCCTTCTAGATGACCTTCTAGACAAAGCCATGGCTGTGAGGACCAAGGCAAGTCACTGGGGCTGAGAGGGACGAGCCCCTTGCATGAATTTTGTGCACTGGGCCTCTAGTACTTTTATAACCTGTGTCAGATTGTATTGCTCTTCTGCTCAAAATCCTCCAAGAGTTCCTATCTCACTCAGTATAAAAACCATAGCCTTTATAATGGTCTAGAAGACCCTATAAAATCTGACCTCCCATTACCTTTCTGTGTTCATTATCTAATTTCTCTTCTCAGCTCTTATCAGCACTGGCCTACTTGTATTTCCTTGACCGTGCTAAGCACAAAACCCAATTCAGGGCCTTGGCAAGCCTGCTCCTTGCCTGGAATGCTATTCCCCCTGATATCCACATGGCTTATTCCCTCACCTCCTTCAGGGTTCTACTAAATGTCAGATATTCCCTAAAACAATTATTTAAAACTGCACAAATCCATTCTTTCCCTCTGAATTTTCTCTCTCCCTCTTCTGACTTTCTCCATGACTGGCATACCATATATCATCCCCATCCCAACTAAACTATAAGCTCCATAAAATAAGAATGTTTTTGTTTTTTTAAATCTGTTCACTCCTATACATTCAGTGTCTGACACATGGTAACTCAGTACTCAGTAACATTTATTGTTAAATGAATGTTATCTATAACTTCAGCTATTAACCATGTAGCTTCATCCCTATTACCTGTTGATAAGCCGGCAAAGCTCCTACTCCAAATTCTCCTACCTCCATTTACAAGTCTACAAAAGTTGTCTATTTTAGACTTTACACAAATCCCGTTTAGGTAGGAATGGTCTCTTCTTCCATTCATAAAAGCTCCTCCTACCACATTTAATATCATCATGTACTAAAAATAAAAGAACACTGGGAAACCTATTTGGTTCCATCTTTCCTAACTCCCAAACCAACACTGAATCTTTTCTATGCTATCCTACATCTTTCTCAAAAATCTCTGCCTACTGTACCTCCTGTGCCTTCATTTAAACCCTAGTCACTCCTCATTCTAATTACTGTAATCACTGGACTCATGGATGTCCTTGTTCCAAGTATTTTTCAATCCACTACGCACTGTATCACCAGAGATAAGTATACAATCAAGTCACCCTCTTTCTAAAATTCTTCAGTAGCCCTTCAAGAGCTATTTGACTATTTCTTGTAACTGCTCCTAAGATAGCTAACAGAGCTCACATTTATCGAGCCTTCATTACATGAATGACACACTAAGCCATTCCGCAAATATCACCTCATTTAATCCTCTCAACAAGCCTATTCAGTAATTTGTTCACTCAAGGTCACTTCGAAGAGGATTTGAAGTCTGTTTCTAGTACCGAGGCCTTTAACCAGTATCTATTAAAATTCTTAAGAAAATTATGTTAATGAACTCAAAATATATCTAAACAACCTCTTAATACGTCTTATAATTAATGGGGAAAATGCCTAAGAGCATTAAAACAGTTGCTCACTCCCCAGCCTTGACTTCATCAATATCAAGGAGAAATCACTCCAACAACAACAAAAGTAGTCATAGGGATACCTTAAATTCCTGGCATGCCAAGACTAATGCACTCTTACTAGCCAACATCCAGGTCTAGACTAGTAATTCAATATATTTCTTACCATTTCCTAAAAAGTGCTCCACTGTTTTCTCTCTCACACTAAACTACAGCTGGTCCTTGATCGGCATGGTGCCATGTTAACTGAAACTGACACATACCAGAAGTGAGATAAAAATCTCAATCACCAAAGGAATGTGTAAAGCATGGACACAATTCTGATGTGCACATTTCCATTAACATAGTGCCGTGCAAAGTAAAGACTGCCTGTGTTATACATACACTTTTACGGGCAGCTGTTGTGTTTCCTACATCTCCAAAGTGTGACTTGTACAAGGTAGGCCCTCAAATATTTATCAATCTGATAGATCAATAATTGAAATATTTATAGTAGTTATTTATTCCTCAAAACACAAGTTAATGTTTACTACACCTACTAAGCCCTTTTTTTCTCCATTTACCTAAATTCTAATCATCCTTTGAGCCTGCTTCTTCTGTGAACATCTAAGATTGTTAGCGTAGGTAGTTAGCAAGATCACACCAATTCTTACTTCTTCTTAATCTGCTGTGAACATGTGGAATAATCGGCATCATTTAATACAGCAACAAATTACATAAATTGCTACTCTATGCCGCTGTTTGCTATTTATCTTGTATGTAGCTTTCCCTATTCGAATTCAGTACATGCCTTATAATTCTGGTGCCTCTAATAACTTTTTTTTTTAATTAATCTTCACCTGAGGATATTCTTTCCATTAATTTTTAGAGAGAGTGGAAGAGAAGAGGAGAACAGAGAAACATCAATGTGAAAGAGACACATCCATTGGTTGTCTTCGACTTGCTCCCTGACTGGGGATTGAATCTGCAACTGAGGTAATGTGCCCTTGACCAGAATCAAACACAGGATCCATAAGGCCGAGGGCCAACGCTCTAACCACTGAGCAAACTAGGTAGGGCCCAGTAAGATTTTTTTTTTGAAGGGTAATGCAGGGTGTTATTGTGATTAAAGGCAAAACATTTGAAGTCACACAGGCCTGAGTTATAACTATAGCAGAAAAGTCATGCAACTTCCTCATATGTAAAATGGGGATAATCTTTACTTCAGAGAGTTGAGAAAATTATTTTTAAACATATTTTTATTGAGTTCAGAGAGAGAGAGAGAGACAGAGACAGAAAGAGAGAGAGAGAGAGAGAGAGAGAGAGAGAGAGAGAGAGAGAGAGAGAGAGAAACATCAATGCTGAGAATCATTGATCAGCTGCCTCTTGCATGTTCCTTACTGGGGATTGAACCCACAACCTGGGCATGTGTCCCTGACCAGAAGCAAACCCAGGACCCTTCAGTCCACAGGCCAAACCAGCTAAGGGCTTGAGAGAATTACTGAATCTGGCCTACTTTATCTCTAATAACTGTTCAATTCTTTATTATTCTTTTCAAAAAAGAAAATTAATTTAATACCCCAGATTTCAAAATGCTTTAACAATCAAATCCTGCGAAACTAAAATCATTAAAATAAAGTATGGAAATTCAATATGCTATTTGGCTACTATTTTATGTAAAAATCATTATGTATATTTCAAGAGGCTATTATGCTACAATGGAATGAGCTGAATACAAATGCTTCTTTCTGGTGATGGACCTTATCAGAAATACCATCTCTTCCAAGCTCATAACATAGTAGTTAAAATAAAATTCCAGAACAAAAGCCTACATTAGTAATTTTTTATGCTTCTACTTTCTTTTCAGAGGTGGTTCTTTTTTATAGAAATGTTCCTTATATAGTTAATGATGGAACATAGAGCCAGGCAAACTATATCCTTATTTCTCCTGAAATTTAAAAAAAAAAAAAATCAAAACCAATTAATGAATGGCCCTTTTTGATAAAAATCTTGCTAAGCATTTCAGTAACTCTTGAATTAGAAATATACCATATTAAATTTAATTACTCAATATAATCACTAGGCACAAATATTGGATCTGCTTTTCTGAGTTTACCACTAAATTATAAATTCTATGTCATATTCACATAGTCCCTATAACTAGCATAGTTTCTAAAACAAAGCAGGCGCTCAATAAATGTTGAGCTGTTAGCTAGATGGGTTCCAATATTTACTCCTTTATCACATCTTTTTAAAAATATTCACTGGGGATAGAGCCCACAACCTGGGCATATGACCTGACCAGGAATCAAACCATGACCTCCTGGTTCATAGGTCTATGCTCAACCACTAAGCCACGCCAACTGGGCTCATTTATCTCTTAATGGTACAACTGTACAACTATCTAATACTCCATAATAAAATTTTCCTGCAAAATTTTTGAAACAAAAGTTGTAACAATTTCTACTACACCATATGTAGACTCTCAAAAATGACTCTTCATTATCTTTAAGAATGCTTCGTTTTTAAAAAATCTATTTTATTGACTTTTTTACAAAAAGGAAGAGAGAGGGATATAGAGTCAGAAATATCAATAGGAGAGAAACATCAATCAGCTACCTCCTGCACACCTCCTATTGGGGATGTGCCCGCAACCAAGATACATGTCCTTAACTGGAATCAAACCTGGGATCCTTCAGTCCACAGGCCGACACACTATCCACTGAGCCAAACCAGCCAGAGCTAAATGTTTCATTATTCAAAACATCCTCTAATCTAATCAGTAGTGACTTTCCCATTCACCTCAACCCACTTTATTACATTAAGTCAGAGAACCTGAGAGTCATCCTTGATGACCACTTGCTCCTTCAAATTACACAGAATCTATCGCCACGTTCCACTGATTCCATAGCTAACATATATCCTAAATCTATCTACCTCACTCCCGTTTCCACTGCCACCTCTTTAGTTTAAGCAGCCAGCTTCTTTCATCTGGATTATTGAAAAAGCCTCAAAATTAGTTTCTCTACTTCTACTCTTATCTAATTCCAATCCATTCTTAATATGGTGGCCAAAACCCCATCATTTTTAATGCAAATATGATCCCGCTATTTCCTTGCTAAAAATCTTTCAATGGTTTCCCACTATAGTTTCAATAAATACCAAAGTCCTAACTTACGAAAGGAAAATAATTTTACAGAGAAGAAACATGGAAGAATATTCCTAGATCAGATGGATCAATAAATTGCTATTACCGCTTTACCCACGATATAATTAACCTTCTGTTTCTCATTCATGAACAAATTATTTGATTGTCCAATCTGAACATCCAACTTTACCTGCAGTGCTTGTTCTTGGATATCACGAAATAACTCCATATCTTTCTCAGTCATGATTTCCTGGCTCCCAAAAAGCCGTTCCTCACTTTCTTGTTTGCCATCCCAGCCATCCTGATTGTCTGCATATAAAGAACAGGTTCACACATAATTAATATACTACCCTTAGTTGGATACATTATCTAGAAAAAAATTTCAGAAGTCTTTATTTCAGTTTGAAGACCTCAATAATAATTATTTATATTATTTTATATAACAGAGGAGATAGTATTAAACTGACTCAGAAAAGATAGATGTATTATATCTGCCTTATAATAAAAACCTTGAATTGTCTTCTTAAAAATACTATATAACTAAATGTAAATGTCATTAAAGGGCTTACATTTTAATGTATTATTAGTACACACAAGCAAATAAGAAAAAGTTCTAAAGAGAATAAAATTTATTTTGAAATAGTATAAATACAACACTTTTAGTGTAAGTTGGACATTCAAATATTTTTTCAATCCTTGGTAGTATGGAAGAAGTTTATGTTATAACAAGACATAATTTTCATCACCTGGAAACAGAAAATTTGCCCTTTCAAACTTCTCAGTGAAGGATCACCATAAGGCCAATACATTCTTATCTCAGCAAAAAGATAACCTTTGAAATGGCTACCTTAACTGGTGTCAAGAAATACCAACTCTCTTCACATTCTGGGTCCCCTTTAAAGTAAGAACTCCATAAACCTGGGGGTCATGGAGATAATCATCTGGATAAGTATGATAAATTATAACTACCCGCTAAAGGAGGCATCTTCACTGCAGGGGGATTCAGTGAAAAGAAGTTAGTGAAGGAGTATTGAGGGATTACATGGATCATTATTCTTTGCATTTGAAGTGTGCCATCAGCATTTCCTCTCTGTATGAATGTAGCTGAAAAGACCAATTAGTGAGGTAGTTCTTATCAACTGCACATATAAGCTGTCTGTTATTCATTTAGTAGAAGAAAAAGGACAACGACTCATTGTTCACAATATTCCCAAACTGAAAAACACATACATATATAAAGATGCTATGTGACATGAATGCCCTCTAGTGCATGACATAGACAGATGCAGGCACAATCTAGTACAGCAATCAGTAGCATTGTTATCAGATGGTGCAGGGGTGCTCCTTAAACTCTAAAATTCATTTAAAAAAAATAAACAATGACAGAGCCAATTAAAGCAAAAGCTCACACCAATGCCTAAAGATCAATATTGATTCTCCATATTCTTTATACATTTGCTCTAATACATTTCTATTTCTATAACATTCCAGTAGATTCTTCTAATAATCCATCCATAGTGAAATGGTTCGTATAAAATTGCCTTTCATTAAGATCTGCTTTATTCTTTCCATCGAAGCCCAAACTAAATGACTTGCATATCTTCTTAAACATGCTCAAACTAGAGCTTTTCTACAGTCTACATAGTTGATAAAGACATAAAAAGTACTTAATTGCTTGCAGTAATTAGTTGATTGCCACTTTGGTGAAAACCTGATCAATACAGCATTAAATAGGGGGACTTACAATGATGGGAATTTTCTCTTTTGCTCCAAACCCATCAACCATTTAAACAAGCAAGAATAAAAACAATGATGCAGTAAAAAACAATCACCAATGGGACATTCAGAAGAAGGAAATCAAAGTGAATTATCTTACAGTATATGAGACAAAAGAGGCTTGTGATCTAAAACAGTCCATTCCCAATCTGCTACTTTCCTCAGAGCCATTTCTACTTTCTTTATAGCACTCAAGCAACAAGGCTAGTTTAAGTTTCAGTTATCCAAAGAGCTAATGAAAATATTCTCCTCACACTTGAATTACCTACTACACTATTAAGTATTTTTCACAGATGTTTTATACTTTGAAAAGGAAACAACTTAGCCTGATACATAAACAAATGGACTGAAGCTATGGCTCTCTCTTTTAAGTGAAAAATTACAAATGTATTTGCCAAGATTTGATGTAGAAAAATCTATGACCTTATATTTCCTGTTATTTTATTCATTTCCTTATGCTTTCTTAAATCAAGAGCATTTTATTCACCCTTACTCTTTCCAACTGCCTTCAGGAATTATGTAAATAAGCATCATGATGCTCATCACATGATTTATTTTATAATTTATGAAACATACAATTATCCTTGATTCAAGCATATAGCCCAAATATCTATAGGCAGATTCTTGGTGGTTCTACCAAAAAAGCACCATCTTTTGTCTAATAGCTCCTATTGGTCCCTTCTGCAACTTCATGCCCAGCCTTTAAATTCTTGCCATAGTTATCACCTTATTATCATTATATGTGTATCTTTAATACGTTCTTATATTCCATAACTGATTTTTACTAATCAAATAAGTGTATTCCAGAGAACTAGTGTTATTACAAATAACACACTTTTGAAATACTTTTTGTTCTTAGTGAACAACCTTTTACCTGCGGGCCAATCTGAAGAGCTTGATTTTCTGTTGCCCTTTTTCCTGATTCTGTATTGCTCAGAGTAGTCTACCACTTCCCCTCGTGGTTTCCGCCCATCAGGGGAAGGGGTGAAGAATTTGGTAAGGCCATCAATGAGCCCTTTGGTTTTCTTGTTGAATTTCAAGGAGACACTGCTATCTCTGCAGAAGCCCAAGCCATCTATTCGCTCCAAATACCCTTCTTCTGATGATGATGCTGATTGGCTGGAGAGGGTGAGTTTCCGTTTCCGACCCCTTCCAGGGCCAGTTCGAACTTTGCTGAAGGGACCTTTTGATCTAAACAATCAAAAAGGGAAAAGGATAACTATTTTTTAAAAATCTGTATAAAGTTTCTGTTTACTATATAACATATAATTAGTAAATAACCTAAAGCTTTATAAAGTCTGTAGTATTAAAATATTTCATAAATTATAAATATTATATAAAGCAATATTTTAAAAACTCTTATTTCCAAGAAACCTAGTTATTTTATATTGAAACAAATCCTAAGCTAGGAGTCAGAAGGCATAATTCTGCCACTTACTACCTGTACATCTTGGACAAATCACATTCTCTCTAAGTATCAGTCTTCATCTGTTTAATGAGAGTTGGACCAGAGAACAAGTCAGATCGTTTCAGGTATAAAGTCCTTTGACCTTTGTACCAACTCAGATTTATACTTCTACCTTTAAAAACAAGGATGGTTTATTCTCTGAAAGTGAGGAACCAAAAGATCACTTTATAGGAAAATTAAAGCTTGATTTAAGGTTTCTAATATAAACTACAGGCCCTGGCCAGTGGTTCAGTTGGTTAGAGCTTCATCCTGATATGCTGAGGTTGCGGGAATCGATGCTGGGTCAGGGAACATACAAGAATCAACCAATGAATGCATAAGTGAGACAACAAATCAATGTTTCCATGTTTGTATGTTTCCTTCCTTCCTTCCTTCCTTCCTTCCTTCCTTCCTTCCACAAATCAATGTTTCCATGTTTGTTTGTATGTTTCCTTCCTTCCTTCCTTCCTTCCTTCCTTCCTTCCTTCCTTCCTTCCTTCCTTCCTTCCTTTTTTTTCCTCCCCTCTCTCAATCAACCAATAAAAATATATGATCTACAATGCTGATTCTGTATATTTCAATCTGATGTTGCCCATTCATTTTAAATGTATCACAGTCAAGAGATTCTTAAATGTAGAAAAAGTGGGTAAAATGTCTGAGAATAAAGAGATTTGCAGGCCTTAAGGTATTTACATTTCATCAAAAGTGAATTTCCTTAGATACTTAAAAAACAAAAACAAAAATGGTAGAATTAGCTATGGAATCTTGCCCCACCTCCTCCAGACAGCCCAGTTTCCTAGTCCACAAAGGATAATTATATCCTGATTTCTGCTAATAGAGCAAAAACTTGCATTATTTTACCTCAGAACATAAAAATGAAACTTAGCTGTGACTTCAATAGTAGAAGCTATCCAGTGATTTGTACATCTAATAGAAATAAACTACTGAGATTAATATCAACAGAGAAATCTGTGAAATCCTACAGTAACAATTTTTTCTTTCTTATTTTTTATAAGGCAATATAGTAAGAGCCAGGCATATAGTAAAATTCAGACTACTTGAATTTTAATCCCAGTTCAACATTTACTATAAAGTTGTGCAAGTTAATTTCTCTATACTATAGTTTCCACCTTCAAAGAATAAGAGTAACAATAGTCTCTACTTCATTGGGTTGTTGGGAGAATTAAATGATTTAACATACAATAAATGTTAGCCATTATTATTACATAAAAGTGCCAATTATAACCATTGAAAATTTTCATAAAGCACACAAGGGAATCCTACACTACAGCGAAGACCCGACCAATAGAGAGACCCTATCCTTTTCTCCCCTCACCTTGCCACAAGTACAACTTACACCGTGTTTTGTTTCTTTAACCTGTTTTTTGGACGTCCTATTGGATTAGCATAACGCCGTTTTATCTGTGCTGCCTTCTTCTGTAGAAGTTTTCGTCCTTTTTTCCTAGGTCGACAAATTTGACATATCCACATGCCTATAAAGAAAGAACATTCCACATAAAAGCACAATGGATATAAATACATTGAAAGAGTTCAGATACTCTTAAGTCAGGAGTTCTTAACTTCTTTCAAATCAAGGACTCTCATTTGAAAATCTGATGAAAGCCCCCCCCCCCGAAAAATAAACATAAAAATATATACACACAAAATTCTACAAACAACTAGAAGAGATTTACAAATATCTGAGGCCCACACATGGCTGACATCCACTAATTCTCAGTTAAAAATCCCTGCTCTATAACTAGCACCCAGATACTGGTTTCTAATTACCATTCTACAAGAAAAGACGCCAGAATTCCATAGAGTAATGGCTGATTCTAGGACTGGCATAGGAAAATACAGATAAGCTAGAACATCTTGGGGTGCCAGATAAACAAGAATGCTCAACAGGTGATGAAAGCATATCAAAAGGACACAGCACCACCTTGAAGGAGCTCCCAATAGTCATATCTGGGTCAAACTTAGCAAAAAAAATAATAATAATAATCAGAGCAATGAGTTAAAATCCATAGAATAAAATAAATATGGTGAGTCTGTAATGATATAAATTAATTAAAAAATAATTAAGTGGGAGAAAGACATAGCTCTCCCCTATAGAAGAATTCTAATTAATAAATGTAGAAGGAATTATGAAAATAGAAAACTCATCATTACCAAATACACAGTAAAATTGGTGCAAGCAAGAATCACTGATGAATGCTAAAGTTGGTGGACAAAGCAGAAAAAGAGTAACTTCCTCTATGGATGTTTAAATATTGAAAAGAAAGGAAAATAATAATAAATCCACATCGCATAAGAATCAGGATGCCTAAACAGAAAGACTGCCCTCACCATTAAGGTGATCATTTTCTTCCTACTTTATACAACCCAAATAAAAAGATGCAAATCATTCTTTCATTAACAAAGCAGATAAAAAGCGCTTTCACTAACATAACCCTTTATATTGCCAGTTTGATTTCAGAAAATATTTCTCACCTTTAGGCATCCGGGTAAGTGGTGGGTCACAACACTCCATGTGAAAACCTCGGTCACAGGAATCACAAAAGAGCATGTTATCCTAAAAAAAGAGAAAGGTCAGGTCTGCTTAATCTTACAAAACAGAAACCTATCAGGATCATGACTTCATAAAAGTTAGGAAGATTCAACAATCTCAGAAAAGAGAGGAATTATTGCAATAGTAAAAGTTTCCTTAATTTGTGTTAACTGAATAAATGAACAGTCTGGGTTAGCAAACAGATTTGAATTTTTGCTTCATCTTATCTTTAATAAAAACTAGTTTTACCCAGACAATGTGGCTCAGTGATAGAGCATTGACCTATGAATTAGGAGGTCAGGGTTAGATCCTGGGTCAGGGCGCATGCCTGGGTTGTGGGCTTGATTTGGGGGGGGGGGGGGGGGGGGGAGGGGGAGGTGCAGGAGGTAGCTGATCACTGAGTCATCTTTGATGTTTCTATCTCTCCCTTCCTTTCTCTCTGAAATCAATAAAATCAAATTAAATTTAAATTAAAAATAAATAATGAGTTTCATTACTTTCAAGTTTATCCAGGAATCAGATAGAGGCTAACTTTAATCAACTTGAATAATAAAAAAAGACAATTTGTAATTGATATATTAACTGACTAGTCCTAAATGATGCCCCCATACTACTCAAACAATTTCAAAATATTATTTTAAAACAATTTGGTCTCTTTCCCAGGTGATATGGTTCAGTAACTGAGTGTTGACCTATAAACCAGGAGGTCAGTTTGATTCCCAGTCAGAGCATATGCCTGGGTTGTGGGCTCAATCCCCAGTGTAGGGCATGAAGGAGACAACTGATCAATGACTCTCTCTCAACACTGATGTTTCTCTCTCTCTTCCCCCTCTCCCTTCCTCCCTGAAATCAATTTAAAATTTTTTTAAATAAATAAAATAGTTTGGCCTCTGCAAATTTATAATTAAAGTGCCTTAGAACCTACCTAAAAATAATCTAAATCTCAATGAGCAAGTATACTAAACTAATTATATGTAAATTTAAAGAGTCTACTGTTCTAAATTCTGCTGGATGAAGTAACTAAAAAAATAACCAACCATATATAAAAAACAAATAGAATATTCCTAAATGAAATATTCACTTTAAAAGTTAAAGATACTCACTGCATTTTTGCCTTGATCTCGACAAGAGCTACAGGTCTTACACTCGATGCACTGCCACCGTAAGGCCTTCACTCTAACCGTTAGTTCAGGGGAAAACTTTAAACAGGATGGATGACCTAATGAGAGAAAAATTCACCAATAAAACCATCATCTATCATTTTGTAATTGTATTAAAGGAATCATGTAGGAAAAGTCAGTATCAAAATATGTATCCCCAAAAAATCACATGCTCCTGGAAGCTTACTATACTCATTAGGACTTATATTCCAATTCAATTTTATTAATGTTAAATAGAATTTAGTATGCACTCCACAAATTTGATTATAAAAAACTTGACAAACTCCAAATTTTTACTAACCCTGCAATAAAGCATTATGTGTGTACACATGCTTGTATATATATATGAATACATAGTATGGCCAGGCCATTTCTGGAAGAATATGCAAAAACTTTATAACAGGCTAGGATATGATGCAATAGACATTTTGAAGAAGGACTTAAAGTGAGTTATTTGCTCATGATTTAAGGTATTCAAACTAAAATTAAAACGTAATGAATATTTCTGCTATGATCAGAATTAACAGTAACAGAAAAACATGTTTCCTTTTCCAAGAGTTAGTATCAGTTTGTTTCTCAAAAATTTAGAGTAGCCAATTTGCCCTCAACTCTGAAAAGGTTTATGTTCTCTCCTCTAAAATTTATTATTATTACTAGACGCCCGGTGCATGAAACTTGGGTTATTATTATTATTAGAGGCCCGGTGCATGAAACTTGGGCACTTGAGGGTGGGGGTCCCTCAGCCTTTGTACATCCTCTCGAAGTCTGGGAGCCCTTGGGGCAGTGTTTCCCAAACTTTTGACATACGTGTACCCTTTCTATAATTTTCATAATGCTGAGTACCCCTCATAAAAAAAAAAATAGGATGTATTTTAATAAAAATCAAAATATATTTATTTTTTATTTTTTGGTACATACACAAAATAATAATAAACGAAAAATAAAATTATTCATAATAAAAATAAAAGTTATATTATCAATAACATTTATTTGCACACCGGATCATCTCATGCCTCACAAGACTGTCTTGACTTGACTCATGAGAATGTAGAATTAGGCGCAGCTAAGCACGGTGCAGTGCATATCCCCACCAAACTCCGGTGCAACCGCACACCCCCACCAAACCCTTCCATACCCCTGGGGGTACATGTACCACACTTTGGGAAACACTGCCTTGGAGGATGTCTGACAGTTTTGACCCGCTCCCACTGGGGAGCGGGCTTAAACCTTCAGTCGGACATCCTTAGTGCTGCCACAGAGGCAGGAGAGACTCTCGCCACCACTGCTGTGCTCACCAGCCATGAGCCCAGCTTCTGGCTAGGCGGCGCTCTCCTGCGTTGACTGTCTGCCCCCTGGTGGTCAGTTCATGTTATGGTGACCAGTTGTTCTGCTGTTCAGTTGATTTGCATATTAGCCTTTTATTATATAGGATTATTATTGGTGCGAGAAAGGAGTGGTTAAATTATTTTTTCTCCTCTCTTTTCTATTCCTAAATAATAGTCTCTTCAATGAGGTGGTAAGAAGTTTATCATCAAAATATCACAAACATTAAAGGAAAATGGAAGAGGTGTAAAACTTTCATTCATAATCTCATCATCCTAGAATAGCCATTTTTCTATTCTTTTCCTTTCTAAACGGGGTAAAAGCACTTTCGTGGTTTTAATTATAGGATATATACTGTTTTGTTGTGTTTTTCATTATTTTACTCAAGTAAACTTTATATTTATATTCCTTAAACTTATTACATTCCATTGAGTTGATTCACTATAACCTACCTGACCATTTCCTTATTGTTAAGTACTTAGACTATTATCCATAATAGTTACAGCACAATATAAATTATTTCATGTTTATAGATATTTTCCTTCTTTCGAATTAATAATAAATTCCTCAAAGTGAGTTGGTGAGCAAAATGAAATGCCAGTAAACATTTTTTTATAGTTTGATAGAAATGCACTGCTAAAACATGTTCTAAACCCTATGATATGCCCAGTGCCACCAGCAAGAACAAATGCTTTACCACAATTTCATCAGCTCTCGGTCTGGGTTCTCTAATCTTTCAAGTTTTACTACTGTAATAGCTATGAATTGAGACTTCATTGCTGCTTTGGTGTGCATTATTATTATATGGATAAAACTTTCTCTCATATGAACTGCCTGTTCATAGACACTGTTCCCTCGGACTTTATGCAGCTAGGCTTTAGATATGAGCAAAGTTCTACTAAATGAATGTGTTTGAGTGACTTCTGAAATGTAGAAATGAAGCGAAGACCATCTTCCTCCTCATACTGACTGGTTTTTAATAAGCAAAGTCATAGAAATGCCATTATCTATCTACTCTTTGCCTTTATAGCTACACAGAAGCAGTTGTGATGATGGCCAAATTCAGCATTTGAGTATCAAACTACAGAACTCAATGTTCCACAGCAGCCTCCCACTTCTACCTCTTCTTTTCCTTCTTCATCTTCTTTTTTTGGCTAATCCTTGCCCAAGGATATTTTCCCATTGATTTTAGAAAGTGGAAAGGAGGAGACACACACAGAGAGAGAAACATCCATGTGAAGGAGACACACTGATTGTTTGCCTCCCACACACATCCCAACCACGGCCAGGGATAGAACCTGCAACCAAGGTAATGCCCTTGACCAAAATCAAACCTGGGACCCTTCAGTGTCCACGCCGACATTCCATCCACGGAGCCAAACTGGCTAGGGCTTCCACCTCTTTCAAATTAAGGTAGATATAGTGATTCCCTTAGTAGGTTAGTTCTGCAACGTCCCAGGAATCAGTCCTTAAAGCCTAGCCTACAACTTGCCTCTTCAGTCCTTCCAACAATTTCACAAATACCTGATTGCACCATTAAATTCCGTTCCTTTTTAAGTATCTAGTGTTTTTCTGACTTGTGAAATAAATGTAAAACATTGAAAAGTTAAGCCGATGATCAAAGACAAAGCTGATTTATAAGGCCTTCTTGTAAAGCCTTAAGTTTTTATTTTACTTAAATCTTTATTGTTAAAAGTATTATATAAGTCCTCCTTTTCCCCCCATTAACTTCTTCCAGCCTGCTCCCACCCTCTGCCCCGCCCCTCTGCCAGGCCCTCACCACCTCACTGTCTGTGTCCATGAGTTATGCACATATGCATTCAAGTTTATTGGTGGATCTCTTCCCACCCTCCCTCCCCTGCCTTCCCTCTGAGGTTCAGCAGTCTGTTCATCCTTCTATAGCTTTATGTCTATTTTTGATCATCAGTTTATCTGTTCATTAGATTCCACATGAGTGAGATCATGTGATACTTATCTTTCTCAGACTGGCTTATTTCGCTCAGCATAATACTCTCCAGGTCCATCCATGCTGTTGCAAATGGTAAGAGCTCTTTCTTTTTTATTGCCGTGTAATATTCCATTGTGAAAATATACCATAATTTTTTAATCCACTCATCTGCTGATGGGCACTTAGGCTGTTTCCAAGTCTTAGTATAATAAATTGCACTACTATGAATATAGGGGTGCATATGTTCTTTCTGATGAGTATTTCAGATTTCTTACAATATATTCCTAGAAGTGGCGTGACTGGGTCAAATGGGAGTTCCATTTTTAATTGACTGAGGAAAACGCCATACTGTTTTCCACAGTTGCTGCACCAGTCTGCATTCTCACCAGCAGTGTACTAAGATTCCCTTTTCTCCATAACCTCGCCAACATTTGTCACTACTTAATTTGTTGATGATTAAGTTCTTTATAACTGATTTTTTTAAAGAGAGACAGATGGACATCTATTTGTTGTTCCACTTAGTTATTCATTCATTGATTCTTATATGTGCCCTGTCTGAGGATCGTTTCAAAACCACAACCTTGGAGCATCGGAACAATGCTCTCTCTAATTAACTGAGCAATCTGGCCAGGGCTAGCCTTGTAAGTTCTTAAAATGTAGACCAAGGCCGAAACCGGTTTGGCTCAGTGGTAGGGCGTCGGTCTGCGGACTGAAAGGTCCCGGGCTCGATTACGGTCAGGGGCATGTACATTGGTTACGGGCACATCCCCGGTAGGGGGTGTGCAAGAGGCAGCTGGTCGATGTTTCTCTCTCATCGACGTTTCTAGCTCTCTATCTCTCTCCCTTCCTCTCTGTGAAATATCAATAAAATATATTTTTAAAAATAAATAAATAAAATGTAGACCAAGACTATCTCTGGTAGCATGTGTTAGGAAAAAAACAGAGGGACCCCACCAGACGTGGCTCAGTTGGTTGGGCGTCATCCCATGCACCAAAAGGTTGCCAGTTCAATTCCTAGTCAGGGCATATGCCCAAGGTTGTGGACTTGATCCCCCAAAGGGGGCATGCAGGAGGCAGCTGATCAATGTTTCTCTCTCTCCCTCTCTCTCTAAAAATCAATAAACTATTCTTTGAAAACTCTAAAAATCAATGAACTATTATTAGGAAGGAATGAATAAGGGAAGGGAGGGAGGGAAAGAGGGAGGGAAGGATGAAAAGGATCCACATACCACTGTTGCCACAGTCAGCACAGGAGATAAGTTCTTCTGGCTTCTTTTCTCGGTTTTGTTCTTTTGTACCAAGACAGAAACTACAGATGGGAATTGGTTCAGCAATCGGCTGTAAAGAAAAACACAATCATTCAGGCAACAGTACTTTTTCTTAGCATTTATTTAAACGCATTAAAATTATACTTTTGCCGAAACCGGTTTGGCTCAGTGGATAGAGCGTTGGTCTGCGGACTGAAAAGTCCCAGGTTCGATTCCGGTCAAGGGCATGTACCTTGGTTGCGGGCACATCCCCAGTGGGGGGTGTGCAGGAGGCAGCTGGTCAATGTATCTCTCTCATCGGTGTTTCTAGCTCTCTATCCTTCTCCCTTCCTCTCTGTGAAAAATCAATAAAATATATATTTTAAAATTATACTTTTAAATTCCTATAAAAGCCTGGCCGGTGTGGCTCAGTGATTGACCATCGACCTATGAATCAGGTCATCACTTGATTCCTGGCCGACACATGCCCAGGTTGTTGAGCATGCAGGAGGTAGTCAACCAGTGATTATCTCTTATCATTGATGTTTCTATAACTCTCCCCCTTCTTCTCTGAAATGAATAAAATGTATTTAATGAATGAATGAATGAATGAATAAATAAATCCCTACAAGAAAGAGTTACATGCAACTTTAGGACGAATAAATCACTCTCCTAAATTTCTAACTAAATAGATGGAGTTTTTACACATTGATCCTTGTATTGATAACTTTGGTCCAAAAATATCATATCCCTATCATGTTGGTCATTTAGGAACTAAATGACACAGAATGGATTAAACAAAGCAAAGCCTTCATCTAAGATTGAATACTTCAACTGAATTAAGTGCAAGAAATCACAATATCGGTTCCTTAAAAGGCATGTGATATAGAAGAAGAGTTATAACATATAACATTAAGTTATTATATAAAGCAGAAGACATTAAGTGCTGTAAGAGAGAAACTAGTGCTCTGTATAAATAAGAAAGATAAATTCTAATTGTGACTTGGAGAAAAGTTGAAAGAGAAAGACAATATGTATCAAGTGCAAATAATATATTATCGGATCTTAAGAAGCTTGTCTAAGGACATTAGATAATAACTATTAAAAAAGCAAGTTTAGAAACCAGTTTGGCTCAGTGGATAGAGCGTCAGCCTGCGGACTGAAAGGTCCCAGGTTCAATTCCGGTCAAGGGCACGTACCAAGGATGGGGGGGGGGGGGGGGGGGAGAGAGAAATACAGGTAGTATAAACAAGATGAACTTAGGTGTGCAGTCTAAGGCCAATGCTTAAAGGCTATGGTTTCTGTGATAAGCTTGGGGCATTAGGATGGGGAACTAGATAGATCACTTTGTGAAGACTGCCACTGAATGTTATGTAAAATTGGCCTTTATCCTACAGGAAAACTGAACCAAGAGATGACTTGTATTTGAAGAAAATATCATCCTTTTTCTATTCATGAAGCCTGAGGTATAAACCAAGAAAATAAATTTCAGAAGCAATATCAAAGATATATGGAATAAAACTGAAAAAGTGGTTATATTCTGGTGAAGACAAGATAATCTGAACCAAAAAGTAAATGAAATAGAAAAAGTAGCTATGGACTTAGAAATCAACTAATTGTGGAAGTGACAGGAAAAAATAAAAAAGAATTAAACATGACTAACTTAACAAAAAAGATGATAATACTTTCAGTTGAGGGTATTACAAGCAAACTAATAGTACTCCTCAGCTAAGAAGACTTCATCCAAGAGTAGAAACTTGAAGTAAACGCTAAAGAAGGCCTAAAAAGAAGGCAGAAGCAAGTTCATGAGGTTTGATTTTTATACTAAACTTCTAAGTACCACGAGAAGATTTAAGAAGAGGAATAGTATGACAAGACATAAATTTAGAAAAGTCCCTCTCTAAAGCAGTTGAAAATGGATTAGAAGGAACAGGATCTATAATCCAGGCCATGAGTAACGAGAGTTAGTATAAAGGCATTGACAAAAGAAATGGAGAAGAGAGATAAACAATATTTAAAAGATAGAACTAGCAGGATTTGATGACTAATTGATTTGGTGTGGGGAGCACAGTAAGAAAGATGGAAGACTTAGACACCATTAAAGATGTTAAAAGGTAAGCCACATAATGAAAGATACAACATATTTAACAAATGGCTCATATTCAGAACATTTAAAAAAAAACTCTTACATGTCAGTAAGGAAAAGAGAGACAATAGAAAAGTAGACAAAAGACTTCAACTGGTAATTCACAACAGAAAATACATGAATAATATATAAGTGGCCAATAAAACACAAGAAAAGGTGCTCAACCTCTTCAGTCATCAAGGAAGTAGATATTTAAGAATGGCTAAGATTGTGCAGTCAGACATCCCTTGAGGGGTCCCAGATTAGAGAGGGTGCAGGCTGGGTTTAGGGGCAACCCACCCCCCAGCCCCCATGCACAAATTTCGTGCACCGGGCCCTGGTAAACAATAAAACATGCACAAAAATTATCAGAGCATTATTCATAACAAAATTTACTAAACTTAGCCAAATAAGCTAACAACGGTAGCACACATAAATTGTGCTATATTCATACTGTAAAATATCTATACATATAAAGAGGTAATATGCTAACTGTCCATTATGGTGTCCCAGTAACAACCAATTTGCATACTGACAGGCCAGCAGGAGGTTGTGCACACAGCAGGGGGCGGTTGGCCGCAGCCAAGTCCCGGGGGTCTGGGGGGGTCCAGGGAGAGTGCCCAACAGGAGACTGGACTGCAAAGAATGAAGAGGAAGCGGCCAGGGGGAGCTCTGCCAATCCCCAGGCAAGGGCAGCCTACCCCAGTCCCCGAACTCCCAGGGAGACGGGGAGGCTCAATGGATGGGGAGAAGACCCAGCTGCAACCCACACCTCTGACTCCCGATTTCTTCCCCCGCCTCCCCCACCAGGGGCGCCCACAACAGCACGCCAGGGACCACTCCTCAGCACCCCCAAGGCCCGCCACTGCCAGGCCCCCTCCGCTGGGGCTGGGCACACTTCTCCTCCCTACAACGCCAGACCCAGGTGGAGGCAGGCTTGAGAGGCCCCCCAGGGTCAGACACCCCCTCCTTCCACCCCCACCCAGCAGCAGCGCAGTCTGCGGTCTCCACAGCGGCCACGTCCTGAATGAACCTCGCTGGGGGCGCAGCTAAACCCACCCTCCTAACCCGCCTGGCTCTACCCAGGCCCAGCCTCCACCCTGCTCCAGGAGATTGGAGCCCTGCCCTGAGCAGGTGCAGCTGTGAAATAGCCACATACAATTTAACGAATGGCGCCAAGCAGGAAGGTTTGAGTTATTCCCCTTCAGCCAGGCCGCCCCCCTAATGCCCCCAACAGCCTGCTCCCCACCAGCGCCTCCAGGGACAACCACCAATACAGGGCTTCCGGCCAGAGCCCGCCCCTCCGAGGCCTGCCAACCCTCTACAAAGCTTCCATAGCTACAGTCCCAGGAAACAATCATGCCTCCTCCCCCAATCAGCACCTGCTTCCTGATGTGAGGGTACCCGTGAGCTTAAAAATAACAATCCCTTCCTATTTAGACATCACTTACTTGATGAAACATTTCTAGGTTTATTAGCTCAGAACCTCCTCATGACAACCAAGTGAGGTAGGTGGTGAAGAGATTACGATCCCCATGGTATATGCATATGTATTCAGAAATGAAGCTCAAGAGAGAAAGTGTCGAGCCCAGTGGTTCCTAAGACACAGCACACACCTCACAGAGGGGGCAATTCAATTTTAAGTGGGGGCGATTCGAAAATGAGTTAACAGTGTATTTCCTGCATTTCTTATGGTCTTATGGGGCCTCATCTACAGGGTATCCTACATAATCAAAGGCTAATATGCAAATGACCGAATGGTGGAATAACTAGTCACTATGATGCACGCTGACCACCAGGGGCAGACACTCAATGCAGGAGCTGCCCCCTGGTGGTCAGTGTGCTCCCACAGGGGGAGTGCTGCTCAGCCAGAAGCCGGCTCATAGGCTCATAGCTGGCGAGCACAGTGGCAAGTGGTAGATGTCTGACTGACGGCTTAGACCCACTAAGCCGTCAGTCGGACATACCCCCATGGCTCCCAGACTGTGAGAGGGTACAGGCCAGGCTGAGGGACCCCCCTCGCCCAAAGTGTATGAATTTCGTGCACGGGTTAAACAATAATGAAAATAAAATACAGCCAATAGCATGGAGTGAATGGAAGGACAGACACACAAAAAATATATATATACAGGGATGGGCAAAAGTAAGTTTATGGTTGTCTGAATGGAAAATAATACAATAATAAATACTACAAGAATAAACTGTCTCATGTATTCACAAGTGTAAATCTACTTTTTGCACAACTGTGTATACTATATCATACTGTTTACATAAAGTTCAAAAACAGTTTTATGTTGTAAGTCAGGATAGTATTACACCTTTAGGGAGAAAAGAATAGGTAGTGCTTTAGAAAAAGTCTTAATGAGCCCTAGCTGGTTTGGCTCAGTGGATAGAGCGCCAGCCTGCGGACTGAAGGGTCCCAAGTTCGATTGCACTCAAGGGCACATACCAGGGTTGTGGGCTCAATCCCCAGTAGGGGGCATGCAGGAGGGAGCCAATCAATGGTTCTCTCTCATCACTGATGTTTCTATCTCTCCCTTCCTCTCGGAAATCAATTATATATATATATATATATATATATATATATATATATATATATATATATATTTTACAGAGAGGAAAGGAGAGAGCTATAGAGTTAGAAACATCGATGAGAGAGAAACATCGATAAGCTGCCTCCTGCACACACCCCACTGGGGATGTGCCCGCAACCAAGGTACATGCCCTTAACCGGAATCCAACCTGAGACCTCTCAGTCCACAGGGCGATGCTCTATCCACTGAGCCAAACTGGTTTCAGCAACATATATATATATGTTCTTTTTCTTGACCTGGATGGTAGTTTCATATATGTTGATTATGTAATAATTAAAATATAGGCTTTACTTTAACAATGTGTGTACTGTTATGGCCAGATTATTATGATCTCTGAATGCATAATCTGGCAATTCAGTGCATATCCTATATAATAAAAGGATAATATGCAAATTATCCCCTTGACCAGGAGTTCGACCAGCAGGCAGGCCAACCAACCACCCATGTCCCCTCCCCCTGGCCAGGCTGACCAGACCCATGCACCACCCATGCACCAATTAATGCATCGGGCCTCTAATATATATATCCTAATATATATACTGAGTGGCCAGATTATTATGCGTTCAGATATCATTATAATCTGGCCACTCAAGTGTATATTTTAGTTCAATTTAAATTAATGAACATTTATAGTGTAGGGCTGTGGTACCTTTGGAATATTCTAGAAAAAAAATACCAATGATGACTGAGACATTGGAGTTTGGAACTTAGGATAGAAAGTAAGTTATAGATTTAAAAGACATCAACATGCAGGTGAGTTATCACCCAGTGAGAAGGTGGAGTGGGTAGACATAGTAGACAGTAAGGAGAAGGAAGTGGAGAAGTGAGATGAAGTCTGAAATAGAGGAATAGCAACATTTAGAAACATGAGAGAAAAACAGAAAGGACCAGTGTGAGAGAAGACAGAACCAAGAGAATTGATAACACAATTTTAAGAAGCAGAAAGCAAACAAAAATATTGGGAAAATAAAGTATCTAGTGGATTCTACAATTGAGAAATAGTAGTCCTCACTACGAGAGGACTCTTTTCCTTGACAGAGTAAGAACTAAAGTCATAGGAACCAACAAACTACCATAAAGGGATAAAGACAAACAGGAGAAAGCAAAAAGGAAATGGCAAAGAGTTTTGATGAGTCTGAGGTATTTAAAGCAAGAAAGACTAACCCTATTTAAAATATGGAAGAGAAGACAGACTCACATGGTCAAAGATTCAAGAAACAAGAAATAACAGGAACATATTATGTAGTAAGGTTTAGAGCTGCACTGTTCAATATGGTAGGAAATAACAGGAACATATTATGTAGTAAGGTTTAGAGCTGCACTGTTCAATATGGTAGGCACTACAAAATGGTACTAAATTAATTAAAAATAAAATTAAGTTAAATTAATTCCTCAGCCACACTAACTAGATTTCAAGTGCTCAATCGTCACATATGGCTAGTGGCTATGGTATTAGACACACAAATACTGAACAATCCCATCATTGCAGAAAGGTCTGCTGGATAATGCTGGTTTAAAGTGGATGAATTTGTTTTTTCAATTATTTTTTAGGGATAATTCTTAAGTTAAATTTATTGGAGTGACATCCTATTTAATAAAGAGCTAATATGCTAATTAGACCGAACAGCTGAACGACTATCCAGACAACATTCCAGACAACCGTCCCAATGACCTTCCGGATAAAGCAGGGATGCAAGGGCTGACTGGGGCTTCGAGGGGTCGTGAGGGGCTATGAGAGCCAGTTAACACAGCAGGGGGGTTAGGGTTTCATTCCTAGTCAGGGCATATGCTTGGGGTGCAGGCATGCGTGTGTGCGATGATTCTCGCTCATCATTGATGTTTCTCTCTCTCTCTCCCTCTCCCTTCCTCTCTGAAATCAATAACAATTGATTGGCTGCCTCCTGAATGTCTCCTACTGGGGATCGAGCCCGCACCTGGGCATATGCCCTTCATCAGAATCAAACCTGGGAACCCTCAGTCCATAGGCCGACACTGTGTCCACTGAGCCAAGCCAGCTAGGGCTATATATTTTTAAAAAGCAGAGACTTGGAGTTCTGGAAAATGAATACTGGCAACAGTTTCAAAGCAAACACTATGAAAGTACTTAATGCCACTGAATTGTACACTAAAAAATGTTTAAAATGGTAAATTGTATGTTTTGTAAATTTCATCACAATAAAAAATGAAGAAAAATTACTAAGTATATATAGATTGTTCATAGTCTCACAAATCAGATTATTTAGTAATAGGCCAAAACTCATGCAATTAAGAAGCAACTACTGCCGAAACTGGTTTGGCTCAGTGGTAGAGCGTCGGTCTGCGGACTGAAAGGTCCCGGGTTCGATTCCAGTCAAGGGCATGTACATTGGTTGCGGGCACATCCCCAGCAGGGAGTATGCAAGAGGCAGATGTTTCTCTCTCATTGACGTTTCTAGCTCTCTATCTCTCTCCCTTCCTCTCTGTAAAAATATCAATTAAAAATATATTTTAAAAAAAAGAAGCAACTACTATAAAAACCTTTACTTTCTAACTGTCCCGTTGGGCTCCTTATTATGTTACCCTTAAATACAATAATCAGACTTAGAAATAAAGTTATAACTCCCCAAAATGAAAAAAAATTTTAATTACTCATAACTAATTCTGGCACTGAATTTAAATTTAGCATTTTATTTTCATTGAATTTACATCAAAATTGGCTGCCTTTTAATTCAATTACAAAAAATAGCTCACCCTTACGCCTGAACAATTTTCTTGTAAAGCAGTCCAAGAATCAAAATATACCAATCAGCCGAAACCGGTTTGGCTCAGTGGATAGAGCGTTAGTCTGCGGACTGAAGGGTCCCAGGTTGGATTCCGGTCAGGGGCATGTACATTGGCTGCAGCACATCTCCAGTAGGGGGTGAGCAGGAGGCAGCTGGTCGATGTTTCTCTCATCGATGTTTCTAGCTCTCTATCCCCCTCCCTTCCTCTCTGTAAAAATATCAATAAAAATATTTTTTAAAAATATATATCAATCAAACGCCACTCAAGTCTTAAACTAAAACCTGTTTCTGACTTCTGTGAATCTGATCTGGCCAGGTTACTATGCATATACCCTCATAAGCCCCTCTCAAATCTACTCACCTAACTTCCTTTCCTCACTTTCAACTTTTCAAGTTAGACTTGCCTACCTCTTTGAATTTTTCTAGTGGTTCCAAGGTTTTGTTATCCTGCCCCTTTCTTCTGTAATTATAATCAAGTAAATTTAACTGCAAATTAACTTTCTTCAATGGTTATTTCACACAACTCGAAACAAATACTTTTCAACTGAGATATCACTTATTAGTTGATAATACCTACTGCTAAAGTACTATCCTAATATATAAAACCCAGGGTCCAAAATGACCGGCCGAACACTGGAAGTCAGTCCTGCAGTCAGTGCCGGGTTGCCGTGTGGGCGCTGCGACCCAGCACTGAATGCCAATGGGCTGTGGATCAAGCCAAGAGAGAGGCCCAAAGAGAGAGGCAGGGTCAGACCCACAGCCTCTGTGGCAGCTGTTTATCAGCCGTTGCCTCTCTTTTTCTCTCAGAATCTGCCAGCAGCCGTGCCTCTGTTTCTCTCTGGGCCTCCACAGGTACTGATCAGCCCCACCCATCTGATCAGGCCTGGAGATAGGCCCAGAGACACTGACTAGCATAGAAACCGACCAATCAGAACAAAATCTGGGTGAACTGTGTGAGGAGCCAAGGCTGCCTAGGAGGTGGAGCTTTTGATGCTGACTGGCATAGAAACCAACCAATCGGAACCAAATTGACTGACAAGGGAGGACAGTTGGGGGCGAGATCAGGCCTGCAAGGGAGGGCAATTGGGGGTGAGATGAGGTCAGCAGGGGAGGGCAATTAGGGGTGATCAGGCAGGGAGAGGCAGTTAGGGGCGATCACGCTGTCAGGGGCAAACAGTTGGGGTGAGATCAGGCCAGCAAAGGAGGGCTGTTGGGGGGGCGAAATCAGGCCAGCAGGGAAGGGTAGTTGGGGCAACCAGGCTGACAGGGGAGAGTAGTTGGGGGTGAGATCAGGGCAGTAGGGGAGGGCTGTTGGAGGCAAGATAGGGCCAGCAGGGGAGGGCAGTTAAGGGTGATCAGGCAGGCAGAGGCAGTTGGGTGTGAGATCAAGCAGCAGGTGAGAGGAGTTAAGGGCAAGATCAGGCCAGCAGCGGAAAGCAGTTAGGGATGATCAGGCAGGCAGAGAAGTTAGGGGCAATCAGGCAGGCAGGTAGAGGCAGTTAGAGGCAATCAATCAGGCAGGCAAGCAGGTGAGCGGTTAGGAGTCAGTGGTCCCAGATTGCGAGAGGGATATCCAACTACCAGTTGGATCTAACCTAAACCGGCAATCGGACATCCCCCAAGAGGTCCCCGATTGGAGAGAGTGCCGGCTGGGCTGAAGGAACCCTTCCTCCATGCACGAATCTCATGCACTGGGCCACTAGTAATACATATAAAAAAGTTAAAAGAATGGCTTTATTATATAAAATAAATAACAAAAGTATAAAAAGGTAAGTCTTAGCTTAGTAAAGTGGAAAACTGAAGTATTCTTAGTCATGGCATAGTGAAGGAAACCAAAATGGTGCTCAGTGACTGAACTTAGGGAAAACAAATATTGCTAGATTTTCAAAATACTATCCAAAGCATAAGAAGTCTGGCAAATATTACTGTTTGGTAAGCACTGCAATATAACAAAAATTATAAATAAGTGCTCACATTTTCAAAGCACTTATAAATGTCAGTAAATATGAAAAAAGTCTACACAAAATAATTAGAAAACAAATACTATTCCCATTATCCACTTACCCAAAAACTCAAAAGTAAATCTTTTGAGAGAATATTTGCACAATTAGGTTATTTCTAATATTATAAGGGAAACAAATTGACACAGAGTTCACTTTAGGAAACTAATACTTTGTTGAAAAAGCTAACAAAATACACTGTTCTCTTCAAGTCAGGCAAGCTCTCAGTTTTACCAAGTTTTTCATTCTTTCACTATCAATGGCTTTGAGTGAACTCGTGCTCCTCTCAAATCCTTTCCATCAGTAGAATCCAATTGTTCATCTTTTCAAGAAAAGCAGCACTAGAGAATCAGAAATCACCCTAGACCTCTTAATTTCACTTCATACATGTGTCTTGCACATTATGTTGAAATTAATATACAACAAAATCATGCTTAGCTTCAAGCAGGTTTATTAATAACTGGCTTAAAGCCTCTCCTCCAAAGTTCAATGGTCTTCAGGGGAAGAGTAGTTGGATAGGATTTAATCTCCTTAAATTCTTCAACTTCCATATACTATCAAGCAATCTATGGCTCCTTATTAAATATATTTTTAAAGCGGAAACGGTTTGGCTCAGTGGACAGTGTCGGTCTGTGGACTGAAAGGTCCCGGGTTCGATTCCGGTCAAGGGCATGTACCTTGGTTGCGAGCACATCCCCAGTAGGGGGTGTGCAGGAGGCAACTGGTCGATGTTTCTCTCTCATCAACGTTTCTAGCTCTCTATCCCTCTCCCTTCCTCTCTGTGGAAAATCAATAAAATATATTTAAAATAAATAAATATATTTAAAGTAATCTTTTCCTCAAAAGTATATACCGTAATTACAAGATTATGAATTGCCTGGAAAATAATTCATTTTCCATTATTTATAATCTACAATAAGGTAACCTTATATAATTTTAATCAGTCCCAACACAACTGATTAACCATTACAAAGCCTTAATAGGATTACTAAATTGAATTCAATTTTATTATGATGAGTTCATTCAATGACTTCTACAATTAGATACAATAACAAGACTATTGGTGAAAGTAAGTTAATGGTATAATTAAATCAGTAATGATCAATTTCAATTTACATTTTACTATGCATATAGATTACTATAAATTTAGATGAGAAAGCAATCATCTGTCAAGATACTATAACAATTTTCTATTTCCTAATCAGAGGTGACATCAAAATGATAGTATGCACAATTGCTGAATTTAAATTCCATACTAAGACTGCAGAGTTAACTTTCTTTCACATATTCATCAGTTATTTGAAAACTCCACTTTCTGTTTATCAGTGACATATAATTTTCTTCATTCATCTAATTATGATACTGCCAAGTTATTACTGTCTCTTCTTTCGTTTGTGGTCCTTTCCTTTCTTTTATATACTTATTAGAGCCCAGTGCACGAATTCATGCACATTGAAAAAAAAATAATTACAGGAAATATTTTAGAGGCCAGGGAAAGACCACAGGAAGTTGGCTCTCCAGGGTGTGTCTGGCCTGTCTTGCCCAGTCCTAATAGGCTGGACCCTAGCAACAAGCTAACCTTCTGGTTGGAACATCTGCCCCCTGGTAGTCAGTGCATGTCATAGCAACTGGTCAAGCAGTCAATTGATCAGCCGCACACTTAGCAAATTACGCTTTTATATATATATATATATATATAGATAGATAGATAGATAGATAGATGGCTCTCCCCTATCATCATATGCAATCTTCTCTAGTCTTTGATTATTTTTCTATATATTCCTATCAGATTAATAAAATACTAAAATAATAAAATACTAAAATACTACGTCCTTTTATTCAGTTACTTGTCTGGCTGAAAACTTACACAACATATACAAACTGCCAACTCCTATAGGCTATTCTTCAATTCCCTCCACCATATACCAAACTGCTTTTTTCACACCATCTTCCTCTACTCCCTATCTACTCACTTGTCTTCAGAGATCAGATCTCATGCTCTTTCCCTAAGTTATTTTACCCCATCCCTCAAACAGTCCTTTGTATCCCTGTCTCTAAGAATCAGCTCAGCAGAGCTTAAGAGACTGGATTCTGCCACTTACAGCATCACTTTGGCCAAATTACTGAACCTCTTTGATGTGAAACAGTACAAAATAACCTCCTTTTCAAGTTCTCGTGAAGATATGATGGGATAAAGTTATGGACCTATAAATGCTATTTCCTATATCCTTGTTCAAAACTATCCTTCAAAGCTTATTTTGGTTAAGTGACCAACTGTCACTTTTCTTTCTTTTTTAAAAAAAAAATATTTTTATTAATTTCAAAGAGGAGGACAGAAGGAGAGAGAGAAACGTCAACGGTGAGAGAAAATCACTGATCAGCTACCTCCTGCGTGACCCACACTGGGGATCAAGACCACATCTGGGCATATGCCCTGACCAGGAATCAAACAGCAACCTCCTGGTTCATAGGTTGATGCTCAAACACTGGGCCGCACACCGGCTGGTGCTCACACACCAGCTGGGCCAAATGTCACTGTTCAAGTCAAGGTTTTTGTTTTAACATCCAAAATAAAAAGCAAGGTCATTAAAATGTTCTGTAGACTAATAGATTTTCTATATATGATATTTACATTATTGCATTTAGATTTATACCATTGTTTTGTACACACATATTTATCATACTGCACATTACCCACTTAAAACAGTTATCTAGTGGTACATGAGTACAAAAGCATTCAAAAAAAGAATATTTTCTATACTAAAAATACTGGGTGGGGCTGGAGTAGGTTTACAGTTGTGAGTATAGGAAAATTTCTTCTTATTTTCTTTATTTATTAGTGTTTTATTTTCCATATGAACAACTGTAAACCTACTCTGGCCCCACTTTGTATATAAAGTGATGGTTCTGAAGGAGCAAGATATTCAATTCAATAAGACTTTCATGTTCATTACTTTTTGAAGAGATTGCAATTGTGGGCATTATTCTGCCCATGGTCTAAAGTAACACTTGAACAAAGTGGCAAACAGCATCATTTTCCTCAAGATCTACCAAAATAATAACTAACATATCTAATTGAAGGTATGATGTTCAGAACTGGAATGAATTTGTATAAAAACATTATAGCCCTGGTTGGTGTTGCTCAGTGGTTAGTGTCAACCTACCCACTGAAGGATCTGGGGTTGGAATCCCAATTAAGGGTATGTACCTGGGTTGCAGGTTCAATCCCAGGGTCAGGATACCTCACATCGATGATGTTCTCTCTCTGTCTGTCTCTCTTTCCCCTCCCTCCCTCTCTCCCATTCACTCTCTCTAAAATATCAATAGGAAAACTATCCTTGGGTGAGGATTAACAAAAAAGTAAATATAATAAATAAATATAAATAAAAACCATTATGTATTCATTTTACTAAAGATAAAAATCCTTGTCAAAGGCTATATATGACTAACAAAGTGATTAAAGTTATTTAAAGTCAGATAGATATTCTGACTTTAAGTCCAATACTCAAACAGCTTCAACTTAATCACTCAATGATACAAACTATAGATAAAAAAAAAAACATTTTTCTGCAATTTACACATATTTTATTTGATTGAAAGCCTTCTTATGGTACATACAATGTTTTACACAGTTGATCTCAACTTTGTTCACACTGGCTTCAGGGAGTTGTATTTGGGTTTCTATGCTGGAGACTCTGCTCAATTGCTGCTGTTGCCATTGGTTTTCTTTATGATCAAGGTAGATACTTTCATATAAAATCTTTTATTTAATTCCTTCTCTGGCAATTCTTTCCTGGATTCTTAGCTCTGCAAAATTATACCTACAATGGAATCAGCATCCTAAAGTCACCAAGATAAATTCTCCTACTCCAACATCACATGATCTTCCAATTCTACTGGGTTAATAAAAATGTCAAAGGCCAGCCACAACAGAGCCTAATGAACCATATAATACCAAGTCCTGTGCACTGGACTACTAACACCTATAAAAAGCCTAAAGCTTAAAAAAAATAAAATAAAAAGCACACACGGAAATAATTCTATTCTAGAAATGTCTATTTGCAATGCTGATCAACAATTAAAAAGTAGTACTTCTCTAAGCTGTCTTTCAAGTCCTCTGAGAAATTGTCCCTCTTCCTGAAGAATAGAAAGATTTTTTTTAAAAAAGCAATGTAATAATTTCAGGTAGTTAGTAGCACCTTATCTTCTCTACACTAATACTGCCCAGAATACCCATGTGGACATGCATGCACATACACCTGCAGTGGATGTTACATCAAATTAAAATTTTGATGTGGCACAATGGTTGGAGCATCATCCATGTAGCGAAGGGTCTCAAGTTCTATTCCCAGTCAGGGCACATACCCAGGTTTCTGGTTTGATCCCCATTTAGTCAGGGCCCTTGTGAGAGGCAACCAATTGCTGTTTCTCATCTCTCTCTCTCTCTCTCTCTCTCTCTCTCTCTCTCTCTCACACACACACACACACACACACACACACACACCACAGAGAGACACACATCAATGAAAATCATATCCTCGGGTGAGGATTTTTTAAAAATATTTCAGACTTAAATATACTTCATCTTCAATACTACCTCCATAACAGTATAAATAATGCCTTAAGTGTTTAACAAGTTTAAAGCCTGAGGACAGAAACTTTTCAAAAGAAAAGATAGTGTAATGAGGGCGGAGAACAGTGATGTAATACTCAAGAAGGAAAGCTGACAAGTGCAAACGCAGACGCACAATGAGGTCAGGAAGCGAGGCTGAAGCAGCCAGCTGGTTTCATGCTGTAAATTTTGGGCAGGCATTGCACATTTATCTATATAATGTCACCAGATCTGGGGAGAGAGCGAGATTGAGAGGAGGGGGAAGAAGAGAAAACTGTTTTAGAGGCTGCCAGCCCCTCCGCTGATGCTGTTACTCTACAAAGGATGTCTAGAAGCCAATGTGCTCACAGATCCAAATGCTGCAAGCAACCGCACACCCGCACACACGTGAACGTACACACACACACATAAGAACAACTGCAAAAAGGAAGTGCCTTTGGAAAGAAAGCCTGTAATTAAAGTCTTGATTCACAAGCCAAGATTCCCTTCTGAAATCTATTTCAATTCTTGGGCAAGAGGGAGAAAAGGAGGGATGTATCCTAATTTTGTGGGAAAACAACTAGTATTCCGCAAAAAAGCCTGAGCTGGTCTGGTCCATGCCAACTACAAGCATATGCTACCACAGGAATCAACCAATATTATTTCTGAGAAGCAAAAGTATCCTATCAAACAACAATCACCTTATACCGATAAATACCTAATGTACACTTTGCCAATAACTATAGGGAATAAAAAGGAACTTTAAGAAACAGTTCCAGCCGAAACTGGTTTGGCTCAGTGGATAGAGCGTCGGCCTGCGGACTGAAAGGTCCCGGGTTCGATTCCGGTCAAGGGCATGTACCTTAGTTGCGGGCACATCTCCAGTGGGGGATGTGCAAGAGGCAGCTGGTCGATGTTTCTCTCTCATCGATGTTTCTAACTCTCTATCCCTCTCCTTTCCTCTCTGTGTAAAATCAATAAAATATATTTAAAAAAAAAAAAAGAAAAAGAAACAGTTCCATGTCATCTTATTTGTACATAGGAATGTTTACTATTCATAGCACTGCTCTAAGTGTCTGCATGTACACAATAGTAATAATAAAACTAAAACTGTAACAAGAATATAAAAGCAGAGGTTAAATATAGTTCATAAAAACAGGACTATTAGGTTCTATAAATGGATACTCTAACCCCATAATTCATTATATAAGTTATTACTACCAAAGGTAACACATAAAAATAACTGAGCAATTATTTAACCTGAGAAACCAGTCACCCAATTCCAATCTAAAACCAAAAAGCTTTGGCAAGATAAAAATGCTGTATCTCCAAAAACTGCATATACTCTGACCCTAAGAATGTGTCATAAGAAACAAACAGGAAATATCAGAGTTATAAATAACTTTGCTCTACACTGACACAGTTTATACATACAAAATAGAGTAGCTTCAACCAAAAGTAGTGCTTAGGACTTCCTTCAGATTAAATGTAACAATTAATCAGGTAAGGAGATAGCCTGATAGAAGGATGTCCAAGTTCTCTAGTCCCGGTTCTCTAAGTGTGGGCAAGTAACTTCATCTGTCATGGTTCTTCATTTGTAAAATAAAAATGTTTGACATGAGTATCTCAAAGTCTCTTTCTATTCTTAATTTCTAAAATTATAGGTATTTTAAATACAAAACAGGATTTCCTACTTTCAAGGAGCTCATAATTTAGTTATAGGTCATCATAATGGGCAATCATAAATGAATAAACAAATAATGTAAGACAGTGGCTGGTCCAGAGTAGTTATTCAACAAGTGTGTAAACTATGTTTAATGAGACACTAAACTTTAAGGGTTTAGAAAATAAAGGAGAGTTGAAGTTGAAACAACTTCAAAACAGCAAAGATTTCTGCTGGGACTAGGAGGTTCACTAGGATTTGAATTTTTTAACTTCACAACCCCAATTAATTCAAATTCCATGTAATCATTATCCTCATTCTATGGACAAGGAAAAGAGATATTAAGCATTAAAGCTAAAAGATATTAAGCATTAACAACATAAGACACACATTTGCAAAATTTTTATTACTTAGCCCAAAATATCCCTCAGCCTAGTATGATTGAATTATATATAGCCAGCGAAACTTAATAAAAGATTAGGCTAAGTGTGAACATAACAAGGTTGATCAATAGGAGTAAATCACAAAACTCCTCTCATTAGGATAATCTAAAGTTAACATTTCTAACTTCAAAAACCCTAAAGTCAAATCACAAAAACAAAACCTGTTCTCAAATCGTATTTTCTCTAATATTGTTCTTTTAAAAAATGCTGTTTAATAGAACTTTCTGTGATGATGAACATTCTGAGGCTATTGGGTACTTGAAATATGGCTACCATTAAATATTTATTTTAATTTAAATAGCTGCATGTGGTTAACAGCAACTCTACTGGTATTCTAGAAAGTCTGTATGGAGGAAAGAAATTTAAAAACTGATGAATAGTTTTAAAGTTATAGAAGAAAGCAATGTAAAAAGTGAATATAGCAATGTCTATAGCAATTTTTTTACCTTGAAAAACAATTTTTAATATAAACTCTACAGCGTATTATGTGCAGCACCCTTTGCAAGGCTAGCTGTTTTACCAAGTGCCTCACATCCCTCATCTTTAGTATAATTCTCTCAGGGTTGGCTGCTGAAAACACAGATTCTCTTTCTTCCTCTACAACATGGGAGATAACAGTAACTAGACATGTCTGATGTGATTAAATAAAATGGAAACCATAAAGTACTCTGAATTAAAACATAAAAAGGTGGCTCTTGTTGGGTAGCTCTGTTGGTTAGAGTGTTGTCCCAATACACCAAGGTTGAGGTTTTATCTCTGGTGAGAGCACATATAAGAATCAACCAATGAATGCATAAATAGGTGGAACAACAAATCAGTGTGTGTGTGTGTGTGTGTGTGTGTGTGTGTGTGTGTGTCTCACACACACACACACAGAAATTGCTTTATATAAAAATAAAATTTTATAAAATTACTTTTTAATGCTATCATCTCAGGAAATGTCACAGTAACCGTGATTCTCATTGAAAAACTATATACTGTATATTCTAGGTCCATATAACCTAATGAGAGCAAAAAAAAAAAATTTTTTTTTTAAGAAAAGGCATAACAAAAGTGTCTTCATGGAAAAGATAACATAAGGTGGCCTAAGATGACTAATGTGTGTATATTTTGCATTCTTCACAAAGCTTTTAATAATATAATGTCCTTTACATTTTTCCCACAAAACAGTCAATATTAGTTGCATCCTTTGTCAAAAGAGCAAACGTCTAATTTTTTTTAAGTACATATTTATCTAACAAAAATCAAAAACTGGAGTGATACGTTTATCTTTATAGAATCAGTCTTACTGCATACTGTCATAGCTATTAATCTCAATTACAATGCTATTAACAATTCCCTGGCTGGAATTTAAAAAACTGAAGATGAAATTCTATGGTGTATACTTGACAATAAAATTCTGCCCTCTCCCTAACTTGAGTTCAACTTTGCTTTATAAATAATTATAGAAAATGCTATTATTACTACCACTCACCTCTAAATTTTTAGCCTTCCACTCCCTGCTGTGTGCTCCTCATTCCACCTAATGCCCCTAAAAAACTATCTTAAAGCCCATCTTTCCAAACTACTCACAAATGTGTACTACAACTACCTGTAGGACAAAATGGCAAGAGAGTGTAAACTTATCTGGGAAAAACTTATCAGTACAAAAAACTCTCAGTAACTTTTTATTGAAAGTAGGCCAGAAGCTTGCAGATCAGACAACCCATGTATTCTTTGAGTGAACAGTATAGCAAAGCACAGTAGTAGCTTTCTATGGGAAAATAAAAGAGAATTAGGTTCAGAGTCTAGCATTTCAACCTTATCTGTTAGACAATTATCCTATACTAGAGGCGTAATGCATGAAATCCATATGGGGGGAGAGGAGGGAAGAGAGTCCCTCAACCCAGCCTGCACCATCTCCAATCCAGCACACCTAGGGAGATGGTCCGACTGCCTCTTGCAATCTGGGACCACTGGCTCCTAAACCCTTGCCTGCCTGCCTGATTGCCCCTAACCACCTCTGCCTGCCTGCCTGCCTGCCTGCCTGCCTGATTGCCCCTCATTGCTCCCCTGCTGGCTTGATCACCCCTAACCGCCTTTGCCTCACCCTACACCCGGGACCCAAGATTCCTTCCTCCAGCCAGTCTACACCTGGCACCTGGGCTTCAGCACCTGGCACCTGGGCTTCCCTCCCTCTGGCCAGCCGCAGGCACCCAGGACACAGGCCAGCTTTGCCCAGGCCAGCCGCAGCTGCAAGGGACCATGGGCAGGTGGCTTCGCTCAGGTGCAACCACAGGGGCCCAGGACCATGGGGCAAGCAGCTTGTGGTCCTCATTCCTCTCTCTGAGGGCATTTGTGCCTGGCCTGTTCCCACTCTTCTCTTTCAAGCTCATTTGTGCTTAGCTGGTCCCCATTTCTCTCTCCCACGTGTTGAGTGTATGAGCCTTTACGACGACGTGACTGTGTGAGGGCATGACAACCATTTGCATATTAGCTCTTTATTATATAGGATAATAAAAGCCTAATACAGCAGGCCCTCAGGTTATGTCGGAGATCCATTCCTATGGTGCAGCGTAACACGATTTTCACCATAAGTCGGAACCCATCTACATAAGCACCTACATCACATCACTCACATGGAGCACATATACAGCCGTAATGAAGTGAAGCAGTAAAAAAAAATTTTAAAGATAACAATTCCTGACCTTTACTTGTGGTAAAAAATAATAAAAAATATAAAGCACGTATGTACATACATCAAAATTACAGAACTTTTTAAAAAATAAGTACTGTAAATGGGAGATGGCATAACCTGAAGACAGCCTGTATGCAAATTGACTGAATGATATGACGCACACTGACCAGCAGAGGGCAGATGCTCAAAGCAGGATCTGCACCCAACCAGCAGGAGCTGCACCCAACCCAAAGGGCCCCAAGCCAGCCATGCCGGGTGCCAGCTGGGGGCCCCCCCCAATCACCCAGCCACTCACCCCACAGAGAGAGGCAACTGGCAGTGGAGGCAGGGGGCAGGGCCGACTGACAAGTGGGCCGGCACTGGCCCCTGATCACCCTCACCCCCCCTGGAACGGATGGAGCCAGGCCAGCCAAGATCAGCCCTGATCACCGGCCAGGCCTAGGGAACCTACCCATGCACAAATTTTGTGCATCAGGCCTCTAGTGTTTACTACTTAGGACAGGTCTACAGAACTCTTGGCTCACTGTTTATGTTCAGTCCACACACAAACATACACAACCCAGAGCTCTACCTGGCTTCTTCCTACCACTTTTAGGGAACTCTCCTCCCAATTCAAAGCCCTCAGGCTCAGAGCACCCCATCATTTAACAACTTATTATAATCTACATCACCCCAGTACTGCAATTTATGAGATATCCCAGGTTTAAACCCATTTTCCTGGCACTCCATTTCATCTCAAAAATGACCTTGTTTGAATGACAAATTATATGCTCATCCTAACCTTCACTAACTCAGCAGTCAGTCTCAGCCAGGATTATCAACTCTATGCTCTACTACATGTCTAAACATTCTTGACTCCAGACCCCTCTATCTTGAATCTCTCATAGCAAGTTAAGAGAGCAGCAAATATGTGAACAGTCAAAAGTAAAGTTTTAGAAAGGGGCAATACAAGAACCTAAACAGGAGCCCCCTGAGGATAAGCATAACAGAGAAACATGAAAATGATTATTATTACTGATGCTTTAAAGCATCTGTTGGCCTATAACATGTCATTCAGTTCACTGCATGCAGATGGGAACAGCCGTGCAAAGATCTCGAAAAAGAGCTTGGTGTATTAAGAGAATCCCTTGCTGGTGTGCCTCAGTTGGTTGAACATCGTCCCAGGCACTGAAGAAGTCGCAGGTAGATTCTCAGTCAGAGCACATGCCAGGGTTGCAGGCTCAATCCCCAGTAAGGGTGAGCAGGAGGCAGCCAATCAATGTTTCTCTCTCTGCCTTTCTCTTACTAAAATCATAAAAATATATTTTTAAAAAGAGCCAAAACCGGTTTGGCTCAATGGATAGGGCATCGGCCTTCGGACTGAAAGGTCCCGGGTTCGATTCCAGTCAAGGGCATGTACCTTGGTTGTGGGCACATCCCCAGTGTGTGTGTGGGGGGGGGGGGGAGGAGGGGTGTGCAAGAGGCAGCTGATTGATGATTCTCTCTCATCAATGTTTCTAACTCTCTATCCCTCTCTCTTCCTCTCTGTAAAAAAAAAAAATCAATAAAATATATATATATATATTTTTTTAATGTATTTTATTGATTTTTTACAGAGAGGAAGAGAGAGGGATAGAGAGTTTGGAAACATCGATGAGAGAGAGTCATCAACCAGCTGCCTCTTGCACACCCCCTACTGGGGATGTGCCCGCAACCAATGTACATGCCCTTGACTGGAATCGAACCCAGGACCCTTCAGTCCGCAGGCCGACGCTCTATCCACTGAGCCAAACCGGTTTTGGCAATTATATATATTTTTTTTAAAGAAAAAAGAAACTGAGAGAAGATGAGCAGTGTGGTTACAAAACAATAAAGAAAACTGATGGTTTGAATATGAAAGAAAGGGCTATTCCTGAAAGGAAATCAAGGGGGGATCAAGGACTCCTGGTTTTCTGACTATGATAAAAGAAAACAAGTTTGCAACAAGAAAATGTAAGAAGCTTAAGGTCTAAAACTAACTTTGAGGAGAAGAGGTATTAAAAAAAAAAAGAACAAAGGCAAAAGAGAAAATAACCCAATTTAAAAAATGGAATAAAAGAACAGACACTTCATCCAAAGAAGTTATAAGCATATGAAAAGGTGTTCAACATAACTAATCATTAAGGAAATACCAATTAATTCACAATTAAATACCACTATATAACTAATTGGAATAACTTTTTTAAATGACAATTCCAAACACTAGTAAGGATGCAGAGCAAATAAAACTCATGTATTGCTGGTAAGAATGCAAAACATAACAGCCACTATGCAAACAGTCTGGTAGTTTCTCATAAACTTATACATACACTTATCATACAACCCAGTAATCCCCCTCCTACGTGTTCATCCAAGTGAAAAGAAAATCTATTGTAGTAGTATGAATAATGGCTCCAAAGATATAGGTCCTAATCCTTGGAACCCATAAATGTTAACTTATTTGGAAAAGGGTCTTTGCAGATGTGACAAATTAAGGATTTTGAGATTAGAGATTATACTGGATTACCAGCTGTGCACTAAATATTATCACAAGTATTCTTATGAGAGAGAGACAGGAGAATTTGAAATACACACAGAGAAGGCATGATGTAAAAAAGGAAGAAGATATTGGAGTGATAGAGCAACAAGCCGGGAAATGCTAGGAACCACCAGAAGGTAAGAGGCTAAAAGGGGGTGTGCCCCTGCCAACACCTTGATTTTGGCCCTTGAAACTGATTTCAGACCTCTGACCTCCAGACAGATAAGAGAATAAACTTATGTTGTTTTTAAGGTACCCAGTTTGGCAATGTGTTACACAGAAAACTCAGATATCTATGTTCACACAAATCCCTGCATATAAATGTTTATAGCAGCCTTATTCATAATTGTCAAAAGCTGAAACCAACACAATACCCTTCAATAGAGAAAGCAACGATCTATGTGGTGATATACAATGGAATACTACTCAGCAATTAAAAGGAACAAAATATTGATACAGCCTGAACCAGTTTGGCTCAGTGGATAGAGCATCCGCCTGGGGACTGAAGGGTCCCAGGTTCAATTCCCGACAAGGGCATGTACCTTAGTTGCTGGCACATCCCCAGTAGGATTAAAAAATAAATAAAATAAAATAAAAATATTTATATACACAACATGAATCTCAAATGCATTATGTTGAATGTAAGAAACCAGACTCAAAAGGATGGATATGACTTATCTATCAATATATATAAATAGACAGAGAATATGCTAATTAGCCGAACATCACAACCGCTCAGGAGGCGCTATGCAGACAGATGGGCAGGAGGGGACTGCGTGCTGCCCCCAGCCCCAGTGTCCGCGGGGAGGCTGGGGCTGGGGGTGAGCCAGAGCAGAGACACAACACACAGGATCACCTGCCCCCGCCCCAGTGGACACAAAGCGGAGGCCGGCACTACACGGGTCCGGTGCAGACCCCAGCCCCCCGCAGGTTGCCTCACACTGCTGGAGGCAGGGCGCCTCCTTGCACTATTTCAATCACTCGCTGGGTCTCTAGTTTATATGATAATTTGGAAAATGCACGACTACAGAGAGAATGACAGCTCGGTAGTTTGCCAGTTCATGGGGGAATCAGAGGGTAGCAAGAGGGAAGTTTTTAAGAGCAAATATTTCAATTTTTCTGTATCTTGATTGTGGTGGTGGCTGCACAACCCTTTGAACTTGTCAAAATTCATAAAACTATACACTAAAAAGAATCCATTGTTGTATATAAATTTATAAATGCAGTGTTGCAAAGGGGAGTAGCTATGCCATATGCTGTTTTTGTTTTTGAATGCTCATATGCACACATGTACAATCACTCCTTTATTCAATAAACACTCAAACACCAGACATGTGATCCCTTGATCCACCTTAATCAAGATTCTGGGTCCTTTTGCAACTTTCATTCAAAAACCATCCTTGATTAATTTATTATCCCTATTTTATCTAAACAGAGGGAGGGAAAGAGAGAGTTGAACAGTGTGATGGTACTCCCAATCTCATAATATACTTAGCCTTCACAGACCAGGAAAGTTTGAAGCAGCACTAATCCATGCATAAATGACATTCTGAGCAATTTAATAACCTTCCAGCATTTTTGTCAATATGCACTAGAAATAAGACTAGCCTGTAATATTATAATGAATTCCCATAGATACTTCATCTCCTCCTCTCCCTTCCCTCAATCTTCCCCTTTCAGCTCTCACAAAAACTTGGTCACTAAAAATGCATAGAACAAAATGACCAAAAATCTCTTCTGCCTAAGTTTAGAAAACTAATCTTAAATCTGCAACCCAATTTTATTCAAGTCTGTAAATCAGTTGTTTGAAACTTGCAACAAAATGTTTCATTTAGCAACATTATAAAAGACAGGTAAGCCCAAACAAATCCATAAAATAAAATGTTACTGAAATAGATCCCTACACAAGAGGTCTTCTGAAAGCTCTAAAGACAAACATATTCCTTCTATGACCCTATCCCCTAAAATATGTGAGGAGAAAGTGAGTGATTCCTAGACACCAGAAACTATTAACTACACTGTGACAAAATATAATTATGATCTGTTAAACTATATACTAGTACCTTATGTGCATGATTTCATTTAATCATTATAAAAACCCTAAACTACTATCAATTTTTCAGTTTTACAGGTGATAAAAATTAAGGCTTGGAGAAGATAGTTTGCCTAACATTATCACAGAAGAGGGAATAGCACTCCTAACTAAAAAAAATAAAGGCAGCCGAAACTGGTTTGGCTCAATGGATAGAGCATCAGTCTGTGGACTGAAGGGTCCCGGGTTCGATTCGGTCAAGGACATGTACCTTGGTTGCAGGCACATCCCCGGTAGGGGGTGTGCAGGAGGCAGCTGGTTGATGATTCTCTCTCATCGACGTTTCTAGCTCTCTATTCCTCTCCCTTCCTCTCTGTGAAAATCCAATAAAATATTTTTTAAAAAAAATAAAGGTACATAAAAAAAAAACCACATAGGCTAGAGAGACTCAGTATCTATACCTATAAAGTTGTGTGACACTCCTCTCCTCACCCCCAATTAATAAAACTTTCTAGGAGGCAGCTGATCGATGTTTCTAACTCTCTATCCCTCTCTCTTCCTTTCTGTAAAAAATTAATAAAAATATATTTTAAAAAATAAGGTCCATATCATCTACAGCAGTATTTCCCAAACTTTTGACATATGTGTACCCCTTCTATAATTTTCGTAACGCTGAGTATCCCTCATTAAAAAAAAAGGGGGGGGATGTATTTTGATAACAATCAAAATATATTTATTTTTTATTTTTTTGGTACATACACAAAATAATAAATGAAAAATAAAATTATTCATAATAAAATATAAATAAAAGTTATATTATAAATAACATTTATTTGCACACGGGACCATCTCACACCTCACAAGATTGTCTTGACTTGAGAACGGAGAATTAGGCGCAGCTAAGCACGGTGCAATGCATATCCCCACCAAACTCTTCCTGTACCCCTGGGGTACGCGTACCACACTTTGGAAAACACTGATCTACAGCATAATATCTGTTTTGCTATGTTTTAACTCAACATAAAACTGGCTAAAGGCCATATAAAAATATGTCTTATGATCTTGCCCACAGGCTCGGTCTAGTTTGCTGGCCCCTGCTCGTGAGTATATTTTGAATTGGGAAAGAGAAGAATGATGAACATTTGGGTACACTCCCTTATGGGCATTCTTATTAAAAAGTTGGATATCTGTCCCACTGGCATGGCTCAGTGATTGAGCTGACCTATGAATTAGGTGGTCACAGTTTGATTCCCCGTCAGGCCACATGCCCAGGTTACGAGCTCAATCCCCACTGCGGGGTGTGCAGGAGGCAACCAACCAATGATTTTCTCTCATCATTGATCTCTCTCTCTCTCTCTCTCTCTCTCTCTCTCTCTCTCTCTCTCTCCCTCCCTCCCTCCCTCCCTCCCTCTTTCCCTCCCTCCCCCTTCCTCTCTGAAATCAATAAAAATATGTATTTTTTTGAAAGCTGGATATCTGTGTCACTGATTATCTAAATGTATCACTGAGTACAGCCTATGTTTTTTTCCTCTCCCACTCAATCACTTCCCAATATCGTTTTTTCTTAATGGCTATATTCCTAACTAAAGACAAGTACCCATTTGATCTGGACACCTAGATTGATTCATTTTATACATACTGAATACCCACTATGTGCCAAACACTAAGGCAAACAGCAGGCATCAAACGAAAGCCATCTTGGATCTCACATTCTAGTAGAAGACAAAAAAATATATGGAGTATGTCAGATGGCAGTATCATATGCAAAAATAGCACAAGAAATGAAAATAAGTCCCAGGTGTGGTGGAAAGACTGCAATTTTATACAGGGAAGAAAGTGAGGTAAATATGCCATGCAAATATTTACTTTAGAGACAACACCATAACCACAACCCCAGCTCTCTGTATACATGTAATTTTGTCCATGAGGCCTCTCTTAGCATGCTTTACTTTTTCCAAAGCACATATATATCTCATATCTTTCATTTTTTTATGTTTGTTAATTTGTTTACTGTCTACACACACACACACACACTCATGCGCACACGCGCAAATGTGAGCTACATATAGAGTAGAAAAGTTAAGGACAACATCTGGTACATAGCAGAAACTCCATAGATACTATGAGGGTGGGGGTGGGGTGGGGAATGTTCCAATAGAGGGAACAGTAAATTCAAAATGCCCTGAGGCAGGAATGTAACTAGGAACAATATGAAGGTCAATGTGGCTGGTGGACAGTAGGGAGGGGGAGAATAAGAGGAAGTACAGCCAGGAAGTGGTAAGGAAAGGACAAAAGCCAGGAGATAATTAGGAGGCAATAACTATGGTCTAGTAATGAAAGAGCTTGAACTGATGGCAGCAGTACAGGAAGTAGGAAGTGAATGGACTCTGCATTTACTCTAGAGCAGAGTTTGGCACTTTTACTGTAAAGATCAGGCAGTAAATATTTTAGGCTTTGAAGGCCATAAGGCCTCTGTTGCAACTACTCAATTCTGTTGTAAAGCATGAAAGAAGCCACAGATAAGTGTAGCTGTGCTCCAATAAAATTTTATGTGGACACAGAAACTTGAAAATGAGTTGTGATCCAACAACATACTTTGTACATGCAGTGATTAACTTTAGTTACAGCTTCATGATTAGGTTAGATTATAAATTCAGGTCTCTTTAATTAATTGAGGAATCACTGTTCATAATTTTTCGAGTACTCTTCATCCTTAAGCCTCAAGAGACTATTTCAAATGGTTTTAACAGTGTGTGAAGGGAGAGATTAAAACAATGAGAAGCCCTAGCTGGTTTGGCTCAGTGGACAGAGCATCGGCCCGTGGACTGAGAAAGATCCTGGGTTCAATTCCAGTCAAGGGCACATGGCCGGGTTTCAGGCTCTGTCCCCTGTGGGGGCATGCAGGAGGCAGCCCATCAATGATTCTCTCCCATTATTGATATTTCTATCTCTCTTCCTCTCTGAAATCAATTTAAAAAATAATAAAATAAAATAAAGACAATGAGGAGAATATAATAGAGTAAGCTAGAAAATGTCCAAAGTTACAGGTGCTCCACCAATGTCATCCACAAAGACATAACAAAATCTATTTATATGTCACAGGCATATAAAACCCACAAATAATTTATCCAAAGAGATCAGGGCTTTGTGTCCCTTTCGCCCTAAGAGAATCCTGACTCTTAAGCTAGCATCCCTATGCTATGGTAAGCAAGACTGCAATCTACAGCCAAAGCCCCTGTGAACTGGGGAAAAGAAAGCAGTGCTGGGAAGCAAGGAAGGCAGATAAATCGGGAGGCAACTACAACAAACAACTTCCTAGATACCACAGTAACATTTAATAGCCAATCCCAGGCGATTAACAATGTCAAACACAATGAGGCACTTTGTAACTAAATACAAAATCCTTCTTGCCTTAAATTAAAACTCAAATTACTGTCATCCACAGAACAATATTTGTCCATGAGCAATATAAAAGTGAACACTTTATCTTCAAAGTACTTATAAGTTAGAATATCTAGAAAGCCTTCTGTGCGGATCCACAACTTCCTATAAGTTATTTTTTAATACAGAACACTTTTTTAAACATTTTTTTTATTGATTTCGGAGAGAAAGGGAGAGGAAGAGATAGGAACATCAAAGATGAGAGAGAATCTGATCAGCTACCCCCCTACTGGGGATTGAGCCCACAACCTGGGTGGGCATGTATCCTGACTGGGAATTGAACCATGACCACCTGGTTCATGGGTCAACACTTAACTGAGCCATATTGGCTGGGCTCCTATAAGTTTTATAGATACATTTCAACTCCTGGAAGATATATTTTCTCTCTCTCAGCAGAGAAACAGATAAAAATGGCTGAGCTACCTCAACCAGTTTGGCTCAGCGGATAGAGCTATCGACCTGTGGACTCAGGGGTCCCAGGTTCGATTCTGGTCAGGCGATGTACCTTGATTGGGGGCACATGCCCAGTAGGGGGTGTACAAGAAGTAGTTGATGTTTCTCTCTCATCGATGTTTCTAACTCTCTATCCCTCTCCCTTCCTCTCTGTAAAAAATAAATAAAATATATATTTTTTAAATGGCTGAGCTAATAAACATGTATGTCCAAGGGTACTTTTCTTATTTAAAACTAGAGTCCTGGTGCACGAAATTCGTGCACTGGCAGGAGGGGGGGTGGTAACCTCAGCCCAGCCTGCACCCTCTCCAATCTAGGACACCTCAGAGGATGTCATCCTAAACCAGCAGTCAGACATCCCTCTTGCAATCTGAGACTGCTGGCTCCTTACCGCTCGCCTGCTTGTCGGCCTGATCCCCATAACTGCCTCTGCCTAGGCCCCGCCAAAATGGCTTTGTCCAGATGGATGTCCGGTCTAATTAGCATATTGGCCTTTTATTAGTATAGATAGAAGCCTACTGCATGGGTAGTAGCTGGCTGGTCTGCCCTGAAAGGGGACCCAGACCAGGGTGGGGGTTCCCGTAGGAGGCAGAGCCGGCCTGAGTAAGGGGCCTGGGGCAGTTTGCAGGCTGGCCATACCCCCATCAGGATGGAGCTACCCAGTGGGGGCGATGCCAGCCTGGAAGAGAAGCTGGGGCGGTTTATAGGCTGGCCATGCCCCCATCTGTGTGGGGGTGTATCTCCTGGGGGCAGAGCCAGGCTGAGTGAGAGGCTGAGGGCCATTTGCAGACTGGCAACACCCCCATTGGGGTGGGGGGTCCCCGCTGGGGGCTGTGGCTGGCCTGAGCGAGGGCCTGAGGGCCGTTTGCAGGCTGGTTACACCCCATGGGGGTAGGGGTCCCCACTGGGGAGCAGGTGGCCAGCTCTACTATAAAGGTGAGAACAGAGGGAACAGAAAAAAATTTTCTTCAAAAGTAGTGTTTAAAGATCAAGACTATTCTTAATTGGGGAGAAGAAAACATTTCCAAGCCTTCACATTTTTAAGATAGTAAATACAAGAATTTAATGAGCAAATATAGTTGTTTAAAATATATTTTTATGCTATAAAATTATTCAAATGACTTTTAATCTCTGGAGTGTACAAAAAAAATATTAGCATTGTCTATACTTCCATTTTCCCCCCAATTTATTTTTGTCAATCTTTCACTAGTTAAATTTTTAACGTAAACTTATTGAAAATGCTCTTTAAAATATTTTTGTTATATATCAATAGAAAAATATAAGCAAAATTAAGTGTCCTTAAACCTTTTTAAATTCAGCCAAAACCGGTTTGGTTCAGTGGATAGAGCATCAGCCTGTGGACTGAAAGGTCCCGGGTTCGATTCCGGTCAAGGGCATGTACCTTGGTTGCGGTCACGTCCCCAGTAGGGGGTGTGCAAGAGGCAGCTGATCGATGATTCTCTCTCATTGATGTTTCTAACTCTCAATCCCTCTCTCTCCCTCTCTGTACAAAACCAATAAAATATGTTAAAAAAAAAAAAAAACCTTTTTAAATTCAGAATTCATCTCTGAATCTTTCTATTCAGAGTTGTCAGTGCTCATTTTTTGTTGTTGATATTTGTTTTTAGGGTATCATTCTTTGAATCCCAAGGTGTCACTGTGATGCGGTAATTCTTTTTTTTAAAATATATTTTATTGATATTTTACAGAGAGGAAGAGAGAGAGATAGAGAGCCAGAAACGTGGACGAGAGAGAAACATCGACCAGCTGCCCTATGCACACCCCCCACCAGGGATGTGCCCGCAGCCAATGTACATGCCCTTGACCGGAATCGAACCCGGGACCCCTCAGTCCACAGACCGACGCTCTACCACTGAGCCAAACCGGTTTTGGCTGATGCGGTAATTCTTAAAGACTATTTCATTCTGGCCTCCAAAACTTTCTTCCAAGCTACTGACCCCATTCTGCAAATTTGGATGCTAACACTTTCTTGATCATATCAAAGGGTGTCCACAGAAAGTTTCTGAGGACAAACTAAGACTCATATAATCCTAAAATGGTTTGTGGATCCCCAAATTTTTATCAGTCTTTCTTCAATAGTTTAAAACACTATTTCATTAAAAAGATTCCATTAGCACTAGTTAGCCCTTTGATACAAGCTACTGAGAGAGAGAAAACAGATGTCTGTTGTGAAAATAAGGAAGATGTCAGCCATATTGTTGATTCATCTAACAGCAGGTTTCTATTCATCTCTATTAGCTGGCACATAGTAAGCACTCCAAAAGTTAAAGGCATACTGAATGAAACCCCAACAATCTCCAGTTAGCTTAATAGTGCTGAGATAGTTCAAGTACTTCATTCATTTGCTAAATGAATATTTCAAACTATGAGCCAGGCCTCCTGACAGACACTGAGACATAAAAATAAAAAAAAAGAAGAAGAAGAAGACGCAGCCCTTGCCTTTAATTCCAGCAGAAGCAAAGAAACTGCCTCCTGCACACCTCCCACTGGTGATGTGCCCGAAACCAAGGTACATGCCCCTGACCGGAATCGAACCCGGGACCCTTGAGTCCGCAGGCTCTCACTCTATCCATTGAGCCAAACTGGTTTCGGCTCCACTCATCTTTTGATGGGCACTTGGATTGCTTCCCAATCTTGGCTATTAAAAATAATGCTGAAATGAACATAAGTGTGCATATATTCTTTAAAATTACTGTTTCAGGTTCCTTCAGATAAATTCCCAGAATTAGAATCGTTGGGTCATAAGGAAGTTCCATTTTTAATTTTTTTTGAGGCAACTCCATACTGCACCCATCTACATTCCCACTAATAGTGCACAAGGGTTTCCTTTATTACACATCCTTGCTATTTGTTGGGTTGTCATACAGATTTTGAACACTTGGTAAATGTTGACTTAAATAATTTTCTGACTTCAGCAGAGATGGAGAATAACTATAATCCTGACTGTAAGTTAAATAATTATGATTTCTTTAATATTGCCACTAGTAACAGTTTTCTGACATTTTTGTAGCTCTTTAGTAAACTAACTTGGGTTTTTTTGCAGAGCTTAGAATTTACAATATTGGCCAGAACCAGTTTGGCTCAGTGGATAGAGCGTCGGCCTGCAGACTGGAAGGTCCCTGGTTCGATTCTGGTCAAGGGCACATACCTTGGTTGCGGGCACATCCCCAGTGGGGGGTGTGCAAGAGGCAGCTGATGGATGATTCTCTCTCATCGACGTTTCTAGCTCTCTATCCCTCTCCCTTCCTCTCTGTAAAAAGTCAATAAAATATTTTTTAAAAAAGAATTTACAATATTGTTAGTCTCTCTGAGTTGCATTAGTGGAAGGGAAAGGTAACATTGAATATTTCACAAGTAAAAAAATTGCTTTTTTAGCAAAGTTAGTCATGCTTCCTAAATCTGTCTCCCATTGCTTTAGGTCACTTCTTTTTTTCCTTCTCGGGTTATTGCACTTGTCTTTCAGCTGGTTTTCCTTCATTCATTCAAAAAATATTTAGTGACATTTGACATGTGGTAGGTACTGTTCTAAGTGCTGGGGATTGAGCAGTGAACCAAACTGAAAATCCTGTCCTCATGGAGCTTATGCTATCTAGACTTCTGGAGTTTCCCTTTGTACTTCAGTCTAATTACTCTCTTTAAAATACCATGCCCTCTCCTTGTTCAAAATATTCAAGTCTAGAGGATTTCTATTCCTTCTGGATGAAACTTAGGCTCTTTAGCCTTTATGCAACTTCATTTGTTGCCATACTTTATTAAAACCTCTGTCTTTCAACATATTGCAGCTTCTTGTAGTTAATCACACTCTGTTGCCTTTCAGGTTTTATTTGTATCTCTCCTTGGAATGTCATTCTTTTAGATACTACTCCATGCACAGACAAAATAGCAAATACTCGTCTTTTAAACTTCCTTGACCTATCCACTACCATTATTTGATGGAGTAACTTTGTGTATGAATATAACATATTCTCATCATATAATGGCATACTGATGCTATGATGTTTTTCTCCCTGTATTTAATGGTAGTTTCCGATGTTTCTTTCTCATCGATGTTTCTGACTCTCTATCGCTCTCCCTTCCTCTCTGTAAAAAGTCAATAAAATATATATTTAAAAAAAAAAAAAAGATGAGTGGATAGCCGAAACTGGTTCTGCTCAGTGAATAGAGCATCAGCCTGCAGACTGAAAGGTTCCGGGTTCGATTCCGGTCAAGGGCATGTACCTTGGTTGCGGGCACATCCCCAATAGGGGGAGTGCAAGAGGCAACTGGTAGATGATTCTCTCTCATCGATGTTTCTAACTCTCTCTCTCTTCTCTGTAAAAAAATCAATAAAATAGCTGAAACCGGTTTGGCTCAGTGGATAGAGCATCGGTCTGCGGACTGAAAGGTCCCAGGTTTGATTCCGGTCAAGGGCATGTACATTGGTTGCGGGGGTGTGCAAGAGACAGCTTGTTGATGTTTCTTTCTCATCGACATTTCTAGCTTATATCTATCTCTCTCCTTTCCTCTCTGTAAAAAAAATCAATAAAATATATATATTTTTTTAAAGATGAGATTAAAAAACCTGTGGTACATTTACACATGGAATACCAGACTACTACTATTCTTAAAGAGTTAAGAAAGAAATCTTATCCTTTGCAACAGCATGGATGGACTTGAGAGCATTATGCTAAGCCATTCAGAGAAAGTTAAGTATTATATGATCACACTCATATGTGGAATCTAATGAGCAAAATGAACAAGCAAAAGAGAGACAGATTCAGAGAGAGCAGGCTGGTAGCTGGGGAGGAGGGCCCACTTGGTGGGAAAGGTGGAGGCATAGAGAAAAAAGAAACACTCATGAACATGGACAACAATGTGATGATTGGGAGGGGGGAAGGGTGGCTGGAGAAGGGAATGAGGGGATAAATGGAATGGACGGAGACTTGGCTTGGCGTGGTGAACACCAGACAGTGCACAGATGATGTGTTGTGGGATTGTGCACATGAAACCTGTATAATTTTGTTAACCAGTGTCACCCCAATAAAATCAACTAAAAAATAAATAATAGCCCTGGCCGACATTACTCAGTGGTAACCTCAGCCTCGCACCAAAGGGTCAGCCCCAAACCAAAGAGTCAAGGTTTTGACTCCTGGTCAAGGGCACACACCCCCAGTCAGAGCCAATGTAGGAGGGAATCTGTTGATGTGTCTTTTTTTTTCTCATTATTTTTATTAAGGTATATGTGTGCATACCTTACCAATCCCCACCCCACCCCCACTCCCATATGTGCCCTCCCTCCCCAGAGTTTTTTGTCCATTGGTTATGCTTATATGCATGCAAGCAAGTCCTTCGGTTGATCTCTTATCTCCCCCATATCTCCCTACCCTCCCAGCTGTAATTTGATAGTCTGTTTCTTTTACTGTCTCTATATCTATCCTTTTGTTCATCAATTTATAATGTTCTTTATTATCCATAAATGAGTGAGATCATGTGGTGTTTTTCTTTCATTGACTGGCTTATTATCGATATTTCTTCCTCCTCCTCCTCCCTCCCTCCCTTCCACTCTCTCTGAAAAGCAATGGAAGAAATATCCCAGGTGAGGATTAGCAAAAATAACTAAATAAAATAAAAATAATATTTACTAAGTGCTATTGAATACAGTGTTTCTTATCATTTCCAAAATTGTGTGCAGTACCATGACCCCATGATGAAACTGAGGGGCAAAAGGTTAAATACTTTGTCCAAACACTACACAACTGGTAAAACCAGAAAGCAAACTCCAGAGCCCACATTCTATTTGCTACCCTAAATGATGGTAATGATTTGAATGCCCAAGGATGCCCACACTGTTTAGAGCAGTTTTGGGCAAACAATGGCCTTCAGACTAAATCTAGCCCTCCAGATGTTTTGTAAATCCATTATTACTGGAATTCACACATGTTTGTTTACATACTGCCTATGGCTGCTTTGCTCAGAGTTGATCAGAGACAGTATGGCCCACAATGCCTAAAGTACTTACTGTCTGAGCCTTTCAGAAAAAGTTTGCCAATGTCTGTTTTAGACTATCAATTCAATCAAAACTTCATTAACTAGTAACATAGATATGAATACATCAGGCAAATTAATTTTAATATCTTCATAAACCAGTTTAAAAAGCAGTTTTTGTACTCAGATTATCAGAGCTCTCTGGATTTACCCATCACCACTTCATATGCTTTCTTGTCATTTCTGTGGCTTCCCCACTTGACTGAGAGCAAACTATCTATCTAGCATCCCTGTTATAATCCCAATACCTAGCATAGTGCCTGGGACATAGATATTAAGCAGAAATCTGAATGAATGTCTGAATATAGGCATCTGATTTAAAACAATCAGTCAAGAGTAATGGAGAGATTCAGTACTACAGAAACTTGCTAATTCAACATGTGTTCTGTGCAGCAGCAATGGAATATTTGGGAACTTGTTAGAAATGCAAAATCACAGGCCTCCCCAAAGACCTAGAACTACATTTTAACAAGATTCCCAGATCCAAATTTGAAAAGCAGTGCTATACAAAAGGGTAATTATACTAAAAGTCATTAGTTTGACTCTCAAAATGGGACAGGTCACTAGGCATTTGGGAAAAACAACTATAAGACTTTATCTTTACCCTAACTTTGAGCTTCAATATACAAAATAAAGACCTTATGTTGACAACTTTGACTTGTTCTTTTATTGGGGGAAAACAGACATTGTTACAAATATTTTGCCTATTCCAAAGACAATGACCAGAAAACATCCATCCTAATTTAAATAAATTGTAGAGTATGTGAAAAACTATCTACATAACTGTTCCTATGTCCTGTTTGTTTGTTTTGTTAATCCTCATCCTGAGGATATTTTTAAACTCTGGAGAGTAGAAGAGAGGGAAAGACAGAGAGAAATATTGATGTGAGAAACAAATTCATTGGTTGCCTCCTGCACCAGCTGACCAGGGCCCAGGCCAGGGAGGAGCCTGCAACCAAGGTACATGCCCTTGACTGGAATCAAACCCGGGACCCTTTGGTCCACAGGCTTACGTTCCATCCACTGAGTCAAACCGGCTAGGGCTCTAGTTCCTGTTAGAGCTGATATGTTTTTATGAAAACTGTAAATTTCAAAATATGACAGTATTTTGTGGGTTAATGAATTGATTTGTTTTGTTTTGTTGTTTTACTGGAAAAAGAAGAGGGAAGTCAGCACTGCTTCCTGCTGCTTGTTTTTAAAACAAAGGCTAAAAAACTATTGGAGCTCTGACCTACTCAGACTAAAAACTATCTTTAAAAGTAATTACTTGCTCTGGCCAGTTTGCCCACAGATAGAAGAGTCTCAGGTTCGATTCTGGTCGAGGGCATGTACCTCAGTTGCAAGCTCAATCCCTGGCCCTGAGCCCTGGTTAGGATGTGTGAAAGAGGCAACCAATCAATGTGTCTCTCTCACATCAATGTTTCTCTCTCTCCCTCTTCCTTCCACTTTCTAAAAATCAATGAAAAAACATTCTCAGGTGAGGATTTTAAAAAATTTAAAAAGGTAGTTGCTTGGTGAATTTGATAATTTAGGTACAATTACGATCCCTGTTTCACAGAAAAGGAAAGTGAAACTCATGGAGGGTAATGTAACTTAAAAGTCAAACAAGTAAATAATGAGGCTAAGATTGTAGTCTTCTACAAGCGTTAAACTAATCAGAACTAGTGTTGTATTAATTCTGTACCAGTTCACCAGAACTTCAGTTTATCTCAAGTATGAATTCATAGTGGTGTGTGTCTATTTTCTTTTGACCACTCCACTAGCCTCTATATTCTAGCTTGCATGCATATATATATATATATATATATATATATATATATATATGTAAATAAAACTTGGGCAAATCACTTGACCTCTAAGAGTCTTTGTTTCATCTATAAAATACATAACCTCCTTAAAGTATTGTTGTGGCCTAAAATATAATATGCAGTGTATATTTATTTAAAATTATATAGGTTTCAAATACAAGTACTATATAACATGCACTTAAAAAGATGACAAATAAGGACATGCTATATTAGCTGTTAAATAGAGACTTTCTGCCATCAGTAGAAAAGTAATAATTTAAGATTTTTTCTTTGGGGGAAGGAGGCATCATTCTACAGGACAGAAACCTACCAATATAGGCCACTGATTACAAGAGACTCAGCAAAAAGACCTAAATATTCTTTTTCTTGCTTTTTTTTAAATCCTCATCTGAGGATATTTTTCCATTGACTTTTATTTAGGATGGAACAGGGTAGGGTGGGGAAGAGACAGATACACTGATATGAGATAGACACATTGATTGGCTGCCTCCCACATGCAGGATGGAACCTACAACCCAGGTATGTGCCCTGACTAGGAATCAAACCCCAGACCTTCTGGTCTGTGGGTTGACAGTCTAACCACTGAGCAACACTGATCAGGGGAGAAAAGACCTATATATTTCTTAAAGCAACATCATAACAGTTTTTTTAAAAACTCAACAAATTTCTGATTACCTCTAAGAATTGCTTGTTTTTAAACAATTGGTTTAAGATAGCTATCTATAGAATCTGTAGCTTGTCAGTAGGCTGGCAGAACAATCTCCAATGAGGATAAAAGAATGAAGTAAAAAATGAATAATTCTTTATTTATCAGACTACCAAAGATCAAAAAGTTTGATACCACTATGATTCCCTAGGTGTAGGCAAACAAGAACTGTCATATATATATTTGTTGGTGAATCTTCATGAAGAAAAATTTAGAAATATAAAATTATAAAGGCATACATTCTTTTGACCTAATTATTCCACTTCTAGGAACTAAAAAGTAAAATAACATAGGTAGGAGGTTATTCAACTGACTACTGTTTATCACAGAAAACTGGAAATGTAAAAAATAAATAATATATATATATTTTTTAAAAGAGTTCTCTCCTTAGCCTAAGTTATCAAATATACAATTATTTTTCTTATTCTTTCAAAGATAGTACATGATGGAGCCAACCCACTTGTAAAGCATTCAAACAGAGTAAAAGATGAGCCCTGCCGGTGTGGCTCAGTGGTTGAGCACTGACCTATGAACCAGAAGCTCAGGATTCCATTCCCGGTCAGGGCACATGCCTGGGTTGCATGCTTGATCCCCAGTGTGAGGTATGCCAGAAGCAGCCAATCAACAATTCTCTCTCATCATTAATGTTTCTATCACTCTCTCCCCCTCTCCCTTCCTCTCTGAAATCAATAAAAAATGTTTTTTTAAAAAGAGTAAAAGATGAGTTTTTATTGAAAATTATACATATAAAATCCCAAACAGACAAAAGCAGGTATTCAACAGCAACTAAAAGTTGGAGCTTACCCAGAACACTTACTAAAGCCTTGATGCTCTTTCAAATGAGGGTTAATAGCCTAGGATGGCAGCAACAAGGGCAAAAAGGGCCAAAACCAAGTGACAACAGTTGTGTTTTCCATGCTGGCCACTTTGTAGCCTTCTTACTAGATATGCTTTGTTAGTGCTCTAAATTTAAAGTTCTTTGTTAAAATTTTGGGCTATTCCCAATAAAAATGAGTTTACCTCTGCCACCACCACTGTTACTTAACCCTGTACTAGAATTAATTCTTCAGGTAAAACATATCCTTCCTTCTACCATTAAAAAGATAAATGTATGCTGCTGGCTTAGAGGTTACCCTATCACATACTTTAGCCATATAAAATGCTAATAAATGTTTACTGGGGAGAGTAGTGACTTCAAAACCAACATCTAAAAGTTAGATATGTGATTTGGTATTTTATTCATATTCAATTAAACCTTTATTATGGGCCTATGTTTTGCTTCTAGGCCTTGGGACATGCTGTTCCCTGTACAGGAACCACTCTTTCCCACCCCACCCATGAGCTTCCCCACCTCACTAACCTCCAACATGTGACTTCCTCTGAGAAGCCTTCCCTAAGGTCTCCCACCGCAGTTTTATCCCATCAGAGAACTTATCACTGTGTTAATCACAGGGACTGCATTTCCTTTACCCGTGACCTAATCACTGTGTGGCACCGGGAAGATGTTCCATAAGTCCCTGTACAGCATACCAGGCATCGTGCTAGATAAACGGGTATACAAAGATGAAAAACAAGATCCTAAATTCAAAGTCTAATAGGAGAGGCTAACACATACAATGTAAAACAAGCTATGATGGAGGTATGTACAGATAGGAGGGGCATAGAGAGAACTGAATCCGCTTGCAAGCAGAATATGTGAAAGAAAGGGAAGAAAGACGCAGAAAGAGTATACGCCTAAACTAAGTGTGCAAGGTTAAACTAGAGCTAACTGGTGACAAAGAGGGAAAGAATGATCAACCCAATGAGAGATAAACATAGAAGCATGAGAAAATAAAAAGTAGGTGGATCTGAGGAACTGTAAACAGTTTGGAATACACAGTTCTAAAACCTTAGTAAGCATCTGATTCTGAGGGAGGGAGGGCTATTAACATATAAGTTGCTGGACTTCATGCCCAGTTTGTCAACCGGTAGGTCGGGAATATGGCCCCAAAATTTGCATTTCAAACAAGTTTTCAGGTGACACTGCTGCTACTTCTGGTCTCAGGACTACACTTGGAGAGCCACTGGTATAGTGGGACACAGAGAGAATATGACAATATAGCCGTAGACAAGTTTGGAGCAATGCAGGGGGTAAAGAAGCAAGTTAAAAATCACATATTAGTCCTGGCTGGTGGTTTGGCTCAGTGGACAGAGTGTCAGCCTGCAGACTGAAGGGTTCCAGGTTTGATTCCTGTCAAGGGCACATGCCCAGGTTGTGGGCTCAATTCCCAGTGCGGGGAGAGAGGTTCAGGAGGCAGCCAACTGGTGATTCTCTCTCATCATTGATATTTCTATCTCTGTCTCCCACTCTCTTCCTCTCTGGGGGGGGAAAAAAAAAAAATATATATATATATATATATATATATATATATATTCTCCTAATAAGAGTATATGCAAATTAGCCATCACTCCACTACACACACAAGCCACGCCCACCAGCCAAGCAGAGCAAGTATGCAAACTAACCCCAACCAAGATGGCTGCAGCCACAGAGAGCAGGAGGGAGGCTTGGGTTTCCCAGACAACAGAGGAAGCCAAGCTTCCAGCCTGCCCTTGGCTGCCTAAAACCTCCACTCAAGGCTACAAAGTTTCAATTGTAGAAGGTAAATAAATTCCAGATACTAGGGCCTCCACTTTGGTCGTGGGGGGGGGGGGGGGGGGGAGGGTGGCCAGCCTGCAAACCACCACAGGCCCCTCACTCAGAACACCCCAAGGGAACCCACACCCTGATCTGAGACACCCTTCATGGCAAACCACCTGGCTTCCACCCATGCACCAGGCCTCTATCCTAATAAAATAGTAATATGCAGATTGACCATCACTCCAACTCACAAGATGGCTGCCCCCATGTGGTCAAAGATCCTGCCCCTATGTGGATACAAGATGGCCACCATAAGATGGCCAGCAGGGGAGAGCACTTGGGAGAGACCTAGCCTGCAAGGGAGCACAGTTGGGAGTGATCAACCCTGCAGGGGAGGGCAGTTAGGGGTGAATAGGCCTGAAGGGGAGGGTGGTTAGGAGCAAACAGGCTGGCAGGGGAGCAGTTAGGCATCAATCAAGCTGGCAGCAGAGTGGTTAGGGGGTGATCAGGCTGGCAGGAAGAAGCAGTTAGAGGCAATCAGGAAGGCAGGCAGGTGAGCAGTTGGGAGCCAGCAGTCCTGGGTTGTGAGAGGGATGTCCGACTGCCTGTTTAGATCCCATCCCAGAGGGGTCCCAGATTGGAGAGGTTGCAGGCTGGGCTGAGGGACACCCCCCCATCCGTGCATGAATTTCATGCACGGGGCCTCTAGTATATACTATATTAAAATCACATAACTATACCATGGAAGTTGGCACTGAAGGATTTTAAGAAGAGAAGTAATTTTAATTTTAGGAAGATGATAATAATACCTAATATTTATTGAGCACATGACTTCATGTATTCTGTCCTGCCCAGGAGCTACTAGCCATATGTTGCTTGTTTTTATTTTAATTTGATGGGAGAGACTTCTCCACAAAAGGGGCAAAGAGTGATGGAACAAGCCCCCTGAGATAGGAGAGAACAGGATCCTGCACATAAATGGAAAGATTAGCTATAAACAAGACACTTCTTTCACATCCTCTGAAAAGGTAACAAGTGGGTAACAACAAGTACAGGTATATTTAGGTTAGTGTGGGAAGGTATAAGTTGAATTAGCTTATTTGGCCAAAAAGATTCTTTTTGAAGAAGTAGAACATGGCAGTCCAGTCTATTAAAAATGAGAAAGGCAAAAGGGTTGGAAGAAATATTGAACTGCTGCAAGAGAACAAGACTACATACACACACATACGCCTGCCCAAGCAGACGGCAAAGCTAAGATTAGAGGTCACATATTTCTAAGTGACACCCAACCACATGGTTTGTGCAATTTTTGTCAAAATGATTAACCACCCCAAATAGTAGCAAAGAAAGAAAATGGTTGGCTTAATTTCAAGGTCTGGGTTCATCAATTAGATGCAAGAGTAAAGTAACTGAAGTGATAAACCAGAATGCCAAGTAACTAGAAGAAAAGGCAACCTTGAGTGGGGGGCAGGAGCACCCACTGGAATCACATAGGAAACACTTCTTAAAACTATGGACTGTCTGAGACCTTGATGAAATAAAAGAGCAAGTTCAGTAGGAATTAGGAGAACAGTCAGGGCAGTCATGGTTAGGGAGTAGAATAAAAGAAATTTTCACTTTCCAGAACTACACTGTCCTGGATTCAAAGTGTGCTCATGAAAGGAAGGGTGATGTTGTTTCCTGTATTTGTCTGAATTTCGATTATTAGCTAAAAAGTAGCTACTCCTTTTGTCCCCCGACTTGCTAAGCCACTTCCCATTATACTACATACAAAGATGTTTGTTCTAGCATTAGAATAGCGGTTCTCGCCCTACCGGGTTTGGCTCAGTGGATAGAGCTTCGGTCTGCAGACTGAAAGGTCCCGGGTTCAATTCTGGTCAAGGGCATGTACCTTGGTTGCAGGCACACACCCAGTAGGGGGTGTGCAGGAGGCAGTTGATCAATGTTTCTCTCATCAATGTTTCCAACTCTCTATCCTTCTCCCTTCCTTTCTGTAAAAAAATCAATAAAATATATATATTTTTAAAAAGGAACAGTGGGCCGAAACCGGTTTGGCTCAGTGGATAGAGCATCGGTCTGCGGACTAAAAGGTCCCGGGTTCGATTCCGGTCAAGGGCATGTACATTGGTTGCGGGCACATCCCCGGTAGGGGGTGTGCAAGAGGCAGCTGGTCGATGTTTCTTTCTCATCGACATTTCTAGTTCTCTATCTCTCTGTAAGATATCAATAAAATATATTTTTTTAAAACAAACAAACAAACAAAACAGTGGTTCTCAAGCCTAGCTATAAGATGCAAGTGAAGACTTAAAACAAAACTGAAATCTGGGCCCCATTGCTAGAGTCTAACTGGTTTGGTGCTTACTATTTTAAGGCTCCTTTGGCAATCCTAAAGTGGATTTAGTGTCAAGATCACTGCTTTACAAAGAGCAAGGCTTTAGATTATGTTATAAAATTCAAAAAAAACTGACTCGCATGGGAAGAATTGTGGTAACTAAAGCAAGAAAACAGTGAAAGTATCTAAAATGATATTTAAAGATGTCCTGAATAGAAAAGTTGGAAAACCATTAAAGCACAGCTTCACATTCAACACACACAAAATGTAATGTTTTCAAAAGTTCTGTAACAGTTTCTAGAAGATTTAAAAGTTAAATGCTTTACTGTAGGCCAATGACTTAGAAAAAAGAAAAATCCCCAGCCTACTAAGCAGAAAGAATTAAAAACCAACTCTTAACACTTGTTCTCCTAGATCAAGGACAGTTCACAATTCCTCGAAGGAAAAAGCAACCTAAAATATAAGCATAACCTCCCACATACAGGAATCCACCTCTCCCGCACAAGAGGTAAACAGTAAAGGAATCAGCTGTCTTTCACACATACAAAGATTTTCAGTTTTTAGCTCCCAGATGTTCTTTCCACATCATTTTCTCCTTAACAAGTTTTACCAATTGTCTTAAAACCACGGCACTCAGGCACTGGTCCCGGCCACCAGAGGGGTGCCTCCTCGCATGATTTTAATCGCACACTGGGCCACTAGTTATTTTATAAATAACTGTGCCCAATCTAACCTTTAGTTACCACTATTCTAATATATGTGCTAAGTTTTATGACAAAGTAATGCAGAGATAAACTTACTATAAAGATAAATAATGGCAAACATGATCTGTCGTCTGCTACCATCCCTTTAAGATTTGAGTACTAGTATTACAATCACCCAGAATCAAGATACTGTCCTACCTAATAAAAGAGTAATATGCAAATTAACCATCACTCCACTACACCCACAAGCCATGCCCACCAGCCAAGCAGAGCAAGTATGCAAATAAACCCAACGGAGATGTCTACGGCCACAGAGGGCAAGAGGGAGGGAAACTTAGGTTTCCCTGGCAATGGAGGAAGCCAAGCTTTCTGCCTGCCTTTGCCGGCCTAGGCATAATTCCGAAGCAGTAGGTACAGCTATGATAAATAAATTTGCAGTCAGACTGCACAAGTTCAAATTCTAGCTCTGTCACCTAATATTTGACTTGGACAAGATACTGAACTTCCTTTATGCCTTAATTTCTTCACCTGTAAAAAATAACAGTACCTACCCTGAGTTGTATGAGAATTGAATGATTCAATAAAGTTAGCTTTAAAGTAATGTCTAGCACACAGTAAAAACATGACTAAGTTAGGTAAATAAACTACAACCTAAAGCTAGCTCAGATAGTTCTCTAGAACAAGGATAAAACTTTTAAATCACAGTATCCCACGGTTTCTCTTCACTATCAATGTGAAAATATACTTAAGTTCAAGTGTCTAACAAAAGCTCTTAAAAATATTTCTACACAGCTGATCTCATTGAAAAGAGCAGAAACCACTCTCAGCTCTCAGCTGATGAAAATCTAACATACAGGTCTATAGTTCCTTCCAAAGGTTAAAATAGAAAGAAAATAAATAAATACAAAGTTAGAATTGATATAAAAAATAGTAAAGAAGAACTTGCTCAAGTCACTCCATATAGTGCCTGAATTTCATCTCTCACCTATCAACTCTAATTTTGTAGATACTGTCATGAAACTAGTTTTCTAAGACTAATACACATACATAGAAGTCTACTCAATGAAACTCAGTTTTCCCAAATGTATACTCCAAATTAAGTTACTTCAGTTAACAACACTATATATTAAAATTAGTAATCAAAAATACATTTCTAACCAAAGCACACTAACAGATCTCAACTAGGTAAAACTCAGCTCAGCTGCAAAATAAGGATTGTTTGGTTAGGTCAACGGTCGGCAAACTCATTAGTCAACAGAGCCAAATCAACAGTACGACTGAAATTTCTTTTGAGAGCCAAATTTTTTAAACAAACTTCTTCTAACACCACTTCTTCAAAATAGACTCCATATAGTCCCTGCCGTGTTATTTCGCTTGTAAGAGTCGCACTCAAGGGGCCAAAGAGCAGCATGTGGCTTGCGAGCCAGTTTGCTGACCACAGAGTGATGTATGTGGTTCCCAAGGTCCCTTTCAAAAGTAAAATCCTAGGATAATAGGACTCAGATTTGCACTGCACTACACTGATTACTTTTTTAAAATATGGCTAAATATTGTTTAAAATTAAAATACCTAATTCGCCCTAACTAGTTTGGCTCAGTGATAGAGCATCGGCCTGCGGACTCAAGGGTCCTGGGTTCGATTCCGGTCAAGGTGTCTTGGTTGCAGGCACATACCCAGTAGGGAGTATGCAGGAGGCACCTGATCAATGTATCTCTCTCTTGGGTGTTTCTAACTCTCATCCCTCTCCCTTCCTCTCTGTAAAAATATCAATAAAATATATGTATTTTTTAAATATCTAACTCAAGTAAGGGAAATTATAATACAAGCAAGCGCCCAGGTATTCTAACAAAAATTTATAATACCCGGCAAAACCTGTTTGGCTCAGTGGATAGAGCATCGGCTTGCGGACTGAAAGGTCCCAGGTTCGATTCTGGTCAAGGACATGTATCTTGGTTGCGGGCACATCCCTCATAAGGGGATGTGCAAGAGGCAACTGATCAATGTTTCTCTCGCACTGATGTTCTAACCCTCTATCCCTCTCTCTTCCTCTCTGTAAAAAATCCAATAAGATATATTTAAAGGAAATAATTTATAATACCCAAATCAAAGATACAACACTGATTTCATTCTAAACTACTAATTATTCCGTTTTCATGCAATTATGAACCTGTACACCATTTAAAAACAGTTGTGGGTATCAATTTTTATATTTCAATTCATTTCAGCCATGTGTGATTAAGAAATAGTTCTCACAGGTAAGAGTCCTTACAAGACTAAATAGAAAAAAAACATTTCAGTCACTTTTTCACCTTGAATATTCAGTAACACTCTTAATAAATGCTCAAATGATACAGAGCCATTTTATGAAAGTGGTTCTCTATCAGAATCATTTTAAGGGTAATAACAGTAAGATAATGTTTCTATATCAAAGTTTCTATTTTTTCCACAAAGTTCACAGAGAAAAATTAACAATAAAATAGATCACTTAAAACTTCAAAGAAAAATACTGTTAATTTCCAATTGTTATTTAAACAAAATTCTATAGGTGGGATTTATTAACTGCAGTAAATTTAGATCAAATCTTAAATATTTTATACAGCGTGTGGCAAAAGTAGATTTAAAGTTGTTCATATGGAAAATAATACAATAGTTAGTAAATAATACAAGAATAAACTCTTTTGCATATTCACATATTGGCTACTTTTGCCACACCTATATTCAAAGTTAACTTTAGTCTTCTGATCCTAGAAGCAGAAACCATGATCTTAACCAATGAGTATTTTACTATCGTATACAAGGTATACAACCACTTTCCACAGTACTACAATCCACAGTACTATAATATATAAATGAAATAAATATAAAGCTAGGACACTAGGTCAAAGTAAGAAAACAGCTATTAACAAAATTCTCCTCATCCTCAAATATCTACTTAAGAACCAAAATTTACTGTTAAGAAGACATACTTTCAACTGCACAAAAGTAACAGCATAAAACATAGTACAGGAAGGTATATCATCTGAGATGCCCAACTCCCTAGAACTTTATTAATACATATAGGATACTGTATTCCTGACCAATGTAGTTGTACCTGTCATAAATAATATTTAGGACTCATTATATGCAAAGAAATAATATACGACAGAAAGTTAGAATACATACAAACAGGAAAAATAAAAGTTGCAAAATTTGCTTAGGGTCAGGAGAATCAGTCTCATTTGTATCTAATGATAATCTGCCACAAAAATGGGGTGGGGGGAGAATATAGGTTCTTAGAGACACCTGCTTGTTTCAAATTCATTTCTCCAGCACTTGGTTGCTTATTAACTTCCAGCTGTACAGTATTATAAGAATTTTTATGCAAGTTTTAAAGTTGTATACCACTTTTTAAGTTTAAACTAAACATGTTGGGGGTTTTTTTGTTTGTTTGTTTTTTAGGTAGATGGATAGTCTACACTTTAAATCTTAGGTGTCAAACATTTCAAAGTATCAAAACAAGTAGCATCTGTTGAGCTCTCACACCTAGAACTCACCAGTAAAAAAACAAGAGCTGATCATTTCACAAGTCTCCAAACACCAAACTTGTGTAACTTCTATATTACTTCCTAGAAATTGGACTTTGTAGTATGCTACATCATCATCTCTATAAGCACTGATGCATATACCATTCTCACCTTATCCTTTTCATGTGGAAGGAGTGACACTGGAGGTAAAGAGGAAAGAGACTCACAACTCTCTTTGCCATCCACACTGGTTGCTTTAGTGTTAAGCCGATAAAGAGGTCCATCTTTAAGAAGTCTGCCATGGCCAATGGCGCGTTTAATAGCCAATCGGAACTGCTGGTGAAAACCTGAGGCAGCACTGCCTCCAAAGAATGCAGACACATCCTTCTGACCTTTCAAAAATCGTTCAATGCTTTTCAAAGTTGAGCCACCGGCCTCTGCCAAGCCATCAACCGCCCGCTTGATCAGTTTATTCCAATCTATATTTTGTTTATTGTCTAATTTTCCATGGTTTCGAGGTTTAGGAAGTGCTATTCGCCCAGGATTATCAGGATCTTTATAGGAATTGAGACCTTTATTTGAAACTTTTAAAATTGTCCCATCTTTAACACTCAACTCCAATTGTTCTAAAACAGTTTTACGGTCCAAGCCATGGGATGAAGACACTGCATTGCATATCCTTTCTTCTGAAGGGCGCTGTTTCTGCTTCTTCACTTTTTTGATGGCCTCCAAAATCCATTCCGTATACAGCGGGTTAGCGAGTTTTACCATGGTGAAGGATTCGTATATCCATAGAGTCGTTATCCCTTATCCTGATGCTGAGTAAGTTTTACACCATGGAAAACAACATTCTCGGAGGCTGGGAACCAGTTAACCATAGCATACACGTTTTCTGGCCTAAGTCCTTCCTCCTTTCACAAAACAGAATGCCTCCCACTTTACTTTAGAAACCTAAATAACTTGTTATGTGAAATGTTTTCAAGCTTCCCAATAGGTTTCTCAACAGCACCACACATGGGTCTCTTCATAAAGTTGTAAAAATTCAAGAACATCTCAATCCCTGCAGGAAAATGTGCATCTATGCCTGAAAAAAAATTAAAACAAAGTCAGTTTTCTATCAAGGCCCATTTTGTGAATAAGCTATCACTGCAGAAATATCCTGGTCTTTAAAAGCAATCAAATTGTAAATATTTACTGAGCACCTGCAGAAGTTTTAATGTTTCTATAACATCCCAAAAACAATCATGTACGTAATCCACTGGGATAAAAATGAAAAGAAAAGGCTGAATAACTAGGATACAATGAGGAAACAAAATGAGATGCACTATGAATGACCTCAGGCTACAAGTAACCAGAGGGTGCTGGCTATTCTTTGCTCCACAATCTCTGCTCACCAGTCTATTAGCTGAAACTCTTCCTTGACATCTTCCCCCAAGAAACTATTCAGTGCTTCAACAAGTATCTGGATTAGTAGACAGAATCCTGTAATGAAAGTAAGAGGGAATCTTCCAGCTTTTAAAATCCCAGACATTCAGTCTGGATAAAACAGTCAATGAAAAAAATCACTGAGAACATCTTAACTATTTAATGTATTAAACAACAAGTAGAATTTACACAGATCAAGTTCATATTTTAAATACATTACTTTAAACATGCCAAATGAAAACAAAAATACCGAAAGTAAGTGTGAAAAGTAGTTAAGAAATGTTTAAATAATCTAATTTCATTCAAATTTTAAGAATTACATGCCAATAGCGTCTCATAGCCAAACATTTTCAATATATTTGGAGGGAGTGTAACAACTATCAGAATGTTTATAACCAGTCTACAGATAAACCAGAAATGGAAAAGGTCCAGAATCACTGTTCAAATGCACACACTACAGATGAAATGTACGGTACAGAAAAAAAATGTATTCCCTGTTTGTGGGTCTAAAGAGATCTCAGAGATACAAGATTGCAGTCCTGAAATAAACATTAGTAAATAAAACACATGCACACAAATATACTGCCTCTCCAGGATCAAAGTCATTATTCTTTCAGACAAAAGAAACTTGGCAGACACAAACCATTTTCAAAAGTGACCGAAATAATGAATTCTCAATGTAACTAACTCCTTTACTTCCAAAAACAAAGTTAACCAAAGTGTTTTTTTAGACCTCAGCTCTTCTTCTGAGAAGCATTCCCATTACAACATAAACAATGCATACTGGCTCCCACAGCAATTATTCTTAAAAGTGAAAAAGAGTGGCATTGAAACCCAAAGGAAAACCAGAAGATGCTAGGAAAGAAATAGCCCTATCAACCATAACAGGAAAAGGAAAAGCTTAAGGAAATACTCAAACCTTAAGAGCCACGATGTACTTTTAAGTTATTTGACTAAAAAGAAAGCCCCCAGAGAGAGCGCGCTACACTTCATTTTGGTGGTAAGCCTCGAGAGGATAGAAGTCATATAGTATCATTACTCCACGAAAAGTTAATTATGAAGACATTGAGACGCTGAACTAAAGGAGAAGCTACAACCTGAGTTTTTTTTTTTAAGAAACCAGGAGCACCCTAATGGATTCAAAACCCCCAGGAAAAAAAAGAATGAATGGCACCTACTCGTGATCTTCGGAACGGCCGGGGTTTTTTTCACCACCCGGCTCCATCCAGGTCCTCCGAAAGTTAAGGCGCCTGCAGACTTGAACTTTTCACTCCGCCAAGCGCACCCGCCGGCGGAGCGGAGGGAAAGCACCGCTCGCCGCCGACTCTCCTCCCCGGTCTCCATCCCCCACCCCCCCAGCACAGCTTCGCGCTCTCCGTTCAAAAAAGAGCGAGAAACTTCAAAACTCGAAGCGGCGCGACCCGGCGGCAGCTCGCCCACGGGGCACGCCCGCTCCCACTGAATGGAAACAGAACCCGGGGACGAAATTAACAATGGGATCACGTGAAAGAGCGTGGAGAGAGGAACGCACCTCCCGTCCCCGGCCGCCCCGGACCCCGAGCCCCGCCGAGGCCGCTCCCGCGGAGGGCGCGCGGGGTGCGTGCGCCGGCGGCCCGGGAAGCCTGTGACAGGTCGGGCGGCCGGTCCCCCCCGTCCCGGCCGGCGTTGACAGGCAGCCCGCCGCCGCCTCCCTTCCCCGGCGGCGCCCGGGCTGACAGCCCGACAGACACAACACCACACGTGCTGCCTCCTCCGCACCACAACACCCGCCCGCCCGCCCGCCCGCCAGCCTGTCACCCCCGCGGGCCGCCGCGGCCCCGCCGGGAGCCCCGCGCGCCGGGCCCGGGCCGGAGAGCGGGCGCCGCGGAGCGCGCGGGGCAGGCCGGGCCGCGGCCGGCGGGGGCGGCGACGGGCCGGGCGCCGGTGGGGCCGGGCCGGGCCGGCGGGTGCGCCCCCGGGGGAGCGCGGGCTGGCCGGCGCCACCCGGCCCGAGGCTCGCGCGGCCTGGGCCGCCCGCCCACCCGCCCGCCCGCCCGCCGGCACCCCAGGCGGCGCCCGGCCGGCGCGGGGCGGGCGGCGGGAGAGTCGGGGCCTTGCGGCGCGCGGCCCGCGGGGCGGCCTGCGCCCGGCGCCGGCCCGGCGCGAGGGGGCGGCCGCGGTGCCCCGGCCCGAGGCCTGGCGCAGAGCAGCGGGAGGCGGCGCAGGCCGCGGCGGGGCCTGCAAGCCGCCCCGCCGGCCCCGCGAGCCGGCAGAGCGGGGCCCGGAAGGGCTCGGCCCCGGGCTCGACGGCCGCAGGCGGTCGGGGGTGGCCCCTCGGCTACTTACCGGGGGCGAGGAGAGCCGGAATCCCGGGGACCCGGGCCGGACCGCGGAGATGCCCCAAACTGACACGACCGCCATCTTGGAGACAGTGAGCTCCGGCCGGGGGGAGGGGCGGCGAGGCGGCGGAACAGCCGCGGGGGGAGGGGAAGCGTCGCGGGGGAAGGGCGGCCTGGGGCGGGGGGGAGGGAGCCGGAACAGCCCGGGAGGAGGGAGGCGCCGGGGAGAGGGAGGGAGGGAGGGCGAGCGAGCGAGCGAGCGCCGGAGGGGGCGCGGCGGGGGAGCCGGGAGCCGCGGGGCCGAGTGCCGGGAAGGGCCGGAGGGCGGGGCGGGCGGCGAGGGAAGAGCCGGCCGGCCGGCCGGGCGGGTCACGTGGGGCCGGTACAAAAGGCCAAAGCTGGGGCGGGAGGAGGGCCCGCTCGGGGCTGGCGGCCAGCGGCTCGGGGCGCCTGCTCGCGCCCTCCTCCTCCCGCGGTCCGGTCGGACGGACGGGTCCCCCGGTTTAGAGGAGCGGGTGCACCCCCATTGCCCAGCCGGGGAGATTGAGGGCAGGGGCCTCGGGCGGGGTGGTGCCGGCGCGGGACGGAAATCCGGCGGCCAGAAGGAATCTGAACTCTCTCTCGATGGCGGCTGTGTTTACAGTGAGCAGGTCCTCCCTGCCCGCGGCCGGCCTGGCCCTCGCCGAGGCTCGCCCGGAGCCCGGGGCCCGGGGCCGGGCCGGCGGGGCCAGTGCCAGAAGGAAGTTGCCTCCCCTCGTCCTTCCACTTGGGCTCGCATCGCTCGCCCCACGCACCTCGCTCCCACCTCCGGGGAGAGAGGGTGGGAACTTGGACCCCGTGTCAAGCTCTTTGTCAAGTCTGCACTGTGATTGCATTCCGCCCCCCACCACCACCACCTCCACAACTGGGAGACTTGTTGGACCTGACCAGAGTCTTTTTTTGTGGCAAACAGCACCCACCTGGGTCGGAAGACTTGCGCAAGGTCACTCAGGTGTTGGGTGGCACCCAGCCGAGGGTGCAGCCGGCATCTGTCTTGTCCCCGCGCCCGTCGGTCTCCCCCGCCCTGGGCCGAATGGCTCCTGTCCGAAAATTATGGCCGAACCGTGAACCGGCACTTTTTTTATGGCCCGACTGTCCTCTGCTGGCTGCATGTGTTTCTTTGTCTTTTTCTCTCATCTACTTTAAACTCCTGGAGGCAGACATTGAGTCATACTTCTTTTTTTTTTCTTTTTTTTTTAGCTGGAAAGGCCATAAAGGACAAATGAAAAGACGTGCTGAATGAGTAATAATTTTGCGTAGGTTTTCCTGCTACTAGACCCTTATCGGCTTCCTGACTCCTGCATAGCCTGTCTCCCCCTCACACACTTCATGTTAGCCCAGTTTTACCTTTTGAAGACCACCCTCTCAACGGCCTTAACTTCGATGTTTACTTTATAAACTTTGTTGTACTGACCATTTGCCTTATTACTTTGGCATTTTGTGTGTGGCCTTTGTATATATATTTTATTAATATATTTCCATATATATATATATATATATATATATGTGTGTGTGTGTGTGTATACTGTTCTAGGATGTCTCTTTGCAGCTCCTTGGCAGTATTGTACAAGCAATACAGACTCAAAAAAAAAAAAAACCACAAAACAAAGGATAGTGAATGAGCAATTTTAAGCCATTAAGAAAGGTGGAATTTCTTTTTTTTAAATATATTTTATTAAATTTTTATAGAGAGGAAGGGAGAGGGATAGAGAGCCAGAAACGTGGATGAGAGAGAAACATCGACCAGCTGCCTCCTGCACACCCCCTACTGGTGATGTGCCCACAACCAAGGTACATGCCCTTGACTGTAATCGAACCTGGGACCCTTCAGTCCACAGACCGATGCTCTATCCACTCACTGAGCCAAACCGGTTTTGGCAAGAAAGGTGGAATTTCTATTGCCCCCCCCCCCAACTCAAGTCTTGAGTGTTTATACCTCAGTCTATACTTTCCTGTCTCGATAGCTTTTCTCTACTCTAATTATTAGACTGTCTAGATTATTCAATACTAACCTAAAAACATATGTTTACATGGTGCTCCAGCCAACTCAATATCCTAGCACTGACACTGATAAACATAAGTGTGGTGTGAGAAGATGTACTGAATCACCCTACATCCCTGCCCCAGCCCCAAATTAGGAGAGAAATTTGGAGCTAGAACATAATCTATTAGAAAGGATATTTTCCATCCTAGAGTAATCAGGCAGATGCATTCCCAAGTAAAATGGTAGCTATTTGTAATGGAAACACGGGAATTTTTTTTTAAAAAGGTTTTTTATTTTCCCAAAGAGGGCAGGTAAAAGCACATTAATAGAAAGAAAATTAGTTCTTCACGTGAGAATAGTACGTGGTCTTCAGAAGAAGAAGAAGAATATGTATGGAGATCATCTCTTTGCCTTTGGATAGATACTTTGGAAGAAAAATAGCCATGATCTGTGGAGAGCGCCAGGGAAGGCACATGAGCGATTCTTGGATTATTATCCGGTGGCGTCAAGTCCTGGAAACGCGCCTTGCCAGAGGCAGGAGTGTTGTCAGCTTGACCTTAGGCCCAGGCGCTAGGGGGTGAGTTTCCTTATGTAAATCCAGAGAAGCACCAAATATGTGGGCCCACCCAAGAATGCACTTAACCTCCGCTGTCTTGACCTTTAGTGAAACTTCCTGGGTTTTGCTGTATAAAATAAACACGCTGCATTGGCTCTGGGTCCAAGTCTCTCCATCAGACGACAGTGGTCCCACCCAGCCCCAGCTTTTTCCTTCCACCTCTGTGTCTGTCTCTTTCTTTCATTTTCTCCATCCCCAGCCACCCTTACTCATAACTGGACTGCTCTCTAGCCTCCCTGGACTCGGAAAAGAAAGAAATGTTTACAATAATCATTTCCGTGAAAAGACCAAACTGGAAATTAAGCACACAGTAGCAAGAATGTTAAAAAAAAAAAATTGCAACAACAGAGTACAGTTTAGCTTTCCAAACAGCTTCCCAAAGAGAGACTCTGCTTTTACATTTGCATCACTTAGGGCACATTGTGGAGGACTGCTCAAAATAAAAGGTCTGCAACAAAGACAGATTAAAGCCCTCATCTTGTGCAAGCACTGAAAGCACGGCTTTTCTTGCTTCAAACTTCACACACAGAATTCAGCCCTGCGGAGCCGGCAGCTAAAAGTTACTTCCCTCTTCCACATTTTGCACTAGGAATCCCTGCCTTTTACAGTTGTAGTTGGTAACTAACTATATTTTATGCAGTCTAGCTAAGCCTAAAATTGAAAGGTTGCCTATCCTTGTTTCAACAGGAAAATTTTTTAGTCCATTTACATTTAATATAATTACTGCTGTGTTTGGATTTATGCCTGAATCTTACTATTTATTTCCTCTTGTCCACTTACTTCATATTGCTTTTTTTGTTTGTTTCTTGCCTTATTTTGAGTTAATTATTTAATTAAAACATTAACCTCAGTAAGCTTATTCATTATACATTCTTTTAGAATGCTTCCACTACTCTTTCCCTTTTCTCTTTTTTGTTGTGGATTTTAAATTTTAAATATTTTAAAAATTAATTTGAGAGAGAGGAAGAGGGAGGGAGGGAGAGAGAGAGAAACATCGATCAGCCTGTAGAAGGCCCCTTGGGAATGGACATGGATGACCTTTAAATTAATGTGAGCTGAGTCCGAGGTGACTGGCATGGCCGGCCCCTGGAAACAGCCTCCCAAAATGTCGGAGACTGTTATTGTAAGGTTGTAAGGTCCCAGCTGAGAGGTTTGCGACACAGAAGCAAGACACGGAATCCAGGCCTTTAAGAAGGGGGAAGGATTTAATCTGCACTCCGGGGCGAAGCTTGCTGGTCCCAGGGTGGGGCAGGGAAGTTTGTGCCAAAAAGCCGCATTGGTACTTCTTTTATACAGCCATTTAGGGAAGGGAGGGTGGAGGAAGGGAAAGGTGTGGAATTCCTGCCTCGGGCCAGGGGTCTAGGAAGGCCCTAGGAAGGCGCCAGCTAGATAGCTATCTTTGTCACCATCCATCCCGCAGATGCTTGCATCAGCTCTGGGCTTCCCCCTCCCTGCCTGGACCCAACCATTATCAGTACAGATTTCTTATCTTTATTCATGGGCTTGGAATGAGGAACGAATAGGACCTTGGCTTATCCAAGTCTTGATATGCTAAATCCCAGGAATGAGGGAATGAATAGGTCCTGGGCACACCCAAAACTTCTTCGACCCTAAACCCCCCTCTGGAAATCAATAAAATGCCAAAACTGGTTTGGCTCAGTGGTAGAGCATCAGTTTGCAGACTGAAAGGTCCCAGGTTCAATTCCGGTCAAGGGCATGTACATTGGTTGTGAGGGTGTGCAGGAGGCAGCTGGTCAATGTTTCCCTCAATCGATGTTTCTGGCTCTCTATCTCTCTCTCTCTTCCTCTCTGTAAAATATCAATAAAATATATTTAATAAGAAATGCATATATAAAATGAAAATAAATTATCTGTGGTGGGTGTTGACTGTCCCTCCATCAGAGTGATAGCCTCCACCAGGCACCCAGGTTTTGGATCTATTTCTACCTCTTGTCTCTTTCTTTTATTTCTTAATCCCCAGCTCCTCCCACTCAGGAACCTGTCCTCCCTTTCCGTGTGGGACTCGGAAAAAGGAGAAGCACCCCACGCACCAGCCCACAACTGGGCATGTTCCCTGACAGAGAATGGAACCAGTGACCCTTCAGTGTATAGGACAAGCTCCAACCAACTGAGCCACACTGGCCAGGGCTAAAATGGTACATATTTTTTAAGCTACACAAGAGTTTATAATTATTGTTCTGTGGAATTAATATTCATTTTGTCCACCTACATACATATCCTTTATATTGCTCCTTGTTGTAATATACATTTATGAGCTTCTGGCTGGAATTTTTTCCCTCTTTTTGAATAATCCCTCTCTTCAGAGTTGGTCTGCTAGTGATAACTTCTCTCTATTTGGTTTTTCTTTATTTTATCTTTCATAGTTTTGCTAAGTATAACATTCCAGTTTGGCAAGTTTTTTTTATGCAGCACTTTAAAGATGTCCTTTTATTGTATTCTGGTTTTCATAATTTCTTTGTTACTCCTTTAAAAATAATATATTTTCCTTCTGGATCCCTTTAGTATCTTCTTTAGTTTTCCACAATTTTCTTATGATATGTCTAGATGTGGATTTCTTTATATTCATTCACCTTGGATTCATGAATGGGATGAGGGCCATTCATGGAGTCCCTTGAATTTGTTGCTTGATTTCTTTTATTTGTTTTAGAAAATTCTTTGTCACTATCTCTTCTTATCTTTCTTCTCCTTTTAAGACTTTAGTTATACATATGGCAGAATGTTTCATTGTTTACCATCTGTATTTATTATCTTTTTGGCCTCTTTGTACCTGAGTCTGTACATTTTCTGTTCACCTATCTAAATCTTCTCTTAACTTCATGGGCATGGATCAGTGGTTGAGCATGAACCTATGAACCAGGAGGTCATGGTTTGATTCCCGGCTGAGGCATATGCCTGGGTCGTGGGCTTGATACCCAGAGTGGAGCATGTAGGAGGCAGCCAATCAATGATTCTCTCTCAATATTGCTATATCTATCTCTCCCTCCCCCTTTCTCTCTGAAATTGATAAAAATATATTTAATAAATAAATCTCTTAAATTCATTTATTGAGCTATTAATATCAGCCATTGTATTTTTAAGCTCTAGAATTATATTTTTTCAAAAATACAATTCATTTGGAGAAATTCATCTTTTTATTTATTTTTTTCACTTTTACCTATACTTTCTTAAACATATCAACCATAGCTATATTAAATCTCTTTCTGATTATTACAATAGCTACATCTTCTGTGGCTCTGTTTCTACGTATATTCTTTTCATTGGTTTTTGGCCAATTTAAGCAAATTGAACCTGTGATTATAAATAATGGGTAATATATTATAATCAACTGGGTTTATCCCAGGAATGCAAGACTGGTTTGAAAATCAACTGATGTAATTCACCACACTAGCAAACTAAAAAAGAAAAAATTATATGATCAGTTCAGGAGATACAGAATAAGCATTTAAAAATCCTAAATATATTCCTAATTAAAATCTCTCAGCAAATTGGAAATATAAATGCCCTTTACCTATACACTGGTAAAGGGCATTTATGAAAAAAATCTATAAGATATTTAATGATAAAAGACCAATACTTTTCCTCTGAGACATGATCAAGACAAATATGTCTGCTTTATCACCACTTCTATTCAACATTGTGCTCTAGATTCCAACCAGATCAATGAGAAAATAAAAGTCATCTATTTTGGAAAGAAAGAAATGAAACACTTTACTCATAGATGACATGATTTTATATCTAGGAAATTCTACAGAATCTATAAAAAACTAGAATTAATTTAATCAAGGTTGCAGGATATAAGATCGTATATACACAAAAATCAAGTATATTGGGGGGTGGGGGGCAAAGGGAGGATAAGGACACATATGCAATATCTTAATAAAGAAATTTGTAAAAAATCAAGTGTAGAATAATCTGATTTTTAAAAATAAGCTAAAGAATTGAAATTTTGCCAGAAAAAAATATGGAAATGACCAATACACCCATGAAAAAATCCTCAACATAGGTAACTAATCTTAGGGAAATGCAAAATCAAAGTCACTATGAGATATCACCCATTAGGATGTCTATTATAAAAACAAAACAACAACAACAACAAAAACAATGCATTGCCCTGGCTGGTATGGCTCAGTTGTTTGGGCATTGGCCCTGTGCACCAAATGGGTATAGGCTTGATCCCTAGTAGAGCATATACAGGAGGCAGTTGATAGATATTTCACTCTCACATTGATGTTTGTTTTTTTCTCTCTCTCTCTCCCTGCCTCTCTTTCTCTAAAAAGTAATATTAAAAATAAACAGACAAACAACCTTAGCTGGTTTGGCTCAGTGGATAGAGCATTGGCCTGCAGACTGAAAGGTCCCAAGTTCAATTCTGGTCAAGGGCATATAGCTTGGTTGCAGACACCTCCCCAGTAGAGAGTGTGCAGGAGACAGCTGATTGATGTTTCTCTCTCGTCGATGTTTCTAACTCTCTAGCCCTCTCCCTTCCTCTCTGTGAAAAATCAATAAATTTTAAAAACAACAACAAACAGCAAGGAAACCAAGATGGCGGCATAGGTAAATGCCTCACACAACAATTTCAAAAAATACAACTAAAATATAAAATGGACATTATCCAGAACTACAGGAAAGTCAACTGACTGGAAATTCTACAACTAGAAGGAAAGAGAAAAACCAGAAGGAAAATCAAAGGAACTGTAAAAGCCTAAGGTACTAAGAGGCAAGGTGCATAAGTGGGTAGAGGGCAGAGCCAGAGAGGAGGGGCGGCTGAGTGCCTGGCTGGCGTTCCCTAGAGGGAAGGAGACAAAAGCTCCAGACTGTGCTGAGCCCCAGTTCCAACTGCACTGAACCCCAGTTCTCATACAGAGGGAACCTGGGTTGTAAGGCGGAAGCTCAGGGGAGCGGCGAAAGGCAGAGCCCCTGAGTCGCGCACATTGCGTGCAGAGGACAGACTGTTGATTGAGCTGCTGGACTGCTCTAGCAGGAAGGAGACATAAGCTCTGAACTTCTCTTAACCCCACTTCCAGCTGCACTAAACCCCAGTTCTGGGCTTATTGGGGGAGAGACTAGACTGTCTGGTAGTGGGCGAAACTCTAGGGCACCTTCTCTCAGAGGTGCTTGCAGAGAATACCAAAGGACACTGAGGAACACTGAGACACTGGAACCTCATAGGGCGGGGATAACGGGAAGCCAAGGCTGTAGGCTCCACCCTGAAACTCCACCCCATCCAAGCTGAACACAGAGGCTTTTTCAGTTTTCCAAGTTTAGTCGAATAAGGCTGTCTCCTGGCATAGACACAGCTGATCCTCACAGCCAATTGGACTGGAGGTTAGTTCCTCCCAGTGATACCAACAACAATAAAGACTTAACTACAATAAGGCTGTACACACAGTCCACAAAGGGGTGCACCAAGAGTATCCACCTCAGATAACTGGGAGGCTGACCCACTGAACCACATTGGACACCTTAACACACAAAGCCACCCTACCAACTCAGGGAAGCAGTGAAAATGCCGAGACAAGAACAGATCACAAACGAAAGAAATGGAGGACAAAAAGCAACTGGATATAGACTTCAAAACCACACTTATAAGATTTTTAAAGAATTTCCCAGAAAAGGCCAATAAAATAAACAAGACCTATGAGGATATGAAAAGGGATCAACTAGAAATAAAAAGGGATCAACTAGAAATAATAAAGGATCAACTAGAAATAAAGAATACATTCTCCAAAATAAAAAATATTATACAGAGTCCTAAATGGAATGGAAGATTGCAAGAATCAAGTCAAAGATTTGGAACACAAAGAGCCAGAGGACACTCCTCCACAGAAGCAAAAAGACAAGAGAATCCAGAAAGTTGAAGATGGTGTAAGAAACCTCTGGGACAACTTCAAGCAAACCAACATCAGAATTATGCAGGTCCCAGAAGATGACAGAAAGATACTGAAAACATATTGAAAGAAATAGTGAAAGAAAACATCCCCCACCTAGTGAAAGAAATAGACTTACAAGTCCAGGAAGCACAGAGAACCCCAAACAAAAGGAATCCAAAGAGGACCACACCAAAACACATCATAATTAAAATTCCAAGAGCAAAAGACAAAGAATATTAAAAGCAGCAAGAGAAAAGCAAGTAGTTACCTATAAAGGAGCACCCATACGATTGTCAGCTGATTTCTCAACAGAAACCATGCAGGCCAGACGGGAATGGTAAGAAATATTCTAGGTGATGAATAACAAGAACCTACAGCCAAAATACTCTACCCAGCAAAGGTATCACTCAGAATTGAAGAGCTTCACAAATAAATTTAAGCTAAAGGAGTTTATCACTGCCTAATCAGAATTATATGAATTGCTGAAAGGGGTTCTTTAGGAAGAGGAAGAAAATAAAGATAAAAATTATGAATAAAAAATACGTAACTATCAACAAGTGAATCTAGCCGAAACCGGTTTGGCTCAGTGGTAGAGCGTTGGTCTGCGGACTAAAAGGTCCCGGGTTCGATTCCGGTGAAGGGCATGTACATTGGTTGTGTGCAAGAGGCAGCTGGTCAATGTTTCTCTCTCATTGACGTTTCTAGCTCTCTATCTTCCTTCCTCTCTGTAAAATATCAATAAAATATATATAAAAAACAAACAAGTGAATCTAAAAACCAAGGGAAGTAAAAAACATAATGAACAATATTAACTGTTGAATATAATAGAATCAGAGGAATGGAAGGGGAGTGGACTGATGATTCTTGGGAAAAAGTGGAGTGGGGGGTGTGGGAAGAGACTGAACATAAACTGTGCACCTATGGATGAGGACAATGGGGGGTGGGGAAAGGGCAGAGGGTGGGATGGAACCTGGTAGGGGGGAGCGATGGAGGGGGAAAAAATGAGGAACATTTGTAATATGAACATAAAGATTTATTTTTAAAAAATAAAAACAACAACAAACAGTGTTAATGAGGATTGAAGAAATTTGAACCCTTGTGTATTGTGCATTAGTATGATGGTGTCTCAAAAAAAATTAGAAATACCATATCATCCAGCAATCCGACTCCAAAAGAATTGAAAGTAGACTCTGGAAAAGATAGTTACACATCCTTATTCATAGCAGCAATTCACAACAACCTAAATGCCCATTGATCAATGAGTGGATAAACAAAATGTGGTATGCACACACAATGAAATATTATTCAACCTTCAAAAGGAAGGAAATCCTGACACATGCTACAATATGGATGAACCTTGAGAACATTATGTGAACTAAGTGAATAATAAGCCAGTCTCAACAGGACAAAAACTGCATGATACCCTTGTATGACCAGGGTAGTAAATTCACAAAGACAGAAAGTAGAATGGTGTTTGTGGGGGATAATGTGGGTGGGGAGGAGGTATTGGGGTGTTATTGTTGAATTGCAGAGTTTTAGTCTTGCCAGATTAAAAGAGTCTGGAGGTGGGTGGTGATGGTGGTTGCAAGGCAGTGGGAATGTACTTGACACCACTGACCTATATGTTTAAAAACGGCCCAGTTGGAAATTCTGGTGTCATATTGTAATTCTGCGTTTAAATTTTTGAGGAAATGCCAAATTGTTTTCAAAGTGTCCACCATTTTATGTTCCCACCAGCAACCTGAGACTGCAGTTTATTTTCCATATCCTGACCAAAACTTGTTATTGTTCATCTTTTTTATTTATAGCTATCCTAGTGGGTATAAAGCATAATAGTATTGTGGATTTGATTTCCCTAATGAGTAATGATTTTGAGTATTTTCCATATGCTTAAGAGCCATTCACATATCTTTTTTTTTTTTGGAGAAATGTCTGTTCAAATCAATTGTGTGTTTTTAAATTGGGTTGTTTTCTCATTGTCAAGTTTTGTTGGTTTTTTATTGATTTTTAGAGAGATAGAGATATTGATTTGTTGTTTCATTTATTTATGCACTCATTGGTTGATTCTTTTAAAAAAATATTTCTTTATTGATTTCAGAGAGGAAAGGAGAAGGAGAGAGAGATAGAAACATCAATGATGAGAGAGAATCATTGATCAGCTATCTTCTGCATGCCCCCTACTAGGTAGGGATGGAGCCTGCAACCCAGGCATGTGCCCTTGACCAGAATCAAACCCAGGACTCTTCCAGGACCCTTCAGTCCACAGGCCAATGCTCTATCCACTGCACTGAGCCAAACCATCTAGGGCTCATTGGTTGACTCTTTATGGGTTCTGACTAGAGATCAAATCCTCAACCTTGCCGAAACCCGTTTGGCTCAGTGGTAGAGCGTCGGTCTGCGGACTGAAAGGTCCCGGGTTCGATTCCGGTCGGGGGCATGTACATTGGTTGCGGGCACATCCCTAGTAGGGGGTGTGCAGGAGGCAGCTGGTCAATGCTTCTCTCTCGTTGATGTTTCTAGCTCTCTATCTCTCTCCCTTCCTCTCTGTAAAATATCAATAAAATATATTTATTAAAAAAAAATCTGGGGGTGGGGGGGGAGGGGAGGGAGATCTGGGGGAGATAAGAGATCAACCGAAGGACTGGTATGCTTGCATATAAGAACAACCAATGGACACAAAACTCTGGGGAGGGAGGGCATCTATGGGAGGGAGGCAATGGTAAGCTATGTACACAGATAATACCTTAATAAATTAAAAAAAAAATCCTCAACCTTGCCTTATCGGGAGGATGCTCCAACCAACTGAATAACTGAGCCAGGGCACATTATAAGAGGTTTTTATGTTGGGATACAAGTCCATTATCAGATAAATGATTTGCAAATATTTTTTTCCTATTTTTTGGGTTGTCCTTTCATTTCTTTTTCTCCATTTTCATTAAAATACTAGAGGCCCGATGCACGAAACCGTGCAAGAATAGGCCTTCACAGCTGCAGGGGCTGCCTGGATCCTGAGGCTGCAGCCCCAGCTTCATCCAGAAGGATGTCAGGTCTAATTAGCATATTACACTTTCATTATTATAGAAGGTAAGTGCCCTGTCCAGGTAGCTCAGTTGGTTGGAGCATTGTCTGGATATGCCAAGGTTGTGGGTTTAAGCCCTGGTCACGGCACATGCGAGAATCAGCCAATGTATAAGTGAAACAAATCAATACCCACCCACCTTGTTCTTCTTCTTCTTCTTCTTCCTCTTCTTCTTCTTTTAAAAAATAAATCTTTATTGCTCAGATTATTACAATTGTTTCTCCTTTTCCTCCCTCAAAGCTCCCTTCTACCCAGTTCCCATCCCACCCTCTACCCTTCTCCCTCCTTCCCCCATTGTCCTCATCCATTGGTTATACGATTTTAATCCAGTCTCTTACTGCATCCCCACTCCCCTATCCCCCTGATAATTATCAGTCCACTTCCTTTCTTTGCCCCTGATTCTATTATATTCACCAGTTTATTCTGTTCCTCAGATTTTTTCCTTTTTTTTTTTTTTGTATTTGAATTTCAAGTGGGACACTCTCTCCCATTTGCTTTTATAGGGAAATACAACAAAGTGTTCTGTAGCAAATGGCTGCAGACTGTCTAAATTTCTCAGGACCACACGAATAGAATCCGCTCCTCCTCCGGTTCACCTCAACCCTCCAGGTCACACGGCTCCTCCTGGTCACACGGCTCCTCTGGGTCACATGGCTCCTCCGGGTCACACAGCTCCCCTGGATCACATGGCTTCCCTGGGTCACACCGCTCCCCCGGGTCATACCGCTCCCCCAGGTCACATGGTTCCTCCAGGTCCGCTGATCTATGTTTTCTTATCCTGGATCCCTTGGGGCCCAGGCCCACTGCTGCCAGCAAGCAGGAGGACAACGAGGGAGTAGAATGGGGAGACTCTGGCAGACTCCGCCATAGTAACTGCTGCCGCTCTCATTTCACATGTTCAGTCTTTCTGAGTCCCCTGGGTTTAGGTGTTTAGAGTCCCAGGCCGCAAAGAGTGTTCTGGGTACATCCTCTCGGTTCTCCATCACGCTCCACGAGTAGGTCTGCTCCGCCATGGCGCTGGCTCTCGGGGGCTTGGCGGAGGCTCCGGCCAGGCCTGGTGGCTGGGGGACCGATGGGCAACAGAAGGCAGGGCCTTGGCCCAGCGCTGGCTCCCTCACTCGCACGGTGGGCGGGCTGGAAAGGCTTTGGGCACGGAGGCCGGCTCCGAGGTCGTTCTTCTTCTTCTTCTTCTTTTTGTTGTTCTTGTTGTTGTTGTTGTTGTTTTCCTCCTCCTCCTCTTTCTCCTCTTCCTCCTCCTCCTTCTCCTCCCTCTCTCTCTCATTCTCCCTCTCTAAAGTCAATAAAGAAAAAGAAATAAAAATAAAAGATTTGACATATAACAATGTATGAATTTAAGGTGTACAATGTGATGATTTGTGAAATGATTGCTGCAATAAAGTTAATTAACACATTCATTACCTCACATAGTTATCCTTTTTTGGTGTGTAGTAAGAGTATTTAAGATCATCTTTACTGCCGAAACTGGTTTGGCTCAGTGGTAGAGCGTTGGTCTGCGGACTGAAAGGTCCCGGGTTCGATTCTGGTCAAGGGCATGTACATTGGTTGCGGGCACATCCCCAGTAGGAGGTGTGCAAGAGGCAGCTGGTCGATGTTTCTCTCTCATTGACGTTTCTAGCTCTCTATTCTCTTGATTCCTCTCTGTAAAATATCAATAAAATATATATATATTTAAAAAGATCATCTTTACCAAATTTCAAATAGTCTTTTCACTTTCTTGATAGTATCATTTGCAGCACAAAAATTTTAAATTTTCATGTAGTCCAAATGATCAATTTTTGTTCTTTTATTGCTTGTGCCTTTGATGTTGTATCTAAGAAACAATTGCTGAACCCAAGGTCATGAAGATTTACTCCTATGTTTCATTCTAAGAATTGTATAGTATTAGTTATTACATTTAGGTCTGTTATTCATTTTGAGTAATTTTTAAAATTGACTTGAGAGAGAGCAAGGGAAAGATGTTGATTTGTTGTTCCACTTATTTATGCATTCATTGGTTGATTCTTCTTGAACTTGCCCAAATGTGGGTTTGAAATACAACCTTGGCTTATCGGGATGACCTCTAACCAATTGAGTTGAGCTACCTGGCCAAGGTCTTCATTTTGAGTTGTGTGTGTGTGTGTGTGTGTGTGTGTGTGTGTGTGTAAACAGTGTGAAATAGTAATCCAGCTTTATTTCTTTGCATGTGAATACGCAGTTTTTCCAGCACCATTTTTGAGAAGGCTATTCTTTTTCCATTAAATTGTTTTGGCACCCCATCCAAACTCAGTTGATCATAAAAATAAGGGTTTGTTGCTGGACTCTCAATTCTATCCAGTGGATAGATTTGTATACCTGTAACCAGTACCATGCCATCTTGATTACTGAAACTTTGTAATAAGTTTTGAAGTTGAAAATTGTGAATCTTTCAACTCTGACTTTTTGAATATTATTTTGGCTCTTCTTGATTTCTATGTGTATTTTAGGATCAGTTTGTTAATTTCTGCAAAGAAACCAGCTAAATTTTTATTAGGATTGAGTTGAATCTGTAGAGCAATATGGTGAGTATTGTCATCTTAATATTATCTATTTACATCCATGAACAGGGTAGGTGTTTTCATTTATTGGAATCTTATGAGATTTCTTTCAACAATGTTTTGTAGTTTTCAGCATACATCTTACACCTCTTTTATTAAATTTATCCTCGAGTATTTTATTCTTTTTTGATATTATTGTAAATAGAATCTTTTTTTATTTTATTGTTGCAATGTTCATTTCTAAAGTATAAAAATATGATTGATTTTTTCATATTGAACTGATGCCCTGCAAACTTACTGAACTCATTCATTCGCTCTAACAGTTTTTAATGAATTCCTTTGGATTTATATACAAGATCATGACATCTATTTTAGTCCTTCTGTTCCAATCTGGGTGACTTATTTTCTTGTGTAATTGCCCTGGCTAGAACCTCCAGTACATGTTAAGGAGATGTGGTGATAGCAGACATCCTGATCTTTTGTTTCTGATCTTAAACAGGAAGACATGCAGGTTTGTTTGCTTTCTATAGATGCCTCTTATCAAATTAAGTAAGTTCCTTTTTGTTTCTTATTTTGTTGATCATTTTTATCACAAAAGGTTGGCAGATTTTGTCAAATGCTTTATCTGTATCTATTGGAATGATCAAGTGATTTTTTTTCCCTAAAGTGTTCCAATTTGGTGTATTACATTAATTAGTTTTCATATCCTAAGCCAACCTGGAGTTTCTAGACTAAATCTCACATGGCCATGGTATATAATTCTTTTTATCTGTTGCTGGATTGAGTTTGGTAGTATTTTACTGAGGATAGTTGCTCTAGATTCCTAAGGGCTACTGATCTATAGTGTTTTTTCCTTGTGATATCTTTATCTAGTTTTGGAATTAGAGTAGTACCGTCCTTGTTACATGAAGTGGGAAGTGTTATCTCCTCTTCCCCATTTTGAAAGAGTTTGTAAAGAACTGGTATCATTCTTTGAATGTGTGGTAGAATTCATCAATGCAATCATCTGAGCCTGCGTTTTTCTTTGTGGGAAGTTTTAAAACTACAACCTCTTCACTTGTTAGAGGTCCATTTGGATTTTCTGTTTTTTTCTTGAGTCAGTTTTGGTACTTTTTGTCTTTCTAGGAGTTTGTCCATTTCATCTGCTTATTTAATATAGGTATATACAGTTTTTCATAGTATTCCCTTTTATTCCTTTATTTTCCCCTGTAAGCTTGGAATGATTTCCCCTTTTCATTCCTGAATTTAATAATTTCATTCATTTTTCATTCTTCGTCTTGCTAAAGGTTTATCAGTTTTCTTGCTCTTTCCTAAGAAGCAAACTTTACTTTGGTTTATTTCCTCTGTTGCTCTTCTATCCCCTATTTCATTCATTTTCACTCTCATTTTTGTTATTTCCCTCCTGCTTGTTTTGGGTTTAGTTTTCTCTCCTTTTTCCAAGTTTCTTTAGTTGGAATGTTAAATTATTGATTTGAAATATTTCTTATTTATTTATTTATTTATTTTTATTTTTTTTTATTTTTTTTAAAGAGAGGGATAGAGAGTTAGAAACATTGATGAGAGAGAAACATTGATCAACTGCCTCCTGCACACCCCCTACTGGGGATATGCCCGCAACCAAAGTACATGCCCTTAACCAAGGTACATGCCCTTGACTGGAATCGAACCTGGGACCTTTCAGTCCGCAGGCCAACGCTCTATCCACTGAGCCAAACCAGTTTCGGCTATTTCTTATTTTTTTAAATACGGATGATTAGTTGGTGACATTAATTTTGATCACCTGGTAAAGTTGTCTGTTTTCACCGCTTTAGAATTTGTGATTTCCTCTTTGCAACTAACAATCAATCTATGTGGGGGGGATACTCTTTAAACTTTTTGTACAGGTTTTCTAGTAAGGTAAACATATGTACACTTTTTTTAAGGCACAGACTAGCAAGTGAAAGTTTCTATCTGCTTTCATATGTAGCATTATTTGTATAAGCTTACTAGTATAGTTTATAAGGCACCTCATCTTGGAGTAGATTCCCCTCCACCCCCCACCCGGAACAAATTATTTCTTTTTCAAAAATCCTCACCCGAGGGTATTTTTCCATTGATTTTTAGAGAGAGAAGAAAGAGGGAAAGACATAAATTTGATTGGTTGCCTCCTGAATGCACCCTGCCCACAGCCTGGGTCGGAGAGGAGCCTGCAACTGAGGCACATTCCCTTGACCAGAATCAAACCCAGGACCCTTTGGTCTGCAGGCCGATGCTCTACCCACTGAACCAAACCAGCTAGAGCTGGAACAAAGCATTTAAGTAGACCTCCTTAAATAGGCATCAAATTGTCCTAAGATAAGGATATAGCATGGACAAAGGCTACCTCTCCCCAGTACTCCTTGCTCTGATACCAAAGAGGAAGGAAATTTTATATAGAAACCATGATTTCTCCAGGATATTAGCACCCTTGAGCACACATTTCTCCCATCTTGAGGTCCAATCTGTATACCACTATAGAGGCCTAATATGCAAAGTGTCCCCTCGGGAGTTCAACCGACCTGGAGTTCGATTGCTCACTATGACAAGCGCTGACCACCAGGGGGCGGTGTGGAACGAAGGAAGGCCCTGGCCGGCAGCCAGCAGCCACCAGAGACCCTACCTGTGCACGAATTTTGTGCACTGAGCCTCTCGTGTTGGAATATTTCAGCTGTATGGAGTCAGGCCTTTCTGAAATCCTTCATCAGAAAAAGTTTTTAAGTGTCCCCAGGCAGTTGCTTCTTATGAGGAACAGGGAATCAGAACCCAAACCCAGGCTAGATTATGCAGGTGGCAGTGCAACCAGGAGCATTGTCCTGGGAGAGGCTGAACACTCCTCCTGACTCATCCATTCAGGCCTTGTGGGTGAATTTGAGGAACTAAACCCAGAGTGTTGGAATATGAAATAAAAGCCATACCTGGAGAACCCCAGGCCGGGTGTGGGGATCTCTAATGGCCCAATCAGAGCCTCTCTAGTTCTCTCCAGTACGGTGGATTACTGTTAATATTAAAGGGACGTGGTGAATGTGTGCACTGAGCTGGTGAAACTGGTCATTCCAGTTGCACTTGTATTTTTTTTTAAATGTGGCTACTTTAAATTATTTACTTTATACCTAGAAGATTATCTTCTTAAGGTCAGAAAGAATCCTGGAAGGAATTCTGCTTTTTTGAAACTATTTATATACATACACACACGAGAAGCCTGATGCATGAAATTCGTGCAAGGGGTTCGGCCCTCGCAGCCACGGCAGCTTAGGCCTCACAGCCCTGCCTCCATCCCGAAGGTCGTCCAGAAGGCGGTTCAGCTGTCCAGGCTAATTAGCATATTACGCTTTCATTACTATAGCTTTTAGTTTATCTTTATTGTTGGAAGTATTACAAATGTCCCTTTTATTTTCCCCCAAGGACCCCTTCTAGCCCCTCCTCCCCAGGCCTTCAACTCTGCTTCCTTTGTTTTACACACGTTTAGAAACAGATAAGGTCTGCCTGGTTTTGGTCTCCATATTTAACAACACCTGAAGCAACCCTTTAACTTTATAAAATCAAAAGATTGCTTGATGAATAAAGACCACAGGTTTCCAGCAATGAATCTAACTGGAGGGTCTTCAAAACATCTAAAAAGCCAACCAAGCCCTGGTGAGTGTGGCTCAGGTGGTTGGACTTCGTCCTATGCACTGAAAGGTTGCCGGTTCAATTCCCGGTCAGGACACATACCTGGTAGCAGGCTCCATCCCTAGTAGGGGCATGCAGGAGGTAGCCCATCAGTGTTTCTCTCTGGTTCTCTCTTTGAAATAAATAGATAGATAGATAGGTAGATAGATAGATAGATAGGTAGATAGATAGATAGATAGATAGATAGATAAAAGTAAAAAGTAAAGAAATAGAAACCCAACCAAAATATTAAACTTAGTCATTTAAAAAAAAATGGGTGGGTGCATTTGAAGAATTCAGGTGTAATTCTTTTTTAAAAAAATATATATTTTATTGATTTTTTTACAGAGAGGAAGAGGGGGGGATAGCGAGTTAGAAACATCGATCAGCTGCCTCCTGCACACCTCCCACTGGGGATGTGCCTGAAACCAAGGTACATACCCCTGAGCGGAATCGAACTTGGGACCTTTCAGTCCACAGGCCGACGCTCTATCCACTGAGCCAAACCAGTTTCGGCTAGGTGGAATTCTTCTGATGCCAGGAATGAACTAGCACAAAAGTCCATCTGAAACTGCTGCATAATGGCCCAGAGCCTCTTGCTTGGGGCACCTGGTAATAGAATTGGGTCTGTGCAGGGTGGGGAGTTCCCCAAATCCTAGGACTCAGCAATGATAAGGCTTTGATCTGGGAGAATACACCCCAGCCAGACCACAAGAACAATAGTTTGCACATTATCTTTATGTAGAACTTTTTTTTAAAAAAAAGAAAGTAAATGCCTACATTGACATTTTGTGGCTACTAGCTTTTTTTGAGGGTTCCTGGTCCAATTTCCACTCTGATGGTGCAGAAAACAATCAGTGTGGATTTTAGTTTAAAGCAGATCAGATCTATAGTGCCCCAGACGTCTGGCAGAAGTAAATGCAACATTCCCTGGAGGAATATACCCTCAACCTAGGCCTGGGAGAAATCTGACAGAGAAATTTAAAATAAGATGAGCCAACAGTCCCAATCACATAATACACAAGGAAATACACAAGCCATCATGAGGAAGATTCAGCACAACAAATGAACCAGGTCTAGAAAGACTTCAGTATGGGAATCTCAATATGCTAAGTGTCCCTCCAACCATCCAACTAGTGGCTATGATGTGCACTGACCGCCAGGGGGCACGTGCTCAACACAGGAGCTGCCGTGACACACACTGGCCATTCATAAAGAAATGACACCATGGACCTGGCACTGACAAAGCAACACTCGGCTTCCCCCAAGTGAAACACAGGCCCTGCCACAACCCTGGAATGACAGCCCACCAAATCACAGGCAATGCTGCCAAGACCCCATGGCGCAAGATGCAGCCCACAGCCCAGCCGAGCCCAGAAATAGTTGCTGTGGGTGCTGGGTAATGACATCATGTAGTTATGCCAGGCTTCCTCTCCCTAGCAATTAGCCTCCTTGGAATTTCTTCAGTCCAGGAACATGACTTGCTTTATAGTCAGGTGCAAACATTTTACACTTTAACCAAATGTCTATGAAGCTTTTTCCCATGTCTCATGTCATTTGATCCTCACAGAAGTCCTGGAATAGGTAGCTAGGAGACTCAATAGAATCCTATTTTCTTTTCATTAGCCATAAAATGGAGAGTTAGAAAGTTTAGAAACTTGACCCAACTGAAAAGAAGTAAGTAATGGTGGACCAAGAGCGATGGTAAGAGATATGTACACATATAATACCTTAATAAAGAAATGGTGGACCTTGAAAATGACTTTAGGTTTTCTCATTGTGCAAAATATAGTCAAACACTGCTACAGTTAAATATTTCACCCTTTGTTCTCCCTGCATGATCTACAATAATAATCTGCTTCATGTTGATATTTGCTGCTGTGTTGCTAACAATTACCTGAAAGAGAAGTTGGGGTGCTTCACTGGGCTGGAAAAAGTTTAGCTAAATCAGGAGCAGATCTAATTAGGCAAGTTTATCTATATATATAAAGCTCTCGCTGACACCAATTGCATCTTTATGTTTCCATCTGTCATTGTCGATCGTGAATTTGCCTGACACTTCTATTATAGAGAAAGGGTAAATAATGATATTAAAATATTTCTTCTAATTAATTTCCTTTCAATGTACATGGATTTGTGCACTGGGCCTCTAGTTATTAGATAATAGCCAGATAAAATACAGGGTACTTGGTTAAATTTGAATTACAGATAATTAATAAATTTAAAGTGTAAGTATATCCCATGCAATATTTGGGATATCCTTATACTAAAATTTTGAGGTTTATTTTTTTTTACCTGAAATTCAAATTTATCTTGATATTCTGTGTTGTTGTTTTTTAAAATATATTTTTATTGACTTCAGAGAGGGAGAGAGAAATAGAAACATCAATGGTGAGAGAGAATCCTTGATCAGCTGCCTCATGCATGCATCCTCACTAGGGATTGAGCCTGAAACCCAGGCATGTGCTCTTGACTGGATCAAACCCAGGACCCTTCAGTCCGCAGGCCAACACTCTATCCACTGAGCCAAATCAGCTAAGGCCCTAACAGAGTTTTTAAGAGCTAACAGAAAGAGGAAGAGATAATATTCGAAGTAAAGTGGCTGAGAATTTTGCATGACTGATGAAAGAATCTGCAGACTCAGGAATTCCAATAAATTCAGAGAAGGATAAACTAAAAGAAATTTACTTCACATGAAAGGAATTTCACACTTCACGAAGAATGAAGATGATCCTAGAAAAAAATCTGAGATGCAGGTAATTCTAAACAGGCATTCATTATTATAACAATATTGTTTCATTTGTGGGGGTTAAAAAAAATTACTGAGATAGAATGAACTCATTGGACCACAATAACAATGTAATCACAGAAGGGGGTTGTTGAAGTTAAGGATATCAATTATATTTAGATTTTTTTAAAGGTAGGTAGTCAAGTTGAAATTCAAAGCATAATTACTATAAGAAAAAAAATGTAGGTGGTGTGGGCAGAGAGGGGGATAAGGACATATATGTAATACCTTAATAAACAACATTTAAAAAATTAATTCACATCTTTAAAACCTTTAAAAGGTAAAAATGGAAATACTAAAAAAAAAAAATAAAAGTCTTATGCAGCCCTAACTAGTTTGTCTCAGTGGATAGAACTTCGGCTTGCAGACTGAAAGGTCCCAGGTTTGATTCCGGTCAAGGGCATGTACCTTGGTTGTGAGCAAATCCCCAGTAGGGCGTGTGCAAGAGGCAGCTGATCGATGTTTCTAACTCTCTATCCCTCTCTATTCCTCTCTGTGAAAAATCAATTAAAAAAAGATTTGCGGGAAAGCTCTTCGAAAAGGGACAGATACTGACACGCATTCTTTAACTTCTTGCACCTTCTAGCTTTCTGGAATGCAGACATGAGGGCTGGAACTCCGGGAGCCATTCGGGCCATGAAGTAACGTTGAAGATAAAAGTTAAAGATAGTGGATCAAAGAGATTGAAAGAGCCTGGTTATCTGATGACGGCAGAGCTGTCTCACCAGCCCAGGGCTGCCTGCCTCTGAGCTTCCTGTACTTAGAAAAGAAATAAAGCTTGTATCTTGTTTGATCTGCTTATTTGAATTTTTCATTCTATATGCCGCTAGAAAATAATTCTGACTAATGAGTGGTGTGTCACTGTTTAGAACAGAGGCTCTGGGATTGACAAAACTGAAACCGAGAACCTACTCTGCAATTAGCTAGCTGAATGACCTTGGGCAAGTTAGTTAACCTTTTCTATCTGAGATCATCTGTAAAATGGGAATAAGGGGTGGTCCTACATCATAGGGTAGTTGTGAACATTAAATGAAATATTACATGTAGAATAATGCTCAGTGCGATGCCTGGCATAGACTAACAATCAGCAAATGTCAATAATATACGAGGCAATAATATACTACTAGGTATTATAATCTAAGGCAAAGAAGAAATCAGTGGTCTCCAATCTAAACTAAGACTGTGGCTCTTCTTGTTAATCTTGCTATGTATCTTTTGTCATCCATCTCTCCCATTCTTCAATTTTCAACGTACTCTTTCCAAACCTGTGTGTCTTCTCAAGAACCCTATCCATCTCAGGATATGATCATGCAATTTCTAACTTTATTTGGCTTCCAGGTTACATTTTCTGCCTTATTTCTGATCCTTCCTGCTCTGTCTCTGTCTTCTGGCCACCTTCTAAATGTTGGCACTGCCCACCTCGGTTTCTAACCTCACCCTCTTCTCAACCTAAACACTGTTTGGTTGATCTCATCCATTCCTGTGGATATAATTACTGTTTATATATTAATGGCTCCCAAACTGGTATTTCTAGCCTCACTCTTGGCTGCAGGATCTGTATGTCCATATATGAGAAACTGCCAGTTAATTCACTTAGGTCCCTTAAACTCAACAGGTCCATAATTGAATTCGTAATCTTCCTCAAACAACCTTCTCCCGGGTCTAATTATATTGATAATTCAAAAAATAACAAGCCCGCCCGGCCAGCGTGGCTCAGGGGTTGAGTGCTGACCTATGGACCAGGAAGTCACGGTTTGATTCCTGGTCAGGGCACATGCCCGGGTTTCAGGCTCAATCCCCAGTAGGGGGCATGTACAAGGCAGCCAAATGATCCTCTCTCATCATTGATGTTTCTACCTCTCTTCCCTTCTCCCTTCCTCTCTGAAATACATTTTAAAATATAGCATTTCTTCCCCACCAGTGTGGCTCATTGGATTGAGTACCCTCATCATCCCATGTGCACTGAGAGGTCACTGATTTGATTCCTGGTCAGGAATGCCTGGATTGCAGGTTTGATCTGAGGTCAGGGGTATGCAGAAACAGCTGATTCATGTTTCTATCCCTCTCCCTTCCTCTCTCTCTCAAACCAATACAAACATATATTTAATCTCATTAAAAAAATAGTATTCCCTAAGTTTGAAAAATCTAAAATTTTGAGGCAGTGACACTTGCTTCCTCTGTAAGGGTCCATAGTCACCTTCCATTTTCCAAATGTTCGAAGCTCAACACGGATTGGAGGCATCTGCTACTACAAGTACCCTCATAGCACGTTGATGGTTTGGTGGCCTGGTAGCCACTGGGGAGCAAAAGACCTTCCAGATCTACAATACAGGTGACTAATGAACTATCTGCAGACTTTCACCTTGAGTTAGGTACAGGGCCTAAGAGTTCTAATATTTTCTCAAATATCAGTTTTATTTTGTTCCTCCGAAACTTGGAGAAAAATGGATCTTCCTGATATTCCAATTCTCCCCCCCCCCAACATCTGATTAGAAAAAATGTCAAACACACAGAAAATTTGAAAGAAATGTACAGTGAACACCCATATACCCACTAGGTTCTACAGTCAGAACTTAATTTTTATTAGCTAGAATAAATATTTGCCTAGCCCTGTGAGATGTGAATAAAGTGATAGCTCTACCATAATTACATAGGCAGTATCTGTTCCTACTGGTAAGTCCAGTGTTTTATAAGGGCTCTGTACTGCAGCCAATTTTATGAGTGCCTTAAACAAGCCAACACAGGTCAGCTGTTATCTGGGCGGAGGAACTTCCAGAGAGTTCTTCCCAGCTTAAAGAAACAAAATTTCAAAGTCATTTGGCTTGCTGCCTAAAGACACCTTCAGATTTTGGCTCTTATAAGCAGGTGTTGTCCGTAGCCTAGAACTTTCTGGTTGTGCAATAGGAGAGCAATTGCCACTGCTTTTAGGCTAGAAGGTGACAAGGCCAGTGGTAGACAGGAGGATGTGACTGGGATTCATATCCCCTGCCATTGATTTTCCCAAAACTTCTACTCTAAGATTAGTGGCAAGTGTCCCCACAGACGGTCTAGTGCTTTCTTCTACAAATTCATACAGCCTTCCCCATATCTTTCCTAAAGCCTTTGAAGAGAAAAAGGAATATAATTCCTTGAAATCTAAGGAAAGCCGTGGCAACCATCTCTCTACATTGGTTCCAACTACTGTAGGTGATGTCACAAGCTATATATTTCAATTCACAATAACTGCTTCATTTTGGCACAATATCATCTATCCTTGGCTTCCTTCTTTTCCTGGAAGGTCTTCAATTAAGAACAGATTCCAAAACAAAGGAATGTGTGCTCAACAGTAAACTAGCTGCTTCTCACAGAAAGGAAAAGAAAGAGAAAAGCACTGTGGCTGAGTGAAATCTGTGACTTTTCATTCTTATCCTGTAAGACCTAACGCAATTTTCTTAATGCTAAATAAAGCTCTTTGAGGCAGCCCTGGATGCACAATTTTGAACAGGAGTGGAATACTTGAATGAATATAAAAATACTGCTTTTAGAATGGGGAGAGTATTTTTTTTTAAGATACCTTTATTGAGTATCTATAAATATATATTTTAAATATATATTTTATTGATTTTTTACAGAGAGAAAGAGGGATAGAGAGTTAGAAACATCCATTGGCTGCCTCTTGCACACCCCCTACTGGGGATGTGCCCGCAACCAAGGTACATGCCCTTGACTGGAGTCCAACCCGGGACCCTTCAGTCTGCAAGCTGACGCTCTATCCACTGAGCCAAACTGGTTTCGGCAAGATACCTTTATTGATTTTAGAAAGGAAGGGAGAGGGAGAGAGAAATAGAAACATCAACGATGAGAGAGAATCATTGATCAGCTGCCTCTTATATGCCCCCCACTGGGGATTGAACCCACACCCCAGGCATGTGCCCTGACTGGGAATTAAACTGTGACCCCCTGGTTCATAGGTCAACCACACTGGCCTGGTGTGGTTGGGGGATATTATTTTTATATTATAGAAGTCCTTTTCCTCTTTTGTCTTTCTGAGAGCATGACCTTAACTCTAGATCTAAATATTTTCTTTTTTTTAAAAAAAATATACTTTATTGATTTTTTACAGAGAGGAAGAAAGAGGGATAGAGAGTTAGAAACATCAATGAGAGAGAATCATCGATCAGCTGCCTCCTGCACATCCCCCACTGGGGATGTGCCTGCAACTGAGGTACATGCCCTTGACCGGAATCGAACCTGGGACCTTTCAGTCCGCAGGCCGACACTCTATCCATTGAGCCAAACCAGCCTCGGCTAGATCTAAATATTTTCTATAGAGAGCTAAACACTAAATCTTTTCATCTCTGTGGACAGTCTGTCTTACAAGTACTCAGCTCTGCCATGTTAGTTCAAAAGCAGACATAGACAACACATAAACAAGTGAGCATGGCTATGTTCCAATTTTACTTATGGACACTTAAATAAAGACTACATTAGTTATTCACAAAACGAAGACCTCATATTTACTCTGCACAACCAAGCTATAGCATGAGTTAAAAAATTACAGGCCCACTACTCTGTATACAACCAAAGTTTCCTCAAATATAGTCCAATTCTTAATATATACCTTTTATTCCATTTGTGAGACCGCAGGATTAGAGAGTGAAAATGAGCCAGCATTTTCACCATAATTTAAAAAGTAACAAAGAACGCATGTTTTAGAATCAGTCAGATGAGAATTCAAATCCAGGCTCTGCAGCTTTCTTAGCTGTGTGGTAAGAGGTAAATTGAAGAACATATCTATGTACATGTTTCTTCATTTGTAAAAATAGGCAAATAATTAGTTTGGAAGATTAAAAGAAATAATGCACATCAAACTCTCAACACAGTTTTCATTAAAGCACACAGTAAATGCTCAACAGATTTTAACTTATCATTATTTAGTAAGTCATTGCTAAGTAATGATTTTTATTTTTATCTGTGTGGAAAGATCATCAGTGACATTGGGGTTCAATAGTCCATTTTACTGATTATATACCATTTTGTAATTAGGAAAATCACCCTAATATAATGTCATTTGTTTAATTTGAGAACCCTGTGCTTAATTTGTTTTAATTATAGGTGGGTTATACAGTTGGCTCTATCCACTGAGCCAAACCAGCTAGGGACTTTCTTTAAAAATTTATTTATTTATTTATTTTTATTGATTTCAGAGAAGAATGGAGAGGGAGAGATAGAAACATCAATGATGAGAATCACCAATTGGCTGCCTCCTGCATACACCCCACTGAGGATCGAGCCTGCAACCCAGGCATGTGCCCTGACCAGAAATCAAAGTGTAACCTCCTGGTTCATAGGTGGATGCTCAACCACTGAGCCACACTGGCCAGGCCAGAGGTGTATATTTCCATATTTGACTTGCCACTGTGACCATCTTTACACATCTGTGACTTAATGGTATTTGTTTGTACATATATACTTTAAAAATTAATATTTATTAAAGCATTTTAAAATAAGAGATCAGATACCTCATGGAGAGTTCCAAATCTCATTAGTGTTCAAGCAAATGAAAATTAAAAGTTCTTTTTTTAAAAAAATTTCTTTATTGATTAAGGTATCACATATTTGTCCTCATCCCCCCATTCCCATCCCAAACCCCTCCCTACATATGCCCCCACCCCCCTGTTGTCCATGGCCACTGGCTAGGCCCATATGCATGCACACAAGTCCTTTGGTTGATCTCTCCTCCTTACCCCCACCCTCCCCTACCTTCCCTCTGAGGTTTGATGGTCTGATTGATGCTTCTCTGTCTCTGGATCTGTTTTTGTTCATCAGTTTATGTTGTTCATTATTTCCCCTAGATGAGTGAGATCATATGATGCTAGAAATACACTTATAAGAACCGAAAATGAGACAAGCATTAATGGTCATGTTTAAAGTTCTTTTTAAGAGTTATTTATTTATAGGTAATACATGGTACATAGGACAAAATTCAAAAGGTATAAAAGGTTGTAGGGTGAAAAGGAAGTTTTCTTCATCTCCCCATTACATCCTCTATCCCACAGTTGCCTTCCTAATGACACCTTCCAGAGATGCAAACACACACACACACACACACACACACACACACACACACACACAGATGGTCAAAGTAGGTTTACAGTTGTGTGTGAAACAGAACTCATGTTATTATTTATTAATTATTGTATTACTTTCCATATGAAACCTACTTTTTCATTTACCTACCACACTGTTCTGCAGCTTGCTTTGTCATTTAGAATACCGTATGTCGGAAATTTTCCATATCTCTGCATATAGAGCTGCCTTGTATTTCGATTGATTGATTGATTGATTGATTTCAGAGAGGAAGGGAGAGGGAGAGAGAGATAGAAACATCAGTGATGAGAGAGAATCATTGATTGGAACTGCCTTGTATTTTTATTTTTTAAATATATTTTATTGATTTTTTTACAGAGAGGAAGGGAGAGAGATAGAGAGCTAGAAACCTCGATGAGAGAGAAACATCGACCAGCTGCCTCTTGCACACCCCCTAACGGGATGTGCCTGCAACCAATGTACATGCCCTTGGCCGGAATCGAACCTGGTACCTTTCAGTCCGCAGACCAACGCTCTATCCACTGAGCCAAACCAGTTCGGCATGCCTTGTATTTTTAAATGGCGGCTTACTATTTCAGGAGGATGTGGACAGACTTTTTAGGATGCTTCCAGTTGTTTTTGTTCTTACAAGGAAAACTGCGGTGGTGCCTGGTAACTTCTTAGATCCTTTATCCCGTGATGATGCCCTCCTTTCTCCTCCGACGAGACTGAAGAGTGACTCTGCGGGGCTTTCCCCGGGCCTCGGGCCCCAGACCTTGGCACGTGTTGGTGGAGTTGCTGGCTCTTCTTCCCCCAGCACTGCTGTCACCGGCCTCCCGTTCCTCTGCCGGCCGGCGTGGGCCTGGCGGGAGCCGGGCGTGCAGGTTAGCGTGTGTCAGGGTGTGTGTGTGTGTGTGTGTGTGTGTGTGTGTGTGTGTGTGTGTGCAGCAGCGAGCGCACGTGCATGCATGCGTGGGAGGGGGCGATTCCCTGTGCAAGTGGCCGCTTGCTCCTTCTGCAGCGCGCGCAGCCCAGCTGGGGTTGCGGTCCGATCCGGGGTACGTGGTCCTGGCGTGCAGCTCGGGATGGGTGCACCATCCCAGCTCGGGTCCCGCAGTCCTCCTCCCTACCCCCCACCTCGGGGAGGTGTCCAAAGGTGTCTCTTAGAAACAGGCACCACCCGGGCAGCCCAACTCCAGAACAATGGGCCCTTTCAGCCACCCCCGTTAGATGTATGGCTCGTCTCCATGGCAACCGCCCCGTTATTGAAAGTCGGAGCGGTCCCGCCTCAGACCCTCTCCTCCCCCCGGGCTCCCCTCCCCCCCTCCGGCCCCGCCGTATGGTGTGTGCGGCGGTGGCAGCTGTTGTCAAAAGAAGGCACCTCTTTGTCTCCGAGGGATGAAAGGCATTTGGTTTTTCCACGCCACCCTTTCTCTCCACCCAACTTTTTTTTTTTTTCCCCAGCGCGCGGCACCCCGGTCCCCAGAAGGCGCCCCCTGGATGCTGGGACCCCGCCCCGCCTACCCTATTTCCTCCCGGGCCTCTCTTCCCGGAGCATTTCTGCCTTGACCTCCAACTCCTGGAGTCACTAGAAAAGTCACACTCTCGAGGGTCGTGTCCAAACTTAAGGGAATTCTCGCTTGAGAAGCCCGGGTGTTGTTGGTTTTTGTGGGGTGTTTTTTTGCATCTCTGCTCCTTGGAGTTCCAGCCCAAGCCACTTCTCCCCTCAGACCCAACAGCGCCACCTTCCGTGGCCAGGAGCTCACTGCAGGGTCTGCTCCCGTTCCCGCCGCAGCTCTGGGCCACCGCGCTGGTTGAAAAGTTGGGCCTGCTCCTTAGAATAAGGAAGGGACTGTATGCTTAACTGTCCCAGGGATCTCCCACGCAGACAGCTGGACACCTTCGGGCTAAAGAAAAGGAAACACGGTTATATAAACAATATGACCTGTATTTTTTCAGAAACTTCTCATCGAAACGAATGTAATGGTAAAATACACGGGCAGGTCAACCCACTCGGGTCCCCTCCCTGCTAGAGGGAGTCTATCTCTCAATAAACCTTGCTTTTGTTTACAAAATAATAATAATAATACATAAGCAATAGGTAGTGAAGACCTTTGGAGTGGGTAGGGGCTGGGAGGAGGGGAGTAAAGGGGGGGGGATGTGAGATATCTGTAATATTATCACAATAAAAACATTTAAATACGTGTATATTTAAATATATATACCAGTATACTAGTGGTATAGTATTTGTGCACATTTGCACAAATACTGGTGGTATAGTATTTGTGCACTAGCGTATTTGTGCACATTTCTTCTTTAATTAGAAGAAATAACAACATGATATAACAACAACAAAGACATGATATAAAAACAACAAAAACATGATATAAAAACAATAAAAACGTGACACAAAAACATTGATAAAAACAAAGACTGATAAATTGATTAAACTTATTCTAATATCTCCCTGTATGCCACATTAAGAGTAACAACACTAATATAAAAAAAAAAAGAGTAACAACACTTTCAGAGTGCTTGACTAGTTTCCCTTGTGATGAAGCATTTACAACTTTAGCATCACACGCTTTTCTAACCCCAGAGAAAGCAACATGTAACTGACCATGTCCGAAAATGCGTTCAGGTAGGAATATTCCTACTCTGTCTAGATTGGCACCAGCAAGAGCTTTATATGTATCGCCCATGCACAAGCCAACGTTTTCTTTTTTTTTAATTGCCAGTGTGCGTCATATGTACCGGCCGGTTGGACAGTCAGACAGATGGTTGGTCACTTAGCCTTTTATATATAGAGATATTTTAAAGTTTTGTATTACTTTGAATGAATATCTAAATATGATTTACTTTATTTTGTCTGTAAAGGAACTTTATACAAATTAAATTAAAAATGAGAAAACAGCCAAAACCGGTTTGGCTCAGTGGATAGAGCGTCAGCCTGTGGACTGAAAGGTCCAAGGTTCGATTCCGGCCAAGGGCATGTACGTTAGTTGCCGGCACATCCCAAGTGGGGGGTGTGCAGGAGGCAGCTGATGGATGTTTCTCTCTCATCGATGTTTCTAACTCTATCCCTCTCCTTTCCTCTCTGTAAAAAATCAATAAAAATATATATTTTTTAAAAATGAGAAGACATCTTTGTCTGACTGTGTTTCTGGGATTTGGGGTTCAAAGAATATTGCATCTGAGCCCATAATCTGCACTAGGGTTCCTAAGATTGGTTTGGATGGTGTTTTCCAGACATCTCTGGAAATAAAAAAGGTTACAGTGGCGAGGGAAAAAACAGGATCAAGAAGGAGGAGGGATGCTGTGGAGAAAAAAAAAGCAGAAGCTTGTAATCGGTGGCAACAGGAAGAGAGAGCAAAACTGGGTATATTGAGCTATTATGGAGATAAAGACTCGTCAGGATTTGTGTGTGGGGGGGAACAGTAACCCGTATAAAATGTTATCTAATACTAAATAGGGTAGATGCTAAAGGTATAAATTTTAGGATAATTGTTTCAGATCTCATAGAGTCTACTTTCAAAATAACTTAAAAAAAAAAAAAACTTTGGGAATGCTACAAGAATGACAAGTAAAAGGCAAAGGAAGTTCAGCAGGTGACTGACAAGAGGCACATTTTTCTGGTCTTAGCTTCCAATTACTAACAATTGCTTTTGATAAACAGGAAGCAGCCAAGGCTGGCACACCGGAAACAAGTATTTTCAAAGTGAAGGTTGTTTTCATCTGAGAATAATTTTTATCTAAATACCTATCTAGAAAATAAAAAGCATGTTTCTTGGATAACTTTTCTTTACAATCCAAGCTCCTTTGTTCCCCCAACATTACTGAATAAATTGTGGAGGAAATTCTACCAATTTTTCGTGATATGTGATAAATATTTCCCCAGTGATTTTGAGTGAGTCACAACAAGAGCATCACAATGCAGAACTCTACTTATTTAACTTAATGGTTTTTTAAAAAGTATTTAAGATTGTTAGCACGTAAAAGCAATTTTATCTTTTTGACAGTATAATACTCATAGTTAAATCTGATTTTTACCAATAAATACATCATTTTATTTTATTGAAGTTACAGACGGAACTATATAGAAGTGTGCTCCATGGAGCTCAGGGTCTACCCCGAAGATTAAGATTGAGGCCAAGGACACAGAACTCTGAAGTTCTCATCCTCATGTAGAGCAGCCTGGCTTTATCTGCTTCATATGTAAGCTTTCATTTCTCCAAAATATTTCACAGCTAAACAAAATCAAGACCATTGTTATAATAGACACTTAGAGTTGGAAAAAAAAAAACTTGGTAGATAAGTTAGCCCAATCTTCTCATTTCAGAGATAAGGACATTGAGATCCAAGGAATTTATCACATCATCAGTCAGATCACACCCCATGACCACAAGCGTCCCTACAGCCCTTTAGGACCAGGGCTAATCACGTGACCCCCGCCCGTACCGTCACTTGCTGGATCTTATTTTTTCAATATGAATAAGTTTTTGTCTTTTTCTTTTAATCTATTTTGTGAAAATTAAATAAAAGCTATCTGTGGAGCTTTTCTGTTTTCTAGTCAGTCTTCCCTAAGCCCTTGAATTCCAGGCTGTGTTTAGAATATCCAATCTATTCACTGTAGCTGCTCTATTTACTCCCACTGGCTGCGGACAGCTATTAGTTATCCAGCCGATATCCATTCTCCTGTCTTCCTATTAGCAGAGTTCTATTTAGGGGTATGAGGGGGTAGTAATGTGCCCAGCTAGAAACTTTCCTAGGATCTCTTTTAGCTTAGTTCTGAACCACAGAGCACAAGTGGGACTTCAGGAAAAGCTCATTAAAGAGAACCGAGCCCCTGGCTCGTGCCCACTTGCCCTTTGTTTTTCCTCCTCCTTTCTTTCTGGGATATAGCTTGATGACTGGGGCCACAGCAACAATGTTGTGAGCACAAGGGTGAAAATGCCACCCTCGGAATGGTGGAATGGCAAGTGAAGAGAAGCCCACGTCCTTGATGTGAAGCTGCCATTCCAGTCCTGGATTTTCTAACTCTTGACTTCTCATAAGGTAAGAGAAAAAAATAAATGCCCATCTTGTTTAAGCCAGTATTATTTGTTGTTGTTTTTTTGTTGTTGTTGTATATAATGGAATGTAATTCCTGCTGGCTTCCATTTGGGACAAGAGCAAAGTAGATTAGGACTTCAGTATTATTGGATGATCTGTTTTTGAACACTTCCTAGTTGCTTATATGGTACTTACATAACACCACCATAGGGCTAATCCATCCTATTTAACAAAGAGGTAATATGCAAATTGACCCTCATGACCTTGCGTCACAAGTTGGCTGCCCCCACGTCATCACAAGATGACCGGCGGGAGTGGGCAGTTGGGGCTGACCAAGCCTCCAGGGGAGGGCAGTTAGGGGTGATAGGGCCAGCAGGGAAGCAGTTAGGTGTCAGTCATGCTGACAAGGGAGCAGTTAGGTGTCAATCAGGCCAGCAGGAGAGCTGTTAGAGGGCTATCAGGCTGACAGGCAGAGTGATTAAGGGGCAATCAGGCAGCCAGGCAGGCGAGTGGTTAGGAGCCAGCAGTCCTAGATTGTGAGAGGGATGTCCGTGGGATCGGGCCTAAACCGGAAGTTGAACATCCCCTAAGGGGTCCCAGATTTAGAGAGGGTGAAGGCTGGGCTGAGGGATTCTCCCCCCACCCCTCCCCAGTGCACGAATTTCATGCACTGGTCCTCTAGTCCTAATATACAGAAACCCTGGTGCTGTGGGGTGCTTCTCTTTTTCTGAGTCCCGCACGGAAAGGGAGAAGGACAGGTTCCTGAGTGGAGGAGCTGGGGATTAAGAAATAAAAGAAAGAAAAAGACAAGAGGCAGAGATAGATCCAAAAGCTGGGTGCCGGGTGGAAGCTGTCACTCTGATGGAGGGTCAGTCAACACCCACCACAGACAACACAGTGCATTTATTGATTTCCAGAGGGGGGTTTAAGGTCAAAGAAGTTTTGGGTGTGCCCAGGTCCTATCCATTCCCTTATTCCTGGGATTTAGCATATTAAGACCTGGGTAAGTCAAGTTCCTATTCATTCCTCCTTCCAAGCACATGGATAAAGATAAGAAATCAGTACTGATAACAGTCTCCAACATTTTGGGAGGCTTTCCTGGGGACGGCCATGCCAGTCACCTCGGACTCAGCTGACATTAATTTAAAGGTCATCCATGTGCATTTCCAAGGGGCTCTCTACACCCTGAGTTCGTCACATCCACAGTAACTGGATGCTTGTCCTAACGCCCAGGCTGTGTGCACAGCAGGCTCTGGTGGGTGGGGACTTGTGGCAGTGGACACAGGGACTTAACAGCATTCACACTCTCCTATCACCGCACACATGCACAGACACACACAGTGCCCACCAGCTCACAGCCTTTTCTCCCTTTCTTTCCCTCCCTCCCTCCTAGCTCGCTCTTGGAGCCTCTCTCAGGATGAGGAAACAAAACAGACTGGGCCTGGAGAGGCCTGGATGGAAGGGAGTCGGGCACAGGGTTGAGTGGCCTCCATTGGCCCTGCCCCCTCCCCGCCAGGAAAAAGGAAGAGGGAGGCAGGGAGGCCTGGAGGACTGCTGAGAAAAACAAAGAGAGACAGGGACTGGGTGAGATCAGACTGGCAGAAGAGGGCAGTTGGGGGTGAGATAGTCTGGCAGGGGAGAGCAGTTAGAGGTGAAATTAGGCTGGCAGGGGAGGGCATTTAGGAGTGATCAGGCAGGCAAGCAGAGGCAGTTAGAAGCCAGCGGTCCCAGATTGCGGGAGGGATCCCCAATTGAAGAGGTTACAGGCTGGGCTGAGAGAACGCCCTCCCCCCGCCCCCTGCACGGATTTTGTGCTCTGGGCCACTCTAGTCCTATCTAATATCCCACTGGACATTAGAATTTTACATAAACCAATGCATTTTGAGGGAACACAAGCATTTAGTTCATAGCAAGGTGGTAAAGATTTTGGATCAAATGTGGAGAGGCATCATTGAGTGTTCACAGTTTTAAAAACTCACTTTTGCTGCCATATAGAAAATGGATCAGCCGAGGTCGGTTTGGCTCAGTGGTAGAGCGTCGGTCTGCGGACTGAAAGGTCCCGGGTTCGATTCCGGTCAAGGGCATGTACATTGGTTGCGGGCACATCCCCAGAAGGGGGAGTGCAAGAGGCAGCTGGTCGATGTTTCTCTCTCATCGAGGTTTCTAGCTCTCTATCTCTCTCCCTTCCTCTCTGTAAAATATCAATAAAAATATATTAAAAAAAAAAAAAGAAAATGGATCAAAGGGGGTGAGAGGGACATTTTACTAGCAATATCAATTCTTCTGATCTCTGACCATGAAATATCCTTCTATTTATTTGTGTCTTCTTTAATTATTTTTCTCAATATCTTAATGTTTTCAGTGTATAAGTCTTTCACCTCCTTGGTTAAATTTATCCCTGGATATTTTATTCTTTTGATGTAATTATAAATGGGAGTTTTCTTAATTTCTCTTTTCAATAGTTTGTTATTAGCGTTTAGAAATGTGTATTGATTTTGTGTCCTGCAACATGGATTTATTTGTTAGCTCTAAGACTTTTTGATGGAGTCTTTAAGGTTTTCTACATATAATAACATGTCATCTGCAAAGAGTGATAGCTTTACTTTTTCCTTTCTAATTTGAATGCCTTTTATTTCTTTTACTTGCCGAATTGCTTTGGCTAGGAATTCCAATGCTAGGTTGAATAAAAGTGGCAAGAGTGGGCATCCTTGTCTTGTTTCTGTTCTTAGAGGACAAGCTTTCAGCTTTTAGCCATTTAGTATGCTAGCTGTGGGCTTGACCTATGCGGTCTTCATTATGTTGACTATTATTCAGCCTTAAAAATAATAAAATCTTGCTTTTTGTGACAACATTGATGGACCTTGAGGGCATTATGCTAATGAAATAAGTCAGAGAGAGAGACAAGTACTGTCTGGTCTCTCTTTTATGTGAAATCAAAAATAAAAAAACAACAAGCTCATTGATACAGAGAATAGGCTAGTGGTTGTTGGGAAGGGGCTGTAAGGGTGGTAATGGGTGAAGGGGGTCAATATAAATAAATACATAAATATATAAATGCATAGGAATGAATTATAGTCACATTTGCTCTAACTGCTCATCTCAGAATTTTAAATACATCTATTTTATTTTATTTTATTAAAATATATTTTATTGATTTTTTACAGAGAGCAAGGGAGAGGGATAGAGAGTTAGAAACATCGATGAGAGAGAAACATTGATCAGCTGCCTCTTGCACACCCCCTACTGGGGATGTGCCTCAAACCAAGGTACATGCCCTTGACTGGAATCGAACCTGGGACCCTTCAGTCCGCAGGCCAACGCTTTATGCACTGAGCCAAACCAGTTTCGGCAATACACCTTGTTTTTTGTTAAATATACACCCTAATCCAAAATAATTGCTCATGATTATCTTTCCTTTCTCCATATGCTTGTTTACAATGAGTCTTCAAAGGGAAATAGCCATAGGCATAAAATATTTATTGTCATCATTTGCATAGTATAGATGTTCAACAATTATTTCTTGCCTAGATAAAAAAAAAATATATATATATCTTCTCAAAATAAGAAGGAAGCATCATAAAAGTTCACATATAATACCCTGAGCTGTTTGGCTCAGTGGATGGAGCGTCGGCCTAAGGAATGAAGGGTCCCGGTTTCGATTCCAGTCAAGGGCATGTACCTTGGTTGTGGGCACATCCCCAGTAGGTTGTGTGTAGGAGGTGGCTGTTGATGTTTCACTCTCATCAAAGTTTCTAACTCTCTATCCCTCTCCTTCCCTTCCTCTCTGTAAAAAAATCAATAAAAAATATTCTTAAAAAGTTCACATAGCCAAAACCGGTTTTGCTCAGTAGATAGAGCATTGGCCTGTAGACTGAAGGGTCCCAGGTTCGATTCCGGTCAAGGGCATGTATCTTGGTTGCGGGCACATCCCCAGTGGGGGGCGTGCAGGAGGCAGCTGATCAACGTTTATTCTCTCATCGATGTTTCTAACTCTCTATCCCTCTCTCTTCCTCTCTGTAAAAAAATCAATAAAAAATATATTTTTAAAAGTTCACATATTGTATGATTCCATTTATATGAAATATCCAAAATAGGCAAATCTATAGTGACAGAAAGTACATTAGTTGTTGCCTAGGGCTGGGTGGGTTGGGAGAAAATGGAAAGTGACTGCTAATGGATACAGGGTTTCTTTTTGGGGTGATGAAAATATTCTCAAATTAGATTGTGGCAATGGTTGCACAAACTGTGAGTACACTAAAAACATTTTTAAAGGGTGAATGTTTATGGCATACACATTATATCTCAATAAAACTGACTGAAAATAAAAAAAAATTAAAATGAGAGCTCACTTGCTGTTGTAGAGAAAATGGATTGAAGAGGGTAAAAGTGGCACTGGGAGGGTTTTAATAGTCTTTTTAGGCAAGAAGTGATGGTGGCCTGGACCAGGGTGGTGACAGAGGAGCTGGAGAGAGGATGGTTTCCTGATGTACTTTGGAGATGCAATCAAGAGGGTTTGTTTCGGATTAGATGAGCGGATGGGGGCAGTGGAGGACGGAAGGATGGTTCAGGAGTATTGGTGCGTGGTTGAATGGACAGGGGTGACATTTACTGAGACAGGGAAAACAAGGTGGTGTAGGGTTGGAGAAGGAACCGATCTGAGAAAGAAACTCAAGGGTTCCTTTTTGCTCTATAAAGATGTCTGTGAGGCATCGAAATGGAGTTATCAAGGGGGAACTGGATATGTGGGTCTGGAGGTCTGGGGAGAGGCAGCGTCGTCCTCACTGAAAGAGTACTTACACTCATGAGGTCCGTCAGCTCGGCACAGGGTGCAGACAGAATGAAGGAGTGTCTAGTAAGAAGTCCTAGAATGATTCCATGCCTCTGAGGAGTGTGCGGGGCCTGACAGTTGCATATTTCTGGGGTTCATCGTCTAGGGAAGGGGATTGGTGTGGTGATCACTTTCCCTGGGAGAGTGGAATCAGTAGGCTAGCCTGTGGAGGCCAGGGGAGGGATGCTGCTGTCTCCTATTCAGGCAGGGTTTGGATTTCAGGAACTTGAGATGATTTTGCTGGGGCTTCCGAGTAAGAGAAGCTACAGAGAACTTTCGCCACCTGGAAGCATCCCAAGATTCCCTGGTTACATCACATCTTGTGAGCTATAGTAATACTTAAATGTTACTTTTGTTTAATGTTACTCTTCCTGTGCATTTTCCTTTTTAAAAATGGATTGATTAATTTTAAAAAATTGATCAGAGAGAGAGGAAGAGAAGGGAGGAAGAGAGAGAGAGAGAGAGAGAGAGAGAGAGAGAGAGAGAGAAATATTGACATGTGAGAGAAACATGGATCAGTTGACTCCTGCACCCACCCCAACTATGGATTAACCCTGCAACCTGGATATATGCCCTAACTAGGAATCAAACCACCTTTTGGTGTACAGATGATGCTCCAACGGAGCCACACTGGCCAGGGCTCCATTTCCCTTTTATTACCCCCCCCCCAAGTCTTTAAACAATCCTACCTAATAAAATAGCAATATGCAAATTAACCATCACTCCGCTCCACCAGCCACACTCACCAGCCAATCAGAGTGAATAAACCCAACCAAGATGGCTCCAGCCACAAAGAGTAGTAAGGAGGCATTTCCCTGGCAATGGAGGAAGCCAAGCTTTCCACCTGCCCTTGCCTGCCTAAGCCTCCACTCAAGGCTACAAAGTTTCAATTATAGACTGTAAACAAATTCAAACAGAAATGGCTGCCACCAATGGGTAAGCAGGAGGCTTGGCTCTGCTCCAGGCTACAAAGTTTCAATTGTAGAAAGTAAATATATCCCAGATACCAGGGCCTTTTCTTGGGTTGCTGAGAGGTGTGGCCAGCCTGAAAACCACTACAGGCTCCTCACTCAGGCTGCCCCATGTCCCAAGGAAACCCCCACCCTGATCCAGGACACCCTTCAGGGCAAACCAGCTGGCCCCCACCCATGCACCAGGCCTCTATTCTATCTAATAAAAGAGTAATATGCAGATTGACCATCACTCCAACACATAATATGGCTGCCCCCATGTGGTCAAAGATCCTCCCCTATGTGGACACAAGATGGCCAGCAGGAGAGGGTAGTTGGGAGGGACCAGGCCTCCAAGGGAGGGCAGTTGAAGGCGATCAACCCTGCAGGGGAGGGCAGTTAGAGGTGGCCAGGCTGGCAGAGGAGGGAAGTTGGTGGCAAACAGGTTAGCAGGGGAGTAATTAGACATCAATCAGGCTAGCATGGGAGTGGTTAGGGGGTGATCAGGCTGGCAGGCAGAAGCAGTTAGGGGCAATCAGGAAGGCAGGCAGGCAAGCAGTTGGGAGCCAGCAGTCCTGGATTGTGAGAGGGCAGTTGGACATCCCTTGAGGGGTCCCAGATTGGAGAAGGTGCAGGCTGGGCTGAGGGTCACCCCCCCCCCCCCACGCATGAATTTCATGCACTGGGCCTCTAGTTTTTATATAAGTGTCCACCTTGATCTTTGCTTTGCTGTGGCCCTCACCAATCCACCCCCCACACATGGTCTTTCCAAAATGTATCTGAAAGCATTTTACTCTCCATTAACTTAACATTTCTTCAATGGAATCTCAGGCTTATGAGAGAGGCAGGAGGTGCACATTGTGAGGCAGACCGCTTTAGTCTTCCTGTGTGCTGAATGCCAACTTATTTGACATTTGGCAAGTTAACTGAACACTCATTGAAATATTCTCATCTATAAAAAGGGATCAGGTGGGCTGGTTCGATTCCTGGTCAGGGCATTTGCCCAGGTTTTGGACTTGATCCCCAGTCAGGGGGCATGCAGGAGACAGCAGCGGATGGATAGTTCTCTCTCATCGAAGTTTCTTTTTTTTTTTTTTTAAGAGCCAATTTAGGTGCTTTTTAAATATATACACACTTTTTAAAAATTGATTTCAGAGAGGAAGGGAAAGGGAGAGAGAGATAGAAACATCAAAGATGAGAGAATCATTGATCGGCTGCCTCCTGCATGACCCACAATGGGGATTCAGCCTGCAACCCGGGCATGTGCCCTGAATAGCAATCAAGCCATGACCTGAACTATAGCTAAGTTAGAATGAGAGAAAGAATGCAGACTTTATTTCTTTCTTTCTTTCTTTCTTTCTTTCTTTCTTTCTTTCTTTCTTTCTCTCTCTCTCTCTTTCTTTCTTTCTTTCTTTCTTTCTTTCTTTCTTTCAAATATATTTTATTTATTTTTTACAAAGAGGAAGAGAGAGGGATAGAGAGTTAGAAACATTGATGAGAGAAAATCATTGATCAGCTGCCTCTTGCACACCCCCCATTGGGGATGTGCCCGTAGCCCATGTATATGCCCTTGACTGGAATCGAACCCAGGACCCTTCAGTCTGCAGCCGAAGCTCTATCCACTGAGCCTTTCTTTCTTTCTTTCTTTCTTTCTTTCTTTCTTTCTTTCTTTCTCTCTCTCTCTCTCTCTCTCTCTCTCTCTCTCTCTCACTCTCTCACTCTCTCTCTTTCTTTCTTTCTTTTTCTTAACATGAGATTAGGAAGACAAGTAGGAGGTAGATAGTTGTGAGCTTTGTAATAATTGTTAATAATATTATAAAATAGAACACTACGTGCCATGCACACTGTCCATTCATTCCATAAATATTTAGTGAGTCCTACTGTGTACCAGGCACTGTTCTAGTGTTTGGATACAGAATACCAACGAATATAACAGAAATCCTTGCCCTAGTGGAGCTTACATTCTAGAGAAGGAAGAAAGATAAGAATCAATAAACATGCCGAAACCGGTTTGGCTCAGTGGATAGAGTGTCGGTCTGTGGACTGAAAGGTCCCAGGTTCGATTCCGGTCACGGGCATGTACATTGGTTGCGGGCACATCCCCAGTAGGGGGTGTGCACGAGGCAGCTGGTCGATGTTTCTCTCTCATCGATGTTTCTAACTCTGTCCCTCTCCCTTCCTCTCTGTGAAAAAAATCAATAAAATATATATATTTTTAAAAAGAATCAATAAACATAATAAGTAAACTATATAATACTAGAGGCCTGGTGCACTAAATTCGTGCACAGGAAGGGTGATCCCTCAACCTGGCCTGCACCCTCTTGCAATCTGGGACCCTTTGTGGGATGTTGGGCCTAAACTGGCAGTCGGACATCCCTCTTGCAATCCAGAACAATGCATGCACCAGTGACCAGACTTTTCATACAGGTGAAAGGCATCTTGCTATTGTATGGGCAGCTACATTTTTTTGCCCTGATTATAAAAGAGATTATAAAAGAGATACATAACATGATCTTTCTGAGGCAGTAGTAGCATTTTCCACATTTGTGGGTGGAAAAACTGAAGCAGAGAGAAGTTAGGCAATTGGCTTTGTCACATAGTTGTGTCAGAATCAAGGCTGACCACAAAATGTGCAAGCCAGAGTTCATGCATGTCATCGCTGCATCATCCTGTTTTTCAGTGTTAGAGTAGCCTTGCCAGGTTTTGATTTTTAAATCTAAGAGACTGTTCCCAATATACTAGTATAGGGTAGGGTCCCTAGGCCTGGCCTGCGCTTAGGATCACCTGTGGGGCAACTGGTGGGCTGAGTGATGAGGGTGGCCCGCTGGCACCTGCCTTGGCTGGTGGCCTAGCACTGCCTGCTGGCTGGCTCCGCATCCCAATTGCTGCTGCCGGTCACCTCCCTCTGAACATTGAGTGTCTGCCCCCTGGTGGTCAGTGCACGTCATAGCTTTCCACCTGTTGTTCTGCTGTTTGGTCAATTTGCATATTGGGGTTTTATTATATAGGATGTTAGAAGGTGGTAAGTGCAATAGGGGGGGAAAAACACACAGAAGGGAGATCCAGAGCATCATGGGACTGGAGGGCATGTTGCAGTTTTTAAAGGGTAGTGAGAGTGAGTCTCATTGGGAAGAGACATTTGAACAAAGTCTTGGAGGAGATGGAAGTGGCTATGGGGACACAGTGGTGGGATGAGGGCTCCAGTAAAGGGAACGGTCAGAACAAAGCTTTAACACCACCACGTGCTTGGGGAGTCCCAGGAACAGTAAGGACGTCAGTGTGGCTGGAGTAGAAGAACAGGGGGTGAAGTAGGAGAGGAGGTTATAGGGTGGAGGGTGGAGACTGGGTTTCACAGGATCTTGACATCTATTCTAAATATTTTGGGTTGTAGTGCTTTTGAAATGGGTATCCAATGGAAGGTTTGAACAAAGGAGTAACATGATCTGATTTATCCATCTGCTGGGTTGATCAGAGGCTGTATATGGGCCAGAGTGGAAGGACCAGATGGAAATACACTGCAGTAATCTAGATGAGAGACATGGGGCTTGGACCGCAGTGTGGCCAGGCGGGTGGTGAGGAGGAGTCAGATTCTATATATAGCCTGAGGGAGGGACCAGCTGGATGTGGGGAGTGAGAACATGAAAAAGTGAAGGACCCCTGGGCCTGACCATCTGGCTCTATCAACGAAGATGAAAAGGGCTATGGACGGAGCAGGTTTAAAGGGGGAAAAAAAATCAGGAGTTCAGTTTTAGACATGTTAAGTTTAATATAATCTAGAGCTCTCTTAGCCATCCAAGTGGAAATGCTGAGAAGGCAGCTGGATATATGAGTCTAGGCATCAGGAGGGTCTGAGCTAAAGATGTAAATTTTGGAGTTATCAGTATATGAATATTGAAAGTCATGAGACCAGGTGAAATGTCTAAAGGAGTGAGCATGGAGAGAGAAGAGGACCAGAACCTAGGACACTCAAGTTTAAGAGTTCAAAGAGGAGAGGAAGATCTGGCTTCATTTAATCCCCCTACCCATCCTGAACTAATTACTTATGGTCCCCTTAAAAAAAAAGTTTTTATTGATTTTTAGAGAGAGAGGAAGGGAGAGGGATAGAAACTTCTATGAGCCCGGCCAGTGTTGCTCAGAGGTTGAGCGTCGACCTATGAACCAGGAGGTCATAGTTCGATTCTTGGTCAGGGCACATGGCTGGGTGGCAGACTCCATGCCCAGAAGGCAGCTGATCGGTGATTTTTCTCTCATGGTTGGCGCTTCTATCTCTCCCTCCCTCTCCCTTCATCTCTGAAATCAATAAAACTATATTTAAAATTAAAAAAATAAATAAAAAGTGTGTACTATTAGTGTCCTTATTTGAGAAGCTTGAAGTTTAGGGAAGTTTGGGTACTTTCTCAAGGTAACACAGCTGGTAGGTGCTGAAGCACTTCAAACTCAGGCCATCTGGCACAGAGCCCCTAAGCTCCCTCAGGATGCCACATCCTCCAGCCATTTTGATTTTGCGTTTTCTCATTTACTTCGCTCAAAAGTAGCCAACTGTCTGCCCTTAGCAAGTATGGCAGGAAACAACCCACGCCATCTTCTACAAACATCTATTATGGTCCTGTGTGAAGGAACAGCTGCTGCTCATGCTCCCTTTTACCAACATGAAAAGTGAAGCAGTCAGGGTGACAACCTCACGGTTCTAGGTAGACATTATTACTACCATCACCACACTTTTTATTTGAACACATACCATGTGCCAGGAACCAAGGCAAACACTTTCCTTATCTCACCTTATTTAATAACTACTTTTTAAAACATCAACCAGCTGCCTCCTGCACACCTCCTCCTGGGGATGTGCCCACAACCAAGGTACATGCCCTTGACCGGAATCCAACCTGGGACCCTTGAGTCCACAGGCCAACGCTCTATCCACTGAGCCAAACCAGTTAGGGCTAATAACTACTTTTTAAAACTGAAGTTGAATCTTGTTTTCTGACCTCTACTCTGTGCTTTTCTGGAGCACAATGACTCGAGTCACTTAAAATAATAGTAATATCAACATCATTAGCGTTTCAATGCAATTTGCAGAGACACCTGCCTGGCACCTAACTAAGGTTAAGTATCTTGCCCAAGGTCAAGCAGGTGGGTGGTCTAGTTGGGGCTGAAAGAAGCCTCCAGAATCCTGGTCCAGAGCTCTGGATGAGAGGCTATCCTGCCCATCACCTTTACAATCCCCAATGCACATAACTGAAAAGGGCATCCCTTCTCTTTTTAAATGCACTTATCTAATGGAGAGTAGTTACGACTGCTCGTGATTTATTATCCGTGATACGCTATCAGATCCATCATGCCCCGGAAATCACACTTTTTAGCACCCCCTGGAGGCACATTCCGCGGTGCTGCAGCTGCCAGCCACAGTCTGCCAGGCCAGGCCTTTGTGACTGGCGGCCGGCCGACTGTCCACGACAGCCAATCGGGGCTCGGAGTCACAGAGCTGCACCAATCGGAGATGAACGAGACCTCGATGAGGGCCAATGGGGAGCTTGAGCCGGAGAACGGGGTGAGCCCCCCGAACCCTCCATCAATCTGAGGGGCGGAGTGGAACCTCCGCCGGTGTCCAATCCGCGGCGTTCAGACCTCGGGTCCGGGGCGCGGGCCCGCAGGGCCGGCCAATCAGCGGGCGTGCGGCCGCGGGGAGGCGGGGCCTGTCGGCGCAGTGGCGAGGTGGGCGCTGCGAAGAGCGAGGCCGGGTGAGGAGGGCCGGCGACCCGGGCGTGGGGAGTGGGGTGACTGGCACCCACGGCCCGCGGGGGTGGGGCGCGCGAGGGCGGGGCGGGGCGAGCGGGGCAGGGTCACGGGCTGCCACCGGACTGAGCCTCCGCGCTGCGGGATGCTGCGGGCAGAGGTAAGTAAGGGACCCGGGGACCGGGCGGTGAAGGTGGCCCGCTCCGGGAGGATGGCCGAGGGAGGAGGGGATGCTGTTGCCATGGCAACGCGGTGTGCCACCCGTCGACTCTCTTTTCGCCTCCCGAACGTGCACACCCCTCCCTCAAATCTCTACCCCCTTCTCCTCCCGGCCTCAAGCGGTGCCTGTCGTCTGTGGCTGGGACCAGCGCAAAACGAACCCCCTTTTGGCAGCGGTTTCTGCTCCGCGTCCTATAGCTCCTAGCTACCCGCAGCTTCCCCTTCCTCCCCGGGTCCTCGGGCAGAGGGATTAAACCGGCGCCGGGGCACTTGGTACCACAGGCCTTTGAGAGGTAACCCCCTGGGCCAGTTTGTGGGATGGGCACCGCTGGGATGCAGGGCCGCCGCCGCCTCGTCCTGGAAGCTGGTACGGTGGAGATGCGGTAGCCTGAGGGACCGGGGGTATCATCCCCCAGAGGGATTTCTTAAACGGGCATCTAACCCAGAGCCTTGTGCATAACAAATACTTAGAAAGTGGGGTTGACTGAAGGAATAAGACCACCATGGCAGCTTTCTTTTCCATGGACCAGCACTGTCCAGTAGAAGTATAATGCGAGCCACATATTGTATACTGAATTTACATTTTCTAGTCAGCACATTTAAAAAAAGCAAAGAGGTTAAATTAATTTTTTTAAAAATATATATTTTATTGTTGTTTTTTTTTACAGAGAGGAGGAGAGAGGGATAAAGAGTTAGAAACCTCGATGAGAGAGAAACATCAATCAGCTGCCTCTTGCACACCCCCTACCGGGGATGTGCCTGCAACCAAGGTACATGCCCTTGACCGGGACCTTTCAGTCCGCAGGCCGATGCTCTATCCACTGAGCCAAACCGGTTTCGGCGGTTAAATTAATTTTAATTTACCCAATATATACAAAATATCAATATTAAATATAATCAAAATTAAATCAATGTTACTTTATCGATATTAAATTGTTGGGAAAATGTTATAAATTCTCATTTTCATACAAAGCCTTCCAAACCTGGTGTGTATCTAACACTTACCAAACATCTCAATTTGGACCAGCCACATTTCAAGTGCTGATGGGTCATACTTGGCTAATGGCTACCACATGAGACTACACAACCATAAACATTTCTTACATGTGTGTAAGTTGTGACCAAAAACATGAAACTCATTAATATTCTTTGGTGCCTTCTTATTTTCAAGGAGGCACTGCGCACTGAGGTCACAAAAAACATGAGACCTGGTGTTTTTTCTCAAGGAGCTTCCTGTCTCGTTGAGAAAGTACACATCCAAAAATTAAGTTGAATTTTATTTTATTTATTTTATTTTTTTAAACTTTTCTCTATTTGCTTCCAGAACAATTTCAGGCCACAGAAAGTTTCACTTAAGAAGCTTAGTCTCCCTTTACAGTAACCCTTAAGTTGAATTTTAAATGGAGGCACTAGTAAAGACAGTATATTATTGATTGACAAACAAGATGGCTGATAATTATCCGTAGGAATTCTGGGGAGGGATACTTCAGGCTCATGGAGTAGAAGAAGACTTAAGTCTAGTCTTGAAAGTTGGGTAAGACTTGGGCTGCTGAAAAGATGGGGAAGGTGTTTCGGTTGAATGGATCTAATCATAACTTCTTCTATTTTTAGGGTTGAACATTTGTAGAGTCCCGAGGCGTGCAGACTGAAAAAGACTGTCCTCTCTCACTGACAGTCTCCACCATGATTCATAGCCTTTTCTTGATCAACTCCTCGGGGGATATTTTCCTGGAGAAACATTGGAAAAGCGTGGTCAGCCGTTCTGTGTGTGATTACTTTTTTGAGGCACAAGAGAGAGCCACTGAGGCAGAAAACGTACCGCCTGTTATCCCTACCCCTCACCACTACCTCTTAAGTGTATACCGGCACAAGATCTTTTTTGTGGCTGTGATCCAGACAGAGGTTCCGCCTCTGTTTGTCATTGAGTTCCTTCACCGGGTAGTGGACACATTTCAGGTGTGTTCATGCGCGTAAATGATAAAGTATCTTTCTTAATTCTGTTTCCATTGTATTCAGCTCTTAAGAAACTTAAAACAACGAAAATCAAAACTGCTCTAGCCAGTTTTGCTCAGTGGATAGAACATTGGCCCTCAGATTGAAGGGTCCTGGGTTTGATTCTGGTCAAGGGCACATATCTTGGTTGCAAGCTCAATCCCTGTGCAGGAGGCAACCATTTGATGTGTGGCTCTCACACTGATGTTTCTTTCTCTTTGTCTCTCCCCCTCCCATCCACTCTCTCTAAAAATCAATGGCAATGCCCTAGCTGGTTTGGCTCAGTGGATAGAGCGCTGGCCTGTAGATTCAAGGGTCCCAGGTTCGATTTTGGTCAAGGGCACATACCTTGGTTGCAGGCTTGATCCCCAGTAGGGGGCATGCAAGAGGCAGCCAATCAATGAATTTCTCTCATCATTGATGTTTCTAACTCTCCCTCTCCTTCCTCTCTGAAATCAATAAAAATATATTTTAAAAAATCAATGGCTAAATATCCTTGGGTGAGTATTAACAACAAAAAAGGAAGAGACTAAAAATAAATAAATAAAAACTCTGTTAATCTCTTCTCCCATCTGATAAGATTCTTGATTCTAATTGAATTGGCTGCATATAGAATGACAAATTGAATACTTTTGAACCTGTTGCATGAGAAAGCCACCCTACTTAGTATGATTGTGTGCAGTCATTTTAGTTCTTGAAATTGGAATTGTCTTATAATTTGTTCACAAATCAGAGGATTTTAGTTTTGTTTTTGATTTTTTAATCTTAACCTGAGGACATTTTTCCATTGATTTTTAGAGAGAGTGGAAGAGAGAGGGAAAGACAGAGAGAAACATCAGTTTGAGAGAAACATATCAATGGTTGCCTCCTGCATGAGTCCTGACTAGGGCCTGGGCTGGGGAGGAGCCTGCCCTTGACTGGAATCGAATCTGGGACCCTTCGGTCCTCAGGCTGATGCTCTATCCACTGCACCAAACTGGCTAGGGCTATTTTTATTATTCTTAATAGTGAACTTGAAGTTAACCATTGTTAATTACATTGCTTTGAGTCACATCAAAAAGTGGTAAGTGTGTGTGTGTGTATATATATATATATATTTTTTAAGTTATATATATTTTTAAAGTAGAGAAATTAAGTAATGCTTATTACTTAAGCAGGGATAATTTGTGACCCTGTATTTCATCTTGGGTTTGGGGTATTTATCCACAGCATTGGAGTACTAGTGATGAGCTCTTATTGAAAAAAGTGGGAAATCTTCTATTACCCCCCCCCCCCCCCAATTTAAGTAACATATTTTATAAGATACAGTTTTCATTTTGAGTTTTTCTTTTAGAAACAGATTTGAACATTTTTGGGCAGTGGGTATAGGGGAGGTAACTACGATGTTAGCACCATCTATAATAATAAAAACCTAAGGGACCATCACAACCAAATGGATGACTGAACAGGCTGCCGGGGGTGACTAGGCCAGCAGGGGGGTTAGTGAGGGACAACCAAACGAATGAGTAGCTGGCTGCATGGGGCGACCAGGTCAGTAGGGGGGTTAGTGAGGGATGACCAGGCTGGTGGGAGGGACAGTTGGGGAACTACCAGGCCAGCAGGGGGACAGTGAGGGGTGACCAGGCCAGCGGGGGGGCGCAGTTAGGGGCAATCAGGCAGGCAGGCAGGTGAGCAGTTAGGAGCCAGTGGTCCCAGATTGTGAGAGGGATGTCCAACTGCTGGTCATCCTGGGGATCAGGCCTAAACTGGCAGTTGTACATCCCCCGAGGGGTCCTGGATTAGAGAGGGTGCAGGCTGGGCTGAGGGGACCGCCCCACCTATGCATGGATTTTGTGCACCGGGTCTCTAGTTTATAGCATAAGATTTTAGGCTGCCCAGACTCTGGATTCAGTGGAATTCTTTCCCTAAAACACTTGCTCAACTTCTAACACTTGTGGTATTTGCGTAACTGAAATGATAAATGAGAAGCAAGGGCCCTTTGATTCAACTTCTATGTCATGTGAGGTCTAGAATTAGTTTCATGAATACAGAGATTGTAGAACTGGAGAAGAGAATGAGGACCCAAATGTTGTGATAAAAACTGAGAAAAACGTCAAAGCATTCTTTCATTTGCACTTATGTCTAGATCACATGTCTGAAACAGCTTTCATTCCAAAAGAATTCTATTTTATAATTTCCCACAGATTCTTTCTGGTAGTGTTATTCTGGGATTCTAGTTCTCATGTGACATACTAGTTTCTTCACATAGTGAAAACCTGAGCCCCAGCATGTGGAAGAACTGTAAGTGAAATAACTCAATAGTTATGGCCTTAAACCACTCTAACTGGGACTCGTTATGATTTGCACATATGGTGCTTTACCCCATTTTAAGATTAACAGCCCCATTGGTGAAGCTTGATATCAGCTTCATATTGCCATGGTGATATTATCTAATTATAAGACAGGAAGTGAGAAAAGTTGTTTAATCTAGTTGAAACCACAGAGGAATTTGAGAAAACAGTGCAGTGGCTTGTTTGGAAGTTTGGGACTTCATAGTTTGGGACTGGTTATCTCTGAAGGTTTTGTTAAAAGTAAATGGATATATCCTGATTTTGGTATCTTATCTGATGTCGTTCTCTCTGGCTGTGTTATATTTCTAGGACTGGAATATAATGGAAGAATTTCAGCTATAGAATTGCAAGCACTTGTGCTGTAGCGCTTGGTCATATTTTTAAGTTTCCATTCCAACTGCTGAGTTCACATTCTGCCTGATTTATAAAATCTAGAGAGGTGTTCTACTTATTTTTCAAAATAAAATCAGTCTTGGGAAGTAAATATATAACTTATTTTCTCTTAAGTACTGTTTTTAAAGGAGAAATCTGTTTTTTAAAATTTATTTAAAATTAGGAATGTCAGTCTTTATTCTTGTGTTGTTATTAATCCTCACCTGAGGATATTTTTCCATTGACTTTTTTAGAGAGAGTGGAAGGGAGGGGGAGAGATAGAAAGAAATATCAACTGGTTGCCTCCTATACAACTGAGGTATGAATCGAACCTGGGACCTTTCAGGCCACAGGCCAATACTCTGTCCACTGAGAAAAACTAGCTTGGGCAATCTTTTTTTTTCAAAAATTTTTTATTAAGGTATTATATGTGTACATATCTTACCATTGCCCCCCCCCCCCCCCATTCATGCCCTCCCTCCCCAGAGTTCTGTGTTCGTTGGTTGTACTTATATTCATGCATACCAGTCCTTCGGTTGATCTCTTATCTCCCCCAGGTCTCCTTCCCCTCCCCGCTGTCATTTGACAATCTGCTTGTTTTATGGTGACTATCTCAGGATCACATGCATAGAATCCGCTCCTCATTTGGCAGTCTGTGGGCAATCTTTTTGTTTTAGAAACATATTCCTAAGTGTTCTTGAATATTGGAATGGCTTCGATAATTGACATTATCTGATGTGATTTAGATCACATCTGGAGTCCATGATCAATTTTGGATGTCATAATTTGAGGAGAATATTGGAAAACCAGAGGATATTCAAAGACATGGCAAATGGTGAATCAGACTACAAACCATACTATAGCATGAGTAGTAGAAAGATCAAACAGGGAGTTTGGCCCTGAGAAAAAATATTGAAATGAAATCCTGTAGTTGTCTCCAGGTAACTGTGGGGCTATTCTATAAACTTGTTCTTTAAGGAAGATCTAGGAAGCAAATTTTAGTTTAGCAACAGAACTTTTTAATAATCCTAGCTGTCCATGAATAGAATGGGCTTGAAAGGGGTCAGTTTCTCTTCCTTGGATGAATTAAAGGAGGGTTTTATGACTATCTCTTACTTTCAGGTAAAGACATGACTGACATTGCTAGAAGGGTACACGAAATGACTGCAGCATTTCTTTCTAAATTATTTCATCATCATGCATTGAATTTGACATAGTGCTTTATAGTTTACAAAGCACTTTTACATACTATATTATCATTTAATCAATCATGCTTAATTCTTCCAACATCCTTGTGTGTCCAGTGGTATTATCCTGATTATAAAATAAATCAAGATCCAAATGGGTTAGTATGACTTAATCTAGTAATCTAGCAAGTGACAATTAAGATTGTAACCTAGGTCTTCTGATTTGGAATCCAAAGCTTTTCCCATACCCCAGATGATTTAGTACCTAAGTTTAGCCTTTGTTAATAAAAGGACAAAGCATTCTTAGAATCCTAGCATCTTAGAGTAGGGATGATCTAAAGTGATTTTTCTGGTGTGCTAGTGCATCCCCCTCATTTTATTTTATTTTTCCCTACATTCTTATTAAGGTATAGAAGCACACAGGAAAGGTTAAAAAGATTTTCAGGTCTAATCCATAAGCACACACACTAAGTCTTGATTTCAGTTTTTGTATTCTACATACCTAGTTGAAACTAACCCACAGAGTTAAATGACTTACTTTAGTTTATAAAAGAAGTTAGTAATGACACTAGTATTATAAGGCAATCTGGTATTCTTTTCATCTACGTCAACTACGGTTGTACTTCATCTCCTTGCTGTAGAAGAACCTCCCAAACACTGAGTAAACACATACGAGCAGGGCTAGATCCTTATTCTCTGGGAACATTCTTTCACTCATTACAGCATCTGGGTGGTAAATATACATTTTGTATTTTCATCAGGATTATTTTGGAGTCTGTTCAGAGCCAGTGATCAAAGACAACGTGGTTGTGGTTTATGAAGTACTGGAAGAGATGCTTGATAACGGGTTCCCATTAGCTACCGAATCAAACATCCTCAAAGAACTGATAAAGCCTCCCACCATCCTCCGAACCGTTGTCAACACCATAACAGGTACGGAGGAAGGGGAAACCCACAGAAAGCTGCCGCCATCATAGGTGTGGCTTAGTCTGGGGTACACGTTGTTTTGAGTGCCTCTCTTTGGTAATCTCAGATATACAGATGCTTTAATTTTGCTCTTTATGGTCTTTGAGTATGACCTGAAGTAGATTTTAATTATGTGGAAAATACCCTGATTTCAGTAACAGAATGAAATGTTCTCCTTTAAAAATAATTTTTTTTTCCGATTACAAAAAAAATACACGATTATTTTAGGCATGTTGGAAATACAGAAAAGCACAAAGAACGTGAAATTAATTCTTAATCTGTCATACTTTTAATATACTAGTGTATATATTTTTTTTGTCTTTTCTAGACAGCTTATAGATGAGTGGATAGAATTTTTTTAAACAACTCGTATATATTTTAAAACTTACCTTTTATCAATATGTGAACACTATCCTGTTAGGGCAAATATTCTTCTACACCATTTTTAGTGACTTTACAATTTTCTGCCATATGAAATAGACCCTAAATTATTTACTGATTCCCTGTTTATGATATTTATGTTTTTTGTTCTTTTAAATATCAAGGAATTAGCATTCTTATACTTAAATCTTTGTGACATTAGAATGATTTATTTTCAGTACTAGAAATAGAACTGCTGGACCCAAGGGTGTGCACATTTTATGGACTTAATGCATTGTGCCAAATTGCGCTCCAGAGAAGTTACATTAATTTATACTTTCAGCAGCAATTTCTATGCATCCTAGCCAACTCTATTATTATTTTTATTTTTTTAAAGTTTGACATTTGAAAATTTAGTGGTATCTTGTTATTTACACACTCATTTTTTATGACTAAGGGAGTTAAAACCTGTTCAAGTGTTTATTGACTGTCTTTTGTGAATTACTTTTTGTGTCTTTTGCCCATTTTTTGTTGTTGTTGAAATCATTTTCTTTTTTTATTCTAGCTTAAAAGCATTCATTTCATTTAAGGATATTAAACTACCATATATATTGGAAATATACATGATAGTTTGTGGGAGTTCTTTACATATTTTGAATATTCTATTATATATATTTTCTCACAATCTGTTTTGTCATTTGACATTGTACATGGTATGGTTTGTTTAGTCATATTTAAAAATTTTTGATTTAATAAAATTAATCATTTTTTAAGGCTTTACATTATGGGTATTGCTAATATATAAACAGGGTTTACTTAGAATTTGACAAAATGATTGGAAAATATATTTTAAGAGGAATAAATATGCACAAATAGCCAGGACAATTTTGAAAAAGAATTACAAAGGGATGGAAAAATTTTCCCTGTCAAATATCAATATATATCAATTTCATATGGTGCTTGAGACAAAAACTCATAGAATAGAGTTTTAAAAAACCAAGAGAGAGATAAAGAAAAAACAAAAACACAAAACACAAGAGAGATAAAAATTAAGATGGTTTTGAAAATAAATTAAAAAAAAGAACAAGAGAGAAAATGTGTGTGTACTATCAAATACAAGATATATCATGAAGTTTTGGTAATTTAAAAAATATATTGGCCTAGTAATAGGCAAATAGATGATTGGGATAAAATAGAAAGACTAGAAACAGACTCTTGCATTTATAGAAATGTGATATAGATAGGTATTGTCACATATCAAATCAGTTAGCCAACAGCCAGTTGTTAAATATTTTATTGTATTGGGGCAGTCAGCCTTGATATAGAAATAAAATGAAGTCTCCCTCCTCATTCTATACATGAAATGAAATAAGATCCAGTTAGATTAGAGTTAAACACACATTTTATAACTGTTAGAAGAAAGCACAGGAGAATGCCTTTATGATCTTGGAGAAGAAAAGTCATTTTTTTAAAAGTGAATTTTCTTCTATGATTTTATTTTTGGATTTAATTTTTTAATCTACTTGGAAATTATCTTATTAACCAATAAGAGATAAGGCTCTAGGTTTATTTCCCCAAATTTCCAGTCCCTTTTCCTAGCACCACATATTGAATAATTTATCTTTTTTCCCTGTTTTCAAATGATATTTTTATCTTATACTAAGCCATTATGGATTCTTGGTCTTCTGTTTTTTAGGCTTTCCTGCCTTATTATCATACTGATTTAATTATTATAGTTTGATGAGATTTTTTAATATATAGAGCATATTTTTAAGAAAACACATTCTTTGGGATTTTCAATATTTTGGGCTTATTTTAAACCTTAAAGAACTTTATTAGTACCTGAATCATTTATTACCTGGCTATTTGTGCATATTTATTCCTTTTAAAGTCTATTTTCCGATCATTTTGTCAAATTATAAGTCATTTTTCAGAATCTCATTTAAGTCTGAGAACCAGCTTTTGAAAAGCTGAAATGCTTTGTAAATACACTGAATATATGTGTATTTAATGTTTCTTTCTTTAGGTTAAAAAGATCCAGGTTACAGAAGAAGGAAATAGATTTGTAATTAGTTATAATTATATTTCATAGTTTATTATATAGAACCTTTGAATTAAAACATATTTTGATGCCTGTGGGGGAAAAACAAGGCAAGGAATTGATTTATAATTCTTATAATTCTTATAGACAGGGAAAGATCTAATTTGTTTTTATTTCTAAATTTAAGTATTGGTGTGAGAAAGATTATATTGATGTGTACATTTAAAAAAAATTTATTGAAGTATTATCTGTGTACATAGCTTACCATTGCTCCCCCCCTGATGTGTACATTTTAATACCTTACATAAATGTACCTAAGAACCTACCTCAAATTAGAATATTGTTTTTACCCATGAAAATTTTATATCAATATGTAGATTACCATCTCCACTGAAATCCAATACATTATTTAAGCTGCAAGCTATTGTGGAATTTGAGAGACCAAGTTCAAGTTACTTTCAAAACCAAAATATGATATCTGTTTCTCAGGTAACTTTCTTAACCTTTATTTTGCTTGAGAAGGCAGACCAGATGGCGACAAGTTTTTAAAATTGACTAGGTTACCCATATAGAAGTTGGGAAAACTCCTGTTTCTTTGTTTTTTGATGTTTTTGGGGTGTTTTTGGAAAAATTATTTGAGTAGTGGAAGCATAGAAACTTCTAAGGGAAGTATTCTATGATTATTAGATAATTGGTTACATCCAATCATCAAATTGGAATTAAATTATAGTAATATTCATTGTCTCAGGAAGCACCAATGTAGGTGACCAGCTTCCCACTGGGCAGCTGTCAGTGGTGCCGTGGCGACGGACTGGGGTGAAATACACCAACAACGAGGCCTATTTTGATGTGATTGAAGAGATTGATGCCATCATTGATAAATCAGGTATGTACTTTTAATGTACCTTTCAAACTATGAAAATGGAAAGAGGCCCCCTTTTTAGAATGCTTGCTATTAGCAGGATTATCCCCGTTCAAAATCATTCATTTCTACTTAGTGCCTGCTTTATGTTAAGCACTATGCAGGATACTAGGAATGAGGGGGAGGGATAGAGGAAGGAAGAGATGGAAGGAGGGAGGGAAGAAGGAAATACGGTGGGAAGAGCAGAGAAGAGTTCAATAACCCTTACCTTCTTTTTGTCTTGTTTCTGTCTCAGGTTCCACAATTACCGCCGAAATCCAGGGCGTGATCGATGCTTGTGTCAAACTGACTGGAATGCCAGACCTTACCCTCTCCTTCATGGTAAAAGCTGGGTCCACAGATTTAGTTCTTGGGATGGGAAATTAGATGCTTTTGGAAAGACAGAATGGTGAACATGAAATGGAACGAGAAGATATAATTAAGGACAGCCACACAGCTTGTGTCAGGCTTGAATTCTCTATAAGTAACTACAGAATTTGTACGTGTGTCTGGACTTTAATAAAGACAGCACCTAAATTACTCCTGAAAGAATTATGGGTGTTTAATCCCTATCTCTTGCTTTTCCTTGCCCGGTAACTATAGAACCCCAGGTTGCTGGATGATGTCAGCTTCCATCCTTGTGTTCGTTTCAAGCGCTGGGAATCTGAGCGCATCCTCTCCTTCATCCCCCCTGATGGAAACTTCCGCCTGCTCTCTTACCATGTCAGCGCCCAGAAGTAAGCAGCCTTATAATTAAGAATGTGTGTGTGTGTGTGTGTGTGTGTGTATGTGTAAACTACATCCAAAGTAATTAAGAACTCTGGTTCTGGAATTACCAGGGTTCAAATTCCAGTTTCAAATTCTATAAGTACTAATTGGGTAAACTCTGGTGAGTTGCTTAACCTTCTTTCTATGTCTGTTTTCTAAAATACATTTTTATGGATTTCAGAGAGGAAAGGAGAGGGAGAGGGAGAGAGAGATAGAAACATCAATGATGAGAGAGAATCATCGATTGGCTATTTCCTGCATGCCCCACACTGGGGATTGAGTCCGCAATCCGGGCATGTGCCCTGACCGAGAATCGAACAGTGACCTCTTGGTTCATAGGTCAAAGCTCAACCGCTGAGCAACACCAGCTGGGCTGTGTCTATTTTCTTAACATCAAGTTGAAAATAATGAAAGTTCCTTATTATGAGGATTGAATAAGAGAATCTAAATAGTGCTTATCACAAAGTAAGTGCTCATTAAGTTTACTGCTATTATTTTTGTTATTATTATATGTCTAAACAAGAGTATTTTCTTTCTCAAATTGGAATCTGAGTGCACCTGTATTCAACACCCCCCACCCCAAAGAAGCTTTAAATTATGCAATAAAAACCATAGACTGCAGTGTTTTTTTTTATCTTGAACATTCTCTGTAATGAGTCTAGGGGATTTTGGAGCCCTTAGTTGAAGGTATACAGTAGAAGGTAGGTGAACTGAGACCTCAGAACCACCAATACCTTTCTGTGATTTGGAATAAATAATTTATAAAAATATCTGAGAGCAAAGGCTCTGGAATCAGACTGCCTAGACTTACGCTCCGCCTTCAGTACTATGGTATGTGACCTGGGGCAAGTTCCTTAACTGAGGTTAAGTATATCAGTATTTATCTAGAAAATCAGGACAGTAGCAGTACCCATTTCATACTTACTGTGAGGATTAAATGAAGTAATAGGGATCAAACATTTAGCATAGTGACTGGTCCTCAGGAAGTGCTTAATAGATTTTAAGAATGTTATTATTCCGTGACTTCTCTATTTCCTCTTTGGTCCAATCATGACAACTACCCTACTTCATAGGTTTTTGTATGGATCAAACGAGGTCAGGTAAAAGTTCAAGAAATTATAAAATGTCCATCATGTGTTGAATATCACTCTCCCAAGTACAAATATCAGTCACATGTCACAAAATAAAACAGAAATATGGTGATTTCTAACTTTTGTTCATAGTGCCTTTCTCAGAGTAGGCTCATCATACTCTTGGATATTATGGATATTATTCAAAGAATTATTAAGAAGAGTTAGTTTACTTACTAGATAGCATCCTAGCTTTACAAAAAGAAAAATAGCAAAGATTGCTAGGTGTTGTGTTTGTTTTTTGCCTGTGCTTCATTTCTAAGATAAGGAATAAGGAAGCAGGTAAGGGAGGAAAAGCTGTCAACGGAGCAGAGGAGGAAGAAAGGTTGCCACTTTCCCGGAACATTCACGAAGTGGGCTTCCCTGCGTCTCTTTTCCAGTCTGGTGGCGATTCCGGTGTATGTCAAGCATAACATCAGTTTCCGGGACAGCAGTTCACTCGGACGCTTTGAGATAACCGTGGGACCTAAGCAGACCATGGGCAAGATCATCGAGGGAGTGACTGTCACCAGCCAGATGCCCAAAGGGGTCTTGAATATGAGCCTCACTCCATCTCAGGGGACACACACTTTTGACCCAGTTACTAAGGTAGGAGGATAAGCAGGAGGTTTCGATTGCTGGCATTAAGCAGAAGTAGCTCAGCGGGAGCTCTCCCCCTAGACTTTATGCCCTGCTGAAAGGGGTGGTGAGTCACAGGGGCATTGTTTTCTCCTGGAGAGATTTTGGGGTGACAAATCAAGTTCTCTGTTGAGAAACACCCTAGCCCAGGGGTGGGCAAACTTTTTGACTCGAGGGCCACAATGGGTTCTTAAACTGGACAGGAGGGCCGGAACAAAAGCAATCTGACCATGCTGGCACTCTCCTCTTGGGCTGCTGGTGAAGGAGCGGAGGGGAGAGCAAGAGAACCCTCCCCTCTTTGGGCTCCGCGGACCAGATAGAACAGCCGAATGGGCTGGATCCGGCCCGCGGGCCGTAGTTTGCCCACGGCTGCCCTAGAGACAGTTTATAATATTGTGAACAGTTGCCCTGCAGTGAGAACTCAACCACCTCACATGGACGGTTCTGTGGTAACTTTTTTTTCTTTTCTTTGAAGATGCTGTCTTGGGATGTCGGAAAAATAAATCCCCAGAAGCTACCAAGTTTGAAGGGGACCATGAGTCTTCAGGCGGGAGCCTCCAAACCAGACGAGAACCCCACAATTAACCTGCAGTTTAAGATCCAGCAGCTGGCCATTTCTGGTACGTGCCCCCCACCACGTAGGTGGCTTTGACGAGAACAGAGATGGCACAGACACCACAAAGCCTTCTCTTGGCTCCCTGCTTATGGAGTTTGATTTTATTACCTGATACATAATCGTTAGTGAAATCTTTTCTAGCCTATGTCTGGGGAAGGTTTATAATCCTTTCTTTGAAGTTGGCCTGAAGGACCTGATGAGAAAGGAACGGTATTGGTAGGCAGAGGTGTTCCTCTGAGTCCTCTAGGTTGTCGGTTTGAGCTTGCCTGGGGCTTCAGTGTGGGAATGCTTCTGCCCTCTCAGCTGGTAACTGTAAAGAATAACTTCATTTCCCCAAATTTCAAAAGACTTTTACTTTTTTAAAAAAATTCTCACCCAAGGATATTGATTTCAGAGAGAGAGAAGAGCATCTATTGGTTGCCTTACATCTGTTCCCTGCCTGCATATTGAACCCCCAACCTATGTATGTGCTCACTGGGCATCCAACCCACAACCTTTTAAAAAAATATATTTTTATTGATTTTTTTTACATAGAGAAAAGGAGAGGGATAGAGAGTTAGAAACATAAATGAGAGAGAAGCATCGATTAGCTGTTTCCTGCACACCCTCCACTAGGGATGCGCCCGCAACCAAGGCACATGCCCTTGACCTGAATCGAACCTGGGACCCTTCAGTCCACAGGTTGATGCTCTATCCACTGAGCCAAACCAGTCAGGGCCAACCCACAACCTTTTGATATATGGGATGATGCTCCAACCAGCTGAGCCACACTGGCCAGGGCCACATTTGCTTTTGTTATCATTTAGAACCCTCGGGCCTACCCAAGTCAGTTCACTATATTCTATATCTACCTCAAAATGATCCTATATGTAATAAAAGCCTAATATACTAAGTGTCCGATCATCCAGTTGATTATTCAACCAATCAAACATAATAAGATAATGATATGCTAAGACCACTCAACCACCATAGAGACTGAGTAACATGGGCAGGACACACCCTGGAGTCCTCCTGCAGTTCTTCCCTGGCTGGCCAACCTCCCGTGTCCCTCCCCAGCCCTGATTGAGCACCAGTGGGGTCCCTAGGCCTGGCCTGCGCCCTCTTGCAATCCAGGCCGAGGGATCCCCCTCTCCAAGTGCACAAATTTCATGCACCGGGCCACTAGTAGTAATAATAATACTTACCACTTACTGGACATTTACTGTGTGCTGGGTACTGTTTTAAACTCTTTTAATCTATTATTCAATCTGTTGAACAATCCTGTAAGATAGAGAGGAGATGATTTTAACTTTACACGAAGTTGCTATTTTTCTTTGTCAAAGGGCTTTGTCTAATTGAAGTGATTAGAATTTACTTACATTAAAAACTTTTTAATCTTAAAACACTTGATGAACTTTAAAGTTTTATATGGTATACATTTTTTTGTTTTTGTTTAGTATAGTGATAATACTGAGGAAGCATTCATGTACTCATTATTTTCCATTATTCCTTCAGCAGTGATTTATTTCTTATCACTGTCCATTCAGGTATTCAGAAAAACACATGGTGCTCTTATTTTCCTTGCACCTCATTTCAGTCTGCATATAACTTTCTGCCCTGTCACTTCAGGAACAGGTATATATATATATATATATATATATATATATACACACACACACACACACACACACATTTGTTTTTGGTTCGTGGCTTCTACTATCTCTATTCCATTCTTTTTTTTCTTTTTTTTTTTTTTTAGCAGACCCATTGATAATTTATTAGACTTATCAAAAAAGGACATTAAAGTAACTGTGATAAATGTTTCCAAATATCGACAAGATGGAAAATTTCAATAAAGAAATGGCATTTGTGACAAAACATTTAATGAAAATTTTAGATCTGAAAAATACAGTATCTGCTGCAATTAAGAAATTAATAAATAGATTAAATACTGAATTAGAGACAACAAAAGAAGATTTTGATGGAGAAAAATCTATTCCATTCTTTGAATTGAGATGAATTTAAACAGCTGTGCTACCGGCTTCTTTTGAATCATGCTTATGTCATATTCTTCCTTCCTTCCAGGACTCAAAGTGAACCGCCTGGATATGTATGGAGAGAAATACAAACCCTTCAAGGGCATAAAATACATGACCAAAGCTGGGAAGTTCCAAGTCCGAACCTGAAGGGGGAGTTTTGCCGAGGGAACAGTAACAAACACTTTTCCATGTCTTACTTGTCTAAAAGCGTAAAGCAGTATCAGCCTGTCTCCTAGGTCAGCCCCCTCTGGACCTGCCTGCTCCCATTTCCCCTTCGCCTTCAGTGCCACGGAGCTAACCGAGGGAGACGGGGGTCGCCGGGGAGGATGGGGCCGAGCTGAGACGCCGGCAGCACCGTCTCAGTTCTTACAGAGCTGGGCGGTGCAGGCCAGGGGCACTGAATGCCGTATTTAACTATTTTAATGTGGCTACCGCAGGAAAACACTAGCATTTGTGACCTGCTTGGCTTTAATTATCTAAAGCCAATGAAAAACTTCTTTGTTATTGTTTTTTAAGGCGGAAAGAAAGTGAGAGAGGAAGAGAAAGGGGGGGAGGTCAAGAGAGGGTAGAAGGGACGAAGGAAGGAAAGAAAAAGGAAGAAAGAGAAAAAATAGGAAGGCAGAAAGGAAAGCTTGGAAGAGAGTGAATGTTAGTCAATCAAAAGCCAGCTAAGGATCTGGTCCGTGAGGGGGAAGAAAGTGGAAACGGTTTAATTAAAGAAGCATGAGGACACTAAAGTGGAAGTGGTTAAGACAAGCAAGACCCACATGAAGGAGGGCTGGAAAAAATAGAGCTTGAGTTTCTTTCCGATCTCTCTACTTTCATATATTTTTTAAAAAATTGTACTTCCAGAAATGAACTGGCAACTTCTTAAATCGAGTCCACTGTTGATATGGAAAACCTCAGTAGAACTGATTGCCCCTAAAAGACCAGGCCTATATCCGACCAGCTTTCAGTACTGGCTGCTGCTTGTCTTCAGTACTGGGTCGGTCATCTTCAGTGTGAAGGTGACTCGCCTTTTCCCGGAGGAAATGCCTCTTGCAACCCAAAACAATTCTACCCACTTTACAGAATTCACCAGCTTCCTCCCGTTACCCGAGGAGAGTTTCAGACCAGCCAGTCCAGGGCAGCCGTATTCTGTATGTCACAGTAGTGGAGCGTAGGTGGCCCGCTCGGCCCTCAGGAAGGTGTACCACAACTACAACCCAGTGATTTCTTCTTTTAAAAGAATTAAAAATAAAAATAAATTTAAAATTGATTTTGGAAGAGAGGTAGAAACATCAATGATAAGAGGGAATCATTGACCGACTGCCTCCTTCACACCCCTTACTGGGGCGAGCCCACAACCTGGACATGTGCCCTGATTAACTGTGACCTCCTGGGACCACACCTGCCAGGCGATTTCTTTTCATGCGTCAGTGCTGGACTGGTCCTGGAGTCTAAGCCGTCCTGTTGGAAACTTTTTTATCTGTAACCCTAAGTTAAAAAGAATGCTTAAATGAGGATGTGATTCATCCTTGAAGCTGCTCAGTAAAGTTACTTCCTCAGTCTTTTAATTTGTACTCATATATTTATTAACAACTAGAGGCCTAGTGCATGAAAATATGTGCACTGGACGGAGGGGGTTCCTCAGCCTGGCCTGTGCCCTCTCACAGTCAGACCCCTCGGGGGATGCCAGCTTAGGTCTGCTCCCTGGGAGATGGGGCCTAAGCTGGCAGTCAGACATCCCTCTGGCCATCCGGGAGCCCTTGGGGGGTGTCCACAGTTGGACATCCTTAGCACTGCCTCTGTGCTTGCATCCATCAGTCCAGCTTGTGGCTGAGCGGAGCTCCCCCTGTGGGAGTGTACTGACCACCAGGGGCCAGCTCCTGCATTGAGTGTCTGCCCCCTGGTGGTCAGTGTGCGTCATAGCGACTGGCCGCTCCTGGGTGTTCCACAGGGTCAATTTGCATATTACCCTTTTATTATATAGGCTAGCTACCCACCAGTCCATTTTCCTTTTAGTATATGTGCTGCCGAAGCAAGCACCAGTCCATTTTCCTTTTAATCCTGCCCCCCTTAAAAGTCCCCCTACTCTTCGAATAAAACTAATTTTGTAAGAAGATGGGCCATGTTGATTATGTGTAAACCAGTTTCAGAAACATGGCAACTGCACGATTACCTCAGGCGTTCCCAACGGGTAATTTTTATTCTAGTTTAGTGTGTCTATTACCCATTTAAATATTTATATAAAAGGCAGGTTTTTAAAAATCATAGCTTAAGTAGTGATACTGTTGTGCTTTGCTTCATGCATGGAGAAAAACGAAGACCCATATTCTCCAAACCGTATAGTCTTTCTCTAAAGCCCTATTTCCAAAATACTTAAGTGATTCCTTTTCTAGTTGTTTATTTTATTTTATTGGCTTTTTACAGAGAGGAAGGTAGAGAGATAGAGAGCCAGAAACTGATGAGAGAGAGACCAAGGTACATGCCCTTGACCGGAATCAATCCTGGGACCTCTCAGTCCGAAGGTCGACACTCTATCCACTGAGCCAAACCGGTTTCGGCTCCTTTTCTAGTTTTACCTTCCTACCTGCTGGGCTTGTTTTTTGCTGCAGAGCAACGTTGCTGTGTGGTTATGCTCTGGGATAAATTGTGCGCTACATGATGTGTTTCAGGATTTTCTGAGTGCTATATCCCATATACATGCTTACCATATGGTTGGTAGAATATATAGAATTACTTCTCCTGAGGCTTCTGGAGGGTTTTAATGTTTCACAGAAAGCAACCCATCTTGGTCCCTGAATATTTTTAGTGGTGTAATCCCAGCTGTTTTATTTCCTCTAGGGCAGCTCATCCTAATCTCATGGGGGGGATGTTAAGGAGGAATAAAGTATGTAGGGAATGGGAGCTGCAGGCCTTAGCGTATGAAGTGACTCTCACACACCGCCTGTGGCAGAGCCCTGGAGCAACGCGGGGTGATGGTGCTACGGCCAGCAGTGTGTTAGCATGAGTAACGCAGGGTGGCTTGACCACGCTGCTCAGCTCCATGTGTTTAACATGTGCAGAAGTGTCTTCTCTGTCTCAATAAAAGTGGAGTTTTACCATCCTCCGTGTCCTGGGTGTTTTGTTGTTAGAACTAACAGCGATGCTTTGCCATGTGTGTCTCAGTAGAAGCAGTAAGAAATAATTCAGGAGGATCTTACTATTGTACTTTTCAGCCAACAGACCTAACGCCATATGTATGGTTTGATTTTCTAGTTATCTCTGGAAGTCAGGGATATTGGTATTTATGTCATTAAAAAGAAAGATATTTTATTGATTTTTTTAGAGAGGGAGGAAGAGAGAGAGAGAAACATTGATGTGAGATGGATCGGCTGCCTTCTGCACTCCCTTCACTGGAGATTGAGCCCACAACCTGGGCATGTTCCCTTACTAGGAATGGAACCAGAACCTTCTGGTGCTTGGGATGACGCTCAACCAACTGAGCCACACCGGCCAGGGCTTAATGTCATTTAAAAAAAAAATATATATATATATATATATATTTTATTGATATTTTACAGAGAGGAAGGGAGAGAGATAGAGAGCCAGAAACATAGATGAGAGAGAAACATCGACCAGCTGCCTCTTGCACACCCCCTACTGGGGATGTGCCCGCAACCAATGTACATGCCCCTGACCGGAATCTAACCTGGGACCTTTCAGTCCGCAGACCAACGCTCTACCACTGAGCCAAACTGGTTCCGGCTTAATGTCATTTTTAAGGTTGATTAGAATGAGGGTCTAAATCAATCAAACTACCTCCCCCCTCCCGTGTGTAAGAGACAGAACCATTAAGGCTGCTGTTGTCTGCTCTTGTTCTCTCCCCATCCTCTTGATCATGTTTGTTGATTAACTTCAAACATGAAACAGGGCTTCAAGGTTCCCAGACATCGTAACTGTAGTAGAGATTTCTTGGGAGGGAAGACCTTAGGAGTTTTAGTAAGGCAGACCCTGGTGGTTATCCCATATCTGCATTAATTTTGTTCTGCAAATCCCTCATGGCCATGAAGAAATTTTAAGATTTATTTCTGTTGACTTTCCACAAGTGCTTAACATCTGTTACTATTGCAATCTAGCTATCTTAATCATTGTTAATATCTTTCCCCTTGGCCTGGCTCTTTTCCTAGCGTTGGGGGGTGTGACCAGGTACATTTTATATGTGTACTTCCCTATCTGGCCAGTAGGTGGTGACTCCAGGCCAGCAATGAGATGACATTTTTGTTTGAATTTTAAAAGGTGAATTGAATATGAAACTCTTAAACTTTCCCCAAGATCCCAAGTACTGGGGATTGTGTGAATCGTTGGCTTTTGAAGTCAAACATGGAACCAAAAGCTTATGACACTCTTTGATAACCGTATTTTAAGATTGGGGGCTCTTGGAGAAAAACAGTGTAAATTACCTGATTTCCTCTAGTCTTCACCCATTAAGACTAATTGCACAGTTGTCTGAGAATACTTCTTGTTCTTCTGATCTATTGGCATCTATTTATTTTACTATCTGGCTGGGGATAGTGCGAAGAATATACTATTTAATTTCCCATTATGCTCATTCCCCCCCCCCCCCCCCCCCAAGTTCCAGACGTTTTATCCTGAATTTCCCAACGTACACCGGCTAAGGATGTGTTGCTCTTTGAGTGTATTTTAGCAAAATTCTGCCGTGGAGCTCAGTCAGTGGCCTTTTTCGAGCAAAACCAGCCTGCGGTTTCCAGGACTTTACTCAGAGGAAAGCCGAGCCCTTTCACTGCATCTCCATACCAGGAGGCCTGACTGCTTCAGTTCACCTCATTAACTCCTCCGTCTGAGGAAAAGCTTCTCCTGCAAGGGGCAGGGGGTGCAACCAGCTGAATTCCTGGCAGGAGACTTAGCCCTGGAAGTCTTATTTATTGGTGTCCTCTAGCCATGTTTTTCTGAGATGGCGGAAAGGCACATTTACCTAAAATAAGAGCTGCCGCTTGCACAGGGAAACTTGTAAGCGAGCAGCCTGAAGTCAAGAAATCTGTGACTAAAGGGTCTCTCACCTGCATTTATTTAAATGATCCAGGGACTTCAGCATTTCAGGGAAGTTGAATTCTGTACCTTTCTTAACCCCTTCCCCCTGCCCCGGGGCCCCGCCCGCCCAAATCCAGTTCTTGGGCCTTACTCAGAGTATTTTTCTTTCATGAGTTAAAACTGCTTTTCTTCTGAGAACCCCCAAACTGAGAAGTCTTACATCGTGAGAGACAACTACAACCACCTTTTTGTCTCCAAGGAACTGTCAGCATATACGAGGCAGGAAGCATTGCATCAGCAGGTTTATTCTTGGATCTGGGGCGTCAGTGATGCCTGCTGGGCAGCAGCCAGGGGCATGGGTTATATAAGTCGTCAGAAGCAGAAAGCAGCATTCCTTAAGCATAACTTGTGTGGACTGGTCTGGGAGTTAATTCTTTCTGATGAGCAGGAATCTAAGTAGGATGCCTGGGGGGATGGGGGGAGGCCCAAATACTAGCTTCTCGTCTGAGCCAACAATTGGGACGTTGCATGTTAGCAGGTCATGCTTAGGTTCTTCTTATTCCTTCATTTCTCCTTTCTAGTTCTATGGTTGCTGTCCAGGGAGCCTGCTCACCTCCTGCGTCTGCTGTCTCCCCAACCACACTTACTTAATATCCCTGAGGCATGGTGAGTTCACCACTCTCCTTGAGCCAAGGCCTCAGTGGTTTCCTGTTGCCTACAAAACTTAAGTCCACTTGGCCATTCAAAGTCCCCACAATCTAAATCCCAACCTACATTCTTTATGAACTTCACTGCAAACTGTGGAACTCAATTCCTCCCCATGGTCCCCCTGCCCTTTCGCTAGATCTTTACTATTTCATGCACTGATATTCCCTGCTTCAGGAAAGTCTTTCCCACACCTCTCTACCAGTCCAAGTCTTGCCCATTAAAAAAATAAAAAAAAAAATATATATATATATATATATATATATATATATATATATATATATAATTGATTTTTTTACAGAGAGGAAGAGAGAGGGATAGAGAGTTAGAAACATCGATGAGAGAATCATTGATCAGCTGACTCTTCCACACCCCCTACTGGGGATGTGCCTGCAACCAATGTACATGCCCTTGACTGGAATTGAACCTGGGCCCTTCCAGTCCGCAGGCCGACGCTCTATCCACTTAGCCAAACTGGTTTCAGCCAAGTCTTGCCCATTTTTTGAAAGCCCTACCTAATTCTATTTTTTAAGATTCTCTAATCCCTCCTGCAACTGAATCCCAGGAAAAGCTTCTCTCTGCCATTTTGTGGTCCATCTCTGCTCTACCTTGTTATTTGTCTAACTAGTTTATTTGTCCCCTTTTTACTATCCATAGTCCCTAACACATTAACTTGTATACAGCAAGTATTCTGTATTTGTTGAATGAATGAAAGGAAATATTGCACATGGTTTAAAAAACTGAACACGAACAAATCAGCTGTGTGATACTGTATATGCAACAACTATTCCACTCTGGGAAAATATGTGAAAAATAAATTTTAATTTATTATTTCAGTATAGTATAATACAAAATTGTGGCAACAGAAAGTAAACACTACAATGAACTGACATAAATATGCTCTAGCCTAGATGATCAGTTATTAAAATGGCACAATCCTTCTATTATAAAGAAAACAAAAACATTTACACTGTACACAAAAGGAATTCCCTCCAAGAGCTGTAGAGTGGAGAAAGGGGGTAGCCAAATACTTGATTTAAAGGATGGTTTGAAGCACGTGGTGACCTAGCCAGCTAGCCCATTCCTTAGGAGGCCCAGGCCTCGGCTGGGTTTCCTTGTCACTATAAATAGACACTCGGTTTCTAATGCGATACTTCTTTCCTGAAGGATCTTGTGGTTTATCACAGAGACACGATTTTTTTTCTCTGTGGTCCTACGCTGTTCGAGTGGAAAGATTAGGTGGTTAGGCTTTTGTTCTACCTATTTGCCCTGGATGGCAGTATTCTGGGAGGGGTTGGCATTTACCTGTCTTTCCATCTCACAGAATACATTCTGATATCAGACCTTAACCCCGGGAAAACTTCCAAAGAGGGAAGTGCCCGTGAAAATATATCCTCTCCCCTCTTCTCCTGGTTTTCCCCCCAGATGGCTACAGGAAATTTCCCCAGCGTGTTAAGACTGTAGGGAAAGTTGTCAACCATTCTCAGAGAATGATGTGTGATGGCTCCAGGAGAGGTCTGGGTAAAGAAGCGCCATCTTGGTGTGCCTTCTGAAGTGGAGGAAGGTGAGGTCTGCCATGATGTCGGGGAACTGGGTGTTCCTGGTTATGAGCGCATGTTGTCTTGAATCCAGTTTAGGTAATTAGTAACCTTGGTGTATACACCTGGAACATCTTTCTGCCCACAGCCAAGACCCCAGCTGATGATGCCAACCAAAGTCATGCGGTCATCCTTCATACACACCAAGGGCCCTCCCGAGTCACCCTGCAAAAAAAGAACAGGTTAGTTGTTTGCAAAAACTGCTGTGGGTGGAAGTGAGGGCTAATATTTATGGTATAGTATTACTATTGTACTCTTCATAGTACTTAGTTCACAGAGGAAAACGTTTTATCTCAAGGATCTTGATCCTCTAAGAGGATTAGGCTGTATCTAAACTGTAAAGTAGGTTTCTGGGATAATTGCTCGGACGTTTCAGGCTCCAGCCCCGGTTTTAACTCCACACCACGGTGTGGCCTGGGGCTATGGGCGCTTCAGTATCCTTATCAGCGTAAGAGAGATAACACTACCTACTGGATGAGATTGTTCTGGGAACTGACTGGAAGAAAGCTGGAAGAGCTCTGAGAACAATGTATGAGACTCAACAAAACTCTTGGTAATTGTCCGCTGCTGTGGTTTTGCTGAATCAAAATGATTTTTGGTTTTGGTTTTTAACTTGAAGCTTGCAAATAATCATGGCTTCACTTCGCAGGCAACCTTTATGTGAGTGGTGAGCGAGGTGGTACAATGGTGATTTCCGAAGAAACTTTTCAAAAAGAGACCAAAGGCTGTCAAGGAAGAAGGGGTTCACAAAGAGTCCACCCAGTCTTCCAGGCAGGAGCCTGGCCTTCCTTCTCTTGGCACCCCTCTCACCCCTGCCTCTCAGCGGTCAGCCCGACACACTGCAGGCATGAACATGTGTCATCAGTAACAGATCCTTGGCTCTAGTTAGGTCCTAATACACAGGCTGGTCTGTGTCCCATGGGCCAGTGTCTTGTTATCACAAAGCAGAAGTGCTGACTCCAGAATGGATGCCCACACAGAGAGCCTGGCACGGTTTCCTTTCCCAGGTCATTGGACTGAGTGAGTGTTTAATCCTCGCTTCTCACAGATCAGCTCTAGCCTACTAGCCCAGCCGTGGGCAAACTACGGCCCGAGGGCCAGATCCGGCCCGTTTGGCTGTTCTATCCCGCCCGCAGAGCCAAAAGAGCAGAGGGTTCTCTTGCTCTCCCCTCCGCTCCTTCACCAGCAGCCCAAGATGAGAGTGCCAGCATGGTCAGGTTGCTTTTGTTCCGGCCCTCCGGTCCAGTTTAAGAACCCATTGTGGCCCTCGAGTCTAAAAGTTTGCCCACCCCTGTACTAGCCAGTGGTTGCCATGCCTCCTTCCCCTGCTGCAAAGCAGACTACGATCCTCCGGCACCTACATAAGTCAAGAACTTCTGAATTTGTGTTGCTTTATCCATCACTCCAGTGGCCAATTAGTTGCTTGGGGTTTACAGGAAATCCTGTACCAGGTGGAGTTTCCTGTGCAGACACTGGGGAAATTTCCTGTAGCTCAGATTTCTGATGTTTGGGTAACTTTGATCTTCCTCCGGTTGCTTCATTCTCCGAGGGCCTCATGTACAATCCCCAGCGCCTGACTAAGATGAAATCACCCCATGCTGGCTGGAGGGTTTTCCCATGGTTAAGAACCTGTTGGCCAAGGGTCCCTTTTACCCTTGGGCGGGCTCGGAGTTGTGGGGAGACGCTCCTGTTTACCTGGCAGGCATCGTGCAGGTTTGCTTGGTTCCCTCCAGTGCGCGTGTCTCCGGCACACAGCATGTTGTCCGTGATGGTTTTGTTATGTAAATACTGAGGTGTGCAGCGGTTGGCGGGATACAGCCTGACGTGCGCTTCCTTCAGCCGCTCAGAGTAGAAAGGAGATGCTGAAAAAGAGAGGGGGGAAAGCGTCTTAAGACTGTAGGGAAACCTTTTGGAAGGAGGAAGCCAACTTTCCTCACAATGGCTAAGATGGATCCAGCTTTTACACACATTAGGTTGAGTTCTGGGAAATGGCCAATATGGTACTGTTCTGCCCTATAAAATCAGTGATTTTATAGAGTGTTACCCAGAGTTTCTGAGCAGCAGCACTACTGCCACAGAGCCCCGGAGACAATTCTTGTGAGGGGCTGTCCTGGGCATGGAGATGCTTGTCAGCACCCCTGGCGCCTCCCCACCAAATGCCAGGAGAGACCTCCATCCTGAACTGCAATAATCAAAAATGCCATCAGACATTGCCAAGTGTCTCCTGGGAGACATCACCACCCCAGGTGAGAACCACTGGTTTAACCTATTATTTCATCATCATAACTAAGGAGGGGGCCAGTTCTGTCCCCATCTCACCAGCGAGGAAACTGAGGCTTGGAGTGTTGTAACTTATGAATCCAAGCAAGGGCCACACTGCTAGCGAGGAGCAGAGCGAGGATTTGAACTCAGGTCTGTGGGACTGTAGTCCAAGGTCCAGACCCTTAAGGACTGTCTGCACTCTGGTGAGAGCCTTCTTGAAATCTTAAGCTCTTCCAAGCACTGGTACTGTGGCCGTGTGAGGTAGGGAAGGCCCACGATGGGTCCTCCACACACAGGGAACTTGCCCACGCCGGCAGCATCAGCGCCTGCCCGGGGCTGGCACCACACTCGTGACCTCTTGTCTTCTCTGGTCAGTGCCTGCAGCCCCTGCTGTCCTGCAGACAAGGCAGGATGGAGCGCGACTTCCTTCCACTTACATGCATCGTGCTTGCCGTAGCCAGAAAGCTCACACTCCGTCCAGTCGGGCAGCTGCAGGTCGGCTTCCGGGAGGCAGATGGTGCGGACAGAGCCAGTCTCCTGGGCGCACTGGAGCGAGTCCGACTTCAGCTGCAGCAGTGCTGGAGGGGAGAGCGAGGAAGAGGAAGCCCTGTGTGCGGAGCTGCTTCTGACTTCAGGGGAGGAAGGTGAAGGGGAGGGCGAGGGTTTGGAAGGAGGGGTGCGAGTGCTGTGTGTGCACGTGTGTGTGTGCACGTGTGTGCGTGCGTGTGTGTGTGTGTGTCTGTGTGTGTGTGTGTGTGTGTGTTGCGGTCTGGAGTTTGAACTGGAGCAGGGAGAATAAGGACATCTTACCAATGTCATTGTTGTAAGTATCTTCATCGAATCCCTTATGAAGGATGTATTTTTCGACTTCAAATCTCTGCTCTTCCGCTCCGGGTTTCACCCGGTAAGTTCTGCCCAGGACCACCTTAAGGTGGTGGGGAGGATACCTGGCGGAGAAACGGCCTTAGGACGTGCTTCCCGCTTGAGGCTCCCCCTCAAACGGGAGAGCAGGGGAGGCTGCTGGGCCCGCGGAGTGCCTACCTCTCCAGGAAGCAGTGGGCAGCGGACAGGACCCAGCAGGAGCTGATCAGGATGCCCCCGCAGAAGAACCTCTCTCCGGGCGACCTCCTGTTCTGGACAAAGATGGCAGCCTGCCACGGGTGCGAGGTGATGTCCGAGGAGAGCCCCCCTTTAATTCGGAACTGAGGCCGCGCGTACTGTCTCAGGCCGCAGGTGGCTGGGTGAGAAGAGGGCAGAGAAGGGAGGTGAGGTCTGTGGTCCTGAGCACCCACCTTGATTTCTTCTCTGGGGACCCCCCCTTGAGTTTCTACTGGCTCTACAGGCTGGCACAGGGGAGTAAGGTCTCCCTGGTGATGAAAACCCAGCAGCTTTCATTGGTTGAGTGCATGGTCCATGCCAACACAGCACGTACACCATCTGTGACCCTCACCACACTGAACTCCAGAGGCTGACAGATTTTTGCCCAAGGCATCTGGATCAGAACCCAGATCCGTCAAAACCCGTAACTGGGGATCTTTCTGCTATGCTCCGTTGCCTCTATTTTTTCTTTCTGCAGCCACTTCCTGGTTGAAGAAATAACGAAGCATTGCAACTTCCTCCGAGGGAAAGGTTTGCCCCATTTCTTTTCCATCTACTCGGCCTTATTTATCCTCAAGGCACAGGCAAAATCTTACACCCTCACGAAGCTGATTTAAGGCCCCCCAAGCCCACAGGCTTCTAAGAAAGCTTACTGACACCACTCACCGGGACTCACTCCACACAACCTCGCTTGTGAGTTAACTGATCATGTGTGTCTTAACCTGCCCAGTGAGACTCTGTGTTTCCTGAGGAACACTGTAGCTAGTTTGTGTTCACAGGACCTGAGTAATAATAATCTATTCTCAGCCGAAACCGGTATGGCTCAGCGGATAGAGCATCAGCCTGTGGACTGAAGGGTTCCAAGGTTCGATTCCGGTCAAGGGCATGTACCTTGGTTGCGGGCATATCCCCAGTAGGGGGCGTGCAAGAGGCAGCTGATTGATGACTCTCATCAATGTTTCTAATTCTCTATCTCTCTCCCTTCCTCTCTGTAAAAAAATCAATTAAAAATATAAATAATAATCTATTCTCAGACAATTTCCTGGGCACGGAAAGTGGCTATCTGTCCAAGAGTGTCCCGGGCCCCCCGCCCCCCACATCCTTGCTTTAGTCAATGGAAGCTCCCTCCCCAGCAAGGCCTGACCTTCCTGAAAACCTGACAGCCACACAGTCTGACCCAGACAGCTGTGAAGGCACAGGAAAGGGCATGGCAGGGGACGTGGTCAAGAGGGACGGGGCAGTGGGGCTGGGCAAAGGGAGGGGGCCCCGGGCCGGCCCTTACAGCACTGGGGGATGTCGCAGTACTCCCACGTCAGCTGGCGGCCCTTCAGCACGTGGCACCAAGGCTTGTCATCCCCGTCTGGGTTCCTAGGCGATAAAGGGAGTTTAAGGTTTCAGGTCACATTGTCAATCACATCTCAGACCACGGAAGAGGAGAAGGGGGCTCCGTGAACCAGTGGCAAACGCACTGAGCCTGGGAAGGAGGATCCCAAGTTCTGGACGCGGCGGCGTCCCACCATTAAGGAAACAACAACCTTCACATCAGCAACATGGCAGGCTCCTTGGGAGGGATTGGGAGCTGTGCTGTGAGGAAACTTCTTCCAATTCGTTGGAATAACAGTGCCAGGTGTGTGAGCGGATGAAGACTGAAATGGCGATGGGAAAGGACCCTGAACTTGGGATTTGGGTTGCAAAACGGGTGGACTTTGCTTTTTCATAATAGGTATTATTTTAGCAAATGAATAGGTTGGACTAGATCATAGCCATGGTTTCTTCCCACTCAGTGGGTGTTTCGTATAACTTTGGGCATCCACTCTTCTCCCATCACCCAGTCTTGCCCCCTGCCCAGACCTGGGCCCCTAGGACCGGGTGCCACGTACCGGCAGTAATTGTGTTTGCCCAGGCCCAGCGACAGGGCGTTGGGCCTCCATGCTGTGTTGATCTTGCCTCTCAGGACCATGGAATTCCACGGGAGGCAGGAAGCACCAGACGCGGCGAGGCTGCGGGTGCCACGGTATGCTAATCCTTTTCCAACGTAGCAGTCCCTGTTTTTTCCTGAAACAGAGGAAATCTCAAACTGAAACAAAACCCATTAACTGCTAAAACAGGCACGTTGGAGTTCACAGCAGGGCCTGCCAGGTAGCTGCTGGCCTGGAGAAGCGAAGGCAGCCAGCCTGCGGTGAGAAGGGTGTGATGGCGTCCCACCTCCCCTTTTTCTTTTCCTCTAGCGCTTCTCTTTCATCCTCAACTGAGGATATTTTCATTGATTTTTAAAGGGGGAGGAGAGAGAGAGAGAGAGAGAGAGAGAGAGAGAGAGAGAGAGACATCGATCAGTTACCTCCCACCTATGCCCTGATTGGGGATGGGCCTGCCACCTAGGTATGGGTCCCGACGAGGAATCGAACCCACATGACCTTTCAGGACAATGCTTCCACTAACGGAGCCACACCCACCAGGGCTTCTTCAAGCCCTTTCACACAGAGATGGCAAATGGCTTTCTGCCGGTGTGCCAATGCCCACCAGCTGGAGATGGCTTCTTAGATTGCTGTGTTGAAAGAGCTTCTGAGGGTATGTATGTTCAGGTTCAGCAGGAAGGGTGCTGAGCTTAATTAGTGGCCATTATTTCTGGAGCTGCTCTGAAAGTAATTACGGGCTTCCTTGTTTGTATTTGACAGTGAACTAAGGCACTTCAACAGAGGGCCCTGATTTCTCAGATGGCGCCTGCCAGTGCTCAGGAGGACTTGCTGGGCTTGGGAAGGCAGGAGAGTGCGGCCTCTTTTCGTCTGCTCTCCCCCACGTTACCCTCTTTCCTCCCCATTTGAAACAAACTGTACTGGTACAATCAATAACTGGAAGGGATCTTCCAGATCATCTGGACCAGGGAGTCCCAGTGTAGACCAGATCCTGGGAGGTGGGGCAGATGCTTTAGCATTACTGTAAAGAGTCCTCAAATTCGCATGTGTGTCAGCATTGGTTGTAGACTGAATGCACATTATTTTGTATCATATATTTAGAACTTTAAAAACGGGTTGTTCATGCTGCTGTGATAAGTAACAATTATTTGTGAAAGCACCGCTGAATTCATATTACCTTTTGTAACTTAGTATTTTTTAAATTTGGGAAGTTTTGTCACATTAAAAAAAGTATATATATATACTTTTTAAAAAATATATATTTTATTGATTTTTTTACAGAGAGGAAGGGAGAGAGATAGAGAGCCAGAAACATCGATGAGAGAGAAACATTGACCAGCTGCCTCTTGCACACCCCCTACTGGGGATGTGCCTGCAACCAATGTACATGCCCTTGACCGGAATCGAACCTGGGACCCTTCAGTCCGCAGACCGACGCTCTATCCACTGAGCCAAACTGGTTTCGGCTATATATACTTTTTTAATGTGACTATATATGTCTATATATCTATATCTATATCTATATCTATATCTATATCTATATCTATATCTATCTATCTATCTATCTATCTATCTATCTATCTATCTATAGAGAGATTGAGAAATAGGCCCAGCAATTAAAAAAAAGGGAGAATCCCCATTCATTCTCCAAAGAACGGGCAACCACTGATGCAGCCCCGCCTTCTCTGTAGATGAGGAAACTGAGGGTCAAGAGGTGTTAAGAAATCAGCTCAAGGTCAACAAGAGCTACAGGCCAAGCCTGGGTGAGGACCTAAGTCTCGTGACTTTCTTCCTTCTGCAGCCCCAACGATGAACTCACAGCCTGTTCCCTCGTCTCCCGGTTGTAGAATGACCTTCCACCTGCCCCCCAGACTCTTTTCCCCAGGACCCCCCGGGAAGGTGGGGTGGCTGCACTTACCCTGGGAGCAGACGGGTGTGCTGCACAACTCTGTGACGTACTTCCCTGCCTTGAAGACATAGCACCAAGGTTTTGAGTCTTTGTTTGGGTTCCTGAAAAATCAGCCAGAGAAAGCCAGGGGGCGTTAAAAGCAGAGCTTCCCTTCCCTCTCAGGCCCAAGGACTTTGCATCCCTTTCTGGGGAAAGAGTGGGCATTTGGTTGTCCACAGGATAGCGGTATCGTGTCAAGGTGGGACTGTGACTTAGTTATTGTCTTCATCTGGAGATCAAGTGTGGTTTAAGGAGATGTGGGTGTGTGCCAAGTTGATAAGGGGAGGACTGTGATGGTTAGTTTTTTTGTCTTAATGGGGCTGGTGTTGTTGGGAAGGGATTTTGTAGCTGTGATTAATATCTACAGTCTTAGTTGGCTTTAGGATTATTTTTGATAACGTGGGTGGGCCTCATCTAATGAGTTGAGGGCCTTAAGAGCAAAAGTTGAAAAGAAATTCTGTCTCCAATATATACACTGAGTGGCCAGATTCTTATGATCTCTGAACGCATAATAATCTGGCCACTCAGTGTATATCCTATAGAATAAAAGGCTACTATGCAAATTGTCCCCTAGACCAGGAGTTTGACCAGCAGGCAGGCCAGCCAACTGCCCATGTCCCCTCCCCCTGGCCAGGCTGGCCGGACCCTACCCATGCATGAATTCATGCACCGGGCCTCTAATACACACACACACACACACACACACACACACACACACACACACACACACTGAGTGGCCAGATTACTATGCATTCAGAGATCCTAATAATCTGGCCACTCCGTGTATATCCCCAGCGGTAGCAGCTTCTCACCAGAGAAAACACTCCTCGGTGGGAAGACAGCCCTCTCACCTGCAGTAATTGTGATTCCCGAGACCCAGCTGGCTGGCATCTGGCCTCCGGCTGTTGTAGAGCTTCCGGGCCAACATGCTGCTGCCCCAGTTGATACACTCGGCCCCACTTTCCGCGGTGCTCCACGTGCCCCTGTAGGTGACTCCTAGGTCCTTGTAGCAGGTAGCACTGGCATCTGATTGAAAGCAGGACAACACAACATCTCCCATGTGAGCCCCCTTTCACTTCGTTTCTCAGAGGGGTCTCACATCTGCGGCTGCCATCACCCCAAACCGATGAGGCAGGCCGGCTGCCGAAGCCGCTGGAGGGCAGGAGGGGCGTGGGTGTCTAGGCTCACCCAGCTGACTGGTGGCAGAGCCAGACTCCAAAGTGGGCTCGGCACTTTGGTTTTTTTTTTTAACCAACCCTTGGATGACCCTTCCTGCCCCCTCTCCCCCCACCTTGCCTCTGTCACCAGGGTAGATTTCCCTTCTGAGTAGATTTGGCAATTGGGATTTCAGTCCCTTTCTCACACCCACCCACCCACCCACTACTCACCTATTTCACAGAGTTTCCCACTGAATCCTTCAGGGCACTGACAGACAAAATCTGAGAAATATAGAGCCTGCCGACATGTGCCCCCATTGAAGCATCTCGGCTCGGTGCAACCTGTCAAGCAGAAACAAAAAAACCCGTAATTCCTTGCAAAGTAGCTCCAAGAATAATGTGAGTTAAAATATTAAGAGTGCTGCCTACATGTCAGGCACTGTTCTAAGCAGTTTACGGCATCAACTCGTTGCATTCTCACGGCAAACCGTGAAGTAAGAATGTGCTATTGTTCCCCCCCATTTTACAGGAAAAGAAACTGAGGCTTGGCAAGTGAAGGTATTTGCCTGAGGTCAAACAGCTTTGCTCCTTTTGGCTCAGCACCTTTACATTTGCCTAAGGCAGATCATGCCTAGAACCTCTGTTTAAAGATTTGAACATGCCGGGAACCAATAAAGACAGGGTTTGGGCTATGAGCCTGGACACTGAAGCTCGAAGCCTGGGCTTGAAATCCATACATAGATTTTGTTTTGTTTTTGTTTTTAAAAAAATATTTTATTGATTTTTACAGAGAGGAAGGGAGGGGGGAGAGAGAGTTAGAAACATCGATGAGAGAGAGAAACATCAATCAGTTGCCTCCTGCACACCCCCTATTCGGGATGTACCCACAACCAAGGTACATGCCCTTGACCGGAATTGAACCTGGGACCCTTCAGTCCACAGGCCAATGCTCTATCCACTGAGCCAAACCAGTTAGGGCCATACCAGTTAGGGCTATACGTACTTTTGATGGGCACGGAGTGGCACTGTGACCGGCCAAGGTTGCACCAACAGTATTCTACACGGTTGCTTCTGACCATAGGACGCAGCCAGGACTCATGCTGCCGATATATCATCTGGGTTTTTTCATCTCTGCAGGTCACTGTAACGAAAGACAGGCTGGCCTCTTAGGGCCAACTCACCAAAACTGATGGTCTACCTCCAGTCTTACTGAGAACATTCCTACCTCACTCTCTAGATCAGTGTTTCCCAAAGTGTGGTACGTGAACCCCCAGGGGTATAGGAAGAGTTTGGTGGGGATATGCACTTCACCGAGCTTAGCTGCGCCTAATTCTACATTCTCATGAGTCAAGTCAATTTCATCCTTCTCACTGATCCAAATAAATGTTATTTATAATCTAACTTTTACTTATATTTTATTATGAATAATTTTATTTTTCATTTATTATTATTTTATGTATGTTCCAAAAAATATATATTTTGATTGTTATTAAAATACATCCATTTTTTTTGACTAGTGGTACTCAGCATTACAAAAATTATAGAAGGGGTACACATATGTCAAAAGTTTGGGAAACACTGCTCTAGATAATCCATCCTTTATTTCTTTCTTGCTCTCAACTGGAAGACAATAGGTTTTTTCTCCAAAGACTCCTTTTATTGTTTTTTTTTTCTTTCCGATGGACCCTCATTTTGAAGGAATTTATGTACTAAAATGCACATGTTAGGTAATAAAATGAAAAAAAATTTTTTTCATTTTAAAACTATACACATGTATATAATTGCCTACCAGAGTTTTGGATCCACAGGAGTATTACCACACTGAAATGATGCATTTCTGGCCCTAAACAAAGAAAATTGGCATTTTGTTCTGTGTAGAAAAACGTGCTATTCCATTAGTATTTTTGAAGGACTTAGGGCCAATGAGTCACAGGCTCCCCCAGCTTTGTGACTCCCTGACTGAGAGCTGGCTCCTTGAGGACACACCTGTCCCTGTCTTCTCAGATCCTGGCTCGCTCCCCTCAGCTACCTGGATGCGTGTGAGTGAGTGATGGGGGGACCACACAGGCATCTTTGCAGAACTGCCCTGTACAATTTCACCTTCACCCACAGTTTAAGTTACCAGCTGGGAGATAGAAGATAGATCCCCTGACAGAACCTGAATCACCCTGAGCCCTTGCCCTGCCTCCTGCCTTCATCAACCCCTTTCCACCTCAGCTTCATCTTACCTCTGCTTGATCTGGCTCCTCTTCTGAACCGCCTGTGGGTTTCCTACAGAGAAACCAAGGGCGGAGAAAGGATCAGTCTTAAGAACAAAGGTAGCCAACCCAAAGACCACCCATCAACCTGCCCATCAGATGCCACCTGCCCAGAGATTCCCCCTCAGGATAACTGGCCCCATGGAGAAAGTCCATTTCCTGCCTTTTTGCCCAGTTCTTCCTCCCCTTCTAGACTAGCGCCATCCAAAAGAACTTTCTGAATGATGGCAATGGTTAGCACCTGTGCGGTCCAATACATAGCCACTAATCCATGTGGCAACTGAGCTCTTGACATAGGGCTAGTGTGTCTGAACTGAAGTCTCCATTTTATTTACTTTTAAGTTCAAATGGAGACAACCACAAGAAGCTAGTGGCTACCATATTGAACGGTGGAGCTGTAGTCACCGTCTCTTTAAGAAGCCATCTCTGACTCTCTTGGAAAGGCTGCCGCTCAGGCATTGCTCAGCTGGCCTTCTATGTCGTCCTTTGCTTCTGGACATGGCCAGAGAGCATGCGTATTGGACAGTTTCCCTCCCAATGAGATAGTAAGCAGCAGGAGGGGTTGCAGCACTTGCATTTCTTTTGTAAGTATTTCATGGATTAATTAAAAAAAAAAAAGCTCCAAAGAAGGTGTTCAGAGGAAGTGGAGTAGAATTAAGAACTGTTCCCTCAAGTCACAATAAGGGCCTAAGGCCCTAGGGTCTGCTGCTGTAACCCTGGATCCCAAGCATCCTATACAGAGGTGATTGTGCACGTGTGTGTTCAGCAGCTCCTCTGGCCCTCTGGCCTTCCACTGAGGAGCCCCGGGAGGGACCACAGCCCTAAGGGACCTGAACTGCACACCCACCTGCCCGGGCAGAGTGAAGACTGCTCCACAAAGCAGCAGTACGCACAGCAGCTCTCTCTTCATGGCAGTCATCATTTCTTCTGTGTCCCTTAGATTCTGGAAGAATGGGGGGGTGGGTAAAGCTTAATCGTGTGATGTAGGTCAAGGAGTACAACAAAGGTCAAGAACCTGCAACTTCATCACGGCCGGGTACCCCAGAATCAGTTCCCTTCACAGGAAATGCCCTGACAAGTGTCTGGAAGATATGTGTGTGTGTGTGTGTGTGTGTGTGTGTGTGTGTGTGTGTGTGTGTTTTATATATAGTGGTAAAATACACAAGACACCAAGCCTACCGTCTTAACCATTTTTCAGTGTAGTCTGGTGGCAGTAAGCACATTCACATTGTTGTGCAGTCATCACAGTGTCTGTTTCCAAACCTTCATCTTTCCAAACAAACTCTGTACCCATTTGAACAATAACTCCCCACCCCCCTAGCAACCACCATTCTATGACTTTGACTACACTGGGTATCTATATAATTAGAATCATGCAATAATTGTCCTTTTGTGTCTGGCTTGTTTCACTTAGCATAATGTTCTCAAGGTTCATCCCTGCCGAAGCATGTGTCAGAAATTCCTTCCCTTTTAAGCTGAATAATATTTGTCTACATAGACCGCAGTTTGCTTATCCGTTCATCCATGGATGGACACGGATTGCTGGAAGATGATTTTGTCCAGGGATTTCTGTGGACTGCAGGGCGAGACCACCTCTGACACTCCTTGGCAGCCCGGAGACCGTGGTGAGCTGGCGTGGTTTCCCTTGAAGTGAGTTCCTGTCCTGAGGTTGACTAGACAGAGCCACAGTGATGTCCTCTCCCTGACTCTTTAAGAGGAAACCATAAGGTTTTTTTTTTTTTTTCTGGCACATCACAGAGCCAGCCTACCTCAGATCGCCTCAGCAATCTTTCACTCATGACTTCCAGGCCTCTTGGTCCAACAAAGAGAAGGCTCCTCCGGGCCAGCCCTCCCCCTCCCCACCGCTCCAGCGGAATGTCGGTCTCTTTACGGACAGGCCTGACAAAGTACAGATGTGTCGAAAGGAGCAGAGGCATCTGGTTTTGGTCAAGAAGCTCAGATATCTTCCTGGACCCCCAATCCCCGGCTTTCATGGGCCTCTCCATGCTCTTGCTCTCGGCAGCTTGAAGTAGGTTAGTTGGCCGAGATGTTATTTTGTGGTCTGGCAGGCCCACTTGCTCCTTCATCCTTGAGGATTAAATTAGGGAATTTCTCCCCTTGACTCATTTCCCTCCAGTCACAACAACTTTTGGTCCCACCCCTCCCCCCCTATCCCAAGGATCTTCAGTGCCCTGTCCCTTAGAGGTTCCCAGAACTTTCACCCTGGCCTGGCTCTGGTTCTGGTTCCTTTTTTGTTTATTTGCATAGAACTCCCCCGGTTGGTTGGAAGTGTCATTCCCTTCACATGGCCCCAGGCTCCCTTCACAAAATAAAGGGTGAGAGGGATGGTGGGAGACTCTTTAAGCCCCAACGATTCTTCTTCCTAGGACGCTGGTGACTGACGGGCAGGGCAGTGAAACCAGAGCTGGGGGCATTGGGGAAAGGGCAGGAGGGCCTGCTCAACAGTGAACTTGGCAGGAAACCCAGGCCATGGGCTCAGAGGGAGTCTTGCCAACTGGCACACCCCTTCCCCACCTCCCCATGCCCATGGTGAAAGGAACAGAAAGAAGCTCAGGGTCTGGGCCTTTGCTCCGATTTGGCATGCCCAAGGCCCCCCTCTCGGGCGGGGATGTGGGGCGGTGCCCTTTGGGGGTCCCTTTCTTAGAGGAGGAAGCTCACTGCTATTCACTGGTTTCAGGCAGTTCCAGGAGAAAGAAGTAGGTCCTCGCATACACAGAAAGCTTCCAGAACCCCGGGGAACTGCCTCGAACTTTCTTTCTCAGCTGTCCTTAATTTTCCCCTTTCTCACCATTTCCCCAAGTTCCTCTTAAATTTCCCTCCTTAATTTTATCTCATTACTTAGGACCTTTAAAAACAGATCTTCTTAAGTGTATTCCCCCCTTTTCTTCTCAACCTTAATTATTTTCACGTATCTGTAGATGGTCCCATCCTTTATTGTCTTAGCCAAGCCTTGAGGATAAGAAGACCTCTAAACTCTTGGGACGTGAAGAAATTCTGAATGAAATAATGACAGAATGCATAAATGAGCCACCAGCTGAACAAGGAACTTAACTTGCATGCCAAGCCAACTAGTCTTTTCAATATTCTCATTGACCCAAATCCAAGGGATTAGTTGTAGTCTTTTCTCTGGATGCTTGCCTAGTTACTGTTTTATTTCAAGAACTCACCGTCCTCCTAAGTGGAACACAATTCTAGATGTTGGAAATGGCAATGTGGGAAGTGCAGTATTAACATGTTTGCATTCCCTGGTCAAACGGGGAGGAAGACTGAGCGGGGAAGGAGGAGCCTGGATTAGGGCCGGGTGCAAAGACTCCGACAGCTGCACCATGTCAAACCCTTTTGTAACTAAAGAATCAACATAAGGGGGAGAGGAACATATTTTTGTCTTCTGCTCCTGGGAGAGTTAGAGACTGTCTGTCTTCTATCAGTCCTTGTCTTCCTCTGCCTCTTTTGGCCTTGCTGAGCCTTGAGCTGATCCAGCACAAATAAGTCTCTCTCTCTCTCTCTCTCTCTCTCTCTCTCTCTCTCTCTCTCTCTCACACACACACACACACACACACACACATGGGATTGCTCCATCCTTACTATCAGAGGCAATGAGAGCAGCTGGGCAGGCTGAAGGGGTAAGAGAATGACAAAGACATTAGTCATCGAGCGCAGTCTAAAGACAAAGGAGAATGAGAAAAGGGAGGGAAACATGTCCTTGCTTTGCATCGTAAAAGAGGTCTGGGCAGCGCCTGGACAAAGAAGAAAGTGAATACCAGAGACGTGGACTTGGACTCAGGACCCCAGGGACCCATGCCGGCACACCTCAGTGGACCCCAGGCTCCCACCAAAGGGATCAGTACCAGATGCTCATGGCGAGGGCAGGGTGGAAGGTGAGATTGGAGGAATCAGTGTAAGAAGTCCTTCTGAGGCTCACTTTATTACTGGAAAAAAGATTTTTTCTAAAACGTGTTCTCTTCCTTTTGCTATATTTGATGGTTTCCTAGAATCAAAGAGCTAAAAAAGTCAAGGAAGCAAGGGAAAGAAAGAAAGGGAGGAAGGAAAGAAGGCAGAAAGGGAGGGAGGCAGGGAGGGAAGGAGGAGGAAGAAATATGGGAGGGAGGGAGGATGAGAGAAAGGGAAAGAAAGAAGAGAAAAGACAAAGAAAAACCACGAGGGTTCTCACTTTTGTTAGACTGGACTCTCTGAATCACAAAGATTCATACAAAGAATCATTGTATGAGCCCAGCAGGCGTGGCTCAGCGGTTGAGTGTTGACCTGTGAACCAAGAAGAGGCCACACACGGTTCATTCCTGGTCAGGGCATATGCCTGGGTTGTGGGCTCCATCCCCAGTGCGGGGCATGCAGGAGGCAGCTGATCAATGACTTTCTCTCATCATCGATGTTTCTACCTCTCTTTCCCTCTCCCTCTCTAAACTCAGTAAAAATCTATTTAAAAAAAGAAAAGCATCCCTGTATGAGAAGAGTGATGGGATGGCCACAAAGCCTGCCAGTCCCAAGGCCCCAAAGGCTCCGGCCCTGGCAGGCTCCAGCTGGCACACAAAGTCGGTTCCTGCCGATTGGTAAAAGGCACCCTCTCCGGCGGATGAAGCTCAGCAGACTCGGGCTTGGCAAGCTGACAAGGTCTCCGCGCACACAGCAAGAACAGGGCACATGACTCAGCAAGTAAGTAAAGCCTGGCCTGGGTTTCAAGGATGCAAGGGCAGTCACCCCTGGGCAGGGCACCGCCTGCACGCTGCCTGTGCAGCCACACTTCGTCTGCTTCCGCGGCACCTCTGACCTCCCCGCCCGGGGGCCCTACGGGGTCCCGCTGGCTGCAGTGACAGGGCGGCGCCGGGTCCCCGGTCCCTCTGAACAAGTGTGAATGATGCCTGCTCTGGGGAACCGTGGTCTGGTTACTGTCCTCAAGCACAGGATGTGTGCCCTGCTGCCCGAGAAGTCCACGATCACACCCACCAGACGCTCTGTGCTCATTTCCGCAGGGGAAAACATGGGGGAACGCTGCTGGATGGGTGGTGCTCACCCATCAGCGTTCCCCCACGTTACTGCCCCTGCGGAAATGAGCACTGAGCTCATCGTCGTCGTTGGAGTCTGGACTGGGTGAGGTCACTGAAGAGGCAGCAGGACAGCTAGAGGAAGGGCCTGGAGCACAGCAGAGGAAGTGTGGTCCTGAGTGCCTTTATACCCCCTTTGGCTTTACCCTTCCCCTCCATTGTCCTACCTTCTTCATCTTCCCCAGCGAAATCTGCTCTCCATAAAGGAGCCGACACGCTCATTCACGTAAAGTTAAAATGACCGAGTAAACATCAGCATGCTGACCTTCCAAAAGCATCTCTATTTTGAGACATAGAATCTATTCCCAGGGATGCAAAACGCAGCGGGCTGGATTCTCAAGGGTTCCTCCATAACATTGTACGGTTTCTGCTGTGAGAACAAGTGATAGAATGAGTGTACACATGCTGTGTAAACTGTAAAACACTTACAAATGGGTGTAAGTACTCCTACTTAAACACTCAACCACCTGCTATGAAGTGCTCTGCAATAAAGGAACTGTACAAACGCAGTCACTCATGCAGTCAAGTTCTCTCTAATCCTAGGTACAAACCATGCCATTGTCCCAGCGGTTATAGAACGGAAGGATTTAGTTCCCATTTTTTTGTCCACAAGAAAAAGGCAGACAAGGCAAGGAAGAGGAAGATGGAAATTGCAAGGGAAAGACAACAGTAAATTGATACTCTGATCGAATGTAATGCCGCATGCAAGGTTTGCAATCTGAATCTCCGGTCAAGAGAATTGTGGAGTTATTATTGTGTTTCTCTCTGGGAGTCTGAGTAAGGGAAAGTCGGCCTGAGAGAGTACCAAATACCCTAAAATGACTCATGGCTATAAAACCAAAAACACCCTCCCTCCACCCCCTTCTCCCTCTAACCACCATGACCCAGAACGGATGCCAACAAACCAGAGAAGAAATGGTCAGAACTCCTTGGGACAGCAAAGGCACGCCACCAGAGAAGGACAAGAGGTGAGGTGAGGTGGGAGGAGGACCCAGGCCTCGGAGAAGGGGGTGAGCTCACTCTTGTCTGAGCCAGAGTCAGAGGCTGGGGCAGGAGCCATTCGCCCGGTAGCTCCGTGTCCTGCATTTTACAGAGACCATCCTCTCAGAATAGAAATCGGTTTCAAAAACCGCCATCATGTAAGCAATTCTTAACCTTTAGAAAAGGTCATTTTCTATGTACCGAAGCTTGTTTCCTCTCATTATAAACAGACCTCTTTATAACTGGGAGATAAGAGAGGAAGAGTCTGTCTATTATTTAGTTTGATCATTCCAATGAGGTCAATAGAAGAGAATCCTGCCACATCTCCATTCAATCACCGGGGTAGAATTCTCTCCAAAGCGTCTTGAAAATATAGGCATAAGGAACTGAGTCTAAGTCAGGGGAAATTAACCTGGCTACTGACAAGAAGCTATACTGAGCAGTGTCATCTCCTCAACACCCCACTCTCTGCCAGGTAATCCTAGTGATTTGGGGGAACAAAGGGAATGTCGTTTGTGGGTCTAGGAAAATAGAAGTCCATCTGCCTTCTACCATAAACACACACACACACACACACACACACATGCATGCATGCACGCACGCACACAAAACAAAAACAAAACCCTTTCCTAATGAACTTAGATCCTTGTAAAAACAACAAAGTTCAGCTGGCAAAAGCAAATTCAATTAGTCAGTGCAATAAAATGTTAACCCCAAAGTGTGGATCTAAGCAAAGTGTGCAAGCTAATGTTAATCTAAGAGCCTCCTGTTAAGCAATGAGGGCGGTTCCCCATGTTCCTTCCACTCCCTAAAGCAAACACCACTGCATGGTAATTAAATGCGTAATAATTTGATAATTCTTTAGATAACCTTCAGATTTCAACACATGTGAACCAAACAAAGCGATCGGAAGCTTTCATTGTATCATTATCGAAATGTGTCCGCATTTTACCGGCCTCACGTGAAAGTGATGTTGGAGTGTATTTTTGAGAAATGTCTGGATTAGTGCCACTTGCTCATCATGTATTTGAGCACCTACTATGTGCCAGATAGTTTAGAAAACCTTTTTTTTTTTTTTTTTTTTTTTACATCCATTGAATTATTTAAGGCAGGGATTGGCAACCTTTTTCCTGCCAAGGGCCATTTGGATACTTATAACATCATCCGAGGGCCATACAAAATTATTAACTTAAAAATTAGCCTGCTAGCCCAGCCGGCATGGCTTAGTGGTTGAGTGTCAACCTATGAACCAGGAGGTCATGGTTTGATTCCCGGTCAGGGCACATGTCCGGGTTGCAGGCTCTATCCCCAGCGTAGGGTGTGGAGGAAGTAGCCAATCAATGATTCTCTCTTATCATTGGTGTTTCTTATCTCTCTTTCCCTCTCCCTGCCACTCTGAAATCAATAAAAATGTATTTTGAAAAATTAGCCTGCTCTATTTGGTCGACCTTTTAAATTAACTCACCCCTAATGCTTTTAGCAAGGCTGGACCAAATGATTTCACAGGCCTTATAAGACCTGTGGGCTGGACATTTCCTACTCCTGATTTAAGGCAATAGTATCTTGTTTCTATGGATGAGAGAACTGAACTTCAAAAAGGAATAAGGTTCCTAGCTGGTTTGGCTCAGTGGATAGAGTGTCCCGACTGCAGACTGAAGGGTCTCAGGTTCGATTCCAGGTCAGGGCACATGCTCGGGTTGCGGGTTTGATACCCAGCAGGGGGTGTGCAGGAGGCAGCCAATCAATGATTCTCTCTCATCATCAATGTTTCTATCTGTCTCTCCCTCTCCCTTCATCTCTGAAATCAATAATAATAATATTTAAAAATCTTTAAAAAACTGTTAAAAACACAAAAGGAATAAGGGACTTGGTGCTTAGGTGACACACCTGGTTAGAGGTGGTGTCGGGACTCGAACCCAGGATACCCAGATCTAATATCCAAAACCCAACACTCTTCCCACTACTCCCACTGTGTCCAGAGGCCGGATTGTCATGTTTTTCTTGTGGTCAAAGTTGCTCTTTGAGAGGAGCAGCATGTGAGGAGCACAGCCTCTAGAGCAGCTGTGGGCAAACTACGGCCCGCGGGCCAGATCCGGCCCGTTCGGCTGTTCTATCTGGCCTGCGGAGCCAAAAGAGCAGAGGGTTCTCTTGCTCTCCCCTCCGCTCCTTCACCAGCAGCCCAAGATGAGAGTGCCAGCATGGTCAGGTTGCTTTTGTTCTGGCCCTCGGGTCCAGTTTCAGAACCCATTGTGGCCCTCGAGTCAAAAAGTTTGCCCACCCCTGCTCTAGAGTTTTAACTTCAAACTTCACTGACCACTTACAGTCCGTGTGGAGCTTCCTGGTTTTCCTACGGGGCTAGTCATGCCCACCTTGCCACATTGTTACGGCCACAGAGAAGCAGCAGAGCAGGTAAAGCCCCTACTAATGGCTGTTGCACAGTAGGGCTGCTTACTGTCCTTCAGAAGTGGGAGCACTTACAGCTTCTCTCTGGAACAGTAACTAGGAGCTGCCAAGGTAGAAGGGACCCCAAGCTCTATGGGGTCCTCATCGTGTGCATGTGCTAATTCCGCTTCCTAGATCATTTGCACATCTTGTGATGACCTGCGGCCAGATGCTTTACAATGGAGAGAATCAGGCCCTTCGTCTGTGTGTACAGATCAGTATCAACAGGAGCCATTATTTCCTGCATGTGGGGTGGTGCTTTTTATCCTGTCTTTAATCTGTGTTTTTGTTTGCCTTTCCCAAGCCTATTTACAGAACACACACCTGAGTTGATTGTTGAGAGAAGCCGGAATTAGCGGCCTAGACAGCTGGAAGGCTAGACTCTCGCCATTGATAAGGCCCATCTGATGCAGAACACACGAATGTTTGACAACCAGAGACATTACGTGCGAAAAATGAGGAAACCGGGGCTTCCCAGAAAAACAAAAAAGAAAATACAGAAAAGCCTTCTCTTTGTCTCCGTAGCCCAGGTGGAGACACTGGCTCTTGCCACAATGAGCAAAATTAAACAAGTTTCTCTTTTTATAGTGAACATGACACAATGTGAATAGCCAGCAGGGATGTTCTCTTTTAGATAACTCATAGTAGGCTACCGGGTTCAGCTTCACCAACCAGTCCCCGGTCCCCTACCCACAAGAAATTCAGCTGATATCAAACTGCTCATGCAAAGATGTCTGAGAACAAAGGGGCTTGAGAACTTCCTTGGGTACCATCCTCCCCGTGTCTATCAGACCCCCCATCCCATCTACCTCGGTCTCACATCCAATTTCTCCCTTTCTTGAATTCGTAGGTGACGACTCACTCACTCCCTGTATTCACCAGCAAATGCTTATTGAGCACCAACCGAGCACTAGGCAGAGGCTCGTGGTATAAAGACACATATAGTTTGTCCTCAAACACTCATAGCTTGGGAAGGGGGCAGATAAATAACAACTGGACAATCATAGTAAGGGTGTGGTCTGCGCTGTGATATGCAGGTGTTATGCCCAGACTTCGTGATCCCCAAGGACCACCAGGGAGCCCAGTCCGATGCAATAAACAAGAGCCTCTTCCATGCTAGCACGGGCTCTGTCCCTCTCACGCCAACAGCATGGCAGAAGAGAGGCCAAACTTCCACAAGTCCAGGGGCTTTATAAGGGTGGTGATGTCACTGCTTTGGCTGACCCTGATTGTTTGGGTGAGGGCTAGGGTTGTTACACAAAATGGAGGATAGCCCCACCCTGTTCTGCCCTGCCCCACAATACAAAATGGAGTCAGGAGTTAGCCTCGCCCTGCCCTGCCCTCTCACAGGGGGTTGGAGGGGATGGAAGACAGATATGCAGGAGAAAAAAGGGGTCCTACTGGACTGTGGAGGAGGGGGTCTAGCTCATTTTGCTGAGGCAGGGGGTCAGGGGCCGGTCAGGGTAAGCTTTCTGGAATGGACACCATATAAGCTGTTTATTGAACACAAGTAGGAGTGAGGCAGGCAATGAAGCAGGGTGTTTGGTGTTTCTTGACAGAGTATACCCCTAAACAGACCTCTCCAAGCCACTGGCAGAGATGGGCCCATAGCTTGGGACCCAGAACAATAGCCAGAAGCAACCAGAGCAGCTGTGGGCAAACTACGGCCCACGGGCCGGATCCGGCCCGTTCAGCTGAGTGGAGGGTTCTCTTGCTCTCCCCTCCGCTCCTTCACCAGCAGCCCAAGAAGAGAGTGCCCGCATGGTCAGGTTGCTTTTGTCCCGGCCCTCCGGTCCAGTTTAAGAACCCATTGTGGCCCTCGAGTCAAAAAGTTTGCCCACCCCTGAACCAGAGCCTCTTTCGCTTCAGTGCAAACACCTTTCTCTGGGCGAAGGAATATAATTCACAACACCCCCGGGTCTCCCTTCCAGGGTGTCCCTAGAAGGAAGGGTGGTTGGGAAGGCCCAAGAGGTCTACGGCTTCTGTGGCCTCACTGGAAGGAGTTCAATTTGGATTCCCGAATGCCTAGCTCTAAGTTAATGGGATATTTGTGGCTACATAATAAACAGAAAAGTCTCTTTATATAAAGTCTCCCAGTTATCTGGGTTCAACCTGACCTTGAAGTGATCAGAGGCTCCAGGTGGAATCAGGTCTTGTAGGTCATTTCCCAGACAGACCTCTCCAAGCCACTGGCGTACGGGTCAGGAGCACCACAGAGTCATCCTGCACAGCTCAGCTGGGCCTGTCGGCCAAGAGTCACTTTCTGGGTCATGGCCTTTGGCACGGATAGTGCTGTCAACTGCTAAGGAGACTCAATTGTACTAGTTCTATGCCTACAGCTGGTGAGCATTTATTTCCTGGGTAACCATGATCAGTACCAGAACTTGCCTGAGTTATCCCTTTAGCACACATTTATGAAATGCCTACTGTGTGCCCAGTACCTGGCTCATGTTGCCTTCTGTCATAAGTCTTAATTTCCGGGCGATGAAGAGGTTTATCTGTTTTCTTACCCTCTTCTACAGAAGTCTATTTGCCAGCAGGAGAGCGTACATAAAACACACAAAATATTGCTAAGAAAACATGTTGTCCTTATATGTAAGTAGACAACTAAGGCAAAACCATGTGGCTGGGCGTGGGTTTGGGCTAGGGTGGACCATCTCTAAGATTCTTTCTAGCTCTCTCTGAACCTAATTCACCCTCACTTTTTAAATCTGATTTGATTTGACACCCCTCACACGGTTCTGTGAGCTGGTTGATGAGGATGAGGTTTACAATCTGAAACTACAAACAGCGTTTTTCTCCACGCAAGGCAATGTCCCAAAGAAGGAATACAAACGCAGAGCATTCTGCCCACTCATTGCTCACGTTAGCCATCTTCTCAGGATGGAGCTGGAAAAATCACAGGAGATGGAAATTTTATTCTGAGGCTGCAGCTGCGCAATGCCAAATAACCAGCACCCCAATTTTTTTCTTTGGAAGTAGATGTTCGGGATCTCAGAGTAGGATATGGAAGTTGAATTTTGACGGGAGCCAAGCCCACTATCATGGCTTTGAACCATGTTGCCCCTGCAGCCATCTGACCGAACATAACCCCCACCCACCCTGGCAGCTTAGGAAGCCCTGAAGCTAGCACTGTTCCTTCCAAATGATGATCCTCTCCTAATGACCCCTTAGGCTGCTCTAAGCCCCAGGAGCAGAAAAAACTCCTGTTGCAGACCAGTGACAGGCCTCATCTGGACAGTACGTTTCATCTCCGTTTCCTCTGTGGCTCCCATCACTCATTTACAAAAGCCTTAGACGGGCCTTGGTCACTTTACGTCACCCCACCCGAGCTGTGGCTGCACTGTCTGCTGTGAGAGTTTGAAATGTCCTGACCACCAGCTCTGCTCATCAGTTGTTAAGCCCCAAGGAAATAAAAGTCCCGGAGCCCTGCGTCAATGAGCACAGACCAGTACCGGCATCATCGCAGTTCCTCAGCAGTTCCTCAGCTACTCCCTGGGGGCTGACATCCCAGACGGTGATAAAGCAACTGAGACTAGCACAGACACTGGGAGAATCTGACCCGAGGCTTCCCCCAATCTTCCAAGATGGTCTCGGAGAGTCTGGACCAGGGGTGGGCACACTAGGGCCACAATGGATTCTGAAACTGGACTGGAGGGCCGGAACAAAAGCAACCTGACCATGCTGGCACTCTCATCTTGGGCTGCTGGTGAAGGAGCGGAGGGGAGAGCAAGAGAACCCTCCGCTCTTTCGGCTCCGAGGGCCGGATAGAACAGCCGAATGGGGCCGGATGCGGCCCCGCGGGCCGTAGTTTGCCCAAGGCTGGTCTGGACAGAGACAGAGCCATTTGGGTCCCTAGACCCAGAGATTTGAGGCTGTGTCTCAGGCATTTCCGGTAAAAATAAATGGATGGACGGGATGGAGCTCTTTCTAGTTCAACAGTTGCTGCATCCCCTCCAGTGCCCGGCATCTGACTCTGCTCTGCGTGGCGTCTGACTCTCACCCAGCAGCTCACTCTGATCGTCATATATTGATTCTGGACCAGCTGGTGCCCAGATCCCAGGCCGAGTCTTCCTGCCTACAAACAACTAAAGTTGCTAGGACGTCCTTCTGAGGGAATTCCACTTACCAGCTGTATTTACAGAATTTCTCCGTGGGCTCGTAAATATGCACACACACACACACACACACACACACACACACACACACACACACGTAACGTTTTTCTGTCATCAGTCGGCGGCCGGAGACCACCGTCATTATCCCAGCGTAGTCCTCCCCACGCCGCTTTGCACTTGAGATCACTAGTCAGTTACCTGGGAGCTCAGCATGTTCTCCTCTCTGCCTCCCTCCTCCCCTCCCTCCTGCCCCCGCGAGGTTAAGAAAATAAAGATAATAACAGTGCAAATCTACAGGCTTGATAGGCTTCCTGCAGAGCGCTTTAGGAATAAAGGACGTTGCTGTTATTTTTTTTCTCTCTTTCTCCTCTGTAATTGAAAACTCCTTAAAGAGGCCCTCCCGTTTTCGCCCTGGGCAAAAAGCCAGTGGTGGGGACGGCGGCGGGGGAAGAGGCCTTTCTCTGGAAGCCCCCTCCTCCTCGTTCCCAGCACTTCCCACCAGACCGTGCTCTGGAAATGTCCCTCTCGGAGCCACCCCCAGCCTCACAGAGGGGGGCTGCCTAGCCAGACGTCCCCATCCCCACCCCACCCCCACCCCCACCCCAAGTGGCCCGCTGGCAGCTGATTTTACATTTCTTGCCTGTTAGTCATGAGGTGCTCCGGTGGCCCATTCAGAGCATTTCTGTATAATTCTTTTCTCGTTCTCCTTCACTCTGCAAGCGGAGATCTCTTACACCCCCCAAAACAATCCCTCCTAGTCTCTCTCTTTCCCTGCCCCAAACACTTCGGCCCATCCCATTTAAATGCAGATTCAATAAGAAATTTCCTTAGGGTGCAGACGCTAGCTAATCCTCTTATTTTTTTTTTTTTTTTTTGTGCCCGGAGCACAAAGTCAGTCCCTGACTCAGGCATTCCTTGAACTGGCTCAGTTTGCCAGAGAGACTTTTAAGAGAGAGGAGAGGAGCCGCTGGACAGCGGGCGAGGCACAGAAGTCAACCTACCTCCTCCACGCCTCGCCTGGCTCGCCTCCTGGGAAGGCTTTCTCAGGTCCGCCCGGAGCCTCCAGCAGGACCTCAGCGCCAATCTCTGCACGGCTAGCTCCAGCCTCCTTTAAATTTCAAGGCAGGGGGTGGGGTCGGTGGCCCCGGGTGGGCGGGCCCCTCTGCAGCGGGAGGATGCCCAGTGGACAGGGCCACGGGGGAGCCAAACAGGGCGGGCCTGTTTTCCTAAAGGGGGGGAGGAAGTTCGGGATGGAAGCTGCGTAGCCCATCCTGGCTTTGGGCCAGCCTGATTATTCACAGCTCTGATGTCATCGGACACAAGTCGCGAGTTTGGACCTTTGGAGTCATCTTTATTTTTCAGAATCGCAGTCTCGGTGACGTTAAAGGGACCCTCAGGATCCGCAGGCTCCGACTTTGTCACCGAAAGAGGTCTTTACGGTTGTCAAGAAATGCACACTGAGGAGGAGGAGGAGGCCGAGGGGTTCTCCGGGCATCTCCAGCAGTAACTCCGCCCCTCCGGACACACGAGGCTGGGAGGGCTGGCCAGGTGGACCAGCTGCCCCCTGGGCAGGGGAAGGGCCAGGGTCGGGGCGTTTGGGGTAGCGGTGGGGGGCATTTAAGGGCAGGCACCTGCAGTGGAAAGTGCCCCAGGCCTAGGACCTGCTTCATCGGGCACCTGCCCTGCCACTCCCAGTTCTGTGATTATGAGGAAAATCATTTCGCTTCTCTGTAAAGTGAGTCAGTGGTCACCGAGGTCATCTCGGCTGTAGCATTCCCTGAGTGGAATGCAGCAGGTGGGGTGCTGAGCTGAGATTGTATCACTGCCATCTATCCATCCACCCATCCATCCATCCATCCATCCATCCATCCATGCATCCATCCCTTAAACTGATGGAAGCGGCTCTGCGTGCTGGAGTTTGCCCTTACATGCAAGTGCTCCTGGAAGCAGATAACCTGTTTGACTTGTTCACAGATGACTGATAAAGGCAGTGCAGTGTGGGGCAGGCTTAGGCTTGGATCAGCTCGACCAGTCACGAGGGACGTGAGCTCAGGCGCGTTTTTTCAGTTATGCTGAGCTTTCGCATCTGCGGGTCACGAGTGAATTAGAAACAATGTGCATAAGATCACAGTAAGGCCGAAACCGGTTTGGCTCAGTGGATAGATAGAGCGTCGGCCTGCGGACTGAAAGGTCCCAGGTTCGATTCCAGTCAAGGGCATGTACCTTGGTTGCGGGCACATCCCCAGTGTGTGTGTGTGTGTGTGTGTGTGTGTGTGTGTGTGTGTAGGAGGCAACTGATGGATGTTTCTCTCTCATCGATGTTTCTAGCTCTCTATCCCTCTCCCTTCCTCTTTGTAAAAAAAATCAATAACATATATATTTTTTAAAAAGGATCACAGTAAGTGGCACATGTCATTACTGGCTGATGTCTAGCTGAGACAAGGCGTTGTGAGTGAGGGGTAAGAGAAAGGATGCTAGGAGAAGGCACGGCGGACGGCAGAGGACATTGTAGGACAAGCAGCTATTGTGGGAGAGGCCAGATTCCATCTCTTCTGATTCTAAATGTGCTCATCTTTGTTAAGCAACCAGAGCTGATGTTGAGGTTGGAAAATAAGGCAGTTGTCACCAAAGTCAAACTGTTTATCCATGTTTTTATCAAGATGTGGTTCTGCCAATGGCCATTATTAGAAAAGGGGAACTAGGGGACCCGTCAGCTACAGAGCAGTGCAGGCAGAACATCAGCTAAGCTGCGGACAGAGCATCAGATAAGCCCCGGCCCCCAGAGATGTGTCTATTGTCCTGTGACATGGTATGCCAGGAGGAGGGATAGGGGCTTTCTCTGGCATTTTGGTTCAGCAGGAGTGAGGGGGGTGGTGGTGGTGGTGGTGGTGGTGGTCATGAGATTTTAACTTGAGCTCCTGGAGAAGATGGTTTGCGCCTGAACGATCACACTTAGCTCCTTTGATCACACAGAGACTGCAGTCTGGGTATTGGCTCCTGAGGCCTGGGCGGTGACCGTGGGGGTTGATCCAGGAGAGGGACAGGGAGAATCCTTCCCCACCACCTTGACAGGTCACCTACAATTCCACCATGCCAAACTCATTCCCTTTGGCTTCTTAACCACCACTTAAAAGCACAAACGTGATTCCCTTAACCTGAGGTCTTAAGAAAGGGAGGGGTGGGCTGAGAGCGGGAGATGGAGAGGACGGGGTGGGGTGTGCGGGTCACTGACGGGTGCCCCCGAGCTTGGCTGAATGGCTCCCAAATGACTCACACCGGAGGATCCCTGGTCCCAGCACCCACGCGGGGGCCTCTGCGTTGCTACGAAATGTGAGATGGGCCTTTCTTTCAAAGACTCCGGGGATTCTGGATCAGCCTGAGAAGGAGGAGGTGGATGTAGGGAGGTTAATAGGAACACAATGGGAGCCTTGGTTTTCGTCAAGGGATTGCAGTGCGGGGGAAAGGGGGAGGATGAGAAGAGATCTTGGTGAAATCACATCCTGGCAAAATTGTATCAAAGCTTTTTGCTTTCAAGGAAGGGAAATAAAACCTGGGCCCAGATAACACGGAGCCAACGTGGGCGCAGGGAAACCGGAAGAAAGCATTCCTTCAGAGCTTGCTCAGCCTGGCACTATTTCTGAGCGGGGCCTCCCTCTCCCCCCTCCTCCCGGGGTGGGCAGAATGCGTCATTAGCGGGGGCACCTTATCACCGGAGTGGGCACAGGAATGGGGCAGAAGAACACGGACCACTGAGATCCTATCAGCTGAGTAAGAAATGATGTGATGTCCGTGAAAACTCAGGCAAAGGGAGATGGACAAGAGGCTTATGACAAAGCAATGTGTGATCAGAAGACAGAAAATTTGTGTATAACCTCAGAAGGTTTAAGTTTGGAGCCATCTGGCTTTTGGAGGCTGGGGTAAACAGCGCAGTAGATTTGAAATGGTGTTATTACGACATGCACTGACTAAGCCAGCAGAGGGCAAACTACGGCCCGCGGGCCGGATCCCGCCCGTTCATCTGTTCTATCCGGCCCTCGGAGCCGAAAGAGCGGAGGGTTCTCTTGCTCTCCCCTCCGCTCCTTCACCAGCAGCCCAAGATGAGAGTGCCAGCATGGTCAGGTTGCTTTTGTTCCGGCCCTCCAGTCCAGTTTCAGAACCCATTGTGGCTCTCGAGTCAAAAACTTTGCCCACCCCTGGAAGCCTTCATCTAGACTAGACATACCACGTTGGTCAGCTGAACCAGTGACCTGAATCCTACAGTAACACCAAGAAACATCAATTCTTATGGGTTTTTAAAAGGCCGAATTCCTGGGAAGTGCCCTTAAATGTGGTTGTTCTAAGTTAAGAATTTCTTCACCAGACCGTATGGGGCTCTTTGTACTATCCTGGCAACGCTTTCAAAATATTCTTGCAAATGACTTTTATTTTATTTTTAAAAAATATATATTTTATTGGTTTTTTACAGAGAGGAAGAGAGAGGGATAGAGAGTTAGAAACATCGATGAGAGAGAATCATCCATCAATTGCCTCTTGTGCACCCCCTACTGGGGATGTGCCCGCAACCAACGTACATGCCCTTGACTGGAATCGAACCTGGGACCTTCCAGTCCGCAGGCCGACGCTCTATCCACGGGGCCAAACCGGTTTCGGCTCAAATGACTCTTAAAATAAAAGGCAAAAACTGGGTTATTCTCTCAGGGTAGCAATTCTACTTCTGAATATTTAGCCAATGAAATAAAAATTTTAAAAAATTTTCCCATGCAAGGAAAGGATATGTATAAAACATTATTTTGACTATCTAAAAACTGGAAATAACAATAGTACATTATAATGCAATATTGTGTAGCCATTCTAAGGACGGATAGTAGAATTATACAGAATATCAAAACCAATCACATATGATATTACCACAAAGAAGTAGAAAACAAATTTGTACGTGAACGGTGACATAAACTATGTGACATAAAACACAACCACACACACATATGAAGATTAAAAAGATAAAACCAAGTGTGGGAGTGCTGCAATTTTAGGTCAATTTAAAAATATATATATTTTATTGATATTTTACAGAGAGGAAGGGAGAGAGATAGAGAGCTAGAAACGTCGATGAGAGGGAAACATCGATCAGCTGCCTCTTGCACACCCCCCACCAGGGATGCGCCTGCAACCAATGTACATGCCCTTGACCGGAATCGAACCCAGGACCTTTCAGTCCGCAGACCGACGCTCTACCACTGAGCCAAACCGGTTTCGGCTTAGGTCAATTTTTTTTTTTCCAGTTCCTTTCTCGGAACTTTCAGATTGCTTTAGTAAAAAGTGACTTACGGGCTCCACACTGGGTCCGGCCTGTTTCCAGCCGCTTCTCTCTGGCGCAGGGTCTGAAAGGCAGGCTTGTCCATGGCTGTGTGTGGGAAGGTTGGGAATTTCCCTTAACCTTTCACCAAATTCCATAAACTTATTCAAACCCTTCTTCCATACATCTCACTTTCAATCAGTTCCTTTGTTGGGGGGGAACCGAGCTTATCCGGGTGGCCCCCAATTTTCTAAAACAGCACCTCCCGCCTTTGGACCTAACGCAAGCAACCCCTCTGAGCTCTGAGGCAGAGCTGGTTTCAGTCTTCTGGGCGTAAACCTCCGGCCTCATCCACCTGTGCTCACGCCCTGGGGAGCTGTGGACTCTGGGAGAGAGCCCGTGCGGCTGGGAATCAGGAAGTTTGCCCTTTTTTTCTCCGAAATTAGTTGCATGTCCGTGGGCCAGTGTGCCTTGTGCGTTAGCTTCCTTGTGCTTCAGAGGATTATTGTTTGGCTGAAAAGGGAAAGAGAAGGGCTTTGAGATAAATGACATGCTATTGGTGATTTAATGAGCTGCTCCCTACGTTCTGTTTCTGCAGCTTACTCCCTTTCCTACATCTGTTCTCAAATGGGAAGCCCTTTGCAGGGGAAAAACTCACTCTTTTATCCCAGAGGTGTCAAAAGGGACCTGAAAGAGCACCTACTTGAGATTTTCTTTTTTTTTTTTTTTAAAAATATATATTTTATTGACTTTTTACAGAGAGGAAGATAGAGGGATAGAGAGTTAGAAACATCTATCAGCTGCCAAGGTACATGCCCTTGACCAGAATCGAACCCGGGACCTTTCAGTCCGTAGGCTGACGCTCTATCCACTGAGCCAAACCGGTTTAGGCTTGAGATTTTCTTGAACGTCTTCTAAGCAGAGTTAGTGTCACACATGTGGGGGCGGGGTCAGAGCGGAGGTGTCAGTGTTAATAATATTTTTTTTCTCTTAAAAATATTAGCACACATTTCTTTTACAAATACCACCACTCTAAGCTCAAGATAATTATGGGGAAACTGTGGGGGAGGGAAAGGAGAGCAGGGTATATGGGAAACCGTACTTTCTGCTCAATTTTCTGTAAGCCTAAAACTTTCCTAAAAATAATGTCCATTAACTTAAAAAATAATTTACTTGAAAATGCAAAATTCAGCCATTTCTGATATGAAATAACAGTACCATGTATTCATGCATATGTATTAGATATTGAAATCTAATTTTTATGGAGATTTTTGCAGAGATCAGTTGTTCTATGATACCACCCAGTGCCATCTATTTATATTCAGGCATTTCCTATCCAATCAATACCCGCAGGCTTTCTATCAGCATTTTATGATTTTAAGGGAGTCTGTAGTCAATTAAGTTCAGGAAAATTGAGCTCTTCTACTCCCTTCACTTTATTTTTATTTAATTTGCTTTTATTGTTGAAAGTATTTCACATGTCCCCTTCCTCCCCACCACCCCCAGTGACCCTTCCACCCCACTCCTGCCCCCTCCCCAGACCTTCAGCACTGTATTGTCTGTGTCCAGGAGTTATGCATATATCTACTTAAGTCCCCTTAACTTTATTTTATTTTAAAAATATATATATTTTATTAATTTTTTACAGAGAGGAAGGGAGAGAAATAGAGAGCCAGAAACGTCGATGAGAGAGAAACATCAACCAGTTGCCTCCTGCACACCCCCTACCGGGGATGTGCCCGCAACCAAGGTACATGCCCTTGACCGGAACCGAACCCGGGACCCTTCAGTCCGCAGACCGACGCTCCACCACTGAGCCAAACCGGTTTTGGCTCCCCTTAACTTTAAGCTTGAGGACACTGAGAAGTGACTCTCCCAGTCCCAGGGTAGAGGTTGCTGGCCGGCGCTGGAATTCTGGTGTCCTCTGCGCCTGTGAGCCCTGGTCCCAGTACTGTGCCTACGGCCACCACACCTGGAGGCCTCAGGTGAGGTGCTTGATGGATTTCCTTTCAGCCTTTCTGGTCTTTGGTCTTAAAATAATGACAGCAGCAACAGCCAAAACCAAGTGGCCCCGGGTCACCCAATGAGTTCTGCCCTCCTGCTGACCCTGATGTGTGAGGTACTTGCTGTGTCGGGGCAGGCTCCCCTGACGGAGCCGACAAAGCTCTCCTCACCTCAGCAATGAGGTCATCGTGACACGGGAGGCAGACTCAGAGTGTGTGGTGGCTTACGAAGGGGAGGCCCCCCCTCAGTCCCGCACGGGTCAGGGGGGGCAGGAACACACTGTTGACATTGGACGCACCTTCCACTGCGGTGCCACAGGGCTCCCTGCTCGGGAGACCTTCTCCCTGAGCCAAGCATTTTTGCTCAGTGAACACAGTTCTGAGGAAGCTTTCCTCGTTCCCCTCTTCCCCACCCCAGGGAAGTGATGCATGTTTTATGGGATTCTTTTTACCTCATCCTGACTGAGTTGTACATGATTTCCCTGTGTGGGGGTTTGAACCAATCCGAATGAACCTGAGATTTTTTTTTCCTTTTTTTATCAGCCTTCCTTTATCTATGGGGCGCAGGGTTTCCTGTTTAATTTTTTGATGGATGACTTTTATCACATTTCAAATGTCCCTTGTCCTATCTCACTGTGTTGGTTCGGGAGTGACTCAGTCCACAGCTTTTCTTAGACACGGAGGGAAGCTGTGAGAACACAGAGCACTGGAGGCACCCTTGTCCCCTTCTGGATGATTCTAGCCTTATCCTCCCACACAAAAAGAAAGACCTTCGTGAGCGCCGACTCACCACCTGTCATGACCTTCACACCCATTCTCAAATCACTATTTCATGTGTCTGGGCTAATATGGAGATGACTTTGGAATGCGAAGAGATACATCAGGTTACGAAACCCTAGGAGGCCACCATGTAAAAAGCACACACTCCTTAAAAGGTTAACAAGTAGAGGAGAGGTTGTAGCTGAAGATTTGAAAAACAATTGCTCTGAAATGATACTTGAAACCAAGGGATCCGGCGAAGCCCTCCGTAGAGAGTGCTGAGATCACCAAAGTTTGACTCTTGGCATTAGAATAAGGGAGGGAGGATTTCTAGCATGTTAGTAGGCCCTGGGGTGATGGGTCGTTGAGTCCAGGCTGGCAGAGGGCAAAGGTGTCAGGGATAGGTGCTGAAGGGCAGAGGAGATTCGAGGACCAGGAAGAGAGGGACTGGGAAGGCTAAGGGGGTGGCATGAAGCTGGGAAGGAAGGCGGCGTACTGGGGAGGTGAAAGGGAATCTGAGTCATCAAGGAAGGTAGAAATTACCTTTGAAGGGCGGTGCTGATGGCGTGGCCCCCTACGTCACCATCTCGCAGCCGATGCCTAGAGGACGGTGCGTGTTTGGAGAGAAGACAGAGGGGGAAGGGAACTTCAAACCAGGGGAGGCCACACGCTTCCAGTGCGAGCCTGCCTTGCGGACACCACGTGGTTGTGGCTAATAACTAATTCTATATCGTGCCTGGCCTTTCGCAAAGCGCTTTCATGCACAACATGGCCACAGCTGTTCTTCACAAACGTGATATCCTATGAGAGGGGCAGAGAAGATGTTATACCCAGGCCACAGAGCAGGGAACTGGGCCCAGCGAGGACTTGCCTCTGGCCACAGAACTGCTTGTTGAGTATGAGAGGGAGCCCAATAAGGTCAACAGAAATAAAATCTGGGCTCCAGCCCAGGACACCACCCATTAGAAACACTCTCCCCCGTTTGGCCACCTGTCAGTCAGTGGGCAATTAGAGAACACAACATTGGCTCTCTCAGGAGGCTACTCAAGTGAGGATTAAGTTTGTTGATGTTTTTGTCTGACCTGCTACCAGCAGCACCCACACCACATCAGAAACAGACTCTCATGGCGTGCTGGCCGGGAGGGATCCTGTTGTGGTAGGTTCACATGCCAAGTGGCTTCCTGTAGCACACGCCACCCTTGTGCTCCTCATGTCCTCACGGCAGAGCTGTGGAGCTGGGCTCTTGTCTCCACAGAGTGCTCCTGAGACTACTGCGTATTGTGTTTCCTCCTCCTTGTCTCCTTCACTAATGGGGATAGAAGACCCTTCCCTGAGTCTTACGACTGCTCCCCCTCCCCCCACCGCGTCTCTTCCTGGGCTTCTCAGCTCCTGCGTGCCAGTGGGCAACCCTCTCAGGAACTGTTGGTCTGCAATGGCCGCAGCCTTCTGGTCAGGGGGAGGTCACGGCCACCAAGAAGCTGCAGCTGCAGCAGAGCTTTGCCCCCGCACCTCCCTCCTCTCGGTCAGGCCGAGACAGATCATTCTTTTTCCACCCCTAGGGATGCCAAAGGCGTGCCCTTGCCAGAGCCATTAGAGCCGTCCCTGTAGACGTGACCTCCCACTGGGCCAGGAGCCCCATCGTGGCGGCGGGTCCTTCTGGCCTGTGCTCAGCCAGCAGCTGGGAGGTGAGGGCCAGAGGATGCTGGGCCCCAGCCTGGAGGGCAGCCCTGCCTGCCGCCACAGGGCCAGGCTGGGGAAGCTCATTTCCGGCTGAGAGAGGTGCCAGGAGGCAGGTGGGAGCAACAGGCTCACATCTGGAGCACATCAGCTCAGAAAGCTCCGACAGCCTGCATCAGTACTGATGCGGGCCAGAGGGAGGGCCCGCTCCTAACTGCTCAGAGCCAGTTTCCTCATCCGTAAAATGGAAATGAAATCTGACACTACCTACTTGCAGAGGGGGTTTGGAGGACCCAATGACAGTTGGTGAGGCATTGCTGGGCAAACGTTAAGTTAAATGATTCTGTATGAATTAAAAAAAGAACACAGACCGGAAGGGAGGGAGGAGACAGGGAAGGCGGGGAAGGAAGTAGGCTGCCTCTGCACACTCCACCTGGTGACCCAGCTGCACGGGATTTGTGGAGGCCAGTTTGGGGTCTTCCAGCCCTGCGGGTGTGGTTGGCAGTCCTGGGGGTTTTGACCTGCAGGGAGCAGGGGCACCAAAGGCTAAGGAGCACCACTTCCGGTAAGCCCTTCTGCCTGGTCTAAACAGGAAATGGTACCTGAGTGCTGAATTCCTATAAATGACTCAAGGTAAAGCACTAAACAAAAATATATCTGAAGTGGCTCTATCCTGCTGCAAGTGGGGACAAGATGTTAAACAATTGCTTGTTCACATCCGCATGCCCGCCTTGCACGAAAGGAGACTGTGTTTCCATCAGTGGCCTAAACTTCCTCAATTGGGGCGGAGGGGTCAAAGGTCAAGACTCCCCGCATCAGCACACGTCAGCCCACCCCACTGGAGAGAATATTTCAGGAACCTATGAACCTGCATTTTTATTTCCCTGCAGATTTAGGCCCCTGCCACCTACAAATTCACAATTCTGTCTGGTTCCGTGTAGACCTTTTGTGACCCTGTAACCTGACAACCAGGAGGTCTGAGCTACCTGTTACCACTGGAGCCAATGAGCCAATCCGACCCTCCTTGCCAGTTGGTTGGCTATAGGCACACGAGGGAGAAGGTGGCTACGTGCAGCTGCAAGCCGCAAGTGTGACATGGGAAGGGGAGGGTAGAGTGTGCAGCCCGGCCTTCAGGAGCTCAATGTCCGATGATAAGGTGGCCAGTCATTTATGATGTTACAGACAGCTCAACCCCTTCCTGGCAACAGAGAATGGTCAGCGTTCCTGAGAAAAACTCCTGGAGTGTGTGAGAGTCTGGGCCCAGCAACCAAATCAAAGCACTTCCTGTCTTTGGTCTGTTTTCAAAATGAATTTCTTTTCTGAGCAATAGACCCATTGAGGCATCTTATCCTTTTTCACCCTCCGGTTTCCCAGGGTCTGTAAGAAAGCAGTTAGTAAGGTGAATAATTATTAGACACGTGTGGCCCTATTCTTCTTGCACGCCCTTCCCCACTATCAACCCCATTTGATAATACCACGCAGAATGGCTGCCTCTGGGGCCCGCCATCTGTTAGACCCACCAGAGTGACTACTGACATTCCTATTGTCGACGTTTCAAGCATTTCATCACCTCTGCCTCCCTTAATCTGACCTTAATTTAAAAAATAAGAACTACTTTTATAGTTTTAGTAAAAGGAGGATTGAGTTACTATGGAGAATTCTTTTCCCAATGAATATTTTATTATTTATTTATTTATTGTCTAAAGTATTACAGATGTTTCCTTTTTCCCCAATTGACCGCTCCCCACCCCCAGCCATTCTCACCCCGGGCAAGCCCCCACCGCCCCAGTGACTGTGTCCATTGGTTATGATAATATGCATGCATACAAGTCCTTTGGTTGCTCTCTAACCCCCAACCTTTCCTCTACCATTTGTCTCTGATCTACTCTTATTTATCAAATTATGTTGATCATTATATCCCACAGTGACATCATGTGATATCTCATGATCTTTCTCCGACTGGCTTATTTCCCTTAGCACAGTGTTTCCCAAACTTCTCTCATGATGAGAATCACCTGGTGGACCACCAGGTGATTCTCATCATGAGAGAAGTTTGGGAAACACTGCCTTAGCATAATGCTCTCCAGTTCCATTTATGCTGTTGCAAATGGTAAAAGCTCCTTCTTTTTTTACAGCAGCATAATATTCCATCGTGTAAATGTACCAGTTTTCTAATTCACTCATCTGCTGATGGGCACTTAGGCTGTTTCCAAATCTGAGCTATTGCAAATTGTGCTGCTATGAACATAGGGGTGCATATAGCCTTTCTGATTGGTGTTTCTGGTTTCTTGGAACACTACAGAGAATTTTAACAGCTACCTCTTACAGAACACATTCCACGGGCAGGCACTTTGCATATGTTTAATCCTGTGAGGCAGGTGCTGAGATTGTCCCTATTTTGCTGATGAGAAAACAGAGGCACTGAGAGCTGGAGTCACTCACTCAGTGTTATACACCTCGTAAGCGACAGAAACAGGATTTAATCCAGCCTCATCCAGAGTCGGCTTGTGTACCCACAATGCAGCACAGCTTAGTGAAGACACAAGCTCCCTGACAAGACTCTCCCAGGGAGAACAGAAAGGGCATTAGAAAGGGTAGTGGTATTTTGAGCCCAAGAGAGACATGTGCTTGAAGTGCTGTAAGAAGGCCAGGACTCTTCCATGTGCTGCTCAGGTATGGCCCCCTAGGGGGCTCTCTTGAGCAGAGACGGGGATATATTGGCTGAGTAAACAAACCAATGAGCTGGCCCGAGGGCAGCATACCCCGGGGCTTTGCTGGGCCTCTTTTCTCTCTGCAGGATGGCTCCTCTTAGGCTGGCACTCCATGCCTCTGAGGGACACAGACATTATAGCTCTAGGCTCAAATTCTTACCGCCTGTAACCACAGAGAACTCCTGCAGACCCGCCCAGCCTGGGCCCATGTGTCTACTATCTCTGTGGTTTGAGGGTTGAAGCCTGTTATCAGAAGCAGAGAGTGAAGTCTGTTACCAGAAGCAGAAAGGGGTGCAAGGAAGACAAAACAGTAGACAAAACACACCAGTCTCTGTCTGCACGGAGGACCTTGAACCTTCTTCGTTCCATACAGGAGAAGGGAAAGACAGAACACCCTCTCTAGTACACGGTTGCAAAGACAGAAGCAGAACAAATCAGATTGGCACAATTATGAACCAGACGAAGCCTTAGATTTCACTTGGGTTGGCCTACACTTCCATTTCTCCGGACCCGTCGGTACTCAACCAGTTAGTAGAACTGGGAAGCAGGGTCCTTGACCCAGCCTAGGGCTCTCTCTAGAACACCATGTGATAAAGCTGCTCCAAAGAAATGAAATCAGGTCAAGTGAGATGAGGATAGGGTAAGCGATGCTGTCTATCAGAAGAGAGGCTCAGTGATGACCCTCCACAAAAACAGGTATTAGAAAGCCCCAGCCAATTTAAGGCACGAAGCCGCTATCACCTCATGAGGGACTAATTTGGCCCCTTGGTTTCCTTTACAAAATCTGACTGCAGAACTCTCCCTCAGACAGAAGCGGGCGCACACACTTTCTGCTGGGTTTCTTACTGTTCTCCTGCCTGTAGAGTCTGGTTTTTAGTTCTGGGCCTTGAGTTAGGAGCCATCCTCAGAAGCACTGTGTAGAGGTAGGGAATCTCTTGTATGCAATTGAGCTTTTCATGATCTAAGTAAGCTCCTTTCTTTCGCCATTTCATTCTGATACACGATTGGGATCTAGGAAACCTCATCTCAGTCAAACAGATCCTGCACCTCTGAATTCAAGCCTCACAGAAGGTCCTCACCCCACCTACGGATAAGGAAGACTGAAGAGACATGCGCATTTATTTATTTATGTGTAAGGTCGTTTAGTCCTCAAACATTTACTGGATTCTTGCTTTGTTCCAGGCATTGTGCTACGTGCTGGGGATCGAGAGGCAAGGGACAGTCTAGGGAGAGACAAGTATGTACCAGAGAAGGTGTTTGGCAGATTTTTTGGTAAAGGGCCAGAGGGCAAATATTTTTAGGTGTTGTCAACCATATGATCTCTATCGTAACTATATAGTAACTCTGTCATCGGACCATGAAAGCAACCAAGAACAATATATCAGCAAATGAGTGTGGCTGTGTTCTGATAAAACTTTATTTACAAATCGGGTGGAGGGTTGGATTTGGCTCGAGGGCTGCAGTGCGCTGATGAACCCTGCCCTAGAATGTGGAGGTACAGGTGGAGGTGAGCACCTGGTACAGCATGACTCGAGAGAGGGAGTTGCCACATTTACTAAGGACACATTAGGAGGAACAGGCTTCGTGAAGAAGGCGTTGCTGGGCTGGACCAAACAAGAGAAGTATGGATTTGCCACGCGGGCTGGGGCCAGGCACAGCTTTGCGGGACAGGGAGGCACGCCATGGAGCAAAGGCCCTGGGGTTAGGTGGCCACAACCAATTAGTGCGATGAGATGAGACCGAGGGGGAAGTGGGGAGCCATAACTGGGGCTAGAGAAGGAGGCGGGCAGATCAGAGAGGCCATTTAGGCCACGATGAAGACTTCGATCTTCATCCTGAGGGCAGAGGGAGTAGAAGAGCAGACATTCCCGAAGCTTCGGTGTTCAGCCTTGATTCCAGATAGTGCACATGAACAATCTCATTTTCATTCTCACAAAATGCAGCGGGGTGGGTGTTAGTAACCTCATGTTGTGATGGGAACGCTTGTCAGGATCAAACCCAGATGTGGCTGGCGCCCCACCCTCGGCTCTTTCCACATTCCTGTCCCTCGTAGGGGCCTGACCTTGGAGGAACCTGCCCTCCTAGGTCCCACCGCCAGTGGCCTGCCCCTGCCAGCAGGGAAGTTTAGAGAATACCACGATTCGTCAGAGGTGGATGGAAACTTCAACGGTTAAGGGGGAGAAGATTAAACCTTTGGTGGTGTGTGGAGGGGATCTCCAGGAGAAGGGGTGTTGACAGATCACCCCATTACTCAGGCGGGGAGGTGGCAGGCTCCTCTGGGCACTGGAACATTTCCTCAGGGCTGGCTGGGAGCCAGGGAGATCCTGGTCCCTGCGGGGAGAAGGGAGTGCCCAGTGGCAGTGTTTGCCTGTTCTGTTCCAGTCTTCCTGGCTGAGCTCCACCTGGAGCCGGTGCAGGGGCTGCAGCACCATTAACGGTCCTGCCTGAGGTCATGCAGTGAAAGGGATTCCAGAGATTCCAAGTGAGGAGTCATTCCCGGCTCATCTCCTCCCTGCCCCTAGTTTACTTGGTTGCCTGGTTGCTGGACATTTGGGTCTTTGATTCCACCTGCTGAAAGTTAGGGTAATTCTCAAGACCAAGTCTCTTGTTCCTCTCTCATGCACGCCAGGCATTTGGTAGGTGTTCAATAAATACGCGTTTAATTAAGTAATTAATATGAAAGTATGCCATCTATCCAATGCCTTTTCTTCAGTTCTTCATATTTGTTCCACACCAACACCTGCCGAAGCCATTTTACAGAGGTTTGTCCTTCACAGAAGTCTGGCTTGTTGCGACTCCAAGTGTGGACTCGGACCAGCTGGGAGAATCTCAGCCTCTCCCTCAAAACTACTAAATCAGCATCTTTTTACAGTAACCCCCCCCCCCAGGTGATCCATATGCACACTTGAGTTTGAGAAACACCAGAGACATGATTTTGCAACTATACTCAGAAATGGTCACTTACCTTAATTCCATTCCTTGGATAGCTTCTAAAATAATATTCTTTTAAAAAATATAAATATTATTGATTTTTTACAGAGAGGAAGGGATAGAGAGTTAGAAACATTGATGAGAGAGAAACACCAATCAGCTGCCTCCTGCACACTCCTCACTGGATATGTGTCAGCAATCAAGGTACATGCCCTTGTCCAGAATCGAACCTGAGACCCTTGAGTCTGCAGGCCGACGCTCTATCCACTGAGCAAAACTGGCTAGGGCTAAAAAAATATTCTTTATATATATTGATTTTGGAGAGGAAGGGGGAGGGAGAAAGAGATAGAAGCATCAATGATGAGAGAGAATCATTGATCAGCTGCCTCCTGCATATACCCCCCGCCACCCTCAGCCCCGGGGATTGAGCCCACGACCCAGGCATATGCCCTAACCAGGAATCAAACCGTGACCTCCTGGTTCATAGGTTGACGCTCAACCACTGAGCCACACCAGCAGGGCTAAAATGATATTCTTTATGTATTTTGAGTCCAGCTGTATTCTGAGTCTTAGAAGACATTGTTAACCCACACAATCTCTCCTCCTTCCCAGTTCTTTCCCTTTCATGTGTCCATCCCATTCCTGCTTCTAGCAGCAATGGTAGTTGGCTTTTAGTCTTCCAATGGTGGTGGTAGTTGGCTGGGCAAGAAGGAAGTGAGAGTAGAAAAAAAAAGAAATTCGATGACACATTTGAGGGTCAGAGCCAAATACCTCACCCTGAAAGTCCCATCTTACTAGTAAATAGGCTACGTATATTCAGTATCCTGTTTCTTTCTGTTGCCAAGCCTTACTGGTTTAGAAGAAAGGCAAGGTGACTTCTCTGAGGTCACACAGCTACCGTGCTTCCCCGAAAATAAGACATCCTCCGAAAATAAGACCTACTTCATGAAAACATAAAATACATCCCCTGAAAATAAGACCTAGCGCATCTTTGGGAGCAAACATTAATATAAGACACTGTCTTATTTTCGGGGAAACAGGGTAGCAAAGTGGCAGGGATGGGGCCAGGGGAAGAGGACCCCTTAGATGCACTATGGACCCTGGAAAGTCAGAAACCCTCTGGTCCCTGGTCCCCAGCTCAGCCAGCGCTCTCCTTTGGCAGAAGGCAGGGCCTCACAGGTGCTCACTGTGGCAGGTGCTTTCTTCGTGGCCACGGCCTGGAGGAGAGGGAAGGATGCGAGCCTCAGAGCCAACACACTTGTTTTGAATCTTAGTTCCATGATTTGCCAGCAATGTGGCCTCGGTGAGCCCACTCCTCATTTGTAAAACAGGCTGTGGGGCTTAGAGAAAGATGATCCACCGAGCTCGCTCAGAGCCTGGCACATACTGGCTGTCCCCAAATTACCCTTTTTTAGAGAGTTGTCACTATCTTTTTATAGAGACTTGTTCCCAACCACCTCCCAACAACGCCTTCTTCATATTCACACCATGCTCAAAGCCTTCCTTAGCTCCCCACTGCCGATGGGGGAAATGTGCCCCTCCCCAGCTCCTGTCGGTGCCCCACCTCACCTTTGTAGCTCTCTACCCGACTCCTTTAAGTGAAGGGATGCTAAGAAATCTGACTGTATTATCTCTAACGTATAACTAAGCATTATTTTTTTCTACAAAGGTGTCCAATAGTTTGGTGAGCACACTGGTGGATTATTGGAACGGAGCCGTTGAATCAATGCCCTTCTTAGTCGGAGGTTTGGTACTTTTAGTTTTCAACAAAGAGCATTTTCTATTTCAAAAGACCTGCACCTTTCTTTTTTCTCATGAAAATTGCCTTGTGGTTATTGTTGCTAAAAGTATATTTAAGCCCAGCTGGTATGGTTTAAACGTCCACCTGTGAACTAGGAGGTCAGGGTTCCATTCCTGGTTAGGGCACATGCCCAGTAGGGGGCGTGCAGGAGGCAGCCAATCAATGCTTCTTTGTCATCACTGATGTTTCTATTCCTCTCTCCCTCTCTCTGAAATATTTTTAAAAATGTATATTTAATGTTTAACCTTAATTTCATTTTAGGCAACGGTCTCTAGGCAGAAGTGACCTCTCCCCCAATACTGATAAATCTCTCAGTATGTTGCAACATAGATGACATCACTCTGTTCAGTGTTCACGAGTTATTCATTTAGTTACGGGATTTTAAACCAATGAGATTTAGGGTGTATGGTTCTGGTTAATTTTCTATGTCAAAGATATAACTTTTGGTTTTCACCACTTTTACAATTACTTTGTCATTTTCTTTGAGAATTAAAAAAAAAAAAATACCCTGTATTGCTTCACTTCTGTGAGTGAACATAGATGCTTAGGAAATATTAAGCACAGTTTAATTAGACTTAGAAAGAATTAGGGTGGGTTCAGGGTAACCAGGTGTTCCTTCCTCAAACAAATGGGGTGCTTGGCTTGAGTTATAATTGGATTCATCCAAGTGAACCATTTTGGCCGCTTACTGTATTCTGACTCATCTTTGTTACTTCCAATATTATGACTTACAATTTTTTCATTGAGGATAGAGATAGAGAGGTGGTGTGTGAGTGTCTTATAGATTGTTTGGATTAATTATTAAATCCTGCTTTTGTCTATTTAACCATGGACACGTTCATAAACATTTACTCTAAACTAGGTTATGTAGCTGATTTATTTTCAACCCAAATGCTGCACCTTTTCTTAATGATTTAATGGCTGTACTTATGTTTATTCTTTTACTCAATTAAAACTCTGCTAATATAAAGAGTAAGCTGACCTTTATAGGAGAATATTAATTATAAAACAGACTCTAAGGGAGTTATAAGAACCACCCATTATTTGAGTTTTAATCCATTACTAGCAGTTCTCTGGCAAAAAAAAAGTGCTTTGTCTGTATTAGTTTAGGATGAAACATATAAAGCATCTAATGTCAGAGTCTTGACTTATGCATTCTCTAATAGTAAAGTCATTTTCTTAAAATCACCAATTTGCAACTACAAATGTAATAATTTGGTCAATCAAGGATCATCAACAGGTGTTAAAATCATTAGGTGAAACATTGTTAGTGAAGACTATTTTCATGGCAGCAAAATAGCATTCATGATTAATTATGAATTTCAAAGAGAAAATGTTTATTTATTTATTTATTTAGGTTGTTACTTTTGAAAATGTACCTTTATAATGGAGTGATATGGTGGCCACCACTCTTGAGGATCAAAATAAGCCTCACAAATAGTGTGGCAACCTGACCACATGTGATATGGTGATAGGAAAGCGTATCACCCATAACGTACTTTTTGTTCAAATGTTGAATCTGTGTCTAATCAAGGTTGTAAACCTAACTTCCAGTTCTCAGGACATACAGGGAGGGAGAAGGATTATAGGACATCAAGATACCAATTAGACAAACAACTTGTGGGACTTTCCACAAGACAATTGTTCTGGACTCAACAAAAGTCAAGATCATTGAGGGGGAGGGGGGATGAGTGGGAGTACTAGTAGACTGAAAGAGGCTGAAGAACATAACAAGCGATTAAAAAGCAATGAAGAATATTTTTGGGAACAATTTAGAAAATTTGAATATGGGTTATTATACAGATGCTATTATGGAATGATAGTTTTCTTTAGGTGTAAAAGTAGTACTGTGGTTCTATAGGAGATTGTTCTTATTCATAGAAGACTCCTGATAGGATATTTAAACCTGTCATCCTGCCATATTGTCTACAACTTACTTTCAAGTGACATAGCAAACCATACATTATGTAACTGTATATCTATCTATCTATCTATCTATCTATCTATCTATCTATCTCTCTATCATCTCTCTCTCTCTCTCCTTCCCTCCCTCCCTCCCTCCCTCCCTCCCTCCCTCCCTCCCTCCTTCCCTCCCCCCCTCTTTCTACCTACCTAGAGCAACAGAGACAGAGAGAAATTGAGAAAGAGAGAGAGACTGTATAAATATGGCAAAATGTTAGCAGTTATTTAATCTGGGTGGAAGAATTATGGATTTTCATTGTATCATTCTTTCAACTTCTCTGTACATTTGAAATACAGCCCCTCCACCCCAAAAGAAGAAAAAAAATAAACTATTTTCATTTCAGCTGAAGGCATCCACAGTTTAGTTGAGTTTTATCTTCCCTTTTAAATCTTAGACATTCTTTACACTGGAAAGTATTGGTTAAGGACAATGACATGAACTCAATTGCTAGGATAAAATTTACCATTCTAAGGATAGCTTAGTTAAACCTTCATTTATTGCTTGATTTTTAAAAAATTACTGATGACTCCATTGGGTATTTGGTCAAGAAAATTAGGGGAGCTGTCTTATGAGGTTCTTGTGCTAGAGCCTTTCAGAACTCGGTGAAGCGAGAGGCCCTTCTCCTGGGTGTGCTGATGTTTGCACGTGCGAGCCTGCAGACAACTAACAATAAAGCCAGGCCCAACCTTTCTGTTTATGGGCCCTATAAAAGGGCATCTGGACATTTCCACTGCCCAGATTTAAGATAAGCTAAATTAACCCAGGAAGCTTTTGTGTGCTGTCAGTAATGATGCATAAAATTAGGTAATTTAGCCTTGGCTGATGTGGCTCAGTTGGGCATCATCCCATGCACCAAAAGGCTATTGCGGCCCGATGCCTGGTAGGGGGTGTGCAGGAGGCAGCTAATCCATGTTTCGCTCTCCCATCGATGTTTCTCTCTTTCTAGAAAGAAGTAAAAATATTTTTGTAAAAAAAAAAAAAAAAAGGAGGAAGTATTTCCTCAACATCTTAAAAAAAAAGCAGCATATTGAAGGGCAATTTGAGTTTACATAATCTTCAAGACAGAGCTGGATACCAGATGTCTATAGTTCAGCTGAGAAAGTGCTTTGAACCCGGCTTGTGTGGCTCAGTAGTTGAGCGTTGACCTATGAGTCAGGAGGTCACGGTTCAATTCCCAGTCAGCACACATGGCAGGGTTGTGGGCCCCCTTTCCCATGAGGGGGTGTGCAGGAGGCAACTGATCAATGATTCTCTGTCATCTTTGATGTTTCGATCTCTCTTCCCTCTCCCTTCTTCTCTGAAATCAATAAAAATATAGTTTAAAAAATGTTTGAGAGAGAAAGTGCTTTGAACAATTGGCCAGGATCAAGAAGAAGAATATTTTCTAATTATACTGCTGGTTCTTCACAAGTTTACTGACCGAAAGAAGAAGAAAAGCACCAGAGATGATATGCATGGTGATAAGGCTTACAAATAGTATGACATTTGTCCCATCAAAAAATGTGATGTACCTTGTCTTTGAAAAAATACTAATGAAGCAAATATAGCAGGATGTTAACATCTATTTTTAAATTAGTGGTGGATATGTGGTATTCAGAATAGTTTCACTACCCTAAAAATCCTCGGTGCCCTCACTCATCCTTTTCTGCCTCCTATCTACTGACAACCAACAATCTCTTTACTGCCTCCATAGTTTCGCTTTTTTCAGAATGTCATATAATTGAAATCATCCAGAATGCAGTCTTTTCAAATTGACTTCTTTCACTTGGTAATATGCCTTTAAGTTTCCTCTGTGTCTTTTCATGCCTTACTAGCTGCGTGTGTTTTTTTTTTTAGATGGGGATAAATTTCCATTGTTTGGGCATATTAATAACAGTTTATCCATTCACCTACTGAAGGACATCTTGATTGTTTCCAAGTTTTGGCAATTATGAGTAAAGCTGCTGTAAACATCCATGTGCAGGTTTTCATGTGGACATAAGATTTCAGCTCATTTGGGTACTTACCAAGAAGCACAATTGCTGAGTCACATGGTAAGAGTATGTTTAGTTTTGTAAGCAACTGACAAACTGTCTTCTGAAGTGGCTGCACCATTTTGCATTCCCACCAGCAACGCATGAGAGATTTCCTGTGGCTCCACCTCTTGGCTGCCACTCGGTGTGTTGTCAGTGTTGGGGATTTGGGTCGTTCTAGAAGATCTGTAGTGGCATCTCATTGTTGTTTTAATTTGCAACTCCTTGATGACAAACTGCAGAGCATCTTTGTATATGTGTATTTGCATTGATGTGTCTTATTTTCTAAGTAGGTTTGATTCATTTAAATTAGCATTTTTATTACTCCTAGTAGGTCAAAAATTGAAAAAAAACCCCAACTATTTTTAAAACATCAGTTTTTAGATGGCCAGAAGCAGTGTTTGCCTGGGCTCGTTTACAGAAGTTTAGAGTTCAAATATTTTGTTTTATTTTATTTTCTCTAGGAAATATTAGGTACAGATTGGTATAAACAAACCCTGTTCCTACTTTTGTCCTGGAATGTAAGGCTGTTAACAGTGAGTCTTCTCTTATAGAAGGCAGTTAAGACCAGAGGTCATACGGGGCATAATAATTCTAAAATGAGTAGCCACGTAGGGTTTATTATAAAAATTAGTTAAAAGGGTAGGAAATAGAGTTAATTCTAAATTTTTCAAGACCTGATTCAAAGATGATTTTTTTCCCCCAACCCAATTATTGAGAACTTCTTGGAGGGGATGCTGTGTTTGCATCTGTTTGACCTTATCATTGATCATTTAATAACATGACACGATTTCAATGTTTTATTACCCAGTACAATCTTTTGAAAATAGTGTTAAGAGTAACTTAAAAACAATAGAAAAATTAGAGTTATTAAGGTAGATATTATCAAGTAGGTATATACTAGTAAAGGAAGTAGGGCCCCTATTAGAAATAATCGGTACGATGAAAACTCTTTATCTCGTCAGCAGATGAATGGATCAGAAAACTATGGTACATCTACACAATGGAATGCTATACTGCCATAAAAAAGAAGGAATTCTCATCATTTGCAATAACCTGGATGGAATTGGAAAACATCATGCTGAGTGAAATAAGCCAGTCAATGAAAGAGAAACACCACATGACCTCACTCATTTATGGATATTAAAGGACATTATAAACTAATGCACAGAAAGATAGATATAGTGACAGTAAAACAACAAGCAGACTGTCAAATGACAGCGGGGAGGGTAGGGAGATCTGGGGGAGATAAGAGATCAACTGAAGGACTGGTATGCATGCATATAAGTACAACCAATGGACACAAAACTCTGGGGAGGGAGGGCATGTATGGAAGGTGAGGGGGGCAATGGTAAGCAATGTACATGTATAATACCTTAATAAATCAAAAAATAAAAAATAAATATTATCAATTAAAAAAAACACTCTTTATCTCTGTGGTTTGTAAATTAAATGTAGCTATGTTCTGTAGTGGGTAGGGAAGCACTCTGGTCCGTGCTTTTTTCTGCCACATTCTACAAAGATGCCAACCCATTCTGCCTGTCATTGCCCTCACTTCCGGCTGCATTTGCTGCTGCTGCCCAGTGCCACTTCTGCTGATGGTGTCCCCCTCGTCCTTGCTGAGAGGTTCCTCCTGGTTCTCAGAGCCTCTGCCAGTCACTGGTGTTCTGCAGGAGGGCTGAGGTACACTGGGGACTGGGCAGCCCCCGTCGCCATGTCCATGTGCCTGCTACGGGCTTGCTGACAGCAAGCAGGTCACTCGGGAGGTAAGCACAGACCTTCTCAAGAGTCCCAAAACACCTCTGAGGCTTTTATGTCCCACCCTTCCCCTGAATTGAGGATAGGATGACTATAATAATAACCACTAATTGACGTATAGACAGCAGAATGACAACTAGCATAACTTCATATGAAATTGTGCTACTGCTTATGCTCGTAGCACTGCATGAGGCCACTTTGGCTCAAGCATGAGTCCGATCAAAGGGCTGGGTTTAAGTGAGACAGACAGGAACCTGAATTTTGTAGCCCAAGTGATTACGGTGATGGACTGGTGTTCTGAACATTAACATAAGAACAAACAGTCCTGGCCCCTTGGTTAGTAATTTTAAGGGCATCTGTAGTTGGACACGTAATATTTGAGCTTTTAGAATTGCATGTGATACAGGACTTTGTTCAAACTGGAAAAATTAGGATATAGAAAGAAAGTGGGATGAACTCAGATGATGCATTTTAATCACTGAGCATATCTGGCTTTATTAATAGTTTATCCGAAGAGGCTGTATACCCTATTGTCTATAACTTCTGGGTTATTTATGGTAACCAGGTTTTGGTTGCATTAGGGATATATGGACACTTTCATAAAATTATTTATTATTTTATTTGGGAGTTTTATCATGCTTTGAGGCCAATCCACCAAAATGAGCAAATCCAGTCTTATGCATTTGTCACATCAGTGGGGTAAATTTTTTTTGGAAAGGATTAATTGCTGAAGCTTCTAATCTGACCCTACTTGACACCAGGTGGTTAATTATTCGGGTTAGGAGAAGATAGTGAAACAGCCTATTCTGTTTCCTGTTTAGAAAATAAGGAGGATGCGCCCTGGGCAGTCCTAGTGCTGTGGTTGTTGGACATGTAAACAGACAGGGAGTGTTTGTAACATATGATGCCACAGGTTGTGTTTTTTCTTCCCTCCACCCCCCACAGATTGTGTTTTGAGCAAACAAGCCTGATTTAAGTGTGCCAAGTTCCTTTTGTTTCTTTTTTTTAAAATATATATTTTATTGATTTTTTTTTTGCAGAGAGGAAGGGAGAGAGATAGAGAGCTAGAAACATCGATGAGAGAGAAACATCAACCAGCTGCCTCTTGCACACCCCCTAACAGGGATGTGCCCGCAACCAATGTACATGCACCTGACCAGAATCGAACCTGGGATCTTTCAGTCCGCCGATGCTCTACCACCGAGCCAAACCAGTTTCGGCCCTTTTGTTTCTTTTAATCTTCTTTACTGTATTCCTGTAGATTAACAGTGATTAAAAAAAAACCTAATTTGTAATTAATTTTTTTAAATAGCAAATTAATTTACTTAGTACTTTTTCCATTCCATATCATCAGGAGGATTGATTTCAACTTTTTTTTTTACCTACATCAGACCAGTTAGTACTCAGAACTGTACCACCAGACTCCATAAATGGTACGTTTCACTTCATCAGAACCATCTGGATAGGTCTGTTGAAATAATTTGTTTAAAGCTGCATCTCCCTCCAACTTCTCATTCTTTTCTTCTTCCTTGATTTCCCCAACCAATTTATCCCAATTTCTTGTATAAAGAGATGATGATGGATATAGGTTCTTTACATCTGCTACGAACTGTTTTGGCTTAGGCACTTCTCCTCGCTCTAGCTTTTCCCATCTCACAGCCTCTGACTTTTTCATTTTAATTTCAATCTTTGTTGAAAGAACTTTAAACATGCTCTGTCCTGGTATTATAGGATGAAGAAGTCTCAGATTCAAATTGTAATCCTCTTCATAAAGAAGTTTCACCAAAGCAGACGATTCTTTTTCTGAAAATTCCACATTTACGTCATTTTTCTGAACATTCTTGATCCTAAGTGTAACGATCATTTGAGATTCTGTTTGATACCAGTCATACTTGATTTTTGACTGAGAATTCCTCTGGGATACAGATGCAGTTGACTGTAATTCATTCTGAGCTTCTTGGCACCTTTTAATCCAGACAATAAAATCAGCATCCGCACTATCTAATTTCTGTCCTTCAGTAAATGTTTCCATAGCAGCAGCATAGTTGTGTGTTGTTGTTTTTTTTTTGTTTTGTTTTTTAATGGTATTCACCTATCCCTTTTCTCATCATCGAAGTGGGATTATTTGGATTAAATTCAAGAGATTTCTTTGCATCAGCAACATCATCACAGTAATTCCCAAGGATGTGACAATAAGCTCTTTGACAATAATATTGTACATCATCTGGATTCTGTTCCACAGGCTTAGTCAGCTGCTCTAACACCGCCTTGGGGTCCTTGTCAATCAGAGCATCTGAGAAGCTCCAGCAAAACCTTGGGGCTGTTGCAGGTCCAGCTGCAGCCGCCGCCATCTCTAATGGTCAATGTTGTGTTGCTGCAGCTGCTACTATGGAGGTTACCAGCTCTGCCACCGCCGCCGTCCAAGGGGGAAACTTCTGGAGGGACACCCACCGACTTCCCGTAATTAACTTTATATGGTAAATTGTCAACTACCAATGGATTATCCAGTCACACTGAGCTGCTCCATGTAATTGGTCAGGAATTGGGAGGCAGTACTAGTCACCGAACCTGGGACCTTTAAGTCCGCAGTCATCGAACCTGGGACCTTTAAGTCCGCAGGCCAATGCTCTATCCACTGAGCCAAACCAGTTTCAGCTCCACTTATTTTTCATAGCAGATTCTATCTCATTGGATGGATGTTTCACTTCTAAACCATTTCTCCATTGATGGTTATTCCAAATTTGGGCTATGACAGCAGTGCTGCAATACACATCTTTGTTATGTGTCTCTTTGCACACATGTCAAGAATTTCATAGAGGCGAAACCATTTTGGCTTAGTGGATAGGGCATCGGTCTGTGGACTGAAAGGTCCCAGGTTTGATTCCGGTCAAGGGCATGTACCTTGGTTGCGGGCACATCCCCAGTAGGGGACATCTGACCTAACCCTTGGTTTAGAAATCACTCCTTTTATAATTCTACATGTGTTGGGAACACCTGTCTTGAAACCCCCTCAGTACTTCTGATTGTAAGGAAAGCAGCAAAATTGGTTAAGACACCACAGTACCGCAGACACAGGTTCAGGGACAGGTTGCCAGCCATCTGTCAGCCATCAGTGCCCAGGGAGCCACCCTGCTCCGAGGGGCAGAAGCCCTTGGGGGATTGAGAATCACCCAGGCAAGCAGAATAGTGTGAACTTTATCTGGACACCACCTGGCATGCATTTGACAGCAAATGAAAGGGCGAGTGAAACACTGTCTCTAGGAACCCATAGTTTCATCTTCTAGTGATCACAGGAAAATCGAGGACTCTCAGGCTCAGAGAGGAAAGTTTCTTAGTTTCTCAGACTCAAGAGCCCTTACCCAGAAAAGGCATATAGGACATAAACACTGCAGAGAGCAATTTGGCAATAACTATTATAATATTTACATCAGCATACTTCTTGAACTCATAATTCCCCTTCTGAAAATTTCTATGAAATTCTTTTTTTTTTTTAAAAAAAGTATTTTATTGATTTTCCACAGAGAGGAAGGGAGAGGGACAGAGAGCCAGAAATGTCGACGAGAGAGAAACATCGACCAGCTGCCTCCTGCACACCCCTTACTGGGGATGTGCCCGCAACCAAGGTACATGCCCTTGACCGGAATCAAACCTGGGACCTTTCAGTCCACAGACCAATGCTCTATCCACTGAGCCAAAAATGGTTTCGGCTCTATGAAATTCTTGACATGTGTACAAAGAGACACATAACAAAGATGTGTATTGCAGCACTACTGTCATAGCCCAAATTTGGAATAACCATCAATGGAGAAATGGTTTAGAAGTGAAACATCCATCCAATGAGATAGAATCTGCTATGAAAAATAAGTGGAGCTGAAACCGGTTTGGCTCAGTGGATAGAGCGTTGGCCTATCCACTGAGAACCTGGGACTGAAGGTCCCAGGTTCGATTCTGGACAAGGGCATGTACCTTGGTTGCAGGCACATCCCCAGTGGGGGGTGTGCAAGAGGCAGCTGATGGATGATTCTTTCTCATTGATGTTTCTAACTCTCTATCCCTCTCTCATCCTCTCTGTAAAAAATCAGCAAAATATATATTTTTTAAAAAAAAGAAAAATAAGTGGAAACATTACAGAAGAGTTTATCTCCGTGAGTGGCCTTGAGAAAGCTTTTGCTTTCCGTATTATACATTTCTGTATTGCTCTGTTTTTCCCACTCTGAGATATATTGATTTTCATTTAAAAGTGCATTAAAATAGGAAATGTATATATAATCAAAAGTATAGATGAGGATACAAAGAGATTTACAAAGCCCCTAGCACAGATGAGGCATGGAGTGACACTAAATCTTAGCTCTGCAACATCAGGAAACATCGAGATGCCTTCGTGGACTTGTTGGAGAAAACCACAGCAGCTCAGTGAGGAGAGCCAGTGGAAAAGTTCCTCAGCAGCTTTTCTGCCCTCTGACTGTCCCTACACAGCAATTTTTAGTTTCCTGTTTAGGGAAGATGAACTGTTGATACTATTGTTTGTCTTGTTGGCCATCATGTCAGACAGCTGTCCCGTGGAATGCCAGATGCTGGTGAAGTAAGGTGAAGGATGTTCTCCGGGAAGCACTGATCTTTCCCCTACAGCCCAACCTTACTGCTTCCTTCACAGATACCTCAGGTCTTCACACCCATGTGCCATATATGATAGGACTCTAGTAGCGTGGGTAAGCTTCTTTTTTTTTTTTTTTTAAGTCTTTAAAAAATATATTTAATGAATTTTTTACAGAGAGGAAGAGAGAGTTATAGAAACATCGATGAAAGAGAATCATTGATCAGCTGCCTCTTGCACACACCCTACTGGGGATGTGCCCACAACCAAGGTAACATGCCCTTGACCAGAATTGAACCTGGGACCTTTCAGTCCGCAAGCCAACGCTTTATCCACTGAGCCAAACAGGTTTCAACTGGGTATGCCTCTTTTTAAGAAACTCAGATACTCCTCCAAATAGGAATCACGAGACAGGGAAGGGAAGGAGCAAATTTTACAATTGCAGAAGGACTCTGCTTTATTAGTTCTCTACATTCCCTTCAACAGAGACTCTGGTTGGTTTACAAAAGGACTTTATAAAAAATGGGAAACTGCTAATAAAGCCAGATATGCTCAACCTTTCATCAACATCTATCACATGGAGCAGGAATTGTTTCTGCTAACTGGAACGATCTAAGCTTAATGAGACTAATAAACGGCAAGCCCTTCAGTTGTCTCAGGAAAGCCTGGTGTCTCTCCTGAGTCTTGGTGAGACATGAGGACTTCCTAAGCCCTGCTGTAAGGACATGCATTGAAGAAAGCTCTGGAGAGAGATGGAGAGGTTGGTGCTGGTTCCAGTATTCTACTCACTTCTCTACAGCCGGGTATAAGTTGCTTCACCTCTTTTCCATTTTTTTATTAGCAATGATGGGGAAATATTTTGAGGTTCAAATGAGATCATGTATCATCTTCTAGATCTTAAAACATATGATGAAACTACAATAATTAAAATGATTTTTTTTCATGGAGAAGAAAGTGTAATTAAACAAAATAAAATGAGGCATAAATTCAAAACAAATGAGAATAAAATTTCTAATAAAGGTGTCATTTCAATTCAGTGAAAAAGAAGGTGAATTTTTAAATGAATGGCTTTAACAATAGCTAGCCCTTTGGTGTATGTGTGTGTGGGGGGAGGGGGGGCAGTGCTGAATTCTTACCTCATTACTCTTACAAAAGCAATGCTAAATGGATCATTAAACCTAAAAAAAGAAAACACATAATTACAAAGTGAAGATGTGGCTGAAATTTATTTATAATCTTGTAGGGAAGGCTTGTCTAAACAGAATATAAAGCCTGAAGCCACAAATTATTAAATGAATGTTTAAATTTTTTTTCACCACAATCTCTACCAGCGTAGCTCAAAGGTTGAGCATCGACCTATGAACCAGAAGGTCATGGTTGAATTTCCAATCTGTCAGGGCACAGGCCCGGGTTTCAGGCTTGATCCCCAGTGTGGGGAGTGCAGGAGGCAGCAGATCAATGATTCTCTCTCATCACTGATGTTTCTATCGTTCTCTCCTTCTTCCTTCCTCTCTGAAATCATTAAAAATATTTTTTTTTAAATTATGACATAAAGCCCCACACTAAGCAGTGTCAGAAAATAAATTGGGAAGGTTTTTGTCAAAAAGCTTATTTTCTTAATTAACAAGGGAAACACACACACACACACACACACACACACGAATAAAGAGAATGTATGTTTATGAGAAAAATATTTGATCAGATAGTATGAAATACAAGTGGTCATAACCAACTAAAGAGATTCAACATCACTTGTAACACAAGATATGTGTTTATAAACATAATTAAGCTGACAAAAATTTAAAATTCTAATAGTTTTTAAAGTTAGCAAGATTTGGGTTAAAAGACACTCCCATACATCCTTGATGGGAATATATGTGAATAACAACAGTTTTCCAATCTTTTCAAGGGAGAATTGAAAACATCTATTACAGTTTTAAATGCATAAACCTGATCCAGCATTTCACTGCTAGAAATTTGCTAGATATAGTCTAAATGTTAGCTGAGATAGATGTGCAAGAATATTCACAGCAGCACATTTTGTGATAACACTCCAAATGTACACTAACTGGTGGTTATATAAATCATGTTACATATATACAATAGAATAATACTCCTCTGATAAATCAACTAGGAGAAACGTATGTGCCTGATTTCCAAATACCATTCTCCACTCAAAGGAACCCGAACTCCTTTGAGAAAAGTGTAAGATGATCCTGGAACATTTTGTGGTACCGGAACCTAAGGAAATGCTCAAAGGATTATGGGGACATGCCAAAAGGACTCAGGCGTGAGCTTGCAGTGACTTTCACCGAAACAATTTGAGCATCAAAAAAATAAAAATAAAATAAATAAAAATATAGCATTGGAATTAATTCACTGAATAATATAAGAATTAGGGTTTATATTAATATAACAAACATAAAATTGCAGAGAAGGGAACGTTATTCTTTACAAAATTTATTTTTATTGATTGATTTTTAGAGAGAGAGATTGGAGGGAGAGTGGGAGGGAGAGAGAGAGAGATATTTGTTGTTCTACTTACCTGTGCATTCATTGCTTGATTCCTATATGTGACCTAACCGGGGGTCAAACCTTCAACCTTAGTGTATCAGGATGACACTCTAACCAACTGAGCTACCCAGTCACGGCAGGGAAGTCACTCTTTACAGTAGAATACCAGCTGGAAAAAAACCCCACTTCTTTACAGTAAAATACAAACTATAAGAAATTATAGCGTTAGAAAATCATCAGTGGGTAAAGAGTGGATAAAAGTTTGATGAGGAACTGGATATTTATACAGTTACAAAGGGAACATAATTATTTTACGAATGGGGAAATCTGGCAGACCTCACCTTAACCCAGGTACCAACGTTAATGGCATCAGGAACGGGTAAGAGGAGATGAACATGCGCCTCCTGAGATGATGTGCTGAGAAAGGTACAACATCCCATAGCCAAATCGAGGCACATAGTGAGGTACCTCCCACAAAACAACTGGTGTGTGCTCTTTAAAAATGTCAAGGTCAAGGAAGACGAAGAAAGGCTGAGGAATTTTTCTGGATTAAAGGAGACTAAACAGACAGGACAATTAAGTGCAGTACTGAATGTGATCCTGGATTGGGTCCTGGACTGGGGAAATAGCTATAAAGGATAGTGCTGGGACAACTTTAAGTATGGACTGTGTGTAAGGTAATAGTTTTGCATCAATGTTCAACCTCCTGATTCTAATAATTGAAATGTAATGGAAAGTCCTATTCTTAGTAAATGTAATGAGGGGTAGAGGGTACCCCTCAAGTTTCTAATGTACTCTGAAATGGTTCAGAAAAAATAATACGTAGATGGGTAGATAACAGAGAAATTGACCAAAACAAGAGGGGTGAGAAAGACATAATGAGTGAATCTGGGTCACAGGTGTACAGGAGTTCCTTATATCATTCTTGCAACTTTTCTGTAGGTTTGAAATTAATATATATGCTGGCATTGAAAGAGCTCCAAGATGGATTATGCAGTGACAAAAGGGAAGGTGCAGAGCCATGCGTATATTATGTCCCTTTAAAGCAATTTCCCCTCGTTGCCCCTGCAAAGGACATGCAGGAAATGGTTGACCATGTTGCCTCGGAAGGGACAGACTAGGAGAGAGAATTTTTAGCTATCATTTTGTGTCATTCTTAACTGTTTGAATTTTTCCTCCCTTCCGGTGGAAGATTACTCAATACACATTAATTTACTTTCTACCTCCCATTAAAATGCAAATGCTCCTGCAAGGGTTCCCACAGACAGGGGCATGAACTTGGAGACAGAGGCCCAGGAGAGAAAGGAGCTGGGCGTGATGCTCGCAGATACAGCCCCAGCCCCTGAGGTCAGAAAGGGGTGGCTCAGAGGTCAAGACCCAGTTCTGGTGATCTGGCAGCGCTAACAGTCACTCTGTGCAAAAAGGAGAAGTCGGGACGAGCAGGTAGGTGGGACAGACACCCCCGACGAGGGGAAGTGCTGAGAGCAGCCTGGGCTCGGGATGGATTTGGGTCTGACAGTTGAATTGCAACACAGCTCTGGGCCCTTACGTGAAGCTCCCAACTCCGCTGACTGTGTGGCCTTCCCCCCCCCCCCCCCCTCTAGCCTGTGCCCTGGCGTTCCCCCTTCCTCTCTGTTCCTCTTTCTTGGTGTGGCCTCTGGAGGCTCATGAGTAGCAGTCCTTCCCGCCTGGGCTAGCTCAGCCTCGGCTTGTGTTATTCCAGAGCCGCTGACCTGGGAGGTCCCAGTCTGGCCATCTCTGGTCTCTGACTCCTCAGCATGAAGAATCCAGCCCAGCCCAGCCCAGCCCAGCAGTCTAGCCACACTTTTGGCATTCTCTAGAAATGATGCCTAAGACATTAAATTCAAATGAGCCAAGCTACAAAACCATAGTGACTGTGGATCAGCCGTTGCTAGGGGCTGCGGGGTGGATGTTTGGGGGAGACAGGAGGAAGCCGGGAAGGACTGTGTCAGAAGGTAGGGGAAGAGGGTTAGAGGGCTGATGACTAGGGGACGAGTTGGAGGGCATCTTTTGGGGTGATTCAGCCTATAAGTAATTGTAAAATAACTCATTAAACTCACCATTTAGAATTGGTAAATTTCATTTTGTGTAAGTTACACCTCTATGAACCTGATTTTTTTTAAAAAAATGACCAAAATGAAGGGGAGACATTACTTGTGAATGTAAATCATCTGACCTCCTCTGGGAATAAAATGAGCAGGGGAGGGGGTCTTCAGTTTTTCCAAAAAATCCCCCCTCCCATTTTGCCATGTTTTGCCCCCTTTTCAGTGTCAACTGACTCAGACAGGCAGTTTGTAGCAGCAGAGAATAAAAACATAGCTATCTAGGAACAAAACTAGTCTGCTGCTTTTTCTAAAAAGGGAGGCATACATAATTCATATCAAATCACTATGGGTTCCTTCTTACCGAGAGTGGTGGCGGGGCAGGGACAGAGAAAGGAATTAGACAGCATGGAGAGCCTGTGCAGCTCAGAGCTTGCTTACGCAAAGGGGATGCCCTAAAGGGGTCACAGAGCCGGAAGGGGGTCGCTGTCAGCCTGAGAAGAGCAGAGTAAGAGCCGGTGGGTGGGGCCTCCCATCAGCAGGAAAATGGGTCTAAGGCCCTGGGAATCAGAATGGGAGCTAGACTGCTGTGCTGGCCATCTCAGAGCCCCTGGCTGCAGGGTCCTACTGAGCAGCCATAATGATAATGATATTAATAACAATTATTTTAAATATATATATATATATATATATATATATATATATTATTGATTTTTTTACAGAGAGGAAGAGAGAGGGATAGAGTTAGAAACATCGATGAGAGAGAATCATTGATCAGCTGCCTCTTGCACATCCCCGCTGGGGATGTGCCCGCAACCAAGGTACATGCCCTTGACTGGAATCGAACCTGGAACCCTTCAGTCCACAGGCCGACACTCTATGGACTATGAGCAAACCAGTTAGGGCAGGGCATTCAACTTTGAAGCAGTTTGTATCTTCTGGTCCTCAAACTGCAGGACAATGAGCTGACAGTCATAGATGATAAGATCAACTATTTACAACCTCATTACAGCAGCTGGTATACTTTTGAATCTATTTGCCCAGGGTTGTTGCAAACGCCCGCCCTGGTCAACATCAACATTGGGCGTCTCATCTACAACTTAAGGGCTGGTGGCCCTGCCCAGCACAAGACCCTGCCCCCTCCATTCCTGAAACCCCTCCAGGCGAGAAGAGAGTGGAAGCAAAGAGAGAAGAATCTGAGGGGTTCGATGATGACAAGGGCTTTGGTCTTTTAACTAAATCTTTTTATGTCCAATAAAAAGCTGAGATCTTTAAAAAAAAATTAGTAATAAGTGCTCTGAAGGACTAGAATAGAGTGTGGTGACAAAATAGCCAGCTGTGGTGGAGAGGAGGGCCTCTTTAGAAAGGATGGCTAAGAAACTAAGAAACATACCACCCACTTTTTACATCAAATTCCTGGAAACATGAAAGCTCACTGTAAGGAGGTAGGGTTGGAGCCCATTCCACTGGAGTCACAAAGGACTCAGCTATGTTCTGTATTATTGCATGCTAATAATAGAGAAATATGCAACTTGTCTAGGACTCCGTCACAGTAATGACTGAACAGCAGGCTGCAGGCTGTGTGGGAAGACAAGGCCCATAGGGAGGTTAGTGAGGACAACCAAATAACTGAACTGCAGGCTGCGTGAGGCGACCAGGCTGGCAAAGAGGGCAGTTGGGGTGACCAGCTGGCAGGGGGGAGCAGTTGGGGGTGACCAGGTTAGCAGGGGGGGATAGTTGGGTGAGACCAGGTCAGCAGGGGAGGGCAGTTAGGGGCAATCAGGCCGGCACACAGAGGAGGTTAGGGGTGATTAGGCAGGCAGATGAGCAGTTAGGAGCCAGTAGTCTCGGATTGTGAGAGGGATGTCCAACTGCGGGTTTAGGGCCTAAACTAGCAGTCAGACATCCCCTGAGGGGTCCCGGATTGGAGAGGGTGCAGGCTGGGCTGAGGGGACTCCCTCCCATGCACGAATTTTGTGCACTGGGCCTCTAGTTAAAAAAATAATAGCATAATAACCACTATTCAAAGAGGGCTTAGTAAGTACTAGATTCTGTACTAGGCTTTTTATAGATAATCTCACTTACACCATATTACAATGAGGAATAGGTTTTATTAGCTCCCATTCTATAGACGAAAAAAACTGACACTCAGTAAGGTTCAGTAAATTGAATTCACAAAGCCAAGAAAATGCAGAGCCAGGATTAGAACCCACATCTCTCAGACTCCAGAGATGACATATAACCAAAAGCTAAAGAGTTCAGTTGTCCCCAATCCTTACATTGGCCAGTCCACTCAGGACATTTTTTTTATGGAGCGCCTATGATATCCCCGGCACTGGGAGCGCAGCAGTGAACAAGATCTCTGCTACCTTGGGCCAAAAGTAGCAGCTCAAAACTGAGGTGAGTGGAGAAATGTACCTGCCAGTGTATAAGCATATAAACCTAGTGCCTACCCACGGTCTCCCTGCCCACCACCGAGGAAGGGTGTGTGTGTTGAGTGGTGTGTGTGTGTGTGTGTGTGTGTGTGTGTGTGTGTGTGTGTTTAGAGGGGACAGCTGCCCTTTAGTAACTTCTCCCTCTTTAATTTGAATTTACTGGAATAAAACCACGTGTATGTAAACACAAAGGGAGAGTTCAAGCTATCATTCCTCCCCCAATCTATCATTCCTCCAGGGAGGGTGACTCAGGGGCCTAAATCCTCAGCTTTCAGTGCCCCCCCTACCCCCCAAGGTTTGAGGCATGATGGCCTGGCTGGCCCTCTGCAAGTTCCTGATTCCTCTAAAGTTTCGCCATTGGTCCAGGCCTCCTTCGCAGAGACTTTCCTCCCCTCCTCTTTTGCAGCCAGCGACGTGCTGAGCCCTGAAGGGTCTGGACCAAAGTGTACTCTCACCATAACCCTCCGCGAGCCCACCCCCCATGTCCCACCAGCTCCCCTCGAACAAAGGAGGATTTCTTCAGCTCTTCCAACGAACAGGAGTTTCCCAGCGTTTCTGGGAGGAGGTTTGTTGAAGGAGCAGTTTGACCTGCAAAATCTTCTCCCTGCAGGGGTGGAGGATCGTGAAAACCTTGCTGAGGTCGCTGAACCAGAGCTGACTCTGGGGGCTGGGGCGCGGAGAAATCCTCCCGGTCACGAGTGGTCTGTTTTATGGCCATGCTGTCTTTTCAGCTGGCTTCTCCTACTATGACTCATCTTTCAGAAAACAATCTTCTCTTCCCTCCCAGGAGCTCAGGGCCGCTTGGCCCGGATGCTATCAGGGGGAGAGCAGTGTTCTCCAATGATGGCACCAAGAAAGACTGAGAGGAGAGAGATAGCTTTGACTGACTCTGGGAAAGAAGATTATAGTTTGAAAAGAACCGCTTGGAAGCCATATCTTCATCACAGATACCAGGACCGCCTCCTAATTAGCGCAAGGTTTTTATTGCCTGGTCCTTATCTGAATTCTTTGAAGGCCCTCTGGGAGTCTTCTGTCCCCTGTAAGACTCCCGGTGTCTCTGATGAGAGTTGCATTGCTTGAATTCCTTGGGACAGAGGTGCCCGGGGCTGTGTGAGGCACTCTGGCCGCTCAGTATTTCTCGATTATCCACTAATCACTGCTAAATAGCACTCACTGCCACAAAACAGGAAGAAAAGTTGATAACTATTCTGCCCACATCTCTAAGGCAGGATAGAGACCAGATATAATCAGTGGACATGTCTTATCTGGAGGGAAAACAAGGCATCAGCTGATAAATATCTGGGACATGATGAAACCCCGAAGCGCCTTCCTGGGCCGTCGTTAATTTTTTAAAAAAAATCTAGTCATCGATGACTTATCGGAGAGATTTATGTTCTGTTGCAAATCGAGTTATTTTGAGCTGCGCAATGAGAACTCCTACATTACCGTGGTCCAAGAGTACACCTTCGGTTTATCAGTTATCAGCGGAAGTCTCTCAGGGACAGTGATTTTCAGAGGTGACAGGATGTCATACAGGAAGTAGATGCTACAGAGAGCCTAGCTCCTGTACATACAGGAGCTCAATAAGTATGTTTTATTTTTAAAAACTTATTAAACACACACTTATATTGCTTTACAACTACTTACTCATGCTCCTTTCTCTTCCTGTTCTACGTACTTAGCAGAGGCCATAGGGGTAAACTGAGAAATTCTGAGCAGCCCAGAGTGCCTGGTGTGGCCCTGGGCACTGCTGACCCCTCTGTTTGGGTTGACATCGTTCCTAAGAGTTAATTAACTTCAGCCTCTGGACTCCGTTCAGGCCGGAGTGTCCTCTACCCTGACCTCATCTCTCCCTCACAACAACCCTGCTGGCGCCTGCTCTTCTGGCTTGTGTGCTCTCCTATCCATCTTCCTGCTGCTTTGGGCACTGAAACAGATGACACGGCTGATCTTTGCTGCTGATGCCTCAACTGCTTTTGACTTATACAAATGACAACCGTTGTGCAATCCAACTCAATGCTGCCTACATTTAAAAATATATATATATTTTATTGATTTTCCACAGAGAGGAAGAGAGAGGGACTGAGAGAGAATCATCCACCAGCCGCCTCCTGCACACCCCCCCCACCGGGGATGTGCCCACAACCAAGACACATGCCCCTGACCGGAATCGAACCTGGGACCCTTCAGTCCCCAGGCCTACGCTCTCTCTCCACTGAGCCAAACAGGTTTCGGCTGCCTACATTTTAAAGAAGAGACATGGATGCTGGCCCTGGTTAAGTATTTGGTCCTAGATCCTCCAAGGTAGTCAGTCGGCCAATAGCAGTAGCTGCTTCGAAATTCAGTTGACCTTCTGAACGTGTTAGCAGGGTCCCACGAACCAAATATTATGATGTTTTATTTAATCTCCACTTAAATTTTTTTTTTTTAAAAGAGGGAAATGGGGGCTGTCACTTTTAAGGGCTTAAAGTGATTTATCCTTCTTGATAAGGAGCCAAGGGCCCTCCAGACCAGGGGAGCGGGGGCGGTTCTTGTAAACAGGCCCACATCACCCGGCGGGGGCGCGGGAAATTCCACCTGGGGAGAGGTCTAGGAAGCGGCCCGCTCACCCAGGAGGCAGGGGTGAGGAAATCCCCTCCAACCTCGTCCTGGAAACCGCTGCAGTGCCCAGTCGTTTGCCTAATGAGAACTCGGGCATCTTAGGGCTTGTGGGAGGGAGCACAGCCTGTACAATTTGCATTAAAATGGTCTAGAAAAAAAAGTAAAAAAAAAAAAAAAGGTCTATCCCGGAGCCCGGAGCCACCGGAGCGCTAGGCCCCCGGGGTAGCGCAGCTGCCTGCGGGCACCGGCGGCGGAGGTCGGAGCCGGAGCCCCCTGCGGCCCCTTTAAGGGAGGGCGGCGGCCCACGTGACCCGGGACGCCGGAGCAGGAAGTGTTTGAGGAAGTGGCGCCCGGCCGGCCGGTGTAAATTCCCACCTTTTAATGTCTTCGGGGCGGTACCAGAGCCCCCCGTCTCTCCGCCCCAGCCCCCCGCAGCCCCCGCAGCCCCCGCCCCGTGTCCCCGCCGACAGGTGAGTCCTCGGGCGGGCGTGGGCCGCGGGGTGCTGGGCCCCCGTGACACCTGCCGAGCCCCGGCCCCCCCTGCTCTGCCTGCACCCCCTCTTCCCCCCACCCACCCCCTGCCTCATTGAAGGCCCCCGAAGAGACCTGTGTGGAGTGTTTAAAAGTCGGGGTTCCCGGGCGGGGAAGCCCGTCTCCGGCGCAGGTGGAGCTGGGAGGCCCCGAGGACGGCCCCCGCCGGGCGGGCGGGTCCGGGCGGCTGCGTCCAGGTGGGAGGCTGCGGGCCGGAGCCGGGGTCCGCCGGGACGGGGTGAAGACAGACCCACGTGACCGCGGGGAACCCCAGGTTCTGCCCCTGCCACCGGGGGCCGGAGGGCCGGGCAGGGCGGGCGCCCCTCGCCCAAGTCCCGGCTGGGCATCCCTCTCGGAGGTCATGGGCTGTGGGGCATCCTCTCCTTGGCGTGACCTGCCTCCCTGCTTGCTGACACCTGGGGTGGGGGACAGTGAGGAAGACAAAACTTTGTTACCCCAAACCAAAACACACACACACACACACACACACAACTTGCATACAGATTGAAAACCAACTCAGTGGTATTTTTTCCTTCTCTTACATTGAAAGGCTATGGTATCTCTTACCTTTTCTCCATTTATTGGAGTTCCTTTTTTTTTTCTTTTTTTTCTTTTTTCTGAACCATAACCTTTTGTCCCCCACCCCAAATTGCTTGCAGAGTTAGCACGGCATCAGTATGAGCTGGTCACCTTCCCTGCCAACCCAGACGTGTGGGGCCTGGGAAATGAAAGAACGCCTTGGGACAGGGGGATTTGGAAACGTCATCCGCTGGCACAACCAGGTAGGGGTTTGTGCAGCGGGGAGGGCCATGGGCCGGCAGGGGTGGGCGCTGTGGAAGACAGGTCCCCCAATCACTGCCTGCACCCCGCAGTGTGTCAGGCGGGGGTATGCTGCTCACCTTTGCCACGGGCTTCTTGGGAGAGAGTGAGAAGGGGGGGCTGAGAAAGGGGGGGTTTCAGGACCGCTGAGCTGACTCTAGGTTAGTGGTCTCCAAACTATGCCATCTAAATAAATAGTAAAAAAAAATGATTTAAGCGTTCAGCCTCAATTATGTCTTACATGATATATCTATGCTAACATTAGACTAGCGTGTATTAAATATATTTTGTTCTAATAGATCACATGTTATAAAACATACAAATAGAAAAATGTAAAAGGTGAGAGTAATGAAATATTTTTAAGTGTCTTACCAGTATTTGCCATACTTCACAGCACAACAGACGCAGAGGCTCACGAAAGTGAGAATTATTGTGTTAAGGATCTTGGGATGAAAAGCCACATTTCAAGTCATTTTTATAATTTTGAATTATTTGGACTGATTTCTTTTTAGATCTGATTAAAATTCATAGTTTTTACTCCTTATATGTCTGACCTGAGTTTCCCCTAGAAGTGTTAATTCTTTCATTTTTCTATTCACTTGTGCAGGTGTTACACATACTGAAATTTTCTGTAGGATCCTTTAGAAAATATTTTATTGATTTTTTTGCAGAGAGGAAGGGAGAGGGATAGAGAGCTAGAAATATCGATGAGAGAGAAACATCGACCAGCTGCCTCCTCCACACCCCCTACTGGGGATGTGCCCACAACCAAGGTACATGCCCTTGACCGGAATTGAACCTGGGACCTTTCAGTCCGCAGGCTGATGCTCTATCCACTGAGCCAAACCGGCTTTGGCTCTGTAGGATCCTTTTTAAGCCCCTCAGCCATTTTAGGAGAGTTGTTAAAAATTAGAGAATACAACTCACCATTATAACTAAGAGGAGCACATGTGACCTGCAACTTTCCCCGTTGGCCCCTGTCCACCCCTGACTGTGAAATGCCCTTCTCAGGACGCCGCGAGTACCAGAAGTGGCAAATGACCTTTTGACCAAAGGTCTGAGGAGAGTGCCAGATAGTTAATATCAGAAAATCTTAGTTATATTTTGTTGTTGTTGGAACCCAGTGTAGGGTAACCCCTGCAGTGCATATAACCCAATTTGGAGACCACTGCGCTAAGGAACTCTCACTCACCAAAAAGCTAAATTAGCTTCTTGATCCAAAATTGAGACCTAGCGAAGCCCTTGAAGGCACCTGCTTTTCAGTCAAGGGCTGCCGAGCACTTTTTAAAAAGTCTTCCCCCCGAGGATATTTTTTCCAATGATTTCTAGAGAGACAGTGGAAGGGAGGGAGGAGGGGGGGGAGAGAGAAACATCAAGGTGAGAGAGAGACACATTGATTGGTTGCCTCCTGCATGCAACTGGGGAACCTGCAACCAAGGTTTGTGCCTTTGACCAGGAATCGGACCCTTCAGTCCACTGGCTGACGCTCTAACCACTGAGAAATACTGGCCAGGCCATGAGCACCCTTTTGGACTGAAGGGATGGCGAATTGCATACCACTTGCCAGGAGCCTGGCTGCAGCAAATAGCGTGCGTCGTTGAGTCTGCTGGCTAGGAAGTAACATTCTTATGCCCAACTGGTAAACCAGGGTTCTAGCAAAGCCTACCCCTGGCGGAGGGGGCCTCAGTAACACCACTGGCTCAGATTTATTCTGGTCAGAGGATAGCCAGGGGTCTGGCATTACAGCACAAGAACCAGATCATTCTGTAGCCCCATGTACCTGCACTGGGCTGCTTTTAGACACGCTAGGTAGGGCTTTTAGAGTCTGGACTATGGGAATCATCTTGCTGCAGCTGAACTAGAGACATCTTGGTTCCCTTCAAAAGAGTTTTGGCCGATTGGACCACTTGTCTGTTATCTCCAGCTCAAAATGCCCTCTACTTGCTCCCTGGCTTTGGAAAGCTATTGTGAGATTCAATTTGCTTTCTGGCTTCATATATATGGGCCTTAGAATTTGCGTGCGTGCGTGCATGTGTGTGTGTGTGTGTGTGTGTGTGTATTACTCTTCTAGAATAACTATTTTCAAGTTACTCCCCTTGTTAAAAAACAAAACAAATCGCCGAAACCCGTTTGGCTCAGTGGTAGAGCGTCGGTCTGCAGACTGAAAGGTCCCAGGTTCGATTCCGGCCAAGGGCATGTACCTTGGTTGCGGGCACATCCCCGGTAGGGGGTGTGCAAGAGGCGGCTGGTTGATGTTTCTCTCTCATCGATGTTTCTGGCTCTCTATCTCTCTCCCTTCCTCTCTGTAAAATATCAATAAGATATTAAAAAAAGAAAGAACAAAACATAACAAATCAACTTTGACTTGTATTTTTCTTTTAAAAAGCCAACAGCCAAACTCCTCCTCATCCTGCTGTTTGAGGCCCCTCCGCAGTCTGGCCTCCCTCTAGCAGGGTCTGACGTCTCCTAGCATTGCCGGCCCTTGTTGGTTCCCAGCAGGTTTGTCAGCTGAGCCCCCTCTGGGCCAAGCCTCCCTCTCCCGGACAGCGTTATGTACATTCTACCCATTCCTCCAGGGCCCGGCCTACACCATCTCCTCCCTAAACCACCAAAGACTCTATCCTGCGGGAATTTTTTAATTCTTTCCGCTCTACTCATTTGGCATGCCTCGTATAATGCCTTTTTGTCTGTGGGGAGGAGTTTGTCTTTGAAGGCTCGAAGTTCCTGGTCAGCCAGGGCTCTTTGTGGCTTTGGGCTTCTTTCACTTCCCCATTCCAGCTATCTTTAATGTTAGATATGTGTCAGGTACACAAAATCATTCCTTCAGTCCATCCACAAATACTGTCTCTTAGGGAACCAGTGATGATTAAATCCTGTTTGGTTTTTGATAAAGAGAATGAACCATCAATCAATAATTATAAGTATAAGCTCCCGGCTATGGTAAGTATATCATGGGACAGGGGCCAAGGGCAGTGAGTCCTAATACTAAGTATCAGGGAAGGCTTTCCCAGGGAAGTGGTACCCAGCAGAGACCTGAGGGGGGTTGACGAAGAGAATGTGGGAAGAGAGTTGCAGGCAGAGGGAGCGTCTGTTCAGAGCCCCCGTGGAGGGGTGGGTCACGGCAAGTAGGTGGGACTTAAAGGCCAGTGTGACCAGGAAGAAGGATGACAGGAAAACAGGTGCCACGGAGGCTGAAGTGTAGAAGGCGAGAGTCAGACACTGCTGAGGAGGTTTTGCTGTGACCCAAAAAGCGACAGGAAGCTGTTGAAGGTGGTCCACTCCGCCTGCGGGGACGGATTGGAAGGGGCCCACGCCGTGGTGCGCTGGGAAATCAGCTGTAAAAAAAAAAGCCCTGCTTTCCTCAGAATAACTAGTCCCATCATGGCTTATTTCAAGCCACGGACAGTTTGACAACCAGTTCTCACTGAATTCCTAAATATGTAGCAATCAGCTCTGCGTTACTGGTACCAGGACCCCACTGGCACTGCCTTGTCCTGTGGGGATACCAGTCATGAGGGTTTTTGAGTAGTCCAGGGGAGAGGTTGGACAGGGCTGATGGTGGCGGACGTGGAGAGAAGGGGGCAGATGTAGGATTTATTTTAAGAGTAAAATTGATAAGACTTGGTGGTGGAATAGAAAGTGGAGGGGCTAAGGGAGTGGGAGGATTTGAGTGTTCACGAATTCTCAGTGATCGCTTGCTGATGAGCCTGGCTTAGTCCAGGAAGCTCTGCAGCATCCTCCCGGGTTCTTCCTCGTTTGGAGAAATCTGTAGAGCTGCTTGGTGTGGGGGGGTGGGAAATTGTTGAATCAGTGTTCAGGATCAGAACATGAACATGTGTTGTCTGCTGGATACTCCTCTGTTCAGGACCTCTTAAAGAATTCAGCTGGGCTAGGGTAGTGTCGATTTGCTTAACTCTAGTCAAGTATAATGATTATACTTAACATAATCATGCACGTTTTCCTAATACTCTATGTGCTTTATCTTGTCTACAAAAGAGAGACTATTATTATTTTTTATCATGAGACATTGCATAAAAGAACGTAAGCATTGGTATCCTCAGTCAGATAAGCGATGCCTAATAATAGATCCATCATTTATTGAGAACTGGCTACTTGCCAGCATTGGGCAAGGTATTTTATTTTATTTTATTTTATTTTTTATTTTTAAAAAAATATATTTTATTGATATTTCACAGAGAGGAAGGGAGAGAGATAGAGAGCTAGAAACGTTGATGAGAGAGAAACATCGACCAGCCGCCTCTTGCACACCTCCTACAGGGGATGTGCCCGCAACCAATGTACATGCCCCTGACTGGAATCGAATCCGGGACCTTTCAGTCCGCAGACCGAAGCTCTACCACTGAGCCAAACCGGTTTCGGCATTATTTAGGTTTTTAAAATATAGTTTTACTAATTTCAGAAGGGAACAGAGAGAGAGAGAGAGAGAAGCATCAACGATGAGCAAGAATCATCGGTTGGCTGCCTCCTACATGCCCCCTACCAGGGACCGAGCCCGCAATCTTAGCATGTGCCCTGACCGGGAATCAAACTGTCACCTCCGATTTCATAGGTTGACGCTCAACCATTGAGCCACATTGGCAGGTCTGCACAGTAAACCTAGAAGGAAGTACTGTTGTCTTCAATTGCACTTTATAGCGGAGAAAATGGAACTATAGCTGAGAGGCTAAGCCGCTTATCCCAAGAGGCTAAGCTATTAAGTGAGGGATTTGGAATCTGAGCCTACAACTGTTTGAGTCCCAGCCTCATGGCTTCTCCACTGTGGCTGCTCTACGGTGGGGGAATCCAAGTGGGGAAACCCCTAGGACATTACCAGTTCTACGCAATCAGTCTAAACCATTTCAAAGCACTTAGGAAAAAGGGAGGACAAAATAGAAGTCTTCCTTGTTGAACAGAGAACTCTAAAAAGATTATTTCCCAGTGAGGAAGGGCAGTGTAACAATGACCGCAGCCCTGTGACCTTGAGGTTTTATTTTTTATTTTTTATTCTCTTACCAATCATGAGCCTTGACAATCCTTGCTGCGTGGTACTCCCTTACATCTTCTGCCCAAGGGTCAGTACAGCCTAGATAGGCTGATAGTTTCCATAAGATCTTTGTTGCCGAAACCGGTTTGGCTCAGTGGATAGAGCGTCAGCCTGTGGACTGAAAGGTCCCGGGTTCAATTCTGGTCAAGGGCATGTACCTTGGTTGCGGGCACATCCCCAGTGGGGGGTGTGCATGAGGCAGCTGGTCGATGTTTCTCTCTCATTGATGTTTCTATTTATCCCTCTCCCTTCCTCTCTGTGGAAAATCAATAAAATATATTAAAAATGAAAAATCTTTGTTACAAACAAAAGAAGAGGAAGAGGAGATGACCTGAGTGGCCTCAGCCTGGGAAAAAAGGGGAAAAAAATACATGACTCCTAGTCACACAACGTTGGGTTCAAATCCTGGCTCTTAGTGATAGCTTCATGACTCAGGGCCACAACTTTCTCTATAGATTTTTTTTTTAGTACATTTTATTTTTTTCCATCACCATTTGTCTCCTCTGTACCCTCTTTTCCCATGAGTTTTGAGGATGCTAAGATATTGATCCCCTTGGCTCTGGGCCAGACATGGGCAGCTCTCTGGAAGCACCTGGAAAAGTGCTAGGATGCCATATGAACATTCTTTGTGTACTTTGATGCGAAAGGGTCTGTGTCTTGGGTTCCAAATGATGCTTGTGTGAGGCTAAAATGAGATCATATATGCATTGCCTGTTCTAAAGAGAAAGATATAAAAGGTAAGTTATTATTAAGCATCCCTTCTTTGAATTTGTACTGACTTTTACTTGTCTCCTCACTGGATAAGACTGAGCTCATTTCAGCGTATCTGTGTGTCTTGAAATCTTGAAGACTTTAGTCAGTTCACTTTGAAATTTTTGAGCACTAACCTCAGCTCCATCACAATCCATCAAGGGAAAAAAGGACACGACCTTGTCCTTAATGTGCTTATGCTCTATTTGAGGAGGGAAAACGAATACTTAGGAATTTATCCAGTGTATTGAAATTTAAGCACCCAGTCGTGTGGAAATGATACTGGCTACTATTTATCAAGAGTGGCGTGTGCCAGCTGGTGTAGGTGCTCTGTCTATATTGTTTTCTTGAATGCTCAGAAGGGAGCCAAGGCTTCTTGAGGAAATGGAACTTGAGATGGATCTTGAAAGGAAATAGACCCAGATAGTCTGATGGGAGAAGGCAGGGCACTTCAGATGGGTAGAGCAACATGTTCAAAGGGCCAGAGAGAGGAAATGATACCAGTTATTTACTCGAGGCTCGCTGTGTATCAGGCACTTCATCTCATTTTAACTGCCAGCACCAGAAGGGGTAGAGTCATCTCCATCTTGTGGATTGAGACCCAGAAGCTTAATTAATAGGCTCAATGCCACCCATTTACCAGGTGAAGGATGAGGGAGTTCCACCCTGACCTACTTCATCTCCGAGCCCCGCGGGTGAGTGTGGAGGCTACCGTGTCCATTGGGTGTTTACGCTGAGCAGCGTGGGCTGAAGCCAGAGCTCTCTCAGCAGAGACTGTTCAGCACTGCTGAGGCGGGGGTAAAGCTGCAGCCAGACCCTGGACCTTTGGACTGTCGGGCCTGGGTTCTGTCACTAGGATCTCTCGGGGCCCAGCTTTGCACTTCCTTTCTGAAACATTCATCTTAGAGGGCAGGACCTGAGAAGGAATGAGAGGGTTATTACTAATTGCCCCCTTGTACCACAATGGCCTGTTGGATGGTGGCCATGGTAACAAGAGACTGGGCTTTCTGTGTTAACTAAGAGTTGAATGTCCTTTTTGGCTTCCTGTGAGTATTCCCTGGTCATTAAAAGGCTAACTTTGGGAAGCTGCACCAGCTCCTATATAAACTAATCTTCCATTCCAAAAAAAAAAATGTATTTTTTTTTAATTTAAAAAATGTATTTATTGATTTCAGAGAGAAAGGAGTAGATAGATAGATAGATAGAGACATTGATGATGAGAATCGTTGATCAGCTGCCTCCTGCACACTCTTAGTGGGATTAAGCCTGCAAACCTAGCATGTGCCCTTTGCCGGAATCAAACCCACAACCCTTCAGTCCATAGGCTGACACTCTACTGAGCCAAACTGGCAAGGGCTGCTGTGGCAACTTTTGATAACTCTCAGAAGTCTGAGGATGTGTCTCCCCAACCCACCGCCTCCTGCCTTCTACACTTTATAATACACTCACATTTATACACACTTTCTATGTTTGCATGTACAAAAAGCAAAGAATCACAGAAACTCTTAGTGACCTTTGTAATGAACTTCATCCAACATAGATAACACTGTTGGTCCCTGTCTCCATTTCTCAAAATACAAACCAGTCTTTTTTTTTTTAATATATATTTTATTGATATTTCACAAAGGGAGAGAGATAGAGAGCTAGAAATGTCTATGAGAGAGAAACATCGACCAGCTGTCTCTTGCACACCCCCTACCGGGGATGTGCCCACAACCAATGTACATGCCCTTGACCGGAATCGAACCCAGGACCTTTCAGTCCGCAGACCGACGTTCTACCACTAAGCCAAACCGGTTTCGGCACAAACCAGTCTTAAGTTTTGTCCTAAATGAGGAGTCCGCTTACTGAAAGGTGGATAGTGAGATGGATCTGGGCCAAGTCTAGGATCCCACAGAACAGAGCTGAAACTAGGGGCTTCCAGGCCAAATACAGAAACCGTGTGCTGCTGTTTGAGTTTCATCGCTGGTGAAGAACAAACTGCCCAGGCCCTCCAAACCAGTATTCACAGTCTGTTTAATCGAATTTTGCTTTCTAGACCAGGCATATTTTAAGCAGCAGAAGGTCAGTGTCTGGGCTTGTAATTCAAGTGACATATTACTCACAGAAAACCCGGAATGTTTTAGAATATTTCCAGAGGGCCATTGTGTAAAGATAATTGGTGTCTCTGTAACTGTATGGGACATCCCCAGGTCTAGGAAGTTAGGATTTCCCCTGTAACCTTAGGACTAAGCTGAATTGTCCACAAATAGAAAGACAGTCTTGGTCTCTGCGCCCAGTTACCCCGTTTTCCCAGGGTTCATATTACTCAATTTACTCTTTAGTTTGAGTTTGACTAATGAGGCCAATATAAAAAATTTTCCATCTTTGATATTAATCTTTAAGTATCGAAATCTATTTCTGGATTCTGGGTTGGGCCAAGGAGACAGGTGTGTTGGGTTCAATGTTTGTGTTGAGCAGAAGACTATAATTCTCTACAGTTACCCAATGTCTAGATAGAGTACCTAAAATATTATCTAAGTCATTTAACAAATCTACCTTTTGGGATTGATTTATCACCATTTTTTTTTTTTTGTGAAGGGAGCATACTGTTTATGCTAGGTAGAATAATGGCCTATACCAAAGATATCTATGTCCTAATCTACTGAACCTGTGAATATATGAGGTTTCACGGCAAAGGAGAATTAGGATTGTAGATGCAATTAAAGTTGCTAAGCAGTTGACCTTAAATGGGAAGATTATCCTGGATTGGATGAGGAAAGCAGGAGAGTCAGTGTCTGAGTGATGCAATGTGACAAAGACTCAACTGGTCACGGTTGGCTTTGAGGATGGAGGGAGATGCCCTGAGCCAAAGAACACGGGCGCCCTCCACCTAGAAGCTCTAAAAGGCGAGGGAACACATTCTCCCCTAGAGCCTCCAGAAAGGAGCATGGCCCTGCTAAGATTTTGATTTTGGTCCAGTGAGACCTGTGCTGGACTTCCGACCTCCAGAGCTTTGAGGGAACAATTTGTGTTGCATTAAGCCACCAAGTTTGTGGCAGTTTGTCATAGCAGTTAGAAAACTAACTCTTCTGTGAATTGAAGTTAAAATAGATGCACATTTTATTTTTTAAAAAATATATTTTTATTGATTTCAGAGAAAGGGAAAGGGAGAAGGAGAGAGAGAGAGAAAAGAAAGAAAGAGAGGAACATCAATGATGAGAGAATCATTGTTTGGCTGCCTCCTGCACGTCCCTTAACACAATCTGGGCATGTGCCCTGACTGGGAATTGAACTGTGACCTACTGGTTCATAGGTCAGTGTTCAACTACTGAGCAACACTGGCCTGGAAAAATAGGTGCACATTTAAAATATCTTGGTTTAAACTCTCAGAGTCATTCTGAGGTAACAAGCCCTGTGTGTTTTCTGCTAACCTGTTGCTGATAAGTCTGTCCATCAAAACGTCCCATACTGGGTGGACACTTTCGGCCGTGTCACCTCATTTTACAGCTTGGCCCACCAGTCTTCTCTCACTTGTAAGACTCTGCAATTCCACAGTCTGAGATTCTGTGGCGATCCCATCCGACTAGAAACAAGCATCTATAATGGCATGTGAGAGCTGTTAACTGATGAAGTTACCAGAGAACTGGGCAAAAGTGTGAGTCTGAATGCTGATGGGAAATGAAACTTGAAACCAAATTCAAATAAGTTTGAGAACAGACAGAGGAATTTAGAAGTTCATGATGGTAGAGAGTATAACATTTTTGTGAGATGTAATTAAGTCTGTACATCGATTTAAAAAAATGGTATTCTTTTGACACATTTCCTAGGTGGACTTCTACGTAAGTTCACTCGTACAACTGTACTAATTGGTTCAATAGAAACAAAATTTGAATTTTCCAACATCTTCAGAGAGAGCGTTAGGATCTAGGCAAAGATCAGAGATCTAACACCAAAGTATGTGAATGATTCTTATGGCAGACCTGGTTATCGATGTCTATCACTACATGCTGCACCAAGACTGTTGTCACCAAAGCAGGCATGTGGTGAGCCTTAGAAACATGCTAAGTGAAAGATGTCCTCACAAAAGACCAAATACTATGTGATTCCATTTATATGAAAAGTCCAGAACAGGCAAATCTTAGAGCCGGAAAGTAGGTTGGCAGTTGCCTAGAGCTGCAGGAGTTGGGGGTAGAAAGGGGAGTGACAGCTGATGGGTGTGAGGTTTCTTTGGGAGATGATGAACAGGTTCTAAATTTGATTGTGGTTTCGTTGCACTCTGAATACACCCCAAACCATTAAATCGTATATTTTCAATAGATGAGTTGTATGGTATGTGAATTATATCTCAATAGAACTGCTAAAAAAAAAAAGGTAGGCGTGTGAGGTAACTGCACGATGGAGAGCTTAACCACAGCAATATTGGGGTTTGATAAAAGCACCTTCTTAGAGGTGTTGTAAGTATTTGTTTTCTGGAATTGGAGCTGTAAGGGTCAAAGATGCTGCTCCCTTATTTCTGAAGCTTGTAGTTTTGACTGTTAGTTTTAGGGTTTGGTTTATTGGGCAGTGAGTCGGTGGTTTTACTAGACGACTTCTGCTGTGTTTAGAGACTTGCATTTTCCCTTTTCTCCCTGCCTGCAGGGATCATGGCTAGTTTGTTAAATGTGTGTCCGTGATGCAGTTCTGCTGCCACAAGGACAGCCACATCACCCTGGGAGGTCTTGCCACGATCCTTGGCATGTGTTTTTTTTTTAAGTCCCATCCAGTACCACATAATTGCCGCACTTATAAGGCTAATAATTATAAGGCTTATGATTGTTTTCAGCATGCATTTTTATAAAATGGGAAAAGGGTCTGGCAGCACCTCGAGGAGGGCAGCAGTAGGATTTTGGGATGGTTTTGCAATTTTTTTCTCATTGAGGGGTTACTGTACTGTCCTGCACTCTGTGGTTCTTCCCTGGTGCATACTGGAGTGTAGGGTCTTGTTGCATGTGCACAGAACACAGTATTGGTATGGCTTGCTCCCAGGCCGGTGCCAAAGCCATAGCCAGGGGCAGCTGCTGTTCCTCAGCAGCCTGGAGGCCCCCATGGAGGTGGGAGCATCGTAGCGGTGACCCCCTTGTGGTGTCTGGAACAGCCAAGGCCAGAGCCGCTGTCCTGCTATTGCCAGTGCTGTATCTCAGGGCCTTCCACGTTTAGTCTGCCCCCATGAGCTCCTTGGTGCTGCCTAGAGCACCAAGTCAGAGGGACGAGCGGATCCTGAGGACCCAGGCAATCGGTTAATTATTCACAAACATTTTATTACCTTCTCTTCCATTCACAAAACCTCAATTGAGGGCATTGTGCTAGTTAGTAGAAAAGAGGTTAAAGTGCATAAGGATAGACAGATTGAACTAAAAAAAGAGGAAATAACCCTATGGCCCAATGGGAAGTAAGTGTTTGGTAGGTACGTACAGTGGAGGAGTTACCTGCTTAGAGAGGAGGGTAAGAGCCCCTTGCCGTAGGAAGACTGTAGTGCCTGTGCACCTATCAGAACATAGTCTAGAAAAGCACAGGAGTGGGACAGTGGACTAGCCTAACTGCAGTCATGGGAGATGCTGGGAAGGCAGTTGGAGCCAAGCTTCAGAGGACATCAAATGCAGGGGTACCTGTAGAACATGGGTGCTCCCCCAGGAGTGTTATTGGACACCTGCGCAGGGCTCAGCTTCATGACAGTCCTGAAGTTGGGCATCTGTATTCCCATTTTAGAGATGAAAAAATTGAGTCAGACCAAATGGTCTGCTCAAGGTCACAGAGCTAGTAAATGGCTGAGTTGGAATTTGAATCAGTCTGTCTTCCACCTACTGTACAAGCTAGGCCTGCATTCTCTCTGGGAGAGAAACATGAAAAAGAAGAGAAACGTGAAACATGGAGAGAATGTGGCATTAACTCATTGTTTGAGCCACGTGGAAGTATCAGTTGTGCAGGTCAGAATGGTCAAGATGGCAACGTGTTATGGTTCAACCTGCTATGAGAGCAGTCGGGTTTGGAAGAATGAGAAATCTCTCGGGCTGGGATGGTCAGCCGAGGTTTCAAGGAGGAAGTGGGAATGGAGCAAGGACTCGATGTAGACTCCGGATGGATAGAAATAAGGAGAGAGAAGGGCAGGGTGAGAGGCAGGGAGGGTGGAGACCAGCCTGATGGGCCGGCAGGTGACTTGGGGATATTTACCGGCGGGTACATATATGGGCCCCAGGAGCTGGGAGGTGGTCAAGATCCATGCTTTGAGCTCTAGGGAGACAATTCCCGATTTGAGCCATGAGTTTCTCTGTGGTTGGTCCTTGGTTGTGCTGATCCTTCCCGTGTGTGCTCTCCCCGCAGGAAACAGGTGAGCAGATCGCCATCAAGCAGTGCCGGCAGGAGCTCAGCCCCCGGAATCGAGAGCGATGGTGCCTGGAGATCCAGATCATGAGAAGGTGAGGTCGGAGCACTAGGATGCCCAGCCACTTTGACAGAGCCGCCCCTGGGGAAGATTGGGGATGGGGGAGGTGTCAAGGGCCATTGAAATGAGATCTGGAGGGTGCCAGCTGAACTTTGGGATCTGGAACAACAACCCCACCTGCTGCGTATCTCAGTCCCTCAATCAGAATACTGGCTACACCGTCAGCGCTTAGTGTGCAACAACTGGGTCTTGTCAGGGGCTTCTGGGCAGTTTTGTTTGTTATACGAAGGACTTTAACATAGTTATCCCAGTGAGTTTTCCTTTGTCAGCAAAAAATCCCTTTCCCCCTATATTTCCAATTCCAAGGTGGCATGTGACTCCACTGCTGTGAACCTATTGCTGATATTTATTCCTCCAGTGTGGAGACACGGCCTGTCAGTCCCTAGATGGATGCGGTCCTCCCGGCAGCCTCATCAGCTCGGAAGACCTCAAACAGGTGCTCCCTCCACGAACCTCTTAAAAAGGGGAGGCGTCACCTCGTCTGCATACACACGCTGGGCCCTCACTCACCATCGCCACTCCAGTGGCGTGAGATTGGAAATCCCTCTACTTTCTCTGCTTTTAGAAGCAGTTTCGAAGTACGATGAGGACTTGATATGGGGCACTCAAAAGAAAATACAGCCGAAACCGGTTTGGCTCAGTGGATAGAGCGTCGGCCTGCGGACTGAAAGGTCCCGGGTTCGATTCTGGTCAAGGGCATGTACCTTGGTTGCGGGCACAGCCCCTATAGGGGGTGTGCAGGAGGCAGCTGATCAATGATTCTCTCTCATCGATGTTTCTAACTCTCTATCCCTCTCTCTTCCTCTCTGTAAAAAAAATCAATAAAATATATTAAAAAAAGAAAAGAAAATTCAATTGTACTGATGCTGTCACAGAGCTCTTGAGTTCATGGTGCTGAGAGTAGATCTGGGTGGATGCTAACTGACTGGGCACTGGGTGAGTGGCCGGTTCCTGACCTCTGTCTTCCTACTTCCTCCCGAGGGCACTTGGCTATTCTAGGCCTTTGCTAGAAGGCGGGCTCCGGTGAGACATGGACAGAGCGGGGGAATGGGTGTGAGCCAACGCTTGGGTTCCTCCCTCATGGGTTTCTCCTCCCTTTTAGGCTCAACCACCCCAATGTGGTGGCTGCCCGGGATGTCCCCGAGGGGATGCAGAACTTGGCTCCCAACGACTTGCCCCTGCTGGCCATGGAGTACTGCCAAGGAGGAGATCTCCGAAAGGTGAGGGTGCCAGGGCAGCGGCGGGCACAGCCTGTCCGGGCGGGAGCAGGGCGGGGGGGGGGGGGGAAGGAGACCTTTCACCTCTTTCGTCACCAGGAAGCTCAGGGAGCCCCGCTGACTTCAGCGGGATTGCTTTTTCCTTCTCAAATCCCCCGGCCGGGCCCCGGGTGGGGTGTGAATCAGAGGCTCTTACGAGAAAGCCGGGGAAGGGCTCACTGTACGTTCTGCGCAGCGATTACTGAAACGACAAGGAAACAGTCGCCAGGTCTTCAGTGCGCGGAAAGACTGGACGCGCTCCAAGACAAACTTTTCCTCCCTCGGCGCGTCAGGGTCACTTCAGCCTCTCGTGGCAGCACCGCCGCTGTCCTTTTTAGGAGGCATTGCTCCCACACATGTGGCGGCAGTGCCCTCACGGTCCCCGAGGGGAGCAGGAAGGGGGCTGGCTCAGTCGTCAGGGAACCCAGCTTGGGGGGTACCGGAGCCACCCCTGACTCACCTTCGGGGCCCCGCTTTCTCCCTTCTCACATCAGCTTCTCGTCACTAGAACGTACACTTCAGGGTGAGTAATGGCAGCTCTCCCTCACCTCAGGGTCAGCAGTGTGTGTCCACCTCCCCAGTGCTCCCTAAAACAGCATCCCACAGCCTGCTTCCGCACATTGCCTCGCTTGATTAACAACCCCGTGACACTGGCTGAGCAGTTACGATTCCCGAGTAAAGGGTGGATATCCTGGCCCAGAGAGGTGAGGCGGCTACAGCCCTCACCACGGCAGTGGTGGAGGTTGGCCACAAGCCTGCGCGAACCCGAATGCAGGCCACCTCTCCACCGTGAAGCTGGATCTTGCTGTATAGCAAGAGGAGGACTGAAAGCTCTGAGCAAAACCCTTGTTTTGGGTTGAAATGTCCCTGTTAGTGCACGTCTCCCTCAGCTCTTCACTGTGGAGCGGGGGTTTGAGAACGTCCGGCCCATGGGCCGTATAAGGGAGGTGGGAAGACAGAGAGAGAAACATCACCGTGAGAGAGACACACCCATTGGTGGCTCCCCACACGCAGGGCTTGAGCCCGCAACCAGGGTTCATGCCGCCCCTTCCGTCCACAGGCCGACGCTCTGTCACTGAGCCAAACTGGCTAAGGCTAGCAGGCTAACTGTTAAGGTGCTAATTTCGTTCGGCCCTCGAATGATGCTGTAAATATCCAAGTGGCCCCTGGCAGGAGGAAGGTCCTGCGTCCCTGCTCCAGAAGGAGGTCCGTGAGCGGGGTGCCCGGGAAACCCTTCTGTCTGCACAGGGCAGTCTCCCAGCCTCATTAGTCTTTGGCCCCTTCCGCCTCCGTTTTCACAAGGAAACTTTCCGCGAAGGCTGATCCGCCCCAGTAGCTTTCTCCACCCCGGGAGGTGGGCGCATCCTGGGAGTGTCACAGCCGGATGTGAGCACAGTCGCTGGCACAGACCGCAGGCCAGGGCGCTGATAACAGATGAGAAATGAGGAACGTGACAAAGCATCGATTTTCCCTCTTTATTTTCCTAACCTTTGACAGTCCTCTGATTACCGACTGCAGTTATTTGAGGCGATAAAGCCCCGTTGTGGCTGAGCAGATGGTTCTCTGAGGGCCGTGTAGGGAGGCGGGTGGGATGAGACCAGGCTGTGGAGGACTGGGCAGAGGACTTCAGACTTGCTCTCGCGGGCGGCAGAGGGCCGGTCAGCCGGGAAGAGGACGCACACTGCGGCATGATGGGCCTGGCGTGGGCGCAGGGTGCTCTGAGGGAGCAGGAAGTGGGTGCAGCCCAAGGGGCCTCTGTCCATGGTGTTACCCACAGGGTGGGGGTGGGAGCACCTGGAGGAGGGTGCTGCTGCCCAGAGTGATGGGGTTCTCTGTGTTCTCCAGATGAGGTGGCCTGTCTTTCCCTCCTCTAAAAAGCTCAAAATCTACCCCCTGGTCTTAGCGAGACAAAGCGCGGCAAGCACGCGAGCAAGTGTAAAAGCCAGAACAGATTGAAAGAGCGAAGTCCGTACGCCCCACTCAGGAAACAGGCTCTTTTAAAAAATATATATGTTTTATTGAATTTTTTACAGAGAGGAAGAGAGTTAGAAACATCGATGAAAGAGAATCATCCATCAGCTGCCTCTTGCACACCCCCTACTGGGGATGTGCCCTTAACCAAGGTACATGCCCTTGGCCGGAATCGAACCTGGGACCTTTCAGTCCACACGCCGATGCTCTATCAACTGAGCCAAACCAGTTTCAGCAGGAAACAGGCTCTTAATAGTTCAAGGTTGTAAGTGTTAGTTAATGACTGCAAACATCAGTTGGGAAGTTTTGTTTCTTTTGTCTTCATTTGAGGCCAATTTCCAGCAGTACATTGGGCCCCTCAATGAGCTGAGAGGGCCAGGAGGGCAAAGGGGTCAAGTGTTTGGGTTTGAGCCTCAGATATACACGGCTTCGTGTGCCAGCTCTGCCTGGCATGGCTGTGCGAGCAGACAGATTGCTAACTCCCTCCAGTCTCAGGCTCCTCACCTATGAAATGGAAATTCCACCAACACTTACCTCCGTGGCAGTGGGGAGGATGCAGTGAGACATTGCAGGTAAAGCTTTACTTGGCTTCTCTGGGCAGAGGTTAGCCCGCTGCCAGGCACGTAGTACGTGCTCATTCAATATTCCCTCCTGGCATCATCACCCCACTGGCAAGGCAGTGCTGGGAAATGGTCCGAAGGTGGTTT